>JAWNNH010000903.1:0-631280 GCA_035043045.1 Hirtodrosophila alboralis | reverse complement strand
CAGGGAATCTTTATAAAAGAACACTTTCAACCTATACAATTTTTGCTGTTTGCTTTTTGTTTTGTCGAAAGTTCGAACGTGCTACAGCTGCCAACTGTGGCAAGTGGCAAGGTGGCAAGCTGGGAAGCAGTAAGTGGCAAGTGGCAGGTGGCAACTGGGTGGCTGCCAGGCGCGGTTTGCATTAACAACTATGAGAGATTTATTCAAAAGTTATGCGCGTTCTTAGTATCTGTTACCGTTGGCTTTTTATACCACATTCAGGCGCTCCTTCGCCAGCTGCCACATGCCACCTAGCATATATGCCACATGCCTCCTGTTGTCCACACAGTAAACACAGCTCATTGAGCTGTCAGGGGATTTTGTTTCTCACCTGACTGCTGGCTGCTCCAGCTTTTTAACCTTGGTGTTGTTGCACTGTCATTGTTACTGAATCAAATGTATTAAATATTTATTGAATTTATTTTTATGTAGAGTATATACGCTCGTCTAACTTGGCAAGAAGCAAAATGCGCATCGAGTTGCACTTAAGCTTACACAACGCCCGCCCCAAAACAGTTGCAGATGTGGGGGCGTGGCTTAAGCGGCTAAGTGCCAGAGTTTTACAAAAACTGTATCCCAAAGCAGACATCAAAATATCAGAAATAGTTTCGAGCTATACACCAGACAGACAATGCACTCAGTACTCCTCCGACAGCACAATCCACTATGGGACCAATGACCGATTTCGTGGCCTAAATTAATAATGCACTTTTTGTAAACATTTTTTTTTTATTACAATTGAGCATTTTTCCTAATATTTAACCTAAATCGGCAAAATTAGATATTGCTTACTGATATTTATAGTAGATTATATTTAACAATTGCATTTTACCGATCAACTCGCCCCTTCACCTTTTTCCAATCTTTAAATACATCCTAAAAATTTGATTTGTGGAAGAAATTGACAAAAATTGACAATTATAAAAACTGATCTACAATCACAATTAATGACAGCACCAAGTTAAAAAAGTCGCATTGCTGCCAAATGCTGCCAAAATTTTGAATTCCTTTCCAAAGTCAAAATTTGTTAAAAAAATTGTTGCATGAGACACTTTTTTAATTTACCTAAAAATAAGGAGAACACATTAAATTTCGACAAATGAGCTTTACCAATATATAGTACAAGCCACACTGCTTATAATCCATTATAAAGTTTTTCACATACGCTTAGTCTTATTTAACTATAATTAACGGAAGTTGACAAGCAAATTTGCTTACCAAAAACCACGCGCTTTTGCTTGTTAACAGCTGTGTTTAACAGCTGTTATCTTAACAGTGGTACTCCTGGTTAACATTTTTGGTACGCAACATGATACTTTGGTGTATTTCCTATATATAAACAACTAAATTTATGATAAATTACGTAAATTGAAATTTTGGGTTTAGGCCACGAAATCGGTCTTTGGTCCCATAGTGCAATCGAGAAAAGCCAATCACTCTATTAAATGGAATATTTGGAATTATATATTTACAATTACAAGATTAAAATGAAAACTTGCATTTATACACACATCAAAAATTCACTACATAAAATATCAACATTTGAAAAATTTCATTGTAGTTTTCTGCTTGATTTGTGGCATTAATCTCAACAAAGTGCTTGAAAAAAAAAAATACCTAAACTGGGGGAACACCAACGTCTGGCATATAAAAGTTGTAGTAATAATACTTAAATATACATTCAAGGTAACTTATTCAAGGCTGTTTAAGGCGGTTTACTTAAATAGTTATTTAGTTTTCACTTTTAAAGGCACATAAACCTTTTACCTGGTGTTTAAGGAAGTAAATGTGCATTTATTTAGGCCCTACTTATTTTTTGTAGCCTTCTGATTATGGGCTTATAAAATATCATAAATTGTTGGGCTTTTAACTAAGCAGACACTGTATTTACAGGCAATATTTAATGGGTAATAATAAACACCTTAAATATAGTGTATTAGCAGATCTGTGGTATATTTAATTGTAAATAAATCTTATGTCCTGTGGTGTGTTAAAAATGAAAATAAATTTGAGAGATATGTAAATGAAATGTATAGGTCTACGCTCTACGTAGGGATATCTGCCCGGAAGTCTTCTTGCATGACGAACTACTTGAACAACACTCCAGCTATAAATAACACTTATATATAACTTATATTTCCGCCGTCTCTTTATCGATTTCTATGATTAATATCTTAAAAGACGCTCAATTAATGCAACTATATAAAAGTAAAGAAGAAAAAAACGAAATTATTTTTTTTCGACTTTTCCTCGAATTTTAAAGTCAAAAAATCGTAAAAAATACCGCACAAAATATCATCATTTTCTAAATTCAAAATGAAATAGTTACAAAACTAGTAATTTAAACTAAATAAGGTATATATATGAATTATTAGCTTTTAGAAAACGTAAAGCATTTGAAAATCGGCTGTAAGATTCTCGAGTAATGCTAAAATCTGTAGGCTTGCCTCTGGAAAAAAGCTAAAAAATAAATACCAGATTGCAAAAATTTTTAAAAAAAAAATCTCACCATAGAAAAATTTTTAAAGTGGTTTTTCGTCATCTGGGGCACCATATGTATCAGAAAAAGCAGGTTTGATCACATATACAATTTGTGTGTTGCCTAGTGTAATTGGGATTGCATTTGGACAGACGCCTGACTTTAACAAAGCATATATCCAGCATTATAGCGTCACACTCAGGCAAAGAATCAAGAGACTTGGATGGCTTTTAAACAGCAAAAATAAACTGTCTCTTAGAAATAAGGTAACTATATATAAGACCTGTATTGCTCCTGCCTGGCGTTATGGATTGCAGGTGTACGGAATCGCTGCGAAATTCCATTTAGCAAAAATTCGCAAACTCTCCGCATATAAACTGGTACTCCCTGGTACGTGAGAACTGCAAATATTGAAAGAGACCTAGGTGTTCCAAAAGTGGGAGATGTTATAAATAGACAGACTGCAAGCTATATGGTGCGGCTAAGAAATCATCCTAACATACACTGCTGGTCAATAGGTTAGACGCAGCATTATTTACATTACAAAATATTTTATAACTTTTATTTTGAACACAATTGAAAAAAAGTTGAAATGCAGAAAATTTGGTTATTCAATGATTCTTTAAGTATACTATTCGAAAAATTATACAAACTTAAAAAAAATTCTGTTTTCAAACTTTTTTCTTAGAGCTATTTAAATTAAGGCACTTTTTTCTTGGTCACTAGAATAGACGCACTTAAAATATTTTTTTTTTTGGAAGAAAAGTAACTTATTTAAAAATTTCATTTTTAATTTATGTATTACCAAGGCGTCTCCTGAAGCGACGAAAAAAAGGAGGTATCAGATTGCGGCGTAGACTGCGGAGGTCACATCCTGTTGACCTTGCACTAAGGTTGATATAAATGTTGTTAAACAGACTTAATTTTGTTTTTTCTTTTTTTTTTTTTGTTAAGTTGTTTGTTAAGTTTAATGTAAGTTGTTGAGAAATAAAAGTAAAATTAAACGTTTCCCAAAAAAAAAAAAAAATTTGTATATTTAATCGTAAATAAATCTTATGTCCTGTAGTGTGTTAAAAATAATAATAAATTTGAGAGATATATAAATGAAATGTAAAGGCCTTAAATATGATATTTTCCAACTACAATGTTTTATAATTTCAATCTATAAAATCCAGCTATAACACTAGTTTACAAATTTTTTTTCGATCGAGGTAGCTGGGCTCTCATATACTTTTTTTGCTGTATTTTTGGTCGCTGATTTCAAAAATGCAAACCATTTTTTTTTTCAAAGAATGGTTTTCGAGAAAACCGCGAATAGCTAGTTTTTTAGCAGTCTATCGACTTATTTGTTCATATCAACATTAGATTTTATTTGATCTTAAATAATGTTACACAATTCAATAGATAATTGTATTCCCGTTTATATAGATTGAATAAGTATTAAAAAATCTACATACTCTCAAAGTTGAAAAATGTGTACATTTATTGCATTTTTGAAAAATTGCTGCATTTCAATTGGTCTTTTAAAAATTTAAAAAATTCTTTTAAATACTTTTTAAGATTTATAATGTTAGACAATTCTTTTACGAATATTTTTAGTATACATTTGTCCAAATCGGTCAGTAAATGTGATAGTTATTCAGCAATTAGTAAAAACACCCAAGATAAAATTCACCTTGTTCATCACTTTTCTAGTCATATTTGACGAAATTTTACATTTTAAAAGAGAAAACAGAGCCCAGCTCCTTTTTTGCTGTAAACTAGTGTAGTTGATATTTTTAACCGATTTTTACAGCATAAGTAAACAGATTTTAACACGCTTTTTTTCCATTTAAATGTTATCATTGGTTTTTTATTTATCGTTTAAAGAATATTACAATTCGCGCTAAAACTAAAACATAAATAAATATATAGGGAAAACTAACAAAAAAAGACAAATAAAAAAAAAAACAATAAGTATATATATGAGATATATTCATAAGATAAAAGACAAACGCTAAATGCTCAATGAGTGACAACACGTTTGCATTAATTTAAATGCGCTCTAGAGAATAAATAAACAATAATAACAATTCGAAGGAAACCAAAAACAAAATGCAGAGGCGTCGTCAAGCGGGGGGTGTGGGGTCAGAGCGGTAACGGAAGTAAATAGAATAAATAGAATGCTCAATAGACAAATTTCTTTTGTTCGCCATAGATAGACTCGTACAGTGAGGGCGCTAAATGTTCGGCCAAGAAAATTTGAATTTTCTCAGTGGCCGTAACGGGCGTATAGCGGGCCATGGGGAAGGTCCTGGTCACAGCATCGATGAGCACACGCAATGTGGGCTGAATATCAGCAGCCTATGAAAAAAAAAATAATTCTTTAGAGAATCTCACAGAATCTTCAGCTAAGAATTGCAACTTACCTGGCGCGAATATTTCTCCACAGATGTCATGGCCGCCTCATAGTAATCCTCGCCATAGGCTTTCTTCTGCTCCGAGGAAAGTTGATTCCACATTTGCTTGGCCTGCAAAATAACAGGAGTAAGGAGACTCATTAAAAACTGTGCAACTATTTTAATGGCCCGTAAAAACTGGAACTAGTCATCCCATCTTTGGCCTTGGCATGTCCTTGCCATTAACCATTAAGCAACAAATGTGTGCTCTGTGCAATCTCTCTGGTCAAGCAACTATGCAGCTCACCTGTTCGCGCAGCTCCGTCTCGTTTAGCCAGCCATTGCCGGGTGCAAACTCGCCCGCTGCCACCACAGACACATCCACGCCGCGTGTGCGCATCTCCTGACGCAGGCAGGCGGCAAAGCAGTCTACGGCCGCCTGTGTGGCACATTGAATGCCACGCACCGGCGATGGCACGCGATTCAGGCCAGAGGTCAGGAATACCACACGTCCGTGGGCACGACGCACCAGCGGCAAAAAGATTTGAGTTAAACGCGCGGCGCCTAAAATGCGAGTTTTGAAAGTGTTTAAGAATTTTGGAATTAAAAAAAACAATGCATATGATTAGTAGACTTTATCTATGTTTGAATATATTAATTTAAATTTCTTAATAGTTATCTTTTCATTCATAACTACAGAATTACAATAAAAGAAAAACTCCACTATTAACATTGCACAGTGGCGCCATCACTTACCCAGTAGATTTAAATCCAAGCTTTTGCGCAACACAGCAAATGGTATCCACTCCAGTTCACCCAATGCAATCCAATGGGCACAATGTACCAAAGCCCAAAGACCCTCGGCACCATGGGGCAAATGTTGGGACACATAGCGTGCAGCTTCCAAAAGCTGTCAACAATTTGTAAAATGGTTGAAAACTTAGCTAAAAGCTTTCGTCACTTTTGTAGACTTACGCTTTTCTCTGAGGTAACGTCAATTTGCAACAACTTCATGCGTCCCGAGGTTTCCTCTTTGAGTATTTTGGCCTCGTCGGATTCCTCGATGGACGTATGGAAGCCCGCATAGACGGTAAAGCCCAGATCATCTAATTTTTTGGCCAGATACCAGGCCAATGGGGAATCGCAGCCGGTGATAAGCACACCTTTGCCCGGTGCAGATACCTAGAAAAGGTTAAAGTTTATTCAACTTTTTATATTGATATCAGGCTTTGAGAGAGATTTGAGACTGTCAATTAATTAATGTTCAATAATTGTGTTACCAATTAGCTAGCAACAAGGCTGCATCTGCTTATATAAGGTAATTGTCTTTGTTTGCGTTTAATTATCGTTATATTCTGTATTTTAATTGTGAAATTGAATTATGCGTTATCTGAGATGTTTAACCTTTTGTTTTGGATGGCTTATTAAAAGAGTTGGGATAATTTAGTAAATAATTGTTAAACAGTTAAATACAGCTATAAATTTGTACAAACTTTTGTTAAGTTTTATTATATATTTACAATAGAATTTAAAACAATTCTGAAGCATTTTTAATAACTTTTGGCTTCTATTGTAATTTTATAAATACACTAAGAAAAAAGAAATTTTTTTAAGTATAGAAACACTTTCGATAAAAAAAATAAAATAAAATTCTACAAACAGAGTATAAATCTCTACAAAGAAGTGAAAATTTCCACAGTACGAATATATTTTCTATGATATGAATAAACGAAAAAAATTATGGGTTTATAATCGGAAGTATGGATTTTCTACAATATGAAATCCAGGTGTTCTATGAAATGAATATAAAATTCATTAACCTGCAGAAAATTTTCTATGCTCAATATAAATTTTTACAAAATATGTTGACTTATTTCTTTAACTAAAGTAAAGTAATTTTTTTATTCAAATTTAAAAAAATAACGGATTTTTTTTATTATTTATTATTTTCCACGTTTTGTAGAAAAAGTTTCCTCGAGTTATCGAAATAATTAAATAAAATAAATAGAACAGAAAACTTTATCTGCCAGAGTTACAACATTTTCTTCACTTTGTGGTAATAAAATCTACATGACATAGAAAAATTTCTATGGCGCTATTTCTATCCTGTTTTTCCAACCACTGACGTCAGTTTTCCACAATTGGATGTACACTTTTTTTTGAGTGTAAAGTAATAAATATATTTAATTATTGTTTGCCATCAAATTTGTTATTTATTTTATAAAGTTATAAACATTTGTCAATTAAAATAGGCTTTGTAATAAACAATTGACGTTTATTAATTCTGTGATAATAATTTAGCATTAATGAGGTATTTTTTTTTTTATCAAATTACGTTTATATAAGTATTTTTATTATTTTAACATAATTTTAATGAACTTAATAATTTTACTAAAATAAGCTCAATTAATTGTTTATAATCAATTTACTGCTAAATTTCGTTTTTTTCTGGCATTTGTGTTTTTTCTATGATTTTTGTTGAGTGCATAAAAAATAATTTCGCTTTCTAACGGCAATATTTTGCTGGTTGCCAAAGCTCTGACCGACTAACTGTAAAATAAACACATGCGCATATCCGTAACACACACACGCACACACACACACACACCAAATATACAATACAAAACACACTCTAACAATCAGAAGGGAGAGCAGAGGAGGCGAGGGCAACAAAACGTGTGCACTGACACTTCCGCTTTAGACACACACGCTTCTGTTGTCTGTCAGAGTGTGTGTGTGAGTGTGTGTGTGTGTGTGTGTGTGGGTGTATCGGATGCTTGGCACAAAGGACGACCACAGTTTGTTCAAGTCAAGTCAGACAGTTGGACCGATAGATAGACTAAGAGCTAGAGGGCGGGAGTTGCCTCTCGGCCAACTTGTCTATAGTGGCAGCGCCATAATTCATCATTCCATTAGGCCAATATATATATATATATATATATATATATAGTTATAGTTTGTCACAGTATTGGTGACACGGCTCAAGTGTGTGTGTCTCTAGTGCGTCAATTGTGAGTTTAAGCTTGAGTTTAGGGTTGGGGGGAACTTACTCATTGTTCGAGCTATTAAACGGTTATAAAGTGCTCGTAAAATTGTTAAAAAAAAACAAAGAAAATAGAAAAAAAATGGAAAAGCTACACTCAAAAAAAAGTGTACATCAAATTGTGGAAAACTGACGTCATTGGTTGGAATAACAGGATAAAAATAGCTTCATAGAAATTTTTCTATGTCATGTAGATTTTATTAACACAAAGTGAAGAAAATGTTGCTTAAATGTTGAAATTTTCTGCCATGATCGAATTTATTACGATAACTCTTGGAAACTTTTTCTACGGAACATGGAAAAATCTATAATTTGATTGCCATAATAAAAAAAAATCCATTCTTTTTTTTAATTTGAATAAAAAAATTACTTTACTTTGGTTAAAGAAATAAGTCAACATATTTTGTAAAAATTTATATTGAGCATAGAAAATTTTCTGCAGGTTAATGAATTTTATATTCATTTCATAGAACACCTGGATTTCATATTGTAGAAAATCCATACTTCCGATTATAAACCCATAATTTTTTTCGTTTATTCATATCATAGAAAATATATTCGTACTGTGGAAATTTTCACTTCTTTGTAGAGACTTATACTCTGTTTGTAGAATTTTATTTTATTTTTTTTATCGAAAGTGTTTCTATACTTAAAAAAATTTCTTTTTTCTTAGTGTAGTAGCCATGTCTGTGTTATATTATTGGCCCTGTTGTTGACACCCATTAAGACTGGCCGACATTTTATTGGTGTCTATAAGTGTTTGGGGCTTATCAAATCTGTTTGGCGTTTGCGGGCATTAATAAAAGTATAAAAAACGAAAATATTCGAAATAAGTATAGCCAGACAGCAGTTAGTTAAAGTATATACAAGTGTATATATAAACAAAATATATATATATACATCCTTCATTCCTACGCCCGATATCCTTAGAAGTGTCAGCTGTTTTGTAAGTTTTAGTGGACAAGTTTTTCTTCTATTTTTTTTTTGCAGTTTGCGGTTGTTGCTTTTTATGCGACTTTACTTATTTTTGCTCTTTATATTTTGCCATAAACTTTTGGTCAACTTTTGTTGCCACTACTGCTACGTGCCGTTGCAAGGATGCTGTGTTGCTAGGTTACCACTTGTATTTCTCTTACTATCCCTTTTTTTGCCTTAGCTCTAGCTCTATTTATTACGGTTTTGTTGAAATTACTTTAAAGTTTTGCTAAAAGTAAATTGCGGTCGCAACACAAAAAACAATTCTTAGTTAGCGCGAATTGTGTAATTAAAAACGTGCAAAAAACACTTGCAACAAAATATTTAGAGTCAATTAAAGTTGCACTTGATAGTTTTATCATAATTTGTACAGAATGTAAAGTGTTTTGTAGAAGAAAATTCGATTTAAAAATTACGCAATTGAATTATATTCGGTTGTAGATGGTGATTATTATGATTAGTATATCGTTTGCTCCAAAAATCTATAATTTTCTGCCTTAAAAATACATTTTTGATAGCTTTACAGAAGGGTATTATAATGTTGTAAGGGCGTGAATAATGCAATAAATAATGAAATTAAAAAAAAAAAAAACGAAGGAGAATCAGAACATATATAATTAAAATATAAAATAATAATTGCTTGAAAAATGTGCTTTTATGAAAAACTTTGTTGTTTTTTAAGATATCCAAATCAATTAACAGTTCGATGATCTAATCAAGTTTTATTGAAATCGGACAGTTATATTTAATATCTACCACAAGAAAATTGCCTGTTTATTTATTTACAAGCTTAGCTTATAATTAAAATTATAAGAAACCTGGGTTTGTAAGCTATAGCAAGATGAAAATCGCTTAAAAAATGAGTTATATTATGAAAAGGTTTTGTTTATTGGGATATTGGAATCAAAGATACAACTCTTTTGTTTTTAGAAATATCTTAAAACTTGACAGTTCTAAAAGACACTATTCTGCATATTTTATCTGATATCTGATTAAATTTAATCCAAATTGAATGACTTTATTACAATATATAGCTGCATTAGAAAATAGCCCTTTCTTCCATGTTTTAATTAATTTTTTGGGGCAGAATCTATTAAGATCCTGCCCAGCTCTCAGAAAGAAAAGGGCTAAAGTCTTAATATTGCCTTTTCTTATGATCTTTCTTACCTTTTTGTGTTACGAAAAACTTCATTATAAATCGCTTTAAATAAACATTTCCCATTTTTAGCTTTTTTTTTCTATTTTTAAAGTAATGCCAATTGAATTAAGAAGTTCTTAAGTATGTCAAAGTAAAGTCAGTTTCTCCTCGTTGTCAACTTATCTAGGCTTTTATAAGGTCTTTCTAGCTAACAATATAAATAGCGATTATTTTACTTAATATATAATTGCTATGAATTTATTTTAATATATATAATAAATAGATTTCTTTTATATACATTATTTATACTTAAATACACAATTTCTCTGCACACGTGCAACATATTTAAAGCGTACAAATTCCATCAACAATTGTCACCTGATCAAGTTCTCTCTGTTGCAAGCTCTGCAATGTGCAACCTGTAAACTATATCCCAAAAAAAAAGGTGTCACCATCCGCCACTTATGCCTCTTTAACAGCTTTTCGTATTGCGAAAGTGAAAGTGGAGGATACACACAACAATAAAAAAAAATGTGAAGCAACAAAAGCAATGGCAAAAAAAAAGTTTCGCCAAATTGCAGCTGGCTACGTGCAAGGTATAAAGAGGCCGACACAACGCTTTGAGCCAAGTCAACAGCCAACCCAACCACCCAGTTACAAAGTCAGCCAAGCAACTGAGCCACCGCGACGCAGTTCACCCACTGGCAAAGGTGGTGGCAGTCATGTCGTGTCTGTAAACACGGCAGGCTGCGGTTGCACGTCGCTGATGATGGCTTTTTATAAACGCTCCCAAAATAGACGCAAGTTGCATGCACCCAAAATAGCCCAAGCGCCAAGAGTCGGAGGCATGTCAATCAACTCGAGCCAAGTTAACAGAGCTGTTGTTAGTTGGATCAGGTCGAAACCAAAGTCGAGTTGCAGCTGAAAAGCGGAACTATTATCGAGCGGATATGCGAGCGGCTAAGGAAGCGTGTAAGTCAATGAAGGGGCATTCATTGCGTTTTATTTAAATGCCGCCTTTATTGCATTTTAATTGCAAATTGAATGAGATTTACGAGTATGCAGTTGCAGGTCTGTTCCCCCCCCTCATTTTATCAGCAACCAAAGGGCGTTCTGTTTTTTTTTTTTTTTGGTTTTTTTTGGGCCAACATTTGATATATTTCCAGCTAACACGCGATTTAGGTCTTGGCGTGGGCGTAAGTTTCATTAATTTTTGGCTTACGTACTTACACGCTGCGTATACGTAATGTTTATACACATAATGCATTATGCTGCCCGCTGATGTGGGTAAAATTGCAACAAGTTAGAGTTAAGTATTTAATGAAATCATTTTAACTCACATTGGGGTAACCTGACGCAGCTGTGCGTTATGCAACATGCGGCAACACACAAAGCGAATATTTTCAGTGTGGGTGTGTTAAAAGTTATGCGTGCAAAATGTAAACAACAACTAGAAAACACACACAACTTTTAACACACACACAATCTATGACGGTCGAGCTTGTAGTCCAAAGTCCATAGATCCCGTCAGATCTATTTACTCAAAATGCTTTTTTGTAAACTGAAATGCCCCAAAAGCACACGGTCATAAATTATAGCCAAAAAGGGCAAACCAATACGTAATATGTTAACTAAATAAAATTAAATAAAATTTCATCGAAATTTGTTTTGTTTTATAAATAAATTTGCGAGTTGTTGAAAAGTTGTTTAACATAATTTCACACAACTCAATTGATGTAGTTATGATTTGGCAAATTGATAAATTAGAGCTAACATGCAGTTAATTAAAAGTTTAACAGGTGTAACTAAAAAATTATATCACAAAATGTGCAATTTGTTTAATAATTGTGTAATTAGTGTGTGGAAAATATATATAGAAATAAATAAATAAAATACATTTCTGTGCTACTATGAGCTCTTTGATATAGGAGATTTATTTATTTATTCTGGCAGACAATCAGTGCTGTCCCAGATAAGCAAACGTTATAATATTTCTTAAATGTAATAGAAGGATAGAAAAAGCCTAATTAAATTACATAAGTTTCAAATATTAATGACACTGACACAGGGGATATTTATTTGCCAGTCCGGCCAGCTATGCCCCTACTCACAGCCAGGTTAGTCAGTGTCATTAATTGAACATGAAGCTAAACAGATGAGAGTTAGTAATAAAAGTTGAAAAAGTGATTATAATTAAAAGTTAAATTAGTAATATAAAAAACAAAAAAAAAAAAGAATATATATATATAATTAAAGCATAATGCATAATTAAAAAAAAAAGGAAAGAAAAAAAAAAAAAATTATTTAAATAAAATTAAATAAAATAACATAAAAGTTAGTAAATAAATAAGAAAATAAGTAAAAGGTAAATAAGATTAATTTAAAGATAGGTATAGAGAGACAAAGAAAAAAAAAAGTAAGAGAAAAATAAGGAAATTTTAAAGAAAGTTAGAGAGAAATCTCTGACCCAATAGAGGGGATGTATTAGCCGGACTGGCCGGCTAAGCCTATACTCACATCTATTGTGGTCAGGGATTTCTTGTAAGATATAGGGAAAGATAGTTTTTTAAAGAGGCAAGAGAGAGTTCAGAAGTTAAGAAGTTTGATAGTTTAATTTTAGCTTAAGAATGTTGTGAATATTTAATTGAGATTAAAAATGCCTAGAGAAAATATTAAACAAAGCTATTTTTTTGATCAGTAACTAAGACAAGGCTTTTTTGAACTATTCAAAATAATTTTTTTTATTTCTTATAGAATTATTTCCTGAGCTTCATTTCTTAAACCAATTATTATGTTTATTTGCAGCAGACAGTTAAAGCTTTTAGGAAATCAAAATAAATAGTAAGTTCGAGATGCTGAGTGTACTTGAGTGTTATATCTAAGTATAAAGGGCAACCTGCTAACTTAAGCATTGTCTGTACTCAATTCATCTCATTGTTTTATCTGTTTGTTTTTGTATCCACCACCACCCACACGGGCACTTTACTTGCGAATGAAATTCCCATAAAAAAAAGAGCAGCAGAAAATACACGCTTGACCGCCCAAAGAACCGAGAACCCTACTATAAATCTACATAAGGGAAATGCGTGGCGCCCGGTTGCAGAGTTTAAGTGAAAAATGGCTGACAAACCGCATACAAATTATCCTTACAGTACCGTTATGAACAAGGCGACGAAATGTGCCAAAGAAAGCACAGAAATAAAGCGCTCAAAAGGCAACCGCAAAAAAGTGAAATAAAATACAAAAAAAAAAGAAAAGGGAAACACGCACACGCATGCACGCATATTAAATCAGTTGCTAAAAATAGCAGCGAAACAAAAGGGGCAAACCCCCTCCAAAAAAAGACGAAAAAATAACGACAAAAAATGACAAAAAAAAGTAAAAATAAAATAAAAACAAATTTCATATGAAAGTTTTAAGCACGGCAAAGTATTTAAGATGGCGCGCGCATGACAAAAAAAAAAAAGAAATAGCGAAAAGGATAATAAATAAATATAAATATAAATGATGAAAAGGACAAATAAACGTGGAAAGCAAAACGAGAAAAGTCATTGAACGTATTTAACTGTAATAAATTAATTAAGTGGAAAGTTAAAAACCATTTCTGTGTTTTTGCTTTCAGAACGTACACACCTACATAAACGAAGAAATATTGCAGCAGAGTTGCATTAAATTATTCGGAATAAATTCACGAAACTGGAGGAAAATAAAAACTGTCATTGAACTAGTTCATTTTGTTAATTTAAATATGGCAATTTGTGCGTTTTGTTTATTTAATTAATTTTTTGGACGTTTAGTTCGTTTTAAATCACACCTACAGAAACGAAGAAATATTGCAGCAGAGTTGCATTAAATTATTCGGAATAAATTCACGAAACTGAAGGAAAATTCAAACTGTCATTGAATTAGTTCATTTTGTTCATTTAAGTACTGCAACTGGTGCGTTTTGTTTGTTTAATTCATTTTTTGGTCATTTAGTTCATTCGAAATTAACTGAAAAATAGATTAAATAAAATATAACAAAAAATCGAACTGGCTCTTTTTGTGAACTACCTCAATTGAACTAAAATCTACAACACTCACAATAAGAGCAAGAGCGTGTTGTGCCGTGTATTTTCACATACACAGGCGATGTCCACATTAGAGGCTTTTTTTCGCATTGCGCATACGACGCGTTGGCAAACCTTTTGGCCAATTTGCAGCTTGTTTTTCGACACAAAACTCAACGCAACTCAACTCAGCAGACAACACGCAAACCTTTTTTGACTTTGTGTTAGCCAGTCAGTCACTTATTATATGCCACAAACTTGCACACACATATTTCAACAATGAATTAATATAAATTTTGTTTTTTCGTTTTTTTTTTTCCTGACTCGCACCTGTATCTGTGCGTGTGGCCATATGAAAATTTATCTATATTTAAATAGTGATTATAATTTGGTTGAGCTTTTGTTTAGTTTTCACGGTTGCTTGGCTACAAATGGCGCCCCTGGCGCTTGTGTTAATTAATATTTAGAGTAATACCCACAGACATAATAGGCCAAACGTTGGTAATACTTACTGGCAAAGTTTACTAAAGTCAAACTAAGTAAGTATGTATATATACTTAGACTAATAGCTATTAATTGAACAGAATAATTCAGTTTACAAAAATGTCTTTAGACTGTATAATTGTTAGACTGCTTTGGTATATATTTAATCATTTATTTATATATATTTTGTTATTTTGTATCCTTTAAACTAAAAATACTTTTTAAGGACTTTGTGCGCTGTCTGTGAACAAAAAGGGACAATTTAAGTAGATGTTGTTTTTTTTTTTTTGTCTTTTCGTTTAAGTTTACGCTTTTGATAGGCATTGTCCATAGAGAAAACATTTATTTTTCCTTCTACATTTTTTTTGTGATAGAGAGATTTTTCCCAAAATTGTGAATGTGAATTACCTTAAATTATTTAACGAGTGATTACTTTATTGAGAGTTTTAAAACATATTTAATTTATTTTAAAAACTTTTAATTGCTTTAACTTTATTTCTTTTATAAAAATATTTGTTTTTTAATTTTCTTTGATAATTTTTTGTATCTTCATTTTTCTTAAATTATTTCAATAAATTTGGCTATTATCTGGTAATCTAATAATTTAATTTTAATTTTATTAGCTTTTTAAAATAGTCACTAATACATTATTTAAAGAGCGATTACTTTATTGGGAGTTTTAAAATATATTTAATTTATTTTAAAATTGTGAAAAATTATTTTAAATTTAATTTTTTTTTTGGTTTATTTTTTGTACCTCCATTTTTAAATTATTTTTAATAAATTTGGCCATAAATTGTTAGACAATTTAAAGGAAAAAACAATATTTTTAGATGATGTTGTTTTTTTTTTTTCTTTTCGTTTGAGTTTACGCTTTTGTTAGGCATTGTCCATAGAGAAAACAAGCTTTATTTCTTCTTCTAAATTTTGTTGTGATTTTTCGCAAATTTAAATGTTAACTGTTTACCTTAAAAAAAAATTGAATACTTTCCTTGTCAAATCAATCAGTGGCGATCATATAACCAACCTGACAACTTCTTATGAAAGTAGAAAAAAAGTTATGAGTCCTGTGCCACGTGTATATCACGTGTGTCTTACATGTCTGTCACATGTTAATAAAAATGGGGAATGGAAATTTTAAAACTCGCTACAGGTTGTTCAACACATGCGACTAGAGAATTCATATATATTTAATAAATAACTACAACTCAAGATCTGATTTATTTGAAACCCTTTAAATAACTTGGCCAAGCTATTAATTTAATAGACAAAATGAAACTTTTGTTAATTATCTGTTCAGTATGATGTGTGTTGTCACAAGAAAACCACTTGGCTGCACATGTTTTAGGCCAACTGGAGAAACACAATTGTAACCACTTTGGTTACGGTTTATGCCTCAATTTATGGCCCTGACTCTGGACCTAATGAACGGCAGTGGCAGCCTCTCGGCCTTTGTGCACAGTCCACAGAGAATGCGTTGGCGGTTAAGGGCGGTTAAGGGTTAAGGGGTGGGCATGCAAATGTCAAATGCAATGCACAACCTGCAACTGGGTGGCAACTGGCGCTTAGTATCTTCTTCATATGTTGCTGCTGTTGCCAATCATGCGCTTGTTTTGCCATTTGCGACCCATGACCTTTGGCAGTGGGATAGATGTGGCTGCGGTTGTGTCATGTGCAATTGGTTTTTAATTTAACTAAAATGCGCAGCAAACTGTAAAATATAAAAAAAAAGCGAACTTTATATGAATCAGCGATTCGTTGAGAGTCGAACAGAAAGTCGCACAGCTCTTGGCCAAGTGTCAAGGCGTTTTAATGGCGTGCAATTCTTAGAAACGCAAACGCGTGTTTTTGCACATGACCCATGTCCTTCGTTTAAGCCATTGTCAGGCCGGGCACGCCAATGCCATTGCCTCAACACATTCTCCAGAGGATGAGCATATATATATATTCATATATATACATTTATATGTGTGTGTGAAGCAACAGGCCACGCGCGACACCATAAAAACGTAAAGAGAAAACAACTCTGGAGACAACAACTGGGCAACTGGGCAAAAAACATGGCCAGCAACAGCCATGGGCGTAGCCAGGAACTCAATTAGGAGCAAGGACCTTCGTCATAGCTAGAAGATTTTTCCTAGAACTTTGAGTAATCATGCTTTAATACACTTGCCGAAATTTCAATAGAATTGCTTAAACATGAGTTTTTTACAAAAAAAATTAGATTTTCCGTAGTTTGAATAACAGATTTAATTAACAGTAATTTAATAATTTAATTTTAATTTTAAAAATACGCACTCATACATTATTTAGCGAGCGATAAGTTTTTAGAGAGCTATAAAAATATATTTAATTTATTTTAAAATTTTTTAATTGCTTTAACTTTATTTCTTTTATAAAAATATTTTTTTTTTAAATTTTCTTTGATAATTTTTTGTATCTTCATTTCTGTTAAATTATTTCAATAAATTTGGCTATAATCTGGTAATCTAATAATTTAATTTTAATTTTATTAACTTTTTAATATACTCACTAATACATTATTCAACAAGCGATTACTTTATTGAGTGCTATAAAAATATATTTAATTTATTTTAAAATTTTTCAATTGCTTTAACTTTATTTCTTTTATAAAAATATTTTTTTTTTAAATTTTCTTTGATAATTTTTTGTATCTTCATTTTTGTTAAATTATTTCAATAAATTTGGCTATAATCTGGTAAGCTAATAATTTAATTTTAATTTTATTAGCTTTTTAAAATACTTACTAATACATTATTTAACGAGCGATTGCTTTATTGAGAGCTATTTAATATATTTAATTTATTTTAAAAATTTTCAATTGAAAAATTATTTTTAATGTTTTTTTTTGATAATTTTTTCTACCTCCATTTTTAAATTATTTTAATAAATTTGGCTATAAATTGATAGACAATTTAAAGAACAAAAAAGTATTTTTAAAGAAATATTTAATATAACAAAGATACTTTCAGTTTTTTCCAAGTAATTATGCCAAATCGAAGTTCCTTAAAGTTTATATCAAAATGCAATTTCCAATTTGCTTTGTGCACAAATTTCTGTATGATCGCTCCTTTAAACCCCTTTGGACTACGCCCCTGGCAAGAGCGTAGCGCAACTTCGCACGTAATGACATTTTATGATGTTGACATGAGTTTGTATGAGTTTGTGCACTGCGTATGTGTAATAACATGAACTAGCCGCGTTTTATGTAGCCTTCAGTTAGTGCCGCGCTGCGCCATTGTTGCATGTGCCCAGGAGACCAGCAGCAGCAGCAGCAACAGCAGCAGCAGCAACAGCAACAGTACTCTAAGAAAAAGGACATGGCAACGGGTCTACATAATTGACAATGGAGCCTGCAATTTGCAGGCTGCAACTTTTGCTTTTTTGCCGGAAACACACACATAAATCAGCGTAAAATTTGTCAACGGTTTAGTTTTTATGAAGCTGTAAATGCGACAAAGTGAGCAGTCCTTCAGGAAGTAAACGCTTTTCCAGCAAAATGGCAAATGGCATAGTAAAAACAACTTAACTACATATAAAATAAGCAGCTCCCCTGATAATCATAGCAACATTATATGCTGCCAAAAGCAGACAAAAATTATAAAAAAAAAATGTTGGAGCTGTTAAATAATTTATATATAAATTATAGATAAGAATTATATTATTAAAATAGTTTTTGTCATAAAAAATTAAATACAAGTGTAATTTTGAGTTGGATTTACATCGGGCTTAAATTGTTTGTTTGGCAATAAAACTAGGAAATATTATTACATAAAAATACTGTATTAAATTGTAATATTTATTTAAATTCAATTATCTTTTTATAGTGACTTTTTGGGAATAATAAATTTAAAATTGCATTTAATTATTTAAGAATTAAATAATTTGATTTAAAAATATTATTTATTATTTTATAAAAATACTGTACAGTATTGTAATATTTATTTAAATTCAATTATATTTTTATAGTTGCTTTTTGAGTATAATAAATTTAAAAGTGCTTTAAATAACCTAAGAATTAAATAGTCTGATTTAAAAATATTATATATTATTTATAAAAATACTCTACATTATTGTAATATTTATTTAAGTTCAATTATATTTTTATAATGACTTTTTGGGAATAATAAATTTAAAACTGCCTTTAATTACCTAAGAATTGAATAATTTGTTTTAAAACACAAACAAATAAGTAATTTGAGATTATTTAAAATAAATTTCTAACATTTTATAGTCTAGAATAAAAAATTAAAATGTTGTAGTTAATGGTCAATGTTTAACAAAATATTATTGTAAAATATAATACGCAAGACTTTTAAATAATTTTAAAATGTTTTAAAGAAATTTATAATATTCTATAGTCTAAAATAATAGTTTAAACTTTAAAGTGTTGTAATTAGCAGTTAATGTGCTACAAAATATTATTGAAAAATATAATATGAAAGACTTTTAAATAATTTTTAAATATTTTAGTGCAATTAATAATATTCTATAGTTTAAAATAAAAGTGTTGTAATTAGCAGTAAATGCTTTACAAAATCTTATTGCAAAATATAATACGAAAGATTTTAAATAAATTTAAAATATTTTAATGAAATTTATAATATTCTATAGTCTGTTGAAATTAGCAGTCAATGCTCTGCAAATTAAAATAATTCATTTATTTTTAGCTATTTCCTATGCTTATCCTTTTTGAAATTTAATCTGGATGAAACAAGGAAACAACTTAAACCATAAGACGCATATAAATTTCGTTTAAGTACATTACGATTAGTTTGACACGGTTTTCAGTTGGCTTATCACATGGCTGGTAATAAGATATAAGTTTATCAGAGCTTTTCTAAGTAAAGCAAACAAAGATAGAAGATTTATGGATATGCACTTAAAAAGTTTTACTTTAGTTTATATTAATAGTTTACCTTGTGCAGCGACATTTTAAAAGGTAGCATTTTACCTGAAATCCTTCAGGACACACGCGTTAGCTACTCGAGTGGTTGACATTACAGCAGCCAAGCGAGTAACTAACCCAACAAGTGTAGAATAAACTCTGTTGCTATGTGTGTGTGTGTGGTGTGTGTGTGTGTGTGTGTGTTTTGTAGTGAAGTTTGTCTACGACAGTTGTGCAAACTGTGCGAGCAGGGGCCAAAGTTCAAAGCGCAGTGTAAAAAGAGAATTCAAGATGCCGCAGCCAATTACATTTTAATACGTCGAGTAAAGTACACTTTAAAATATGTAAACAAAAGCTTGTGGGTTTGGTAGAACCAGTTAGTAGGAATAAGTGAGCGTGTTGGCCAACAACAGCTCATTAGCGACGCTTACATGAAGCTATTAATTCAATTATTTACACGGTAGCTGACATTCCAGCGCGCTCGCATGGCGTATAAGTAATATCTAATTCCTGGAACTCTGTTGCGGCATTCTCTGATGGGCAACCCTTAATTATGCGTGTTACATTAAGTGTAATTAGTGACACAGCAGCTGCAATGAGCCACGACACTGGACAATTGTCCTGCAGTCGCAGTCGCAGTTCGCTGTCGCAATTTGCATTCATATTCAAATAATTAGAAAGGACAACGAATGTTATCCAGCTCGTTGTCGCTGATGGTGCCGGGGGGATGTACGCTTTATAAGCATTTCATTAGCTGTGCATTTACATTTCATTGCACACCATTTTGTGTTGCATGCCCCCAAAATGGTGTGTGTGTTTGCATGTGTGCCTGTGTGTGCGTGCGTGTAATTTAATTTGACAACCGTGACATAAAAACGAAATGCCCAACGTGATGTGCAAAACAATCAAACGACAGGCAACAGTTCAACAGTTCAACGACGCCAAAAGACAAGAAACTTTGCATTGGGGAATCAAGAAACGTAGCGCCAAAAACAAATATTCAGACCAGGCCAAAAAGACGCGTTTTGCCAATGCCCAGGAGCCGTTAACCGTTAGGGTTAATAGTTGTTCTTGTTGCTGTTTTCTGTTGCCCAAAAAACAGTACTAATCAAAATCAAGGACATTGGGGTTTTCGTGCTACAAATGACAGCATAGCTGATTTTCATTTTTAGATCCTGATGCCGCTGCAACAGCGTTGAGGGGCCTCAACTCTCAGCTGTAAACTGATTACGTGGCTTTTGCTTTTGTATCTTAAAATAGACAAGGAGCTGCTTAACATAGACGAACATGGGCCAATCATGTTGGCACCTCTACATCCCTAATGTTGGTAATAGCTGAATACCAGCTTTAAATCGCTTGGGAATTAAACGGTCTAGTTATACACAAGAAATTATAATCAAAAGAGGGGAATTCACAGTTTTTTATTTTACACATTTTGTGAAGAAATTATAATACAATTTGGCAAGTATTTAAAAATCAGAACTGTCATTAAATATTTCACATAACTTTGATAAAAAAATATTAAAATATAAAAGTCCCAAATGACTCTTTTTTCTTTATTTAAAAAAAATTAAAAATCTTTGGCTATGTTTACTTTTTTTTCCTTTCAAATAAGTGTTATAAAAAACATTTATTTAAAAAATTCTTTAGTAGCTTTTATGAAAGACTAAAAAATTAAATCTCAGTTTTATGTGTTACGAAAGTATAAAAAATATTAAAAATCAGTTACAATCATTTTTTTGACGAATATTATTGAAGTTAAGAATAATTATTGTTTAATTAAAATTTTTTTTTTTAAGGTCTTAAATACAAGCTTTTCTATTAATTGCAAAGTTTCTGAAATTATAAACAATTTGGTGTAATTAAAACACAAATTAACCTTCTACCTATATCTGATTTTTTAAATTAAAATTTATTATCAATATCTGTTTTTTTCGGTCTCTAGAAATTTATTTAAATATTTAAAAAAATTGTTATGTTTGTGGAATTGTTATGGGACATTTTCTTGCTTTAATTTAATTTATTTTTTTTGATAATTGTGAAGTATGTTTTTTTTTATTCAAAACGTTTTTTTTTAATAGAGATAAAACCAAAAAAGTATTAGTTTAATACGCTGTTGAATAAAACCTCAAATAAAATCTCCAAATACATTATATCTAATTGTATATATAAATGTATGCAGATATAGCAGTTTGGTTTAATTATAAAACAAAATATGCTTAAAATAATAAAATAAAAATTAAAATTTTTTAAACTTATATCATTCATACTTTTTACAACAGATCTGCATTTTTTTCTATTTTATTATATAGATAAATAAATTTATAAATTCTTGTATACCATATAAAAGTACACTATATTAATTTTGATAGCAAAGTTTCAACCGCAATGCAAAATTAAAAAGATATATTATAAAATGCATCATTTATCAAGAATTTTTTTGTTTTTAATTTTCAACATGAAGTTAAACTAACTAATTAAATTATATAGATAAGTTAAATGATGAATTCATCGAAGCCTTAAAAAAGTACGCTATTAATTTGAATGCTAAAGTTTCATCTACTACGCAGAATTAAAAAAAAAAATATATATTATAAATGTATCACTTAATCAAGAATTTTTTAAAATTTATAAAACTTTAAATGAAACCTTTAAAATAATTTTTAAATTGATTTCCTGCTGTGCATTGGCTTCATGAAGTGTTAACATGGAATCTGCAAATAGCAGCTATCAATTTGACTATCTGTTTGTTTGTTTGTCTGGGTTTTGTGTCTGGTTAGTTGTTGTGTATGTTTTGAATGTTTGTGTGCCTTGTCTAACTTTTTGACAGTCACTTCATCTGCCTGTGATTGTGAAATTATAGAAAATGGCAAAGGTCGCATGCGTGGCGAGCCTTGACGCATTTGATTAGCCTTTTGCTGAGGCTGCTGTCGATTTACGACGTCAATACGTTCGCGACGACATTCGTGCAATTTTGTATTATCCTTAGCTATTTGTTTAAGCATATTTGTTTTTCCTTTTTTATTGAATTTAAAGCGGCGAATTGGCAGCGCTAACGTCAGCATCAACAATGTCCTTGTTCTGAGGTCATACGCTGCGTATAAGCAACGTCAACGTGTGTCCAGTGCCAGGCACGGAAGTTTCCATGGCTAGCTATTGGCTCCCCCTGCTCCCTCCCTGCGTCTGCCGTTGTAGCAGTGCTGATGAAGTGGAGTAGAGCAGTTGCAGCTGTTAATTATCCTGTTGGCCGGGCTGCTTATTACGTTAATGTCTGGTTGCATATCGTGCATGCAGGCAAGTAGCCGGCAATTGTCAGAACAATGCCGAGCACATGCCAGGACACGTCCGGTTGTCTTATCAATGCAAAATGTTGCCTACGTGCCCCGGACCAGGCTATAAAATGTGGCCCATGTAGCACTCGTAATTGCCAACCAGCCAGCCAGCCGGCAAATGGCCAATGTCAGCAGCGCGTTGTCCTGCCTTATCCTGGCTGGCAGTTAAGCTAATTAAAGTGCACGCAAATTTGAATTATCTGACGCCTTCTGTGGCCACTTTTGGCGCCATCGATATTTCAACTCGAATGGCCAAGCGGAATGAAGAAATATCTTTGGCATTATCTACACCGATTTATAAAGAACTAAATGCCAACACACACACACACACACACACACACACACAACAATCTACATTTATTAGACGTTGACTGAAACTGTGTTGAAGTAAAATAAATTGCGCATACGCAATGTGGCAATTTATGCGGTTAACTTGAGCGTTAATTCAACTTTAGTAGCGCAAATTGTATGTGAAGATAAAAGATAAAAGCTAAAATAAAATCACAGCTACCATATATATACGAAATGAGTAAGAAATAAATGAAATCTATTGCATCTGGCAGCTAATGAAGTGTGCCACAAATACAAATACTAGTCTCCTTGGCATTATAAATAATTGGTTGCCATTTGCTCAATATTTGAGTAAAGTTTGGGTGTTAACATATTGATGGAAATTATGGTCATATATTTTGATAGTTTTGGTTTTAGTTTTCTGAAAATTACTAGCACAAAAAACACAGAACTTGAGCTGGGAAATTCTGAGTAAAAATATGTTTTTATGGATTGATTAATTTTTAATTAATTAATAGTCTACGATATCCTTTTGTATACCTCAGTTTTCTTAGCTGAATCTCTTTAGATTCATTTCAGCTTATTATCTTAAAAAGCCAAGTCTATTGTTAACGCTGCTGTCTTTACTTCATTTCTGCAAATATTTATATTTATAAGTATAATTTTTTCTGCTACTTATAGGTGTTATTTTTCATACTTTCTGCTTTGAATAAACCAACCACATTGCATTTATTTAACACTATTTTCTTCTCGCTTTTCTTGACTTTCTTTTGTGAGAAAATTTGTATTCATTACCAAAGCATTTTGCAGCATGTTGTCTTGTTCATCTGTCTGTATATTTATTTGTTTTCATTTTCATTTTCACAGTCGCTTCTAAAATATCAAACGAGACCAGGGCAAAGGCAATAGTTCCGACAAATCTAGAGCCAAATGCCTTTGGTAGTGGTTAAAAACGAAAAAAAAAAATAAAAAATAAAACAAGAAAAACCCCCCAGCAATGTAGTTCAGTTATTTGTCGTCACTGCCGCCTGTACTTTGGTCCTTAAGTCCTTTTGTGCCGAGTTCTTTTGGCTTTGGCTATTTTTAGTTCAAGTGATTTGTTTTGCCTACTATTTGTGCCCGGTTTAGTCCTTTTTGCCTATGCGCTTTGTTATTTTTGCGGTTTGGCACTTGTAACATGCAAATTTTTTGTTTAGAGCCACCAGCCACCACCAGACAGACAGACATGACCCAAAGTTATATCCTTTCCCCCCCCCGAAACTGAAACCAAACGCTTTCAGTGTTGTCTGTGCTGGCATGTGGCCTGGCCCGGGTCCGGGTCCGGGCTTCCAATGCGGTTTGCCTGCCGACAGTCGGCGTTAAAAGGATTAGAATGTCTGAAATGGACTTGTGGCATATTTCAGAGTCGCCTCGTGTGCGGCATTTAAGTGTGCGTAAGTTTTCCCCTCTACCTCCGACTACATATGACCAGCTTTTAGCCACATTCACATGCAAATCTGCAATCTGTGCACTTGGAAAAGCAACTTGCTGTTCAATTATAGAAAACATTGCCATGAAACAGATTTTAAAGAGATAATCATAAAAACATAGATTTTTTTTACAAAAAAAAATGTTTTCTCTATGATTTAAATAACATTTAAAACTAAGGGTTTTGCCATGCAGTTAGACAGTTTACCAATATACCAATAAATATTATTTACTTTGGTTGCCAATTTAGTTAACATTTTGTGGATATTGAAGCAGAGAATTGAATATTGTTGCATTGACAAGCTAATTCACCGCTCAAAGTCAAATATATTTAAAAACGCATATTTAAAATGTGAAAACAGGAGCATTTAAGGCAAAATCACTTTTAAAAAATCTGGCCCAAACTGGCTTGATTAAATGCAAAAAATTGCATAAAAATAAAATCAATAAAAATATTTGAAGTTTGAATTGTTGTTCTATTGATTATTGCGTATT
The DNA here is from genome assembly GCA_035043045.1 of Hirtodrosophila alboralis. Classification (NCBI taxonomy): domain Eukaryota; kingdom Metazoa; phylum Arthropoda; class Insecta; order Diptera; family Drosophilidae; genus Hirtodrosophila; species Hirtodrosophila alboralis. Next base: position 606,202 of record JAWNNH010000903.1, on the reverse strand, counting down.
TAATATACATATATTTATTTTAGGAAAAACAATAAACAAATACCGAAAACTCCATTGAATATAAACCATTTTCATTTAATAAAATTATGTTTTTGTAATTCCCAAAGGGCTTAAGCAGACCTGGTCTGTATTGCATGAGTTCTTTAGCCTCAAGTTTAAAAACAATAAATTCGCGTTATTTTCCCTTAAAATTTCACTTAATATCTCCCTTTTTTTTGCTCCTCTCTCTCTCCTCTAGCTTCATCTCTTGTCTTTTACTTAGTTTAATAATATCTTAGTTTTTTATACTATTTTGAATTGATTTAAATACCTCATACTTCACTACACCTTCTACTTACTATACAAATTCAAATTCGTATTGAGTTCATAAAATATTATTTATATTTTATATCAATTTATTATATATATTTAAGTAAGCTAAAATTCAAATGTTTATATTATCTCTTTGTTCTATCGGTTTAAGCAGACCTGCCCTGTGTTGCTTGATTTCTTAAGTCTCAAGTTTAAATACAATTAATTCTCATCATTCTCTCTTCCAATTTCACTCAATATCTCCCTTTTTGTCCTCATCTCTCAATCCTCTCGCTTCTCCTCTCGCTTCACCTCTTGTCTTTCACCTAGTTTAATAATATCGTAGTTTTTATATTATTTTGAACTGATTTGAATACCTCATACTACACTACATCTTCTACTTTCTAAACAAATTCGTGTGGAGTTCATACAAATTGTATTTATATTTTATATTAATTAATTTTAAATATATAATTTAGATTTAATTATTCATCTTATTTCTTTAATCTAAAGATTTCTTTCTATATTTTTATTATCGTATATTTAATACTATTTTTTTTTGAGTGTAAAACTTACCTTAACGAAATGATAAAATAGCACAGCTCCCACGGTGGACAGGGCAAACCAAACGAAGACCGCAAATGTTGAAATATTGGATATATTTAGTGCATGGAGCAGATGGGAACTGACAATTGCTGCAGCCTGGCAGAATAAAAATGGCATGAAAAGTCGCTCAAAGATGTCCCATGGAATTTCCGCTGATTTTTGTGGCAATGCCGAAATCGAGCCACGTCGCAATGAGGCGCGACGTGAGGCACGGCGCTAAAATTTTGAAAATTAAAAGAAAAATATATTTTTAGTATAGTATAATTAGAATTTTGTGTACTATTTATTTATTTAGCAGCAGAGAGTGCATTGACAGACACAGAGTGCCAAAATAATTGAATAATTCATTTCGACAATTTGGCAAATAGTTAAAGCAAATATCTTGCTGCTGAATGATGACAGCATCCAAAGTCGAATTGTTTTGTGTTGTTTAATCAATTGCAAACAAAACAGATATTTTTGTGTGTGCACATTATAAAAGCAATTGCTCAGTTATTTTGTTTGTTTCTGTTTCAATAAACAAAATGCTTTTGTTTTCTCGAAATTCGAAATTCAGCATTTCATTTTTGCTGCTGTTTTGGCGTCATTAATTGCGGCTGCATATTTTGCGGTTTATGCGAATAAGCAAAATTTATATTTGTTTATACAGAGATTAGTGTCTGTCCCAAATACAAATATAATTGCATTTATTTTTATTTTAACGTTTTATTTTAATGGGAATGTGCGCACAACTTTTAAATGTTTTGTAAATCTTACTTGGTGTCAGATATTTATTTTGAATATATTTTTAAATATAATTCATATGATTTTGGGTATTCTGAAAATTATTAGATAAAATTGAAAAGGTTTTATTTTGTTTAAAAATAAATCCCACTCTTTTGTAGTCAATTATAAAGTTAATATAAATAAAATTAAATGTTTCAAAATCTTACTTGGTTAAAGATTTTTATTTTTATATATAATTTTGGGTATTCTTAAGGTTATCAGTTTAAATTGAAAAGGTTTTATTTTGTAATTTTGTTAAAAAATAAATCCAACTATTTGGTAGTCAATTTTATATTAATATTCTGTGATTTTTATTATATTAAACTGTTGTATGTTTATTTTTTTACGATTTATTTTATTTCGAATATGCTTACAAGTTTTAAATGTTTTGTAAATCTTACTTGGCTTAAGATATTTATTTTGAATATATTTTAAAATATAATTCATATGATTTTGGGTATTCTGAAAATTATCAGATAAAATTGAAAAGGTTTTATTTTGTTTAAAAATAAATCCCACTCTTTTGTAGTCAATTATAAAGTTAATATAAATAAAATTAAATGTTTCAAAATCTTACTTGGTTTAAGATATTTATTTTTATATATAATTTTGGGTATTCTTAAGGTTATCAAAATAAATTGAAAAGGTTTTATTTTGTAATTTTGTTTAAAAAAAATTCAACTATTTTGTAGTCAATTTTATATTAATATTCTGTGATTTTTATTGTAATAAACTGTTGTATGTTTATTTTTAACGATTCATTTTAATTTGAATATGCACACAAATTTTAAATGTTTTGTAAATCTTACTTGGCTTAAGATATTTATTTTGAATATTTTTTTAAATATAATTCATATAATTTTGGGTATACCTAAGGTTATCAGATTAAATTGAAAAGGTTTTCTTTTGTTATTTTGTTAAAAAATAAATCCAACTATTTTGTAGCCAATTTTATATTAATATTCCGTAATTTTGTTAAAAAATAAATCCAGTTAATTTGCAGCCAATTTTATATTAATATTCCGAGATTTCTATTGTTTTAAATTGCTTAATGTTTATTCTATTTTAATTATTTTTATACTCTTTTTAATTAAAGATTGTAAAGGTTTTATTTTGTTAAAAAATAAATCCAACTATTTTGTAGTCAATTTTATATTAATATTCCGTGATTTCTATTGTTTTAAATTTTTTAATGTTTATTTAATTTTTATTATTTTTATGCACTGTTTAATTAATGATTCAAAATGTTGTCTTCTTTATTCAAAGTTTATATTAAATAATAAATAATAATTGTATTAAATTGCTTCATGTATATTTAATTTTCATTATTTTTATACTCTGTTTTATTTATGATTTAAAATGTTGTCTTATGTATTCAAAGCCTTTCTTATGTTATAAATAAATAATATTTGATTTAAATTGCTTTATAAATTTTTAATTTTTATTATTTTTATACTATTTTAAATGTTGTCTTCTGTATTCAAAATTTTTCTTATATTGCTTAATGTATATTTAATTTTCATTATTTTTATACTCTGTTTGATTTATGATTTAAAATGTTGTCCTCTGTATTCGAAGCCTTTCTTTTATTAATAAATAAATAAAAAATATATTTAATTTTCATTATTTTTATACTCTCTTTTATTTATGATTTAAGATGTTGTCTTTTGTATATTAATATACAAATCATAGCATTTTATAAGCCAATTAGCAGCCCTTCTTTATGTCTATGCAAATCAAGTTATTTATTTACTTAAATTACCCTTTACAAAACAAAATTGCTAATTAATGTTGCTCTTTAATAAACTTTCTAAAATTGCATTGAATTACAAGCACTTTGCACATTTATTTATTCAAGAGAATGTAAATTTAAATGCAGTATATAAAAACTTGTGTATATTTCTGGCCTTTAAACAAGTGCAGCTATTTGAAAAATTATATTGCTAATTAGATGAAAATAGACAACATGCTTAAGCACTAACAATAAATAAATAATTTTAATTGAATGCAAAATCAAATTGCATATGTATTGATTACAAAAAAAAAAAAACCACAAACCCCTCTAAATACACGTCCTGCTGGCATCTATCATTGGCCTCAACCGCCCACCCACACATTGACATTGACATATAGCAATTACACATGACTTATGTGTATGTGTGTGTGTGTCATATAACTGTGAGTACGTATTATGGCCGAAAGGGAAACCCAAAAAAACCTGGCTATAAGGAATACGCTCATAAATCAACGACAGTGTGAAATAATCAAATGGTGGCATCTGCATAAATACGGCCAATTGATTTATTTGCACAAAAATAAACCAATTCTATGGTTAGCTTATTTTCTTTTTTTTGGCCTTTTTGGATAGATTGTAAAATGGTTTTTTGGCTATTTTTACACTAGCTCGAAATAAATTGCAAGGAAATCGAACGATTTGTTGTTGGCCACTTGAAATTGCGCCAAATTCTATGTCGCTTTCGTCATCGTTTTTCTAATTGTTGTTGTGGTTTGACCTTGTCACCAATTTTCAGTAGAATTTCTTAAAAAAAATTCTTTAGCCATAAGTTTGTGTAATTGCCGCATTAGAATCCCCCATAATCCAATCTGCTAACGACCTACGCAAAATACTCTGTTTTACGTGCTTCAAAAACTTTTGAGACATGTAAGAAAATAAAATATTTTAAAAATCTATACGTGTATTTCAAAACTTTATGCAAATGTTTGACAATTTATATGCTTGATTTGAGCGCTCAGCTGCCAACCAAAAATATAAAAAAAAATTATGTATAGTTCTTATTTTATAAAAAAAAGTTGCCTTAAGCACGTAAATCAGTTTGGTTTTGTAGCCGGGTCCGGGAATTATTAATAAGCTAAAGACATGGAAATATTTTTAGATCGAAAACATTTTGTGTGGGGGATTTTTATTTGCATAGAAGTGCTTTGGCATGGAATTGTGTATATAGAAAATTCTGGCAGAAAATGTAAAAATACACCAAGAAATTGTCTGTATTTAAAACAAGCCAATAAAAAGCATTGTATAAGGTTCATTAGTAAATGTTTTATTGCTGAGTGATTGTATATTATTATGTATATTATTTTAGAAATTTTCTGAGAATAGAAATGACGATTGTTAAAAAAAAAAAAAATCTGTATAACCTTCTTAGTACTGGTACTTACAGCTGCACTTTCATTGCACTTGTGATTGTTTTTAGTTTTTTTTTTTGACGCTGTTGACCCACTTGGATCGTGGCCATTAAGTGAATTTTTGTAATTAATTTTGGGGCACGTTGAACCCCACATGACTTCCTGACGTTTGTTAACAGACCGAAGCAAGAGGCGGCTGCCAAACCTTTTGTCAGTTTTGCTGCTTGCCCAAAAGGGGCGTGTCTCTTGGAATTATAGCCAAAAAAAAAGCCATGTTGTTAGCCCGCGTATTTGCGTATTTCTGGGTTAAACTAACTGGGCTAAGTGCGGCTAGGTACACAGACGCGTTTGGCTCTGTGGCTTTACTTGACTGCAAGCCGTAATAAATTCTTTTGGCTTTTGGCTAAAGTAAACAATGACTTGGTTTCTATATATTGTATGATAACTTACCATATTGTTATCGAAGACCTGCATGGCGGCTGCGTTTTGCTGCTCCTGCGGCTGCTGTTAAGGAATTGTATATTTAGCAGATTATATATATATATAAAACTGTGGCATCAATAAATTTCTTGCCCTTTCACTCACTTTCACAGTTCGTTGCTAGCGTAGCTTAGACTTATTATAGAAATGGCAAAATCTTTTAATATTTTTAAAAAAATATTTACATAAAATATTTGAAAATTTCTTTGCTCGCGTTCTGGCTCGTGGCTGGGCGCACTGAAACACGGCGTGGCACTAAGCGAGAAGACGCTTGCAGCTGGCAAATCTACTCAGTCGCAGTCACAGTCGCAGTCGCAGTCACAGTCGGCTGCGCAGTCAGCGTCAGCATCTGTTGTATTTCAAAATGCTGCAACATTTGTCGTTTTGATTTTTTAAAAATATATTTGAAATATGTATGCGCATGTAGATACAGATACAGCTACAGCTACAGATACAGCTACAGATATACAGCTATAGATACTTAAATATCTCATTGAGATATGTGTGTGTGTATTTTGACTTTATTTATTTAAATTTTGTGCGCCACAAATGCGGCTGACGCGTATTGTGCCACGATTGTGTCGCATTTAAAAAAATTGATTATTATTTTTTGCATTTCCATAATAATTTTTTATTTTTGCCCTGGTAAATATATATTTATCTAGCTACACATATTGGTGAGGTAAATATTTATATGTTTTTACATGCTTTTTGCACATTGTAGCCCCACATTTGAATATTTGCTTTAAAAAACTCGGAGCACATTTAATAAAAATACGCGCATAAATATTTATGAGCCTGCTATTGACCCCACGGTTTGTTCTGAGGTTCAGCGGGAGTTCTTATGTATATTATTTTTTTTTTTTTAATATTTTTTTTTTTTTGTTTTTTGTATGCTTTTTTACTGCGTTGTAACTTTCGTTGCTTACATTTTGTTATTGTTAATTTGCAAATTGCATTTTCGCTTTTTATGAAAGTGCTCTGACCAGTAAACTCTGTATTTATGAGTTGAAAATCATTTTTTGGTAGTTGGCTGCAGTCTGGAATATTGTATGAATGAAGGACTGCTGATGAAATGGCATTAATAGTGGTAGGCGTGGAGTAAAAAGAAGTTTTTTTTATCGATATACCAAAGTGCATACCTGCCAAAGTAAAGTATTTTTTGCTTGGCAAATAAACTTTTAAATGCATCAATATAAAACTTTGCACCTCTTGTGCACAATTTCAAAGTTACTTCAATCTGTGTCTTGGTCATAAATTCGGTTTTTGCAGAAAGTTTTGCATTTTGCATTGACAAATTTCTTTCGATTGCTTAGAAGGGAAAATCCTTTTAACAAACTACTTTATGTAAAAGTGTTTGCATTTCAATTGAAATACAAAATATGAAAATACCATTACGGCAATTTAAGAATTTAATTAAAATATATATACTAGATGAATGTAGCAGCAATAAAATAGTTTTAAAAGTGTTAAACGATCAAAAGATTTTGTTGATTTTTTATGTTGTCGATTGATGTTGGATTTATTTATGTTTATTTATTTATTTTTTTTTTTTTTGATGTTGGATTTATTTATATTTTTTTTATTAATTTTTCTTATTTTGTGATGTTGAATTTATTTATTTATTTATATTTTTTTGCGGGTGTTAAATTTTTTTTTTTATATATTTTTGTTTATTTTAAATTGTACTTTATTGAACTTTTATTTATTTATACAGTTTTTTTGGTTGTTTAGAGCGCACATTGTGTGTAAATTTAAATAGGCATTAGCTTAAACATATTTTGTAGCTAAATTTATAAAATAATACTATATTTTTGCCATATAAAAATTGGATAAAAATCGACTGAACTGTCTTGGTAATATCGTTGTATTTTCTTTATTTTCATCTCTGATATATATGAACAATTATATACTAAAAATATATATATACTAATATAATTAATTACTGATATATATATGATTGATGTTGGATTTATTTATTTATTTATATTTTTTGCGGGTATTAAATTTGTTTTTTATATATTTTTGTTTATTTTGAACTGTACTTTATTGAACTTTTATTTATTTATATAGTTTTTTGGTTGTGATTTTTTTTTTGTTGTTGTTTAGAGCGCACATTACGTGTAAATTTAAATAGGAATTAGTTTGAATATATTTTATAGCTAAATTTATAAAATAATACTATATTTTTGCCATATAAAAATTGGATGAAAATCGACTGAACTGTCTTGGTAATATTGCTGTATTTTTATCTCTGATATATATTCACAATTATATACTGAAAATATATATTGTATATGCTTTTATATATTTACTAATATAATTAATTACTGATATATATATATGCATAAATATTTATGAATATTTATATGTATTTTTTTTTTGTCAAAGCTGCTGTGTGTGTTGTCTGTCAACGTTGCTAAATTAACAACAATGTTTTTTATGTCTTGTTTGTTGTGTGTGTGTGTGTGTGTGTGTGTGTATCTGATGCATTTTAAAATAGCTCAACTAATGGGTAAAAGTGTTTTTGGAAAGCTTGTTTTTTTTTGTATTTTTTTTGTGTAAATTTCCGCCGCAGCAATACTTAAAAAATTCCTAAAGTGATTTATGAATCGCTTTCGGTGCCAAAAAAAACAACATAAAATGCAACAAACTAGACACAGAGTCATCAATCAGCACAAGCAAATGCTAATTGTTAATATTATTGTTAATTATATATATACTAGCACACACATGTCAAAAAAATATCAAAAAATATCAAAATTTTCTAAAAATTTTACTAACAAAAATTTCTAATCGATTATGGCACCAAAAAAGGTCAAGAAACTTGTCGATTGGGGCGACGATGAACATTTCTCGAAGGATCGCAGTATATTCTACATAGAGCACACCACAGAGTGTCCCATCTTCCAGGTCAAGGCGGATGAGTGTCTGACCTTCTTCAAGCAACGCATTCCGGAGCGTGAGTTCCAGCTGGTTCGCAATAAGAATGGCAAACAGTTACCTCGGGATGGAGCCTTTGAGGTGAACATTGCTCAGAATGCACACACCTCTGAGCACAATCTATGGTCGGGCTTGACCCGAGGACCACCGCGACGGGATAAGTTTCCAGTTTATGAGGATTTGGTATCGGATGTACATCGTGTCCTGAAAAAGTTCTATCCGGACAAGGCGGTGGGCGATGATGAAGATATGGATATGTAACTGGCTCATTAGTGGCACGCATAAAGGATATTTAGGTATTATCCTTAACAATGGAATGTGCATTAAAAAGCATGAATTTTTTTTTTTCAATTCCCAAATTTTCATTATCATATTGCATATTTGAATAACAATGCTAACAGTAAAGCAAAGTTAATGTTTCTTATTGTCAAAAACATAATAAACATACACACACACACAACACACACATACACGCACACACACATCATCTAACACCTGTTTGAAAACTTTTCCAACACATACAAGAGAGCTGATTAGCACTCGCAAAATTTTAGACACTTTGGCATCGCGCGCTTTTCTTATATCCTGTAACCAGAAAGAGGGGTATAATAGACTAATTTTTTAATATGTTACAGGCGACCTTTGGACTATAAAAATTTGACGATATTGTTCATTAATTCATTTACTGGAAACTGCAAATAATAATATATAAACTAAGCATATGCAATTTTACACCAATATATAAAGGAAGCATGTGGTGCGATTCGGTCGACGAAAAATGCTGGACGCAGTCGTGCGATCGACGAAAATAGAATACAAAATGAATATAAATTGTTTTTGTAATTCTGTTTGCTTATGAACAAGTTTTTACAACGACACAAAATTTAATGTACAACACCAAAGACAAAATAAAATATATTTTAAAAAATATAAATTCTCTTCTAGGGTATTTCTTAGTTCAGTTAAGCCAATATTCTTTGCTTTTCAATGAACTTATTGCCATTGTTATTAGCTGACAGGTGCGTTCCTGACGTCGCCATTTGACAGCTCTAAACGCTAAATTAACAAAAAATAATTAACACAAAAATACACACATACAATGCGTATAATATAAATAAACAATTGTGTTAAGTGTGAGCAGATCTGTCGTCCCAATGTCTGGGGGAACCACATTAAATCTACCAACTATACATTATTCCTCTACCCCTCTGCCATGCTGTTGGCATACAAATAACCAAAATGCAATTTCAATATGAACAACAATCAGCATAAAATGGATACAACAAAAATCAATGCAAACAATTTGATTTGATAACACAATGACAAAAAAATAAAATAAAAATAAAATAAAAACAAAACTAACCCAATTTTATAGTAAATAAATTAGAATATTGCAGCACACAATTGAACAATGGTAATAAAATGAAATATATAAAATTAACTGAATAAATTTTTGTGCCTCGTTCCATGTGAATATATGGAAATTATGTATTAAAAATATTTAAAAAAAATGGAGTTTAGTTGAATTTGAATATAGGGAATTTAAATATAAAAAATATTCCTTTTTTCATTAGTTCAGTTTACAGATTTTAATGATCTCTTTATTTTTGTTTAGATTTTCTTAATTGTCCCTTGACTACTGCTTCTTATAGATGCTTATATTCTACCTATTTCATTTAAAAAATATATAAATAAAAATCCGAAAATAAAACTAAACAAATTTTACAGTAAATAAATTAGAAAATAAATTAGAATATTGCAGCACACAATTGAACAATGGTAATAAAATAAAATATGTAAAAGAAACTGAATAGATTTTTGTGCCTAGTTCAATTTGAATATATGGAATTTATATATAAAAAAAATTTAAAAAAAAAATACAGTTTAGTTGAATTTAAATATAAGGAATTTATATATTACAAATATTCCTATATGCTTTTCATGTCTAGTTTAATTCAGTTTACAGATTTTAATGATCTCTTTATTTTTGTTTAGATATTCTTAATTGTCACTTGACTACTGCTTCTACTAGATGCATATATTCTACCTATTTCATTTAAAAAATATAAAAATAAAAATCTAAAAATAACACTAATTAAATTCTATAGTAAATTTATTACGAAAATAAATTAGAATATTGCAGCACACAATTGAACAATGATAATAAAATAAAATATGTAAAATGCACTGAATAGATTTTTGTGCCTAGTTCAATTTAAATATATGAAATTTATATATTAAAAATATTCCTTTTTTCATTAGTTCAGTTTACAGATTTTAATAATATCTTAATTTTTGTTTAGATATTTTAAATTGTCACTTGACTTTTGCTTCTTATAGATGCTTATATTCTACCTATTTCATTTAAAAAATATAAAAATAAAAATCCAAAAATAAAACTAACCAAATTCTATAGTAAATAAATTCGAAAATTAATTAAAATCTTGCAGCACACAATTGAACAATGGTAATAAAATAAAATATATAAAATAAAATAAAATAATATATGAACTGAATAGCTTTTGTGCCTAGTTAAATTTAAATATATGTAATTTATATATTAAATATATTTCCATATGCTTTTCATGTACAGTTTAGTTCAGTTTACAGATTTAATTAAACTCTTAAATTTTTCAGATAATTTTAATTCTCACTTCTGTTCCTAACAGCTGCATATAGTTTGCTTATTCTATTCAAATTCTATGATATATATATATATCATATATCATATCATATATCTACATATAAAATCCATTCAAACAAACTTCAATTTCTGCCATTGTTGGCCGCTAGAGGGCGTTATGTAAAGACCACGAAGCCGTAAAATTCCAATGTGCAGCGCACAGGCCAACCAAATTACAATGTTGCAACAAAAATATAACATCATGTAGCATAGAAAGTGGCAAAGTGGAGGAGCCATGTAGTAGAGAGGAGGAAGCGGTTTGCATGGAAGCTCTTTTGGGTTGGCTTTGCGGCATAGAGGGCCGTGGCCCAAAGGGTTTTTTGTATGCCATTTGCTGGCAACATTTTAACAATAAAATTTTTGCTGTATTGTGAAAGTTGCATGCAATGCAAAGTTGACATTGCATTGAGTGGCACGACGAGAATCTAACTACAATATGAACACAACAACTACATGACTAACGAAGTGTTTTGTGACCCAATCCTGATGATGATGTTGTTGTTGATGTTGTTGATGTTGGGGTGTCACTTGACGGATCAACATGCAAATTAGCTGCCGGCTGGGCAAGTGCAGATGGCTTTTTGATTGGCTGTCATGGAAGCTGGCAGATGGCAGCTGGCAGTTGAAAGTTGGCAGTTGCCAGTTGCCAGTTCACTGCTGACTGTTGTTGTCTTCGAACCAAAAATGTTGGCCAAAACAATCAGGGGGCCAGGCCTAATTTAAATACTTATGAGCAGCTATCAGAAATCTGTCATGTTCTGACAGCAAAACTAAAAGTTAAAGGTCGCCACTTACTCGCAAATTGGCAAAGTTATTTTCTGGTTTTTTTTTTCGGCCTAGTCGGATCGGTCAATAAGCTGATAATCAGCTATTTGGCCAAAAAGCTAACTTCACTAACTTATAAATCAAAATTCCAAAACAAAATGAAACATATTTTGCAAGAAGCATGGAACTTGAACAGACAAGAGCGTCGCACATCATTAATATTAATAAAGGCTGTAAATAAAATGCTAGCTATGCCAGCCAAAAATAACAACGAGTCGCATATTTCAGTCGACGAAAGTAAATGAGAGCAGCTGAAGCACAGTGGGAATTTTTTCAGTTTTTTAACAACAAAAAATGGATTTTTTGAAAATTTAATAAGGCAATTGGCAGAAATTTGCAGTAGCTTTAAAAAACAATGTTTCCAATAGTCCCTGATATGCAGAAAATGTTGAAAATCTAGAGAATTGCAGTAGCTTTAGCAGTCGATGTTTTTATTAGTCTCTTATATGCACAAAATGTTGAAAATCTAAGGTAGAAAAAACCAAAATATTTATCAGCATTTTGGTTCGTAGATTTGTTTATTGAACTCAAATTTAGCTTGATATCATTTTATTAAATTTTAAATATTAAATTAATATTAAACACTTGAATTTATAATAACTGCATAATCTTTTGCATAATTAAATTGCAGTAAACAAATAAAAATACCATTTACATACGAAAACACAGAAATCTTTGTATATTAAATAATTATAAAATTATATTATATTTATATATATATTTTTATATAAAGTTTTATTCAATAATTTTATATTAAAATAAACCTATATAAGCTGCCCAAAAATTGGCTAGAATATAGCTTTAACTATTTTATTTCATTTGTTCGACTTTCGGCTTACTTCTGATTGGAAAAATAATAATAACATTCGGGATTCAATCCGATTTAATTCAAAGTAATTATATACTTTTTTTTTATAATGTCTTCCTAAGTCGTAGTAATATTTTTAAATATATAAAATATATATTTATATAAAGTTAAATACAATAATTTTATATTAAAAGATAGATAAAAGACAAAAGATATATATAAATGAACCAAAAATTGGCTAGAATAAAGCTTAAACTATTTTATTTCATTTAATCGACTTTTGGATTGTTTCTGATTGGAATAATAATAATAATATTCGGGTTGCAATCCGGTTTAATTCAAAGTACTTTTATAGACTTTATTATAGTATCTTCCTAAGTCGAAGTAATTTTATTTTAATAATAGCAAAATAGGCTAAATCCAACAATTAATTTTGAGACAATTAAATTGCCTTAAAATCAAAATGTTTTTTTAAATAATTTATAAATTCACAACTGTGATAAGTTAAACAATTTTAATCTGTTTTATTTATAAAAGTAAGTTCCTCTAATTGCTTAAATAAATTTTATATTTTAAATGCTTAAATGATTCTGATTGATTTAAAATATCTGCCTTTATTTTATTCCCCCTTATCAATGCATTTTTCAAGTTTACACAACTTTTTCAAGTAAATTAACCACTATACGACGCTGCTGCTTATGCTCAATACAGATTGAAATACTTTGGTGAATGGTTTGAAGACCCCAAAAAAATATAAAAAAATGGCACAAAGAGGCCAACAAACGCCGCCTGCGATTTCAACACATTTAATGTGGCAGACACACAAAGAGATGTCAACATTCTGCTGCCCACTGTCTACAATTTATTTGTATCTTGTATCTTGTAGATTCTTTAATGATGCCAAACAGAAGAGCAACCGTAAACAACTTGTGACCAAAAAATATACAATATAAAAAAATTGAAATGGGTTAATGTCCAGTGCAGAGAATGGCCCTGGATCTGACTCAAGTGGCAGTGGCAACTGTGGCGAATGCATTTGTCAACTTCTCACACGCAAATCGAAGGCAAACATTTTGCGTTGTGCGTTGTGCTCCAAGGACATGGCAGGATCCTTGCCAAAAGCAGCATCAGAAATGTTTATGGAAACAGACCGCAACATTTTGCATTAGTGAGATTTTGCAAATATAAATTCAATATATACATTCGATTCGGGTTAGGGGCAGCTCAAAACTGAAACTACAAGTAAATTTTGGAAGCTTCGAGGGCGTCTCTTTGGTTATAGCCATGCCAAGAATTCAGTTGCATAGTAATTTTACTTGGACTTGTAATGAAAATTATAGCAGCGACCTCGATATGCAAAAACGTATGTTGCACAACAATTTTATAAAAAAAAGAAAGAAAATTATGTTAAAGGCATTAGGAATACTCTAGTCGAGTAATCCAGACTAAAAGAAAGCTATAATTTTCATAGCTTCATTAAATTGAAATGATTTTTATTCCAAATGTCTTTGTGGCCATGATTTTTTCTTTTTATTCATTTGATAATTAAATTGTTATTTATTTCGGAAAATTCAAGTTTTATTTGTTTTCTTGCCTTTTAGAATTGTCTTTAGACAGACTTTAACTAAAATATTTATTTTATTTAGTCGTTAATAATATTAATAGAGAAATTGAACTAAGAGGCAATCGGTTTATGTTTGACAAATTTAATAAATTCGGAAATTCGGAAAGAATTAAAAATTGTAAAGTTTTCATAGTGAATGCACTTTCTAGCCTGTTAAGTCGCATAATTTTTTAAAAATTAAATTTAAAGAGCGTGTAAAATTGTGGTTAACAATATAAAGTATACGTATTTAAATATAAACTTAACGAAATTCAAGTAAAGTGACATTTTGTTAAATAACATTGAACAAACAATTTTTAAAAATATTGTTTTATTTTTTATGTTTAGATATTTAAAATATGCGTCAAATAAAAGCAAAACAAATTAATTAATTTAAATAGCAAATTTACAGTGTATTTTTAATCAATATAAAAAATTAAGTTTATTTAAGAACGTCTATTTAACCATCTATCTAATTATATATGACTCTCAGTCGAGTATACCCGCTTGAACCCCTTTTAAACTATATTTATTTTAGATTACCAACTTAAGTCTTGGCTATTAAGATGCTCAATTAACCGGACAGCTTAGCATTCATTCAACAAAAGCAATTATAAAAGCAATGCGCAGAATCGATGCAGGATATTCCCACACCTATGCATAGGCCACATATCCTGCAACAAATTGCAGCTGGAGGCTTTAAGTGCCATTTATCTAGAAGGTGTCGACGGATGTTGTGCAAAATGCCAGCTGATGCCATTTAAGCCTTTGCCATTTGCTTTTAGCGCGGCTGCAGGTCCTTTTTAAATGGGCTCGAGTTGCGAATGGCCTTTTGATTGTATGCTCAACTGGGCTGCAGATTGCATTTGTCACACTTTAATTAACCGGACCCGGCACGGTTCCGGGTTACCTCCAAAATAAAACAAAAAAGGTTACATGGCGCTGCTGGCACTTGCAGAAACTCTACGCTTTTCCGCTGAAAGGTCAGGCACGCGTGGGTGTCTGAAATTGATTTAGCTTGGCAGGATACCGAAAACGGGAAGCGGCTTCCTGGAAAAACGCGACTGTGCCAATGGCAATTAGATAAATAAAGGCCAATAAACAACAAAAAGGTAGGCAATTAAACGTAAATAGACAACCAGACGGAGTATATAACAAAATACATTAATGTCTATACACTGGGGTGCACCGCATGGCGTATGAGTTATGTGTCGAACTGTTGCCATAGTTGACTTAAGACACACCCACGCGCTCCTCCCCTCTCCTCTCCTCTACTCACCACATTTACAAGCTTGTCTTTTTCGCATGAAATTAGTTTTTTGGCTAGCACTAATTAAAATTTATGATACCTGTTTATTCACAAAATATTTACGCGAATTCCCAAAGATCCCAAACAACAAGCCAACGCTGCAGCCAAAGGCCAAAGGGCTTTAAATGTATTAAAGGATATGAGCTACGGTTTTGTCTTAACGCAAATTCCAGAAACTGTGTTTGGGTTTATTAAAAATGCATATTCCCTAGCGCATTGATTTAATGATCTTGGCTTAAGACATCAAAGTCAAAATTATATATTTTATTGATTAGATAAAGCTAATAATAGATTTGAATTTATTCTAAATAAATTGCTTTAAGTTTGACACGGCTTAAGAGTTTTTAATAAGACTTTTTATTAGTTGTACCTAATTGTTGAGTTTACCTGAAATACCTTGATAAATAATTAAATTTTTCATACAAAAACTAATTTTTCAATAAATTTTTTTTTTGCAGCTATATAATAGTTTTGCGATTAGAGATTGATTTTTTTAAAGCAATTAGGCGCAAAAATCTCGTTCAATCTGAGCTATTTGCGTTTTAATTTTTTTCGTCGACCGCGCAACTGCGTCAAGCACTTTTGCTCTGCATTTTCATCGACCGAATCAAATTACTTGCTTCGTTTATCTAGTGCTGTACAATTTTACAGGCAAAGTTAATGCATGTGTGTTTGCCTTTAAATCATTTGGATATTGGTGTCTCAGAGAATCAAAAAATTCTCTTTCAATGCATTACACACATATTTTGACAACATTTAAATACTTTCAGCCCGGTTACCAATACGTCAAAAATATTGTCCGCCTCTTTCTAATTGCCTCATCAATCTAAAATTTAATTCAAATATCAACTTTGTTTGCACTTGTGTCTTTTTTTTATATATATTCGCTGCAACCAAAAGTTGACTCATTCAGTATAAAAATTGAATATTTATTGAAATTTTCAAAATTATTATATATATGATGATTTCACTTTTGGAATGGCAATTAAGAGAGGCCAGAATACTTACGTTTATGCAAAGTTTTTATATGTGCACAAGGAAGACTCATTTGCATACCTTGCCCGCATATCATCACTTAAAAGCGAAAATTGTGGCAATAAATGCTTTAAAATACATGCTTACGAGTACTTACTCGTATATATATATAAATCGTATATATATATGTTTACATTACCCAGGTGTCTACCCCTCTGCTACCTATACCCTCGCTGTTGCCAGAAAAATCATTTTCACATGGAAGATTGAGGGCGCGTTCCGGCCAAGTGACAAAATTAAATGAAGCATCCAAATTTTTTATACTGACTGAGGCTTCGTTTTATTTAATTTTACATATATTTTGTTGTTTGTTGTTATATATATAATCTCATAAATTAGGTTTGTTTTTTTTTAATGTGTATATATGTATATGTATAATATATATATATATATGTATATATATTTGTTTGTTTGTAATACATTTTTTGTTATCTGCCCGAACATACATATAATTTCAATTTCAATTTCAATAATTGTGTTTATTCAACTCGAATGCAGTTACTTATACACAAAAGTTGTTGCTTATTCAGTTGTTCAGTAATATTATATATATAATTTAATGTATTTGTAGAATCATAGGCAGACATAATATATTTATAACCGAGCATAAATCATTTAGTTACTCTTAATACTCGTATTTAACCATTCGGTGACCATTCATGTTTTTTGCCTGCATGTTTACATTTATATGTTACATTTATAACCATAATAATTTACAAGTTAAATGACTTAGAAATTAATAGTAGGATTTCCCTCTGTGGATTACCATACATTACATAAAACATTATAAATAAAGTTAAAAACATTTTCATCTCATTCATTTTTGGTTTGCTTTGCTTTTGTTTGAGTTTATATTTTTTTTTATTATTATTATTATTATTTCTCTGGCTTATTTACATAGCTTTTCTTTCAAGTGATTTGTATTTAATTTTATATAAATTTTCTTTTTGTATTTACAGAGCACTGACCGTGGGCCAATTAGCTGCATAAATTGAAGTTTTTTTTTTGCTAATTTTCGCAGACTTTTCTCAAGATTTGCAAAGTTAAAAATACACAAAATTAAAAATTGAAAAACAAAAAAAACGCTCTCCATTTATATATATATTTTTTAAATTGTAATATAAGTCGAATAAAATTGTAACATTTGCGTATATTTGTTATACATACAATTAATTTAAAATACAATAATAATTATTTTTGTTTTGATTACAATATTTGATTTGGTGCATTTCTTTGTTTTTTTTTTTTAAAATTTGTGCAAAATACATTTTTCAAAAATTTGATTTTCGTTTTTCTTGGTGCATACTTTGAGGCGGTGCATTTAAATCACAACATTTACATCTTAAGTGCATTTGTTTTGTATGAGTGTGTGTGTGTGTGTGTGTGTAGGGATCTATACGTATACTTAATTATCAACTAATCTTGAGTGCTCTGCTGAGTGTTTCAATCCGCGAAGGTTTTCTGCTCAAAAGTTTCAGTTAGGACGGATTGCTTTTAAGCTGCTTTTGTGTATGAGACAGGATAGAGTAGCTATATAAGATTGTAACTATCGTATATATTATTATTATAAAGTTTACTTGGGACTGTTATTTATTATAATTCTTGAGGATTGCACTCTCTCGTACATACATATACAACGTTACATTTTTATAGTTTTTAAGGTACTTGTGACTACTTATATGTTATAGCTTGAAAATATTTTTTGATTCCAAATGAAGAATTCGCTTCATATGCGCCCCAAAGTTTGTATACTGTATCATATATATGCTGTTGGGTTCTTTAATTTTTTTTATAGCTCAGTTTCGGTTGTAATTAATTTCTCATTTCTCATTTATCTCAATATTGTTGTGGTGCAGTGGAAGACTAGGCTGCATGCACAAACTCTGGGCACTCTGGTATCGCAAGACGTGTTTAAACGTGTTCAACTTGCAGTTGTATTCTTTTGGCTTTAGTTTAATATTTTTATGCTATTTTGTGCTAAATTTTTTTTGTTGTGCAAAAAGTGCTAAACGTACTACACACAAAAGATATTAAATATATATAATGTAAATAAATTTTTTAAGTGCAATTGTGGTGCATTTTATACAAATTCATATATATATATATATCTATATATATATATTAAAAACTGTACTCTCGTTTAATTATCACATAAATGTGCAGAAGTGCAAATTGTTTACGCTAATTGTTTCGCAATTTTGTTTTTTGCGCTAATTGTTTCAATTGAAAATAATAAAGATATATTAATAATTTGTGCAATTTGCAATTTTTTTTAATAAATTGCATAACTATTTAATATGTGCAAATTTATGTTGTCCCCGAACATAGATTATTTATTGTATTTTAATTGTATTATGCCAGCAACAAAGTTTCCATTCAATTTCATTTTTATTATGGCAGAAAAGTATTATGAAAAGTAAACATTTTTTTTTAAATATTTAACAAGTGCGTTTGTGTGTGTGTTGTGTGTATATGTCTGGTTGTGTCTTGTGTGCAAACTTTTTACTTGACGCTCTACAACATAATTATTTTCTAATGAACTCATCCAAGTGCAAGTTTTGGTAGTAGAGAGGCGAATTATACAAATTAAAATGTTGCCACTGGCATGCAAAATGAAATTAACAGAAAACTAAGAAAACTTTCATGGCTGCCACAGTGCCTCATTCAAGTACATGTTCAGCTGTACACATATATATATATCTCACTTGCAAAACCGACCTCTATATAACTGGGTCAATTTAATTTCATCTCAAAACCCAGCGTAAAACTTTGCTTTTGTCAAGTGCGTGTCAAGGAGAACAAATATTTTCCATACGTTTAACAGGCTGTGTTCTCAAAAAATTATTTTCTACTTAAAATTGCCTTTAATTTGTAGTATATATAGCTAAGTTATTAAAGTTAAATAATATTTAAATTATGTGTTTTTTAGATAGAGTTTAAAACAAAATTTAGAAAATGGAAAAGTATGGGATTGATGGCAAAAAATTAAAAATTAGTTGGAAAATTAAAAGCAGAATTTTATACTTTAAAATATAAGTTTTGCTGTTAGACTTTTAATTTAAAAAAAAGATTTCAAGCCAGTAAATTAAATATATAGAAAGGCTTAGCAAAATTGCCTTTATTTTCTAATATAAGTATCTAAGAAATTAAAGATAAATAATATTTAAATTATATGTTTTTTAGATAGAATTTGAACACAATTTTTAAAATGGAAGTGTGACTGAATATATCATGTGACTGATGGCAAAAGATTGAGAAATAGTTGTAGAATTAAAAGCAGAATTTTCTACTTTAAGATAAGAGTTTGCTGTTAGACTCTAAATTAAAAAAAAAAATTCAAGCAAACAATTAAATATATAGAAAGGCGTAGCAAAATTGCCTTTAAATTGTAGTATATATATCTAAGAAATTAAAGTTAAATAATATTTAAATTATATTTGTTTATTTAATAGTATTTAAAACGAAATTTATCATTTTATTAAATATGGAGTGTTAAAACTGATGGCAAAATATTGAAAAATTGTTGTAGAATTAAAAACCGATTTTTCTACTTTAAGATAAGAGTTTGCTGTTCAATTTTAAATTTACAAAAAAAAGATTTCAAGCCAAACAATTAAATATATAGAAAGGCGTAGCAAAATTGCCTTTAAATTGTAGTATATATATCTGAGATATTAAAGTTAAATAATATTTAAATTAGATATGTTTTTAAGATACTATATAAGCGAAATTTACCTATTGAATAAGTATAAGTATTTACCTATTGAAAGATTGAAAAATAGTTGTAAAATTAAAAGCAGAATTTTCTAGTTTAAAATAGAAGTTTGCTGTTAAGCTCTAAATTAAAAAAAAATATTTCAAGCCACACAAATAAATATATAAAAAAAATAAGCCAGGCTTCAAATTTTAATTTTTAAATTATTTCTACACAAATTTGTAAAGCAAACTTTTAAAATTTGCATTGAAATTTAAATAATCTTTCAATAAAATACGATTTTCTCGATAAATTTAATTTTTATTGGTAAGTAAAATTAAAACAAAAATTATATTTAAAAAAATGGTTAAGAAAATTTAATTTTAAAAGAGAGTTTATATATTTAAAGCTGAAGTGCAATTTTTGTTTACTCAAGTTGTACAAAACTCCAACTGGTATTAAGATTAATTCAAAGGAAATTAAACGAATCGAAATTGTTTGAATCGAAGTTTAATCTTTGAAATTCTCTGGCTTGCTTCTGTTCATTATCTAATTTATATTTGATGATATTATAATTGGAACTTTTAAGCTCTCTTATATTTCAATTTATATATCTCTATTTGCCTTATAAGTTAATGCCGCCATAATTTAAACGACTTTAATTTTAGTTTCTATTTGTTTTCGCGCAAAAACTTTTAGCTTTTATTTTTGTTGCAGAACAACAATTTATTTCAGCAATTTACATGCAAAACAATTCAAGTTATCAATTTGTTGGCTTGTTTGATTGGTTGCATTGGGGGTTAAAACTTTTGCAATTGTTGTGGATATTTTTTATTATTTGTCGAATTGGCCAAATTGCTCATATCGAGTCGCGGCAATTGTGCACAGTATTTGAGATATAAAAGTGGCATTGAATTGCATCAGTGGCTCTGGTTGTGTGCATTGAGTGCAGCTTTTTGTTGAACAGTGTCAATTGATTTTTCCTTTGATAAGTGAATAATAAAAAAAAAAGCAGCCCCGAATCAATGACACACAACACCTGATGCCCATTGAAGGCCACTTTTCCAAAGAGCCGCAAAACGATACAAAATTAATTGGTTAAAATATTTAACAGGTTTTTATCTGTGTCCTTGTCTTGCATGCAGCCTCCAATGGCTTAATAAATTGTTATTACTGTATTTAAGGAAACTTTTCAACAACTCCTCTCCAGGCTACACTTACAGACTACAAAAGCTGATTTGATGTACACCAAACACAATATTTATATTTTATTATAATAATAATATTCATAAACAATTTCCTTTATTTTATGCTTTAGTGTTCAGCAAAATTGTATTTCTCAGAATATATATTTTTATTTATTTATATATTTATTACATTCATTTACTAACATCTATAGTTTATAAGTTTTTATATAATTTAAAATATATATATATTTTCTTACTATTCTGCTTTTCATAGCCAGTTCAAAAATTCATTACCATTCGAAAATGTCAAATTGTTTTAACTATTCGAAATTGTTCATATCCATAAAATACGTTCCAAAAATCCAAATATAAGCAATTCTAACATTCATACATTTGATTAGTATATATATGCTGACTACATTAAGATTCTAAAAATCTTTTTTTTTTAGTAAAATATATAAATAACTTTTTGTAATTCCAAAGAATTTTTAGAAATATGTTTTGTTAATTTATTTATTTTATTTAATATACGATGAACAAATCTTTGCCCGGGCCATGTTGAAAAGTTTCTTCTAGACCAAGTTTTTTGAAGAGGCCAAGTTAAAACATACAAACGGATCTCTGTTTGGGATGGCCAGGATGCCTTCTAGTTTGAAAACAGACTAACTCGGAAAATGCGTTAAGAAGCTGGCCGCAGAGAATTCCTGGAATACTTATAAACTTATTTCCCAGAATTATCTAAGCTGAGAGTTTTTTGAATTGCACTTCAACTACTTTTGTGCTGTACACAAAAGTTCAAGTTGTACTTAACTTGATTGCAAAGTTTATCTATTTAAATAGCACAGATATTTGCCAGGCAGCCAACATTAAATAGAATTATAAATAAGTATGTAAATAATTATAGTTTATCATAATACGAACTTACTGTATGTGTAAAGTCTTACCATGTTTTGTGTATTGTCATTTGTGTTTGCTGTTGTGTTTCCTTCTGGAATGTGTTGTAAAAGTCGAGAAAGTACAAGACAAACAACTAAAAAGAAAATATAGAAAGAAAATTCTTAAGTAGAATAATAGATTTTAGTATGTATAAAAAACATGCAGACTTTCTTTTAAGTTACACGATAAAATTACTTTAAGAAGTTTTATTTTAATTTTGAAGATTTTCCTTAAATTTGAGAGTAATTTTATGGTGAATTTATTGCATGAAGTTTTTCTAACAGGTTTTCAATAATTTTGGAATTTAACTCTGATTTAAATTTGCTTGATTTAAATGTGTGAAAGTTCCATTTTAGTCTGTCCGACTTCATTTTCTTTGAAGAAAGCTCTAAAACACATTTTTATACTCAAAAGTATAAGCTTGTGTTTATACGTGGCACACACATACGTGGCACACACATATGAGGCACATACATACGTGGCACACACATACGTGGCACACACATACGTGGCACACACATACGTGGCACACACATACGTGGCACACAAATACGTGGCACACACATACGTGGCACACACATATGAGGCACATACACATACGTGGCACACACATACGTGGCACACACATACGTGGCACACACACACGTGGCACACGCATACGTGGCACACACATACGTGGCACACACTTTCTTGGCACACACATACGTGGCACACACATACGTGGCACACACATACGTGGCAAAAGTTTAATTAAATAGAGTTTGCACAATTCTTTAATAAATTAGTAGAAGTGCAAATTTTGGAATATTATATACTCATAAATAAACTTTATCGTGTAAATCCGATCTTGATCTGGCATACATACTTTTTTTTTTTATTAAAGAGAGAGCATCTAAAGTGAGAAAAATAGTATAAGAGTTGAAATCAGAAATGCATGTTGGTTTTTGTTTTCAGTGTATATTAAGTTGTGTATTTGTTTTCATCTTCTTCATGTATAGTGTTTCGTTTGTTTTTTGTTGTTTTTTTTTTGGTTTTTTTTTGTTTTTTTTTATAATATTCGTATATATAATTATTTTAATATATATATATATAAGTAAACAGTAAATTATAATGGAATTATAATAATACTAAAAAATGGCCGCAAAAACTTGCGCACATTATACGTGATCATGATCATTATCAATTAACATTATCATCAAAGTTTCGATCTTATACAAATGATAGTTATAACAGAGAGAGATAGATAGAGAGAGATACAGAGAGAGAGTGAGACAGAGGCAGGCAAAATTATGTACAGCAAATAGAAATACAGAATATTAAATACAAAAATACATAATACAAATAGAAAAAAATTAGAATTCGAATTAAACTTTTTTTAATTAGTTGTTAAAAAATTGTGCGAATGGCATTTCATTTAAGCCATTTGCTACGTTTATAGTTAAAGTTAATTCTCAATTTGTTTTGTTTGTTTTGTTTGTTTGTTTTTTAAATATACAAATACAAATAAATACAAGTATTGTTATCTATTTTTTTTTATGTTTTTTTTTCATTGCATATTGACTGACTGTGTTGTATGAATGTTCTAGTATATACTTATATGTACGTAATATATATATATATATGTATGTATATATATACCTTTATGTGTATGTGTGTGTGTTGTTATGCACTTGTTTTTTATATGTTTTTTATTTGAAACATTTAACAATTATTATTTGCTTATTGTTTGTTTCAAGAAACTGTTTGTCTAGTTCTAAATTATATATTTTTATACTGTATTCAAATCAAATTAAATTTGAAAATTGTTAACAAAATATTAAAACATAAAATTCGTTTTTGTTTTGTTTTATTTTTTGATATTTAGTTAATGTTAATAATAATATTTATATACAAATTTTTACACACAATTCTGTTGCTGTGGCAGCCTAAAAATTGAAGTCAAAAGTAATGCAAAATATTTTGAATCGATCTTCGTTAAGTTCTCGAACATAGTTAGAAAATAGAAATATATCAAAATTAAATAAAATATACAAATCAATTAAATTAAGTGTATTTACATAAACGCACACCAAAAAAAAAAATTAATAATAGTTTATTATTTTTCGCTATTTCGTGTTATAAAAATGGTTATTTTTTTGGTTTTTCATTCTTGCAGTTTAAAAGTTGTTTGTTTTTCATTTTTGTATCTTTTGGTTATAGAAAAATAGGCCAAAAATAGATGTTTATTTTTATATATTACTTTTTTAATTTGTTTGTTTTTGGTTTTTCGTTTTTCGATTCTTACGTTCATTTCAATTCTCATTCAAAAATGTCATTAAAATTTCCATCTGTCGCTTTGCATTTGGTTTAATTTGATTTGTTTGTTGGTTTTGTCGGGGATTTTCTTAGTGCGCTTTATTTATGGTTTTTCGATACTCTTTTATCTTTTAGTTCTTGTTTTTTTTAAATTTTTTTAGGGTAGCATGCATATACTGTAATTTTTGTTTTTTTTATTATTTTTACTAATTAGTTTATACATTTAATTTTGCTAGTGTAGCAACATTTATATAGAGTTATTATACCGGCATAGAAAGTTATTTATTTATTTATATTATCGTTTATATTTAAAGGTGGGTTATTTTGCAGTTATTTATAGAAAATATTTACTGAAAATTAAAATATAAAATATAAATATAATAAAAATACATGTTCTTTGTTTATATTGTGGAAACACGGGCGTTTTTTTTTTCTTTTTTTAATATTTATAACGAAGATCGTTTTTTTTTAATTGCAGGCAACAACAGAGCTCAGGCCGAGTCCTTGTGCAAGGACTTGCCTGCGAGAGCTGTGTGCCAATGCATATGGATAAATTAAAAACCCAAAAACTTATCAATAAAGATTTCTTTAATTGTTTTATAATTACTTTTGCATTTTATACGTACTGTGTATAAGATATGAAATTTTATTGCTCGCAATTTCATATGTTATTTCATTAATAAAATTGTTTTTTTTTTTTGTTATTCTTTACATAAAAGTTGGCATTAAATTTTATATTAAACAAAAGGGGGAAAAACGTTTAAATAGCTCTCAAAACACGTTAATAAGCTTGAACTTTGCTTTTGGAATTTTTAAAAAGTGTTCGCAATATTGATTAATTATTTAATTGTTATTAATTTGTTGCCATATTGCATACACAACCGTTTCAACATTTTTCTTCTGTTTAAAAATTTTCTTGATTGTTTTCTTAATTGATTGTTTGTTGGATCTCTGTATGCATTTATAACGATAATGGTTAAGTTAGTTTAAAAATCGTTTTTGTCATCATTTTTAATTAATTTTTATTTTATTTGTTTTTAGCACAGTCAACGGTTGTATTTGCTTTCGATTCTTTTGTTTTTATTTTTTGCTGGTAAACGGAAATTGGCGAAAGAAATTAATAAATTAAATTTGCAAAGTTAGAATGAAATAATTATTTGTTTTTGGTTTTCTGTTTTTTTTTTTAGCTTTTTTACAGGCTTTTAATTAAATTATGTTTGTTTTTTTTTTTAACTTTTAATTTTGGTATAGGTTTAGGGTTTCATTTTTTGTTTTCGTTATATATATATATTTATAAGTCCATTGTTAGTTAAATATACTTGATTTAAATAAATTTCTTAACTACAAATAGCTGCCATTTCCATGAGAACTGTTTCATATATGAATAAACAATAAGATGAGTTTAAATTACTTAAGAAAATATTAAATATATATATGAAAATGCAGTTTCAACAAGTATACAAAATGAGCAAAAATGATTTCTACATACAGATGAAAGTTTCAAGAAATAAAAATAAACTACAAAATTTATATACAAAATATTGAAATGTTAATAAAGCTGTAAATTAAACGCATTTAAATATATATAAATTATAATTCTCAACTATCAATCATAATAAGTATAATCAAGTCAAGTCTTTTTGTTATGTAAATGTTATACCTTCATTGTATTAGTTTGTAAATGTTTTTTTTCATTTTGTTTTTTGTTTTCTTGCTTTGCTGTTTATGTATTGTATAAGTATGTATATATATTTAAATATCATTCATACATTTGTAGACCTACGGCGTCTTTAGTTATCATCATTATCATATATCATATGAATATATGATAATCAGTTATCAGTGGCATACGCAATCGCATTCGTATTATCAGCATTATCATTGCAATAAAACCTATGTCAATTTTTAATTGTATATTTATTTGTTATATGTATATATTTACTATATATAATTAATGTCTGCTTTTTCATATTTTGTTTTGTTTTTTTTTTGTATTTTTTTTTTTTGTTTTTCTTTTTTTCATTCTTGTGTATATGTATATATAATTATTTTGGCCAGCTTTTCAGCTCGCTGCGCATTTTTGATTTATTTTTACCTTCATTTGTTTTGTTTTTGTTTTGGTTTTTGTTAATTTGTTGCTGCATTTAATTTAAACTTTAATACACGTTTAGTTAAATAATGTACACGAAATATATGTATATATATATAAGCATATATTTTCTTGTATATATGTATATATATATATATATTGTTAATACATTTGTAATATATACTAAAAATAGTTTAGGCCCGATTTAATACGCAAAACCAAAAAGGTGAAAATGAGAAAAAAACACTTTTGGGACATTTTTAATGTTCGGGTTTTGGATTTTGTTATTTTTTCTTAACGCTTCGAGAAATTTATTTGTAATTTTAATTTTTTTTATTTAAATATTGTGTTTTTTTTTAACTTTTTAATTAATAATAGTATGGTAATAATCCAAATCATACCTTTTTTTGTCAAATTTCGCAATTGTTTTAATTGTTTTATTCTCATTTTAAGTTGGCAATCCTTGAAAATTTTTACATATATATTTGTTTTTTCTTTTTTTTGGGGGCAGGCGGGGTGGTTTGACAGAATGTGTGTTCTTGTGTGTGTGTAGTGTGTGTGTGTGTGTGCCTGGCCGTGTTTAAACTTAATAGGTTTGCAACTTTAATGTTAAATATTAGTACTATAGCATAAAATCAATTGTAATTTATATATTTAACGTAGTTGTGTTTTTTTGTGTTCAGTGTGTGTGTGTGTGTGTGTCTGTGTGTGTTGGTTGTGGGGCTTAACGCCCCCGCGCCCAGCGTAATAGCGCATCCGCTAACACATCCAAATGAGCTTTCGTCTGCAATAGAAAAAAGCAAAAAAAGAGAAACAAATCGAAATTGAAGAAACTTTCTAGAATTACGACAATATTTCTGTAACTTACCGTCTTGTAGAACATGCAGGATCTTCTATCCTCATCCTCACCCTCCGGACAATCGATGAAGCCATCGCATAGCACATGATCGTCTATGCAACGATATCGTCCTTGCAGATCTGGTGTGGGGCATGCGAAGCGTTCCATGCCATCCATTGCGGTGGGGCATTCTGCAAAGAAGGAAAGAACAAAACAAAACATATTCAAGTTACACTAAGTCAAAATAGTTTTTGCATAATGTTGCAGGACAATTCAACCCTCCCCCACCCCCGATGACCGCCCTACCCCGCCCGCTCAGGTAACAACTTTTCACATAAATCGTTCAACTTACGAAGCAAAACTTTTATGCACGCTAATGTCCGCCATGATTTGCGTCTAAATGTTGCAAGTTGCAACGACAGCCGCATAAAAGTATGCTACACTATTTTATTTGCTTCTTCGCCTCGTTCCACGAAACTTGCGGGCAACGCACAGTGGAAAATTGTGATTTTTTTTATGGTAAAAATTAGAGACAAAGCAACTTTCAACTACACTTTCTATGCAGTTCAACAGATAAATCTGTAGACTTATTTTTTAGAATGGAATATAATATTTTGAATTTGATTTAATTGGAAATAAATGGAAATGTTTTGGAAATGATAAAATAACAATTCTAATTTGATTTAAACTCTTAACTATAATTTGAAGGATTGAGGGACTTTTATGTATCTCAAGTGACTGACTTTCTAACCTGAAAAATGATCTAGATTGTTGGGAAAATCTTAGTTACAATAATTCAGGGTGCAGTAAAATCAGGCGAAAAAGAAAAAAAAATTATTTTACGTTTTTCATTTAAAATTTAATTGTAGCTATAATTTGCGATAAAAAAAAAAAAAATAAAACTACATAAATAAAAAATTATGAAGTAATAACTCAGAAAAACAGAAAAAAACTTTAATTTTACATTTTTAATTTAAAATATAATTTTATCTTTAATTTTCGATCAAAATAAAAATAACAATAAATAAACAAAAAATTATGAAATAATAATTCAATTTAAATTTTTTATTTAAAAATCATAATAGAACTTTTTTCTGCAATTTTTATTAATAATATTAAGAATCATTAAGGTACAATTAATTGACAGTAAAAAAGGACTTGTAATTTATCATATAAAATATCTAGAGCTATACATCATGAATATTTTTAAATTTTTGTGGAATACTACCTGGTTGGAAGGATATTTAAATTTAATTTTTAATATCCATTTTTTTACTATAAATTTACCAATTAATTTTATGATTATTAAATAAAAATTCAAACTTAATTATTGTTTATTTTTTTAAATCAGAAAATAAGAGTTATAATATTACTTTAAATATTTATTAATAAAATTAAGGATCATTAAGGTACTACTAAATGGCAGTAAAAAAGGATTTGTAATTTATCATATAAAATATATCTAGAGCTATACATCATGAATATTTTTAAATTTTAGTAGAATATTTCCCAGTCCTAAAGATATTTACATTTCATTTTTAATCCCAACTTTTGTACTTAAAATTTTACCAATAAAATTTATGATTGTTAAATAAAAATTAAAATTTAATTAACAATTTTTTTTTACCGAAAAATAGGAGTTATTCAATTTTTTATTGTTAAAAATCAACAAATAAATTTTATTATATAATTTTTATTTAAAAAATTAAAACCTTTACTGCCCCATTTTATGCACTATATTTTCACTACATTTTCTGATATATATGCGCCACTGTGCAGCATCGTTGTCATCGCTGTCGATGTTGCCGCTTAGTGGCAAATGCTCTACGCTGTTATAAATAGTTGCACGTTGCTAGTTTTTTAGTTTTAGTGCCTGGAGGATAACCGAGGCAAGAGGCATCGCTTGCACCGACGCAGCAGCAGCAGCAGCAATAAAAAAAACAACAACAACAACAACAATAGTAACAACTATAACAAGAAAAACTTTTCTTTTTTTTTTTGTTTTTTTTTATATATTTTTTGTGGCATTTCTCGACGCTTTTTTTCTCTCTACAAACAAATACATAAAAATAAATCACTTGTAGGACATGTTGGCGCCTCCGGTTTAGTTTCTGCCATTTTGCCACACACACATGTACACACACACACACACACACACACATGTGCTGTTGTTGTTATTTTTATTGTTGCTCCTGGCTACATGTTTGCGTATTGAGATTTGTTGAAGTTGCCCGTATAGTTTACCCTGTATAGTGCAACCTACTCTTGCCACCGCTTGCCACCATGCCACACCATCATTTTTTTTCCCCCCAAGCTCGTTTTTACAACTTTTCTGTGCTATTTTTGTACCTCTCTGATTGAAAAAAATCAGCTCAATATTTTTTACTGCACTTTTTTTTTTGTTGGCACTTTTCTGTTTCACATTTACTTCTAGTATTTCAACAAAAATAAAATTCATTCATTTACGCTTTACAGTCTTTTTTGCTGTTGAAAACTTGGTGTTAATATGATATTTATAAATAAAAAATGGAAGTATATTAAATTGAAAATGTTAAGCTAAATATAAATAGCCTTTTGGTGCTATTAAAAAAATTATTTTTTAATAGCTTTAATAAATGTTTTTCATATTGCTTGTATTATTTATTATATTTGTAATTAAATCAGCATATTAAGTTGGCATTTTAATTGTATATAAAAACGAATATTTAACACATTACAGTTTACAATACACAATAATGGAATGGCACTTGAATTTATACAATTAATAAAAACTATAAAAATTGAAATATAAATTGTTACAGAATAAAAAAACCATTTAAGCCACATATTGATAGTTATATGATATATATTCTATTTGCTATTTTTAATTTAATTTGTATAAATTTAATCAGTTTAAATTGCGAAGTTCTAAACTGATTTTGCATTTGTTGACGACATTTTAGCTTAATTTACAAACTTTAACTGTAAATCTCCTACCATAATGCCAGTATACTGAATGCGTATTCATTACGAAATACGATAGCTACTTATACTTGCCACACTTGCAACATTTTGCTGCATTTGCATATTTCATTCACAAGCTGAAAACGTAGGCATGACAGCTGTAGTTTACAAGACGCCCATTCATTAATGTGTAGCTCTTTACAAGTGTCTGGCAGACACACACACACACACACACACACACACACACACACACACACACACACACACACACACACTCGCACACACATTCATTAGAGTAAACTAAGTGTCTGCCCTTCAACGCTTGTCAGCTAAAAATCCCAAGTCCTGAGCTCAAGTTGTCAGCGCGCCCTAAAAGAAATTGCAACTCCCGGTTGTTGCAGTTGCAGTTACAGTTACAGTTGCAGTTGCATATCTGCTGAATCACCTTGCAGCACATTAATGCGCATTTCAAAACAAAAACAGTTGCAACAACAACAACAATAACAAGAAAAAAAGGCCATAAGCAACTTGCGCGCAACTTGATACTCAATTGTATGGCAACGTCAACGTTTCCTTCCCTTAACCCTTTTTTTTGATACTACCCAGAGGTAATTGCCAATTACAGTTGGGTACGTGACAACAAGCCAAAAATCACGACTCAATACACGCAAAAAGTTATATAAAATAATGGCAAATTATTAACTAATTATGTGTACATACATTTTTGAATAAATATATAGTGAAAGTCTGGCATTAGGTCTCTTGTTTTATTGTAATTAATTGCAAAAATAAAAGAGATTTTATTAAAAAATCTAACCCTAGCTGTTAGCCAGTGCGCCTGACAGGTTAAATTAAAAGACAAACAAGGACACAAAGGGGATATTTGGCTATCTCCGTATGCCTTAATAATAAGTCTAAAAAAAAGGACTAATAGAAGTTTTATTTACAATAAATTTTTTTTAAATTTTCAATTATCCAAAAATTGTATTTTTAATATTTCCCAAACAATATAAACTATAGTATTACAATTTTTTCCCATTGAACTCTCATTAATTCTTTCTAAACTAAAAATTCAATAGCTACTGTAACATTTAAGGTAATATTTTGATACAATTTTAAATAAGAATATAAAAGATCATATTTGCGATAGTTGAAACTTTTTTTAAAATTTTGTTGAGCAAGCATTGCATATTTTAATAGCTATATTTAACGTAAAATTAATAATGTGTGGTTTCTCTTTTTTTGATAATCAGTTCATAAATTCACGCGAAAATTTAACTGAAAGATTTTATAATATATTTTAATAAAATGGTGGACCAAGCATGTTTGGCGTCTTCAATTTAATATTCTTTAATTGTATATTGTTTAACAGGCTTCTTAAATTTTCTAGCAAACCAAATCCAAATTTCCCAAGGATATTTTGGTCAACAAAGTATCGTCCACACTCAGACACATCAACTTTTTGACTCTGAATCCAGGAAAAAACTGAGATAAGGACTGTAGCTCAAATAGGTTATCTTTTTCTTATTAATTTCAAATCAAACTATTTCAGAAGTTTATATTTTTCGTCCTGTAAAAAGACCGTCATCCACTTTTATAAAATAGATCAAAATATTTATCCTTAAAATCTATTAATGCTCTGTATCCGCCTTTCCATTGATTTAAGCCTCTTAATCAACTTTATATGTAAGCTCTAGAGCATAATTGCTATAAAATCTCTTTTAAAATTATAACTTTATCAATAAAAATATTAAAAAGCATAAATTTTGATATGCAATGTAAATTTGTAGTTTTTATCGTGTTTCAAAATATATATAGAACACGCAGCCATCTCTAAGGTCTTAACGATACTACCTTAACCCTGTCAGAACCTTTGTTGTTTCTTTGTTATTTTGTTGAAGAAATGAAGTCGTCATCTTGTTTTTAGTTGTCTGCTGTCAGCATGAAATCAATTGATGCCAGGGCAGGTGCAAAAAGTTGCGACTACGCCTCGTTAGGCACATTGTGCCGCGTCCTGGGGCATGAATGAGCCCCAGGAATGTCATTGGCGTGCCAAAGAGCCATTTGCATTTTGAAGAGGCTTTCACAAAACGTTGATGATGTTGCCGATGATAATTATGATGATTATGATGATGATGTCGCCGCCAACGTTGTCGCCGATTGCCATTTATCAATGCTCTTCGCGGTGGCCATCAACGCATTTAATTGCATCAATGGATACTTGGGCACGTTTGGCTGCACATAAAATGTTACCATGCCCCCAAAGCATAACGCTCACATTTATGCTAATTTAACAATGTCTCAGTCGAATGCAGTCCACGCATTTATGCATAAATTAAAGCGCATTGCACATACGCAACGTTGACCCAAAACAATGTCAGCCATTAGTTTTATGAGGTTTTGTATTTTGTTTTTGTTTTTTTTTGTGGGTGTACAGTATGCACACAACTATTATTACTACAATACATTCCGTTAGCTGCTTTGTTTTTGCCAAGCTTTGTTGTGCCATTTACATTGCAGTCAGACCATTTTGGCCCAACTCAGCTCAACTCAAGTCAAGACAAGTCGTGCCCGTTGTTGTCAACCCACATTTTGTACTTTGAACTTAATTTCACACACAAATAACTTGCAGTGCAACAACACACACACACACACGCTCTGTTGTTGTGTGGGTGCACAAGTTGCAACTTGTAACATGGCTGAATTTTGGTTGCGCTGCCTTCGTCTTGTTGTTCGCTTTGGCGCCTTTTACCCCTGCTGCCCTTCAGCCCTTGTCTTCGATTTGTCAGCGTGTTTTTTTTTTTTTTTTTTGCTGTTTTGGGCCAAGAGAGTTTATTGAACTTTAAATTGATTTTTGCGCTTGTTTGCCTCTCCTCCAGCGCTTATCGTTAGTGCAATAAATCGAAATAAGCGCACACACAAGTTTCTATATATATATATATATATATATACCTATATAGCATATATAGTATTTGTATTTTATTTGTGCTGCAATTGCATTTCAGCTGCGCTTTTTATTCTGTGTAGAGAAAATAGTTTAGCAGCGCCTACAGGTAGGCAACAAAAATTAATTTATACAAATTAATAGCTAACTTTATTATTGCATATTTTTATACTCTGTTTTTAATAGGAAAATAGAGCGTATTGAGTCTTTGCAATGTTTCTAGACCTTCTTAATATGTTCAGCAATTTATTTGGCAATTTTAGAGCTATATAAAGCAGTTTTATTAGCCAAGAAAATTCTACCCAGAAAAAATCAAATAAACTGGCAATATGAGGCCAATTTTCAATCTTTTTCTTTGACTTTAAAGCATATAATTGTCACATTTAATATTTATATACAGCATCTAAAGCAATCAATTAAAAACTAATTAATTCTTAGAATTTATGCAAATAAAGCAAAAGTTATAAAAATCATAATTTTTCTAATGAAAAGCTTGTCAAAAATATAATTTTAGCTGCTCTAATTTGTATATTGTGCAAAAAAAAATAAAATTTAAAACCCCCTTAATACCATAAGCAATGAAAAATGCATTTTAATGTTTTAATTGTACAATAATAGACTATTTATTATTATAAAATATTGCTTTATTGGCAAACAATATAAAGCATTTTTCTAACAATTTTTTTAACTGCCAAAAATTAGCTTTAAGTCAATGCAAATTTGTATTTAAGCTGCGTTGCAGCTTATGCAAATTTATGCAGCAAGTTTGACAGATTCCCATGTGCAAAGTTCGAGGAATTTGTATTTTCTGGTTGGTTGCATGCAAATCACGTTTAGATCTTTGAGAGCAACTTACACGCATAAGACACAACTGTACCAAGTTGCTATATCCTGTTAGTTTGGCACATAAGCCAGGACATAAGCTTAAAAGAGTGAACGCATGTTGACACTAAGACACTCAGCAGCAACAACAAGAAGAACAGCAGCCAGGACAAACAAACAACAACACGTCGAGTGTCAAAAAATCAAAAGCATAAAAAGGATTTAGCTGTTGCCAAGTCGCAGCTGAGCAGCGAACATGGGACAGGATAATGGTTGGAGTAAGTGGTAAGGAGCTGCTGTATTTGTGGGGTAGCCAAAAAGCAAATGCTGCTATTTTTGTACACACAGAGTGCGAGTGCGAGTGAGTCGTATACGTAATGCAAGTAGCAAGTTCTGTGAATGAGGAGAGTTCGCCGCAAAAATAAGTTGAAAATGTTGTAACAAAGTTCGAGCGAGAAAACCTTTTTTTCGCCCACTCCCCAAAGTCCGAGAGCCAAAGCTGAAACGCCTGTTGTCTCGTCGGCATGGCGCCTAAAATGCTGCCAACAATAATAACAAAACCCACGAAACGAAAGCGCGCAATGCAATGCAAACACACATACTAATGCACTTGCAATGTGTGTGTGCGTGTGTGTGTGCGTGTGTGTGAGGGCGTCGTCTGCAGGAAACTAAAGGAAGCGCCAGCAAAAGGAAACAGCGCGCAACGATTTTACAGCAATAAATTGATAGTTTTATGTGGCGCACATAAACAGGCACCAGGAGCAGAGCAGCAGGAATAAAAATACAAGAAAAAAAACTCAAAACTCCTAGCTGGTCGGGACATTAAACTCGCGTCTTAATGCTATCTCCCCTGCACTCCCGCGTTCCCCCAACCTGTGCGGCCTTCTCATGCATATTTCAGCCGTAAATAGTAAAACAGGACGAAATGCATAAAACAAAAGTACGAGCAAATTTATAAATGACAACTGTAAAATAAATGTGCTTTCCTTTTTGGGGCCAGCATCGTACAAATTCGTACGTATCCTGTTGTTCCCGCACTTTTGCCTTAACGGGCAAATTTTCACTTTTGTAAGCCCCAAAAAATATATACAAAACCCATTTTTCCAGTGACACATTCAGTGTGCTTGCTGTCTAGTCCTGTGTCAAAAATTGAATTCAATTTATTTTTATTTTTTATTTTTTACGGTTGTAAAGGGTATTTTGAACTTGTTATGAAATATATATGACAAGGTGCAAGAGGCTTCTGGATTTATTTAGAGTAGAAAAGCTTGATCGGCATCTGCATTTTTTTGCAGGAACTATAATATGTTTAAAGATTTATTATTTGCTCTATAAAATTTTATTAAATTTTATCAAAATCTGATCAATATATCTATAGATCGCTTGATAATTTAATTTTTATGTTAAAAAATATTTTTTTAATCATTTTTTATTGTCCAGAGCACTCAGCATTAATTAATTATTAATTTTCTTTATTTCTAAAGTCAGCAAAATTGTTTATCATTTCTTCAAGGGTATTTTAAATTTCGTCATTCTTTGATAAATATATAATTTTTTTGTTACTTTTATTTTTATTCTTGTTGCCTGCTTGTCGACAAATTGAGTATTCGGGTCTGTTTTGTCAACGAGTCCTTTTCATTTTCAGGCTTCGGCTTGTCATAATTTTTGCCAGGTATATATATATTGAGGTCCTTTGAGTGTGTAATGAGGTTTTGATTAAATTTCACGCTATGCGAAAATTTGTCTGCTTATTATTTTAGGACTACCAGGCATTTTAACAATATTTTTGTTGTCTCCCCCTTCTTTTCTAGCTTTTTTTTTGCTTCAATTATGTTAACATATTTTCAATTTTTGCTTGCCATTTAAGGCAGCTCCCACACATAAATACACATATTTTTCTACACTAAAAGCAAAATTTGTTGTGCCTTTTGGCTGCTGATTTTGTTTATTTTTTTTTTGTATTCCAAGGCGTAAAATACTTGGAAAATGTATACAAAATAGCCGCTAGGTAAGGCGTGTGTGTGTGTGTCGGCGTGTCGGCTTCCGGGTAAAATATTTGTTAATAATACAATTTTGTTTGTGTGTGTGTGTGTGTTACACCCACTTTGCATTTATTGTAATTTAATAAGCTAGCATTTTTATGCCTGGTTTTCTCTTTCACAAAAACTGCCTGCAAGCTAATTGCAGACCAAATAGTCTCTATTCACATTTGAATAAAATAAATAGACAAATTATAGAAATATATATGCATAGCTATGTTTATGCTTTTAACAAAATAAACCTTAAATAATCCCTGTACATGAAAAATTTTACAGAAAATGTTTGACAAGAAAAATTTGCAGAAATTTTCATACAACGATAATAGAGATATAATAGAAAATACTCTGCAATAAAGATGTTAACAACAGGGACTGTATATAATGATATTTTTTCTATATATCAGCAGTAATTAGAATTGCAAAATATCTATTATTTTTGAGTTTTAATATGTAAATCACAAATAATGATTTTTTCAAATTTTGCACTCTCAACTTGAGCCCCATAATTAACCCTTCAATTTGCAGCAAATTCACTTTTATCGATGCAAAGTTCCATTCATCATTTCCAACAAGCTCTTTGCTAAATTAAACTGCAAAATGTAGCTCAATTTTGTGTCTCTGCCTCAATATTAAAAGACCATTTCATTTATGGAAACACACACACACACGCAGCCAGGACATCATTGAGCCTTATTGCTGAGTGGTTATTCTGTACTATACTATACCGTTCTATTCTCCCACCCACAACACTTAATATGCTAATTGGGGGCTGTCCACTTGCTGTAGACTCTAAATATGCCCTGAAACAAGCATTTTGCATTTTAGGAAAAGCAAAAAATTGTTTCTGCTTTGACTGTTGTAGGAGTACTATGCATATAACATGTTAAGCAGCATTTTCTTTATTTTATATTCTTTATTTCTTTTTTTTTTTTTTTTGGTTGGCAAATTGACTCACAAATTATGCAGCATTTGGCAAGGTTTAGTCGGTTACAGTTTACAGCCTCGCTCGTTTGGCATATTCTTTTTTTTATGTGCTGACAAGTAAGTTTTTATGTTTTTTTATGCTTTTTTTCATAGTTTTTATGTAGACCTCAAAAATGGTTTGGGTTTTTCAGTTTTTATGCTGATGAGCGCATATTAAAAATGCAATTTGCAATTTGACAATTGTTAACTGAAATACAGCCACATATAGTTTATGTAATTTGGCAATTTTTGTTTTTTTCTACAAGACATTTCCTACTACCAAAATGAACTCCTTTTTTCCTGATACTTCTACTTAAATATATTGTTTTAAATATTATCGGCGATGGATGTTTTCATATTTCATTAAATATCTAAACTTTTCCGTTTTTCTCCATAAATTAAACCAATGTGAAAGCTGAGAGCGCAATTCAGGCAAGAAATTTTTCATCTCTTTTGCAGTCTCTTGTGTGAGATTTTTATACAATTTTTAAATAAATTTTTTATACATTTATAATACACAATTTAATAAGAATCTACTATAAAAATTGCAGATTTCTAGCATCTATCGCTTGACCTGCCCGTGAGTCGCCAGTCAGTCAGCTTAAAAAAACTTTTATATATATACAAAGATTTATTTTTTTTTGATTGAAATTAATTTATGTAAATTATAAATTCCGTTTCAAAAATGTTATTATTATTGTGCATAATTTATGGCAATTAAATGAAGGCAAGCAGCTCGGTTGACCTTGACATTTAAGGTTAACCAACAAAAAAAAATAAAAAAATCAAAAAAGCCAAAATCAAAAATAATAACTGTCAGATGAAATTAAGATTGGGCACACACACACACACACACACACACACTGCTCAAAGGGACAATTTAAGGACACACTTTGGCTAATCTGGGCAAAAAGCGTGCCAATGCCTTTCAACAGTTCACAATTTACTCAAAGAAATGCCAATGCTTATATATTTTAATTAACTTGCGAACTCAAAAATATTGTAATCACACACACACACACACATACAGCTTTTAAGGCGCGGCCAGGACTCAACAATGGCATAAACACACGCTATATACATATATATATACTTTAAATATGTATAATATATATGTAGAAATATATAAATATATGTATATATGCTGTCTTGTCTGGCCATAAGACAAAAGCATAACAATGGCAATGGCAACGGCAATGGCAAGGACAAAAAGGCCAAATATAGCAACAAACAAAACGAGGCAAATAAAATAAAGAAGCAACAAACCATCAACAGTTTGATATGCCTCATCTAGCACTAGGGATAAAAATGTGTTACTTTTTTGTCAAAAAAATTAGATTATAAAAGCATAAATAAATACAATTTTTAGTAAGAGCAGAAAGTTTTTATGGAATTTGGCGAAAGTTGAACATGGCAAAAATATTGCAGAACATCTAATTTGTGAAGATATTTTAATTTTAAATAAGTCTAAAAATTAAGTTAATATTTGTCACCTAAGTAAGAGACTTTTTGCTAGGAATTATAATTGTTAAAATTTTGCAAGTAAAATTTATAATATAATCTCCTAACAAACTAAACTCATCTCCTAACAAACTAAGGTCACCAAAAAATCATAACAATATAAAAACATTTATTTTTGATTTAAATCAAAAAGTTTCAAATTAACACTTATTTTTTCATTAAACATAACAAATTATTAAATAATATTTACATTTAAATTTAAACTTAAATTAAATTAACTTTCCTGATCTGTTTATGTCATAATTGCTGATTGTTATGGACAATAAAACAATATATATTGTTATATATATATATTAAAAAATAAAATAAAAATTGCAATAAAATTAATTTGCAATTTTTAATTTACAAATATTTAAGGGTTGGCCTTGGACCGTTAGAAGGGGTTATTGTTTGTTAAATAACTTCGGCGTTTATTATTCGACCAGATCTAAATTTTCACGATAAAAGAAAAAGAATATTGTTTATAGATATGCCAAATTTTAAACGTCTTCCTTCAATATTTTCGTAGATATTTAAGATGATTTTATACAAAAAATTTGAAAACTAAAACTCTTAAAGACTTTTCATTGTTTTTCTAAATAAATTAAAAGTCCGTTTTATGTGTTACGAATAAATAAAAAAATTAAAACTCAGCTATAAATATTATTGTTGAAGAATTAAGAATAATTATTATTTGAAATTTTTTCTTTAAAGTCTCGAATAATTGTTATCTATGATAGATAAATTATAAAATCATCAATAACTATTAATAGGGATTTGTTACTTTAAAATAATTGTTATTTTCTGTCCCTGAAATGTATATATTTATTTAATTTAATTATTATTTTATTTGTATCAAAAATAAGAGTTTAAATTAATATTTGGCAGAAATATAAAAATAAAATGTTTTCCTGTTTCTCCTGTACTCTTAATTAGTTTATCGAAGATTTTGCCAAACTTCTTTCCCCAGCTTAATTATTTTTTAAACTTAATTTTAATATGCGATCCCTGTTTTTATTGTGAGCTATTAATTTATGCCCCTAACTTTATCTATTTTGCCCATTGTGGCTATTTTCTCAGACACACAGACAAACACATACGGTAGCACACACACACACACAATTATATATATATATATATATATATATATATATACAATATATATACATATATATATATAGCTACATCAACAAAGGAAGCCTGACTGAAACTTTTGGGAATTGCTGCTTACACATTTGTAATCTTGTCTTGTCCTTACTCTCTGTCTCCCCTCCCGCCGCCCCCTTCGAAAACCAGCTAGCAGGCACTTCTTCAGCTCCCAGTTAGCAGCTCCCAATTGGCAGCTACCCCCCCCCCCTCCCTGTTTCCCAGCTATTTCAGCTGCTTTTTGGGTGTGCCCCTTGGCAGGCATATTCTATTTTTAGCTCTCGCATATAAAGCATGCGAAAAATGTTCTCAATGTTTTCGCAAGTTTTCCTCAAGTTCTTTTGCAGGCGAGTGTAATAAAAACTCATATTTTTGTTTGGTTTCTTTTCGTTTTTCTTATAAATATATACATATATATATATATATATATATGTGTGTTTTTTTCAAATTAAATGATTTTGTTAACGCGTGCTGGTTTTTGGCTTTTGCTTTCACTTATAAAATTGGCTGCCGTTGCCTGTGTCCTTGTCGTCCTTTCCTTGTGTTGGCAACAATCAATCGATGCGCAGCAGCAGCAGCAGCAGCATCGCATTTCGTATGCATAAATTTTTGAGGGCGAGTAAAACTTCTTAATTGGCAATTAAAACGCGTTAAAAGCGCGTGTTTGGCCAAAAAGTGAAACCCATTAAAAGTTTTTGTTGCTTTCGGACCAAATTTCGTAACAATGTAAAAGTGTAAAAAACTAAGATTAAAAAGTTAAAATGATGACTGAGAAATTCTAAATACTTGCCAAATATTTTTGCATTTATCATAATTTTTACTTGACTTCTATTTGAGCTGTGTTCATTCTATTGCAATAAATATAAGTATATAAAATAAAAAATAAAAAATATAATAGAATACATTTAAAATGAGCTTGGTAACGCAGCCCTTGGGGCGACGTGTTGCTGCCAAGCAGACAAGTCAGTTCTTAGTAAAAAAAAACAAAAAAATAAAAAAAAAACTTTTTTATATTTTTTTCATCTATATAAATTAATGATGTGCTGTGGGAAAAACGTTTTGTAATCTTGCCAAAGGAATTCCTTTGAGTGTGTCTTTTGTTTTTTTGTTTTTTTACTTGTCTATCATATTTTTTGCTGTGTGTGTCAATTGCAAATTGTAATTGTAATTATTTTAATTGCTCGCCTAAAGGTCAGAGGCAATGACAGCGTGTTTAGCTGTTGGGACACATTATCGTTATAGTTTGTATTTTGACATGTGTATTGGTAAGAGCAAAAAAAAAAAATAAGCTAAGACGCAAAATAAAGCTGCCAACGACAGGACGAAGGCAGAGACGAGACGAGTTAGGGCAAACAAAAGTGCGAACGATTATTATTTGGGTTTGACGTCAAAGCCTTAAACGCCAATTACAAGGCACACACAAACGCCATTTTTACCTGCTACGTGACTGACACACACACACACACGCACACACACACTCAAACACACACACACACACGCCTGCAGGCACACACAATTGACACACTAAAATTTTAATGTAGCATACTTTCGGGCCGCATACTGCAAATGACAACAAAAACGCACAGAAGAAAAAAGTTCTCTTCTCTCTCTCTGAGTTTTTCTCTCTCTATTTAACACCTTGCATCTACTATCTGTGTCTCCCTTTAACCCCCACCTTCTATTGCTGACTCTTTCTTTTGTATTTGTTGTGACGTTTAGTGTCTGTTTTGTTGTGACCTCGTCCACCTGACCCCTTGAGCCCCTTGGCACAGTGGCGTGAGTTGTGCGTTTGCAGCGCAATGTTTAAGAAATTGTGAATTTTTATGTATATTTAAGAAATTTCGAATTTTTTATATATATTTTTTTTTTGGTTTGATTCGTAATAACAAAAAGCAAAACAAAATAAAAAAAATTATTTTATAGTTAATTTTTTCCATCAATCAGGACACTAATTCTGTTGAACATAATAGGTGGCATAAAAAACATATTTATTTAAAATTATTATCATTAAATTGTATACATTTTAAGGCATAAAAATTTTCATTAAAGACGGACTATCTTTGTCAACTGCAAAGTAGGGTTATATACATCTAAAGAAATAAATCAAAATCACCACCTTCTTCAATTGCCAAGTATGCTTATATTAAAAAGAGCTAAAAAAAAACAAATCAAAATTGAATTTTTTTTCCACATTTTTGTTTAAATGTTTAGCGACATACAAATTTGTAATGATATTATAAAGATTACTTAGCTACACTTATGTTCTACTTAAAATTATTCATAATAAAAAAAATTTAATATTTTTAGTTTGGTTGAATATTTTTCTGTCTTTTTCATATATAGTTCACTCCAAAATATTGTAACTTAAAAATTTGTCTTAATTGCTGGCTTATTAAAATTATAAGTAATCTAATGCACAAAGGCTTAACATATATCTGCAATATTGGTTTAAAATTATAGTTCTGTATATGCTTGATAATTTGATAAAGAATCAGTTGTATAAACAGCAACAATTCTGAAAGAAATCAACTTGCAATTATGCCTAATAAAATCAGAATAGTAATAATTTCTGCATTGAAATTATTATAAATTCCCAAGATACACATAAATAATTATGCATTAACCACTGTGCACAATGCTCTTCTGTTTCTGCTTCTTCTTCTTTTTCTGCTCATTCTTTTTCCTCTGCTTGTCATTGTGTGTGTGGCCGCAACAACAAATTTTTATGTGTTTACCTTTTTGAGCAGGCAGCGCACGCAGCGTCAGCAGCGACGCGACGCTCATTTGCGCATTGTTTTCAAAGCAGCAAAAACAGCGAGCACGTAGTCGCCAGCGAAAGAGAGTAAAAGACAGAGAGAGAGTGAGAGAGAGAGAGAGAGAGAGAGTGGGCCCTACTAAGTATTTTTATCAAGCGCTTGACCCATGTACAAGCCGCCGCCGCTGCCGCCGCCACATTTGGCACTTTTGAGGTTGGGTCGAGGTGGAAAATATTTGCAAACATTTGTTTGACCTGAATATGAACCTGAACCTGAATCCCAAAAGAGCTGAACTGAATGGGATTGGATTAAACAACACCTCAGCATCTAGGACATCATCATACCGCTGGGAATAATCTTTTTGGTTTGGTTATACTGTCTCTACCATGACCGCAAATGTCATGCTCTTTTAGCCAAGTCTGTTCGGTTCCTTTTGACATTTTCCTTTTTTGAATTTTCATCGTCTGAAATTCGAACCGCAATAAAACTTGCGCTACATTTTATGCGCTTAATTATTATTTCTCTTTGTTTTCGCATTTTCTGTATCATCTCCATCATGGCCATAATTGAAATGCGAGCTTTATAATGTTCTCTGAGTGCCCACTTAACTTGTCAGACTCTATATGAAATTCATTTGAAGCCTGTTAAGTGGTTAAGCTCAGATATATAATATTGATGGATTTTTCTTTTTGTGCGAGCTATAACAATTAAGTAGTATAATATTACATTTAAAATAGTTTAAGAGGTGTAAATTGAGCAGAATTATTTAAGTTAAATAAATATATTTGATTTGCTTTGCTAGGGTTGCTGTAGCACACGAAATAATTCTGCAATTTTATATATTTTATTTTTATTTTTTGAAATCATCATTGAGGCCACTCTGAATGAGAAAAAAGCATTCTTATAGGTAGAAAATAATAGAGGAGAATTAGAAGTAATATACTCCCTAGAAAAGCGTTTGCTTATAACACTAAATGATCTATTGACTACAGATTAAAAATTCCACTACAATATATAAAAAATTTCCAATCAAAATTACCTAAAAAAAAAAAAAAAAATATAATCTCAAAATTCCTTAGAGCCTTTAACACACTTTACTTGAATTATTTGCCATAATTAAATTACCCTTTTGCCAACCATTTGCCAGCTCATTTATTTAATTTCCCATTTATCACAATCAACTTTCAAATGCGTTAAATAAACTGCAATGTTAAATTTACAAAACAAAAAAATAAAAATAAACTTTGTCAGCTCTATATGCAGCCTTTTTTGCATTCATTTATCGCACATTAACTCAAAAATATCTTGATAAAACGACTAAAAAAAAAAGGGAAACTGCCATCAATGTCTAGTTTGCATTTAAATTGCATT
Organism: Hirtodrosophila alboralis; assembly: GCA_035043045.1. Classification (NCBI taxonomy): domain Eukaryota; kingdom Metazoa; phylum Arthropoda; class Insecta; order Diptera; family Drosophilidae; genus Hirtodrosophila; species Hirtodrosophila alboralis. Next base: position 562,187 of record JAWNNH010000903.1, on the reverse strand, counting down.
TTATACTGGTGAAAAAAAAAACAAGGCGACAACGACAAAAGTTCTATTAAAAAATTGCAAAAAAAAAAAAGAAAGTTTTTTTTTTAATGTTGGCGAACGTCGCACAATCAAATTAACTTGCCATTGTTGCATTTATTTTAATTTCAACAATGGCTAAAAATAGTGTCAAGCAAACATGCACATAATACACACACACACACTCACACACACCTATATTGTTTATAATTGGCGGTGTGTGTAAAAATAAAGCAGTGAAGCTTATTTTTGTGTGCGACAAAAAACCGAAAAAAGGCAGCAAAAGGCGGGCACCGCATTTGCATGTGAATCGCGTTTAAGCAACGACAATGTGAAAGTACACACACACACACACACACACACACACCTAATTGTAAAAAAGGCTGTTGCTTGACTGTTGCCGGAATTCTCACATACATTAGGTCTAAAGGAGGTTCGCCTTGTGGCAGGAGCTATAATCGCGTGATATGCGCAGATTAAAATGCGACAAAGCAACACGACAAATTTTTAAATAAAACCGCAGCGCAAAAATAAAACAAGAAAGGAATGCCAAACAATAAGTTATTCTGCAAGCAGTTTGTTTAAAAAAAAAATAAAATTGTAGGTAATTTTTTAAGGGTCATTTAATAATCAGAGTTGCGAAATTTCTATTTAAAATACAAAATTACCAAAAAGTTGCACAAAAAAAAAATTGTTATTTATATAAACTTTGTATATTTCTAAACACATTATAAAAAACAAAATTAACAACGACAGTTAAATGGCCAGACAGTAAATAAAAGCTTAACTCAACTGCTTTAGTTTAAACTTCATTTTATTATACTCGCTTTAAAATTAGTTCATAAAGAATTGCATTCTTTTGGAGCAAACAAAAAAACATAGACATAAATAGCTTTTATTATATATTATAAATACAAGGCACGCATACCCTTTCAAAACATTTGTCTGCTGGGTGTTTAAAAGGCCCAGCACACAAAAGTCGAAAAGCGTCAAAAGCGCGGATTTGTATAGGCACACACATATTACACACGCACACACACACACACAGAGAGAGCAACAGCAATTAAGTCACGGCAAAATGCGCGACGGAAATGTGAAAAAAAATATATATATATATGTATATATACGTATACTTAATATAAAGCGCAGGCACATTTTTTTTGGTATGCAAAGTATATTTTCTTTTATTTTGTTTTCAAGCTTAGCCAGGCTCAAATATTTCTGTCTACGTCATGTGGCATTCATTTGCGTTTCGCTTGAGGTAACAAAAACAACAACAAAAAAATAACAAGAAAGGGCATTTATAAAGCAGGTGACGAAGATATATACCCTGAAGAAAAATATTTTTAAAAAAAATAGATTTTTGATTAAAAGATATAGATGCAGTAGAAAAACAAGGAAAAAATCTAGTTTAAACTGCGGACTATAAAAAACTCATATTTTGTTTTTTTTTTTAATGCTAAAATATTGATCAAATTTATGAAAAATATAACCACATCAATCCTTACATTATTTTCGATTTTGGCTGTATTTATCAAATAATATTTGAATTATTTATGATTTATTTTAAATTTTTTCTAAATTTTAATTAAAAATCATAAAATAGAAGGAATTTCATAGTTAATTTAAAAAAACACAAAAAACATCATTATTTCTCATTTATTTATTTAATATTAATTCATAAAAGGAATTTCATATTTTTTGTGTTTTTTTTTAAATAAATTATGAAATACCTTTTATTTTATGATTTTATATTAAAATTTTGGAAAAATAAAGTAAAAATCATAAATAATCGCTATTAATTGATTTTTATTATTTTACTCAAAAAAAAAAAATAAATAAATAAGAAAAGTTTTATTAAATTAATTCTGAATGTCTGAACTAAACGAAACAGCCAAAATTGACTTGACAAAAATAAATACTTCTTATGAAAACTTCTCTCAATGTGGCAACATAACTCTTGACAAAATGAGAATACCCTTTTTTGCGTAGGGTATAACAATGGGCGTCACATTAAGTCTGCGGTTGCTGGCAGCGAGTTTTAACCTCCGTTAAACAATGAAAATGAAGGCAACGCCAACGACGTCGTCGTCATTTCCGCTTGACGTGTGTGCTTAGTGGCAGGCAGGTCGATGTTTGGCCCCCCCATGGAGGTGTGTGTGTGTGTGTGTATATGTGTGTGTGCCTCCTGGTAGCAACACTTACTTGCCACTTTGCCATGCGCATTTCTTCTTATATTTTTTTTTTTTTTTGGCTCCCTCCGTTTTTCAATTTCATCAGGCAACACCTGTTGAGCGATTCCCTCCAACCAAAAAAAAATAAAAAAAAAAAATAAACGAAGCTAAAATTGAGGCAGGTAGCTTAAGTGACAACACGTTGAGCTTTTTCAATTAAATTGAGCTCGTTTTTAATTAAACTGAGACCAGCTAATTGATGTTTACTGCACATTAACACCAAAAATTGCTAACAATTGAGCTGCCACAAAATGTTGCATACTGACTTAATGAGCCTGGGCTGGATTTGATTAATTAAAGCTGGCTGAAAAACTGTTGCCAATTTTCTTTGTGTCGCAAAAAAAGACAATAAATCTAGCTTAATTTCTTCATATTCCGAATTTAATTTTAAAAATTTAATTAAGCTTAGGCGGCGCTTTTAATTTAGAAAAAGAAGTTCGTAATAAAGTTATATAAAATATTTAATTATTTATGTAACAAAATCGAAATATAAAATTCTCAATTTTTATATTTTTTAAACTAGACTCTCTAGCATTTGATTTGCTGCTAAAGTTACTAATATTATAAAACAAGTTTAAGCTGCAATTAAATAAATAATTATTAAAATAAAAAAACACCTTGAATTTACCTCATTTTTGAGACAATTTATTTATCTAAGCTACACATATTTTTTATATTTAATTGAAATTTAAGTTCCTAACAAACTTAATAAACTTTGCGTACTTTAAATAATTTTCATTTTTTCTATTGGCCCACTTTAAGCCAGCGTGAAAGTTAAAAAAGAACAAAACATTGCCGTAAATAAATACTACATGTAAGAGTACTATATATAGTATATATATATATATATATGTATATTTATTTATATACATTTAGATACCAAAACACATAAGCTATGCCAGACATAATACGCTCGAATCGCTTACACAAATGCAATGCAATCCGATTAGCGAATGTTTCTACTCTCTGTGTATTTCCTTTTGGCCATTTTATGGGAGCCGTATATATAAGCCGCCTGTAACTCGGCAATCACGCAAAGACCAAGTCTAATCACTGCTGATAAGTTAAGCGTTTCCCAGTTGCAGACTGACAAAGCGCAACAATGCTGAATTACGTTGCCAACATGGACAGCAAATCCGTAGTTGGCTTGAGGCAACTAAACAATGCAAAAGACAGTTCAGATTTGTGTAGAACGACAGCTCTTTAATTGCAATAATTGCAATTCGTGTCACCCACAAGGTATTTACTTTATTTCATGAAAAAGTGCAGTATATACCCTGTATTAAAGTTGAAAAGTAACTCTGACATTGACAGTTTATATCTTGGTTTTCTTCTATTTTTCAGCTATTGATAGGCTGGAAAAAAAAAACAATTTAATCGCTGATTAGCTAAATTAGCTGTTTTCCTCACAAAAGCTTTTTTCCACACAAGTGTATCCATATATTTTTAAGGAAAATTACCCAAACACAGTGTTGCATTTGAAATTGTATCAACTAGGTGGCAACGTAGACAAGAAAAGCTACCATGAGCATATAAAAAAATTCTTTTTAATATGGACTTTCATTTTATACAAATTTTAAAAAAAATTTAAAAATGTTGAATAAAAATAAATAGAAATTCTTAAGTAGCATTTTTAATTTTATTTTAAACACAATTTTATATATTCCTCTTTAAACAAATTTTTCAATTTATACAAACTATAATAACAGCTGTATAAAATGGAATATTAAATTATTTAGTAATTGTAGCTACCTTCTAAATATAGCATTTAAATTGCAGCAATTTATTGAATTCTTAAGGGAATACTTTGCTAAAAATAAACTACAATGCATATATATTGACTACTATTTTAGTATTTACTATTTTTGCCAGCTGTTCTATTGCCATGGCTATAAATACACTACATTATTTTGATCTAGTAAGTATAAATCTTGCATTGACCCCAAGCAATTTACTAATTGGCAAAGCTCTTTCGAGTGCAGTCGCCTGTTAAAATGAGGCTGCTGCTCTGGGCCATCCACAAATTGTTATTAATTTCACACTCAAGCAATTGCTAATTGGCCCAGCCTATTCCTATTCGTATTCGTATTCCAATTTCGATTGGAAGAATGTCTAAAACCATTTTGTCCTGCAGCTCCTCAAGGCCGTTGGCAAAGTCGTTGCCTGCCGTGCCCGCTCTGACGTCAGCAGAAACCCCCTATGGGTATATGGGCTACAGGCTGCACAGGACTGGGCAGGACTGTCACTTGATGGCAAGGGGAAGGGGGGAGAGGGCAGTCTCTGGTCGTATGCTCCATCAAGCTGACAAAACGCAATCAAGCGCAAAACTACGCGGTGCCTAGGCAAATATTTGGCCAGGACACTGCGTCACAGGCTCAATGAAAATTAACAAAATTATCAGCTGATTGCTGCAATTTATCTAGCTAAAGAGTTGTATAAATTAACGGCTATAAGCGGCAACATTGTTGAATTATAATTAATTAATTAGCATAATTCGATTGCGGAGTAGGAAACATTTTTAAAAAAATGCTTTAGATTGTTTTTGATTATGTAAGATTGCTTTCACAAGAAAATGCAAATATTAATTCTTTAAAAAGTCAATATTATTATTATAAATTAGTATTTATTTCCTATAGTCAAAACAGGAATTTACAAATTTTTTAAATTGTTATAATTAATTTAGGAATTCAAAGCAATTAAAAATGTTGACTTCTGCGGATTTTATTGAACTTGGAAATGTCATAAAATTTTTTTATATTTATAATAAGTATATAAAATAGATAAAACAGTTATTTATATCTACAGGTAACAGCACAGCAAGCATTATTTAAAACCAAAATATTTATAATATATTATAAATTGTTTATTATATTATAGACAAATTTATTTAAATTAAAAAGAAATTTGTGAAACAGAAGCTAAATTCAAGCCAGGAATTTAAATACTTATTTATAGAATTAACTCCTTATTTCCTAATTTTTAATTACCAAAAAGGACAATTTAATAATTTGCAAATGTAAAATAAACTAAATAAATTTAACAACATTTAATATATATATTTTTCTCTTTTTTTTCTTGTCCATGACAAACATTAAAATGCATAAAACATACATAGGCATATATATAAATGAATATTTTATTTCAATTGGTATAAAATAATACAGGGTATCTCTAAGTTATATTCTCTCTCCACTAAACTTAATATTTCTTACAAGTAAACGCAAACGATATGATTTCTTAGCTGAAGCAGCTGCTAATTCAAATTGCGCATGCGATTTTTTAAGGCACTCGCCGTGTGCTATTTTCAAAATCAAAATAATTACAGAAAGCAAAAGGAAAAAATAAAAATAAAAATAAAAAAAAGGGGACGACGGGTTTTGGGCCACGCCCACAAAAATGGAGGCACGACCAGTAAGGACTTGGGTCTTGGGACTTTGACTTTGGCTTTACGTTTTATTTATAACTTTAATGGCTATAATTTTAGGTCCTGTCGTTGATTTAATGATGGTTATCGTGACGCGCCGTCGTCACTAGCGTCTTGAGTCGCCATCGTCTGTGCTTTGTAGTTGTATATATATATATTTGCGTCAGTTGCGGCTTTATGTGGCAAGTACTACATATGTATATGTATGTGGAGCGAACAATCAATGAATTGAAATGAGGAGGAGCAGCACACAAACCATATAAAAGCCATACGCAATGTCCGTTACGTGCAATCAATGCCGCTCAATAATATCAAGTATACGACACTTATATATCAAAAGGATTAGCAGCTTGGGCTATTTATATATAAAATGCGTTTTTTTGTTTTATTTTTGGACATTGGCTTTTTGAATTTTTAATACACAAATGCGTGTGTGTGTCTGTGTGTGTGAAGGACAAGCGCACATTAGTTGAATTTCCCGTGGTAAACATTTGCCGGGTTACGTGTCGGAGCAGCACTTGGAAAACTACTTTTCGCAATTGTTTTCCTGGCAACGTTGCTATACAAATTTCGACATTTTTGTAATATTTTTTTTTCTCCTGCATTTTGCTTGGCTTGCCAAAAAAACATACAGCAAAATAAGCAAGGACTTTGGCCCCCCCGCCCGACAGCTGGCAGTCCCTACAGGTGCCGCTAACTGGACATAAACATGTGCAAATCAACATAAATTCTGGAAAAGAAATGGAAGTATGTATATGTGTGTGTATAAGGATGCGAGATCCTGGTGATGTGTTTGTTTGTTTACTTTGAAGTTTTTGCGCATTACGTGAAACTGGGACATTCGGTTGCAGCCGCAGGACTCGGACTCGGACTGCGTAGTCTGCTGTCAACATGTTTTGAACATATCACTTTTACATATGAAAATTATTTATAACTTTTGACGTTGCGACGTTGTTTTTATCAATGTGCCACAAGAGCGTGGCAACAACAACAAAAAAGATTTTAGAAAATAACAAAAAAAAAATAGAATTTTTAAAAACTAAAATAGATATTAGGAATAATAAACAAAAAATGACTCAAAGGTATATATTTTTAGGTGTGAAAAAAGCAACATAAATTATAAAATATATAAAAAAAAGGTAAACAACCGAATAGATTACGTTGATGCCAAAGGAAGTGCTAAAGAAATGCCAAGGAAATGAGACAGGAAATGTGTATAAAATGAGAGTATACTTAAAAGCCCAGAACTAAACCCAAAAAACAAAAGTGCAATGTCAAAGATAAAAGTCAGAAGCTTTCAAAACTGGGCTGTAGCTAACAATTGTCCACTTCAGCTGAAGAATAACTCAACTTTAGGCAATCACGTATCATCTACAGACCCTTTTTATATTTTTTTCGCTTACCCTCTAAACCTTCAACTGTCTCAACCTTCTTACACATTATTAATATTATTTTTGGCTGGCACGTAGAGCTCAGAGCTCGCTGACTTTTCATTAACACAACTCCACAATGCCTTCTCTACTTATATACTTATATATACCTAAATTTATATATATATTTAGACATGAACATTGCCCGCCGCTGACAACGAAAAAGTTTCATTAAAAATGTTGCACTGTAATTTACCTGGGGGGGCCGAGCACAAAGTTTTGTGCCTCGACCAGGCAGGTTGGCTAAAAATAGCCAAGAGTCGGGCAAAAGGACCAAAAGGCAGGGCCAACAGGACCAACTGTTTCTTGGCTTAAACTTTTAAGGCAACTTTATGCTATGACAATAAAACTTTTGCTTTTTTTTTATACCTGTTTTTTTTTGTTATTATATGGTATTTATGTTATGGCACATTTTTATTGTAAAATATGCCTCGGCTTTTACGCTCTGCATAATGAAAAGTTTTGATTAGACTACAGAATTTGCGTTTGGCTACTTAGTTACTTAATTTCCTTGTGATATACAAAGCCAAGTGGCTGCCTCCGACAAAGTGAAAGATGAGAGGGCGCAGACAAAGCAGAGAGTTGCCACTGCAACTGCAACTGCAACTGAGACAGAGACTTAGACTTAGACTGTCAAATGACACAATGCAGTCGAGTCTGGCAGGAGCAGGAACAGGAGCAAGCGACCCCCGTTGACAGTTCGCAGACGGCAGCCACTTAAGTACCGGAGAGTGCGCACCTTTGGCAATATTAATAGCAAAGCAAAACAAGCAGACAAAATGTGCAGTTCCAACATTACCCCAGACAGGAATATGCATTCACTGTGAACAGTTGCAGATGGCAACAGCATAGGGTTCCTATATAGTCCGAGAATGGGGGAAAACGCTTCAAACCCTAAGGGCTGATGCAGTCGACTACTAAACGTTCAGGGGGCGCAACCCCAAAGTGTGGCAAACGTTAAATGCTGTCAAAGTCAGAAGGCAGCATGAAGACGGCAAATTAAGCAACATTTTGTTAAAATTTTCATTAGTTACAGACGTCGCTTGGTCCATTTAATTTACAGTAAACTCAATTTGAACTCTGACCTTAGCAAGCTCATGCTCAATGCCTTGACATATTCTGCAAAAAATCAAAAAAAACCAAAAAAAAACGAAAAAAAAACAAGAAAAAGGAAAAAGAAATTCAAGTGTAGCATATGGGAACAAAAAAGCTGCCGACGAGCCTAGAAGAGGGTTGAAGAGTATACATATTTTAAATGCAGATTTTGGTATAATAAAATAGTAAATATAATGTTTAATTGTGATGAAAACTGAAAATATATTTAATTTAATGACAGACAATAAAAACTACAATATATTTGAGAAAATGTTAAGTAAAATAATATTTTTCAAAGTTTGTGGTTCCAAGAGTATACAAATTTTTTAATGGAGGTTATGGGATCATAAATTGGAAGAATAAAATGTAATTGTGATAAAAATGAAATAAGCATTAAGAAAATATATATATTTGACAGACAATTAAAGCTACAATATATTAAAGAAAATGTTAAATAATATATATATAAATAATATAATAAAAATTCACAAATTTTAAATGAAGGTTTTGACATAATACATTGAAAAAATAGAATGTAATTTTAATAAAAAATTAAATATGAATTAAAAAAAATATATTTAATTAAAAAACAGACAATAAAAACTATAACATATTAAAGAAAATGTTAAATATTATAATATTTTTTAGCCGAAAGCTTGTTAACTACACTTGATTTCAGAATTTTTTTTATAGTTAATTAAATAATAGACAATAAAAACTACAGAAAATGTTCAATATTATAATATTTAAAAAAAAAATTCAGAAAACTGGGCAGCTGCACTTGATTTCAGAGTTAATTGTTAATAGATTTAAGAAGCAATATTTTTGGCAACAAAGTTTCAAATCTAGGTTTATGCATTATGTCGAGAAAATTTCATTATCTTAAAATTGCCATAATTTTGCCAAAACTGAACCGATATTCATGAAACGTATCATTTTGGAGTTGTCTTAGCCTCTAGATTGATTTTCTATAAAATCAAATTGAAAAAAAAATTATATCGAGAAAATTTCATTATCTTAAAATTGTCATAATTTTGTTTCATTCACAGACCGGAAGCAAGAGAGCAGGGGTATCCGGGGCTTGGCCATCGGATGCCTGCACAGGGGCATTCATTCATGGACAAACTGTGTGTGGATGGGGGGAAGGGGGAAAGGAGGTGTGAGTCCTTTTGTTATGCTGAAAGTGGCGGCAACTTTGCATTGTTGTCATTTCCATAACCATTTCCATGCCTTTTGCTGTAGCTGTTTGTTTTATGGCTTACGCAGTGGCTCAAGTGTTTGGCCCTTGTGTTTGCTTTGTTTAGTTTTTTGATTAGAAAACCATTCCAATTCTCGGTGTATTTTTGTGTGGGCCGTAAGCAATGAGTTGGAGTTAACCATGTCCAAGCCAATTGTTATGCAATGCAGCCACAAAAATGGACAAACTGATACTGACATTTTTGGTCAGACAATAAAAGTTGACAACGTGCTTGGGCCAATTGACAGCATTGCTAGCCCCATCAATTATTTGGGCAAATGTCGCGCAAATTGAATTATGTAAGCAGTTCCATCAGCTACATCAACTCAACTCAAAATGGCCACCGCAACAGAAATGTCCAAAACAAAATGGCGCACACCCATTTCAGTGACCTCATTACGCGCCTTGAAACGTGCCAGCCAGGTGTTAGTGTGTGTGCGTGTATGTGCGTGTGTGTGGGTGTACGCATAATTCTATGCCAGTTAAGTTAGTGGATACTTTCGCTTGGACAGCAGCAGCAGCAGCAGCAGGTTAAAGACCGAGACACCAGCCATGCCGACCATTTGCTTGTATTCTCATTTCTTGTTGCTCGATTCTTGTTTCTACCACTCCACCTCGCCTCTATATCTGCACCCCCCCTGTCTGTTTGCGTAAGTCGTATAGATAATGGTGCATAGCTTTAGGCGTTCTGCTGCTAAATATATATACATATGTATATACATATATACAACAAACGAGCAAAACGACAAAACGGCAAAAGGTAGCGATAAGTTGCTATGTACCCAGAGCTAAAGCAACAGCTACACTCAGCGAAAAGCAGAATTATGAAGTGTTATTTATGGATATTTATTGCAAAAATTAAAATTAACTTTTATACTTTGTGTTTTTAAAATCAAAAGTGGAAGTTTATTTAACAAAAAGTAAAAATAAATACAAAAGAATTCAATAAGTTGATTTGATATCGTGAAACGCCTTGATATCGATACATCGCTAAGTGTTATTGTTTGAGCTGATCGCACAGCGCTGTGTTATCGACCGACCGCCACTATCAATTGAAAAAATACTAAAAAATATACCCATATGCGCGCCATTAATTTGAAAGTTAATTTTCGGTTATTTTTTGAATTTTTTGAACTGATCGCACAGCGCTGTGTTATCGACCGACCGCCACTATCAATTGAAAAAATACTAAAAAAAATATACCCATAAGCGCGCAATTAATTTGAAAGTCAATTTTCGGTTATTTTTTAAATTCGTTAAAAGAGTTGACAAAGCAAATGTACCTCGAAACATATAGAAAATTCATATACTAAGAAAAACCGAAATAAAATGTGTATACCCTTATGATATTCTATTAATTATTACATTAATAACGCTTGTATTTAATTTAAGTAAAATTTAAGCGCAGATTTTCTGCTTAATTCTCCAAGTGTACATACGACTGTTGCTATCTAGTGTTTCACCTGACAACCAGAGTACCACCGCCTGAGCCTGAGAATTGGAGACGGAGTTGTTTATTTGGTTACACACACAGTCACACACACAGCTACACACGCACACCCAGTGGGCTAACCCTGGGTCTGACCAAACTCAACCCAGCTAAGTTACAAACAGTCGCAGCCCATTAAATGTCATAAAACTGAACTTTAAGGATTTAAATTTGCAATGAGCTCTTTAAGAAATATAAGTAAATATATTAGCAATAAATCAAAGCCTAAATAAATATTAATTTCCAAACAAATTAGTATAAAAGAAAACCTGTCTTCACTGCAAAAACATACCTCACGAAACCCGGGCACCCAAAAGATGTTTTTAGCAGAACTTACCTGTAAATAAAGCGTAATAGAAAAAAACAATTTGAGCATTAAAAGATGACATTTGATGTTAGGTTTTTTTTTGGCTTATAAGCTAGCATATTTAGGCAACAAAAAATATGTGAGAAAAAAAAGAAACATTGGTAGACATTACACATACGCTCAATTGACAGCTAAGGTCATTTGCAGACAGCTGCTGCCTGGCATATTAATGCAAAAACCAAGAATAAATATATATATATATACATATATGGGCATTAAGCCGTATCGGGATCGGTTGGCTGCTGCACATAAATCTTATTTAATTGCAAAACCAGCTGTCAATTTCAACTAAAAGAGAATTCAGCGACAGCTAACAACGACAACAAAGACAACGACAGGAATAGAAAGGACAACGACAACAAAATCAACCTCTGACATACTCGTACCTTGACATTTATTTGGGAGTAGCATTAAGCCAACAAAACCACATTCGATACGCAGACAATACGTTTCCAATTTTAGTTTATTTCTTTTTGTTTTTGGCTCTGCTTCGAATTGGATTTATTTGAGTTGAAATTCATTTTCAATGGAAATGGTCAGTACATGTTGTCATACATTCGGGCTCGTTAGTGAATTGAACAAGAACATGCAGCATTAAGTTCTTTAACTTGCTTATTGTATTAAACTTGCTAATGCCCTATATTTATTTTAAGGTTTTTAGCTAGTAAAATACACTAACTAATTACCGAGATATTAATCAGATTGTTGGAAGAATTTTAGCATAAATGGGAGTATGCTTAAATAAATGTTTATTAAAGTAAATCTTCTGAAACTATGATTTTAATTAATTTAAATTAAATTATATTCAATTACTATATATTAAAATTGTTGCACTTAAGCCTAAAAGTCCTTGAAATCTTCAATTTAATAGCTGCATTTAAACGTTTATTAATACAGTTCAATCATATATAAATTATGCTCAAAAGTTATTTTCTTTTTTTAACCCTTTCACAATCGTTGTATATCCTTTCTAATTATTTTTATGTTTTACAGGGTATATACTTTATTGTTGCTCGACGTGTTTTTCCGATTGCAACAAGCGCACCAATTGCTTCAAAAGGTCAATTTAATTTGTGCGCTTCGTTCGGCAGCATTTGGCCTGATTGGAACCACTGTGGCGTATGCTTAATATTGCCATTTTCTCTCTTATTTTTTGCTCATTGGCTTCACTTTACTGCATTAGCCAGATAACTGTGCCTAAGCAGCTGCTGCCGTTACAATCTACGCTCCAAATGCCTCAACTGTTGTTTGTGGTTATTCCCAGAGTTTCTATGTATGTGTGTATGTGTGTGTGGGTGTGTGTGTGTGTAGTGTTTATTTAGGCACCTCGACGCTTAGCTCGTTGGCTTTCTTGACTGGTTAGGTGTGGCTCTCTGTTTGTTCAAGAGCTGCGGTTGCCTTCTGCTTCAGGCAACAAGTGTTGGCATTGCTGTTAGCAAAATAAATTTTGTAATATTTTCGTTTTTGGTATTTTCACAGTTCTTTTTAGGTTCTTTTGTTTAGAAATTTGTTACCTAAATTTTCACTTTTTGAAGGAACTTTAGGTATATGAGAATTGCTTAACAATCCATTTTAGCTAGCCTTAAATCAGAAACCATAAATGACGATTTAAATTGTTTATGGTTTTTCATTTATAAAATCATGTACTTGGTAAACCTGAATGGAAAAAATTATTACAGCAATTTGATCCTTATAAAATAATCTATGGGTAATAATTATGGTTCTTATACCCTTGTAAATGGGTATTATTATTTTTATATTTTTGTTTTAAACACTTTTAGTTATAATTTAATTATTCATACTTAAGTTTTTCATATATAAATTGGCATTATTAATTTTTTTGTGTATTAAAAAATAATAAGTAAAACAATAAGTAAAAAAATACTTAAGATTTTTATATATAAATTTGCATGAATAAATATTTTTGAATAATAAAAAATAAAGCTTAAAAACCCGCTACAACTTTTTAATTTTTATTGCGTTTGATTTTCATAGCTAAATGTGGTAATGTTGGTATTTAGTTTCAATTGGGTTAAACAAGACAAACCTAAGAAAAATAATTTTTTTTATTAATTTTTCTAAAAGAAATACTTCTCCGAAAATATTTTATAATACGCCTTTTCCATCATTTTTCCAAATAAAAATTTTTTCCGTATTATAAAATATATTTTTTTTATTAATTTTCCTAAAAGAAATACTTCGCCGAAAATATTTAATAATACGGAAAAAATTTTTATTTGGAAAAATGAGCAAACTATCGACATTAAGCGCAAAAAAATAAAACAAAATAAAAATAAAAAGCAATTGAAGAATTTTAAGTTTAATTTTAAGCAAAAAAAAAATAAGCTAGTGTTTATTTTAGTCTTATTTTTTATAACTCAAAAATAATAATAATTGTCTAAGTCTTTTTTAAAAACTTAGAAAATAAAGGTTACGTTCCAATTAATATAAAAAACTTGACATACATCTTATAAAAATAAAATAATCGTTCTTATCCTGCACGAAAATCAGTTATATATTTAAAATTTCTAATTTTTTTTTACGTTGTATATTTTTTTATATAAATTGATAGTCAAAACTGTTACAGCACCTAAAAAATGCACAAGAAAAAATATTGAAAATATGCTCAAGGTATATTCATCTCTTCAGCAGTGTATGATTGATTGAAAGCGGTACAGTTGGCAACATTTCGCATAAAAAGTCAGAAAAAAAGCTGAAAAGCATTTTGCAGCTGCTTGATAAATGGTCGTCAATTGTATAAAGAGTTTCTACAGTTTTTTATTAATTTTTGTTTTGCATATTATGCAAGTAGGTAAATTGCTTTTAAATTAAAATTATAAAGAAGTATAAAGTTTAGCATTTGCTTATTGGAGCAGCTAGTTTGGAACATGATGATGACTGCGAACAGGTAAGAGCTTCTGGTCTGGCCAAAAGGTCATCGGAGCGTGCTGGCATAAGAAAAGCACAACTGCAACATTGCAACATGGCAACAACGGCAACATGGCTACAGTTTTTAGCTGTCTGTTAAATTATGCATGCAGCTAGGCGCATGTTAGCCTCATTATGCGCGGCTGCTGCGAAAAAGTGAGTGCAACTTTCTGCTGGCTAAAATGCCTTTAAGTAGGCAGACAAGCCAGCTCCAAGTCCCCGTCCCAGTCTCAGTCCCAGTCCCAGTCTCAGTCTCAATCCTTTTCTCATTCTTACAGCTCGTCGTCCACTTGTGCAACTCTGCGAGACGGCCACTTCAATGCACTTTGCATTTTAGTTTTCTCTCTGTGTGTGACAAGCCCAAGTGTAGGCTTTAGTTTCTTTTTTTGCCCATTTCCATTTTTCTTATGTGCTGTCAGCTTAAATAGGCTATAATTTGCATTAGCATGGCTCTGCACTCAGCCACACAGTGCTTGCTAAAAATACACACTCACACTCTCACCAGTGGCTTCGTTTTCAGCCTGCTCCAGTTTTCTGATTTCCGCTCATCGCATCCGTTGGCATTGAGCACAAAACTTAGTATATAAGCACATATATATATACATATATTGTATTTAACTATGTCTATGATTTTTATTGCGTTTGATTTTCATAGCACATGACGCACAAACGCCTAGTTTTCCCCCCTTTCACTGGCCAAACCCAAAAAAAAAAGGAAAAAAATATATAGAAAAATGGGAAAAAAAGGAAAAAAAAAATATTAGAAGGAATCAAACCATATGCCATTTGTGTGTGCGCACTTGAGCGCTGTCAGCGCCTAGATTTTTATCCACAGAACGAATTTTTGGGGCCAACCCATAAATATATTATTCTTTTTTTTGTAGATACTCGTACTTTCGTTTTTTTTTTAATATATTTCTAGCAGCAGGTTCAAGGACAATGTGGGAAGCTAGCAAAATTATTCTTAGTCTATTTCGAATTTCACTTTTTAATTCGTTTAAAAAAAATTTTAAAAATTGTAAACCGTCCAAAAAGAAATATTTTTAATACACGGAGTCAATAGATTATTTTTGCAAATCTCTCCCTCTAAAAGATTTGAATTTCATTTTATTTTTAGCTAATTTTTTATAATCGGAAATATTTACCTCCATTTAATGGTTAATAAAATGGTTAATAAAAATTCATTAATATTCTGCCGTATAGGAATTAAATTATTTTTCCACAAAAAGAAAAATATTATAGCTTTTTATTCGAATGCAAAATTATAGTCTTTTCTTTGAATTTCATTTTTAATTCGTTTCAAAAAATTAAAAAAAAAAAAAACTATCAAAAAATATTAATAATAATACACAAAACAAATAAATTCCTTTCATTTTGTTTCTAGTTTATTTTTTTTGATAATCTGAAATATTTACCTCCACTTATGCTTAAAAAAAAACTCATTAAAATTCTGCTGTAAAGGAATTAAATTATTTTTCCACAAAAAGAAAAATATTTACACGATTATAGCTTTTTATTCATATGTAAAATTATAGTCTGTTTTGTATTTCACTTTTTAATCCGTTTCAAAAAATTTAAAGGTATTTCAAACTATCAAAAAATATTAATAATAATACACAAAGCAAATAAATTCTTTTAGCAAGTCTTTCCTTTCAAAAAATTTCAATTTCATTTTATTTTTAGTTAATTTTTTATAATCTGAAATATTTAATTCCATTTATGGTTAATAAAAATTTAATTAAATTCCAAAAATAATAATATTAGTAAACAGTGCAAAATACATTTTTTTTCCGCAAGTTTTTCCAATTCAAAAAATTGCATTTTCATTTTGTTTCTAGTTTATTTTTTTTTTATAATCTGAAATATTTACCTCCACTTTTGCTTCAAAAAAATTCATTAAAATTCTGCCGCAAAGGAATTAAATTATTTTTCCACAAAAAGAAAAATAATCAATCGATTATGCAGTTTTATTCTCTTGCCACTTGATTAATTTATATAAATTCGCATTTTTTTATGCGATTATTTATAAGCATTTAATTCTTTTATTAAATTCAAAAGGCTGAAAGGAATTATGAGGCATTTTATTGAAATTTGTTTGGCACATATGAGCACAATGCTGACACAGACTTGATTATTAAAAGCGTAAATAATGAAATAATAGTGAACATAAATTCCTTTTTTTTTTATTATTATTATTCATCATATATAACGCGGTTTTCCTGGAATCCAATTGGAATTGGCGCGTGAGCGCCTACGCAAAGTATTTTTTTTCTTTTTTTTCTTAATGTTGTTTATTTATTTGTTGTTTGCATTTGTTGTTGTCATTTGTTTTGTTTGTGTTTGGGGACAGAGACACGTGTTTCCAATAGACGTGATAAAAACGAAAGCATATTAAATACGTGTATTGTGTGGGTCAATTAAATCAGAGAAACAAATATGCAAATAAATGCATTTAATTTAATTGATTTGTAAGCCCCATGTCACGCCATGACCCAATTATAATTAATGGGGCAACAAAGATCGTGAAACTAATTTGAAAATTGGCTTCTCAAAAAAAAGAGAAGCAAAAAACAGTAGCCTAATTGTGATTAAGCTTGTAACAAAATGGGGCTTAATATAGAAATTTCGTTGGAATTGTTGCACAGCTCCCCATTAAATGAATGAAATTTCTAAGAATTTGTTCAGCATTTAATTTACAAAAAACAAATTCTGAATTTAAATGCATTTCAGCATTAAATGAATAAAATGTTCAGTTAAGCGTTTGATTACAATTTCCAGCATTTGTCTGACACAACAGTCTGTCACCTCAGTTCATTTACATTTTCTACTTAAATAAATACAGTCTGTCATAATCGAATATACTAAATCGAAAATTCATCGTATCCAATCGAATCATGACAGTCGAAAAATGTTGTCTGTCTGCTGAAAAATTGTGCAAAATATTTTGTAATCGGATTGCCAAGAAAAGAGCAGACAGTTGCATTTGAATTTATCAAAAAATAAAAATAAAAAATAAAAAAAATATGACAAAAATATATTTTCAAAGAATTCAAGCACAAAACGTTTGATAAGTTGTGGGAATATTATATCGATTTAGTCCGAATTTTCCAAAATTTACAATCAGAAATTTCAAGTTAAATTGTGAGTTATTTAGTAGCTGGAAAAGCCAAAGTCATTTTAAGCCAGTTGCAAAAGGTTTTAAGCCAAATTAGTGTACATTGAAGCAGTATGCTGGGACAAGTCATTTATCAGGCCGTAATTACCCAGGGAGTGCTGCCTACACTGAGCAAAACACTCAGCCAATAAATAACCCATTATTTATGTGTGTGTTGTTGTTGTTCCTGTTGTTGTTGTAGCTGGTTTGCTTGTGTAATATTTGCTCAGCAAAATATATGCAAAATTCATGCAACTTAGCTAATTTTACGCTCACTTTGAGCTAAAACAATGCCATCAAGACGAAGACTACAAACTGGGTAGGGAGGGAGGATTGTGTGTTGGGGTGGGGTGGGGGTCCATGATGAAGTGACTTGAACTCAGTCAAGTAGCAGCTAAGTTTCTATCTCATTCTGGCAGACGCATGCTGTCCCTTTCTGCAGGCAGTTCATTCATAAATTCCGCGTCAGCTCACAACTCATTAGGCACGACGTTGTGGCAACTACACACACACAAACACACACACACACATACACAGAGAGAGAGAGACACGTCTGTGGCCTAAAAGTGTGCTATGTTATATTTTTTTTTCCTTTACTTTTGCCTTTTGCCTACCTCGCATTGCATCATCATCTCTTTGAGGTGGTAGCCTCGTTACTTGTGTGGATCTCTGGCAAATATATCATAAGCAAAAGTCCTTGACGCTTCATTGACTAAAAAATTCTAGCACACATACACTACTAAAAAAAAGAGAGAGAGAGAGAGAGACAATTATTCAGCTATATTTATTTGCGCTGAGTATTTTCTTTTTTTGTTGGATGACTAAGAGCATTTCGCTCTATATATCTATTTTATATATAGTATTTCGCATATTCCTGTACTTTATTGGTCTCTAGTGTCTCATTGGCCAGTTAATTGAGTTCCTCATAATATAACTATTTATGTGCGCGCATATTTATGCAATAAACATGAGTTTATTAAGTTTGCAACAAGCCTTTAACTGTCAGCAGCAGTAGTTTAGTTTAAATCACAGTTTTGGCATAACTAAACAGGAATTCAACTGCTTACTCATATCTATATATATATATATACTCTTTGATATATATCACTCGTTTCCTAGACGCTTTTGGTACTGTGACGCAAGCGCTTGTCCGAAATAAAAATGAAAGAAGGAAAAATTTTTGTTGGCTGCCTTTTTGGATGCTGCTGCTGTCGTCAAACTGGCTGAATGGTACACCAACACACACACACACACATATACAATTGGCCTGCTGCTCAATGGTTACTAGCTCCCCCGCGCTCTGCCCCCTGTGCTTACGCTAATGTAAATATTTTCTCTCTCGAGCGTCGCCATAATTATATATGCAAGCGGCCGGGCGCCTGTTTGTATGCTTTAAAATCTGTCAGGCGGATGCTGCCATTCTGATGATGTCATTGTTTATTGATTTGTGTGCATGTGTACGTGTGTGTAGTATATTTGTGATTGTGTTTGTGTTCGTTCCACAGTCTAATTTCTGCACATTGCCTGTTTATTTTCGGCGCTGCGTTGACTCAAAAGGCTAATTTACTGTCATACTAGGGCAAAATAGCAAAAAAAAACAAAACAAAGAAAATAGAAAGTTTTAATTGACGATGACTCTTCGGAAATACCCTGTAAAAATGTAAAAATGCCTTAAAATTGATTTTAATTCAGCATTTTCTTAAAATATAACTATAAATCTACATGAAAAATTAATTTAAGTTAAAAGAAATAAATTATAAGTTTGTTAAAAAATATATTTTAATTTAATTATTTTAAACTGTTTCTGATTTCTTTTTTTTAGTTTTTATGAATGTTTATTCTGTGCATTTATTTAGTTAATATAAAAAAGCTTAAATTCAGAATTAATATAATTTCTTTGCCTAAAATAAAATTGTATTTTATAAATTAAAAAAAAAAATATTTTGAATGTCTTTTCAAGCAATTTAAAGTATTCATATAATAATAAATTGCTCTGATTTATATTTATTTATATATAAAAAAAATATTTATATATATTTGTATATTTATTCTATTATTTTGATACCAAGAACTATTAAAATTATCGATATTTCTGCTCTTTTAATAATTTTAATAATATCAATAATATTAAGACTTTTAATGAGCAACTCAAAGTTTTTTTTAAAAAATTTCTTATTCATTAACAAATTTTTGCTATCCTGGCAGTTAGTATCCTGCCATATACACACATTGTGAGGGCGCAGGATGTGGGCGATGCTGTCGCTTACAGTTCATTTACTTTCACCTAAATGCAAACGCCACCCGCATTATTTGCCTATGCAAATTGTGTTGTGGCTAATTAGCCGGAACTAGCAAAAAGCCAAAAAAAAAAAAGAATGATGCCTTTGAGAAAACATTTTGTGTAGGTAACACAAAAAACAAAAAAACACAATACTATCACTTAAAAGGACAGCCAGTAAGATGAGCTCCGATTCATGTCCTGTGACACTGAGAAAATGTCAAATGTGTTGTCCTGTTTGGCAGGCTGCACACAATACACAATAAGAACAGCAAAATTATTTGCAAAATTTCTCACATATATATCTTCATTTTTGTAGGTCAAGGGTCAAGCCAAAATTTAAATGTTAAATCTAATATGTAGTCATAAAATGTGTGCAAGTAAATTTACGATGTAGTTACACATTGATTTGTAAAGAAAAATATTTTAATTGAAATATAAATCTTTCTGTAATGAAAAACAAAGATTTTAATTAAGGAATTTATTTTGCGGAATATAAATTTAATTTGTTTGTTGATGCAAAAAGCAATTATAATAGAATGGCATATAACTTGAAATTAATAGTTTAAATAATATAAACAATAAATTAAATATATAATATAGACATTACAAAAGCCTAAAGTGTGTTTTTTTAGAGGTATAGAATTTCGAATTAAAATAAAAAAATAAATTTAAAAAAAACAAATTTTAAAATGTAATAAATTGTTTTTTATTTTTTTCTATATAACACCTTTAAATTATAATTATTTTTTGTAGCAAATTAATTATAATTCTGGTATTTTCCACAGTCTTAGCGACTGCTATTTAACTGTAAGATTTTTATTATTTTTTAATGTTTAATAAACTTGCAATATATAATAAAATATCATTTATAAAGATTATACCTGTTTAAGCACTTCAAAAAGTGCAAGAAAATTATAATAAATATAGAAATACAATAAATATAAATTTAGAAAATTTAATAAATGCTTTAAAATTGTATACAGTGTAAATATCATAGAAATAACTAATAAAACTTAAAAATATTGTAAAAAAAAAAAGCAAACGCATAATTAGGGTTGAAATGAAATTAAGAAATATTTTTTTAAATATATTTTTCGACTCGATTTACAATGTTTTTAAGGCTTTATGTCAAATTCCAATAAAAAAGGAATTTTTCATATAATCCGCTGTACACTCCAACAAACCCTCACTGTCACAAGTAAAACCAACATTTCTATATTCTATATTTTATATACTTTGTTAAATCAAACTAAATTCATTTTGTCTGATCTTTCGAGCCAGTCAAGCGCATAAAATCCCCGCCTTTGCATATCAATGAACGATTATTGAGACATTCTGGGACACATTCCTGGTAACCTATTCCAAGCAGAACGAACAGACAGCCTGTCGTCGTTGTCCTGGATTCTCAATGAGCTGGGGAAAATTTGTCCACAACCCGCAGACAGTGCGGCTGCAGCAGCCCACGCACATGATAGGATACCGCTGACGTATCTCATACTTTCACACTCAGTACACACAGCACACACACTCTCACACACTCGCACACTCAGCTCCAATAACGTTCCAACTAATTTGCGTAATATTTAACAGACAAGTCGAAAGGAAGAAGGCGCGTCCCAGGACCCAGATGTGTAAAGTAGATGAGCGCGTTGTGGCCACTCGAAGTTCTTGCTCGAATTACAAATTAAATCAACAAAAGTGAAAACCAAAGGCGTGCGCAGCGTGTGCCCCGCCTACTTTAGATCCTTTTGGCTGCGTTTGCCTGCTTGCCCACAGGCAAGGATATGTCAAACTGCGGCTATATAAATGAGTGTTGTGTCTGTGTCCTGTCCTGTCCGGCAGCGGCTGATGGTCGTCAGCAGGCACCCCCTGGGGTGTTGTTACTAAATTAGTGGGAAAAACACACACGCCGCACACACACACACACACACACACAAACCATCAAGGATCATAAATTGTGTGCGTACATATAAGTGGTATAATGATATAAAAAAAGAAAACGCGGACATCACATAAATGCCGCACAGTTTTTCCATGGAAAAGGATAATGCGACAATGAGGAAGCTGCCTTCAATACAAGTAGTTTCCCACACACACACACACACACACACACACACTCCTACTTAAACAGGACACACGCAAGACTCCTGCAGCTAAGTTCACACCGATGTCGTCGGCGACACTTCCCGCCGGGCAAATGACTCGTTGCGGTAGACAATGTCTCCTGTGTGTGTGCGTGTGTGTGAGTGTTGAATATTTTAGTTCAATTTAAGCATCAAGTTCACTTGCTCAATATTTGTTAAATGAATCAAAATGCTTGAATATTTAATTCTTTTTGTTTTCTTTAATTATATTAAGCCTTCGTCCTGGGTGTTTGAGTCAGCGTAATACTATAAATTCACAAGGAAGCTATTATCCTTATATATATTCTATTATCCTATAATATTAATTAATACTTTTAATCCACATTAATGCGTGTATATTATAATTTAATCCACATTATATACTTTTATTTATTAATAATATATTTACAAGTGAATGATGAGAATGCAACTCTTCATTAATCTGTTACATTACATGGTTTAACTCGCTTGAATTATTTAAGAGAAATAATATAAATAAATAAATATTTATTTAAAAAAAAATAAAATATAATAAAGCTAAATAATTGGTGTCATGCCTGAAAGATTGAGTTTTTAATCCTTTTTTATATTCTCGGCTATAGAAAATAATCCAATCTTAGCACAAATCCAGGTAAAGGTTTTCTTTTACAGAAATCGCAAATAAAAGTAACATGTTTAAAGAAAATTAAAAGTTAAAAAAATTATACAGTTGAATGGAAAAACCTTAGATTTATTAATAAAGAATGCAATATCCTGGAACCAGAATAAATGTTTTTTTTAATTTTCATTAAAAAAATGAGTTTTAAAGTTTATTATTGATCGAAATAAACTAATAATGAAAGAAAAACAATTCAATTTTTAATTATTAATCACAATATTACTTTTTTTAATCCAAATAAATTAATAATACAATAATAAATAGTAATTTAAATTTGTATTTAATAAACATAACAGTTATTTTAAATTAGTTTTAAATTTATTTTATTTTGATTTATTTGTATTTTATTAATAAAATAATAAAATTTCAATTTTTCTTTAATAAACACAACATTTATTTATAAAATTTTTATAATGAAAATTAAAAATTATATTTATTAAAGAAAATTTTATATTTTTTGTTTGATAAAAGATATTTAAAGCAAGTTCGTTCTAAATTTTATTTTAAAATTACAAAATAAACTTTTTTTTATTTTAATTTTTATTATACAGATTTCAAAATAATGATTTTTTTTTTTTTTCAATTACAAAAAAGCAGAAAAGTATTATAATTTATTTTTCAATTTTTTGGATAAAAATCTACAAATAATTTTCATTTTAAAATTATTGTAAATTATATCGCTGTTTTTTTAACATCCTGTAACAATTCAAATTAAATTCAAAACATTTAATCAAAGCAGTTGATTGACAATTAAGAGCCTAGTTTTTTTTAGGGAGTCCTTTTGATTGAATCTCTACGGAACTATTCAATGCAACTCTTGTGTGCATGTGTGGGTGTGTGTGTGTGTGTGTGTGTGTTCGTGTGTGATCAATTTCAATGTAAACACTTGAAATAACAATTGTAATTTTCCCAACTACTGCAAAGTGTGAAACAACAACAAAAAGCGACGACGTCGCGCGATGACAGTTGATGACGTTATTGCGTCGTCAATAGGGCAGCACACACATGTTGCTTGGAAAACACACACACACAAACACACACACACACACACACACTTATACACTATACAATATACTATATACTATACATTCAAATAAGCAAAAGTCCGAATGAATTGTGGGGTTGGGTTTTTGGGTGTTGTCAAGGTTTTTCTCGCATCCCAAACACACGCCAACTACATTGTGCGTACACACACACACACCAAAGAAAATTCCAATGAAAAGCGCCAGTGACAATTGGCACAACAACAACAACAACAAAATACAAACAACAATAATAACGAAGAAGAAATTGCGCAAACATGCGCATAAAATGAAAATTCATTGATTGTCTTATTGAATTTGCGTTTTACCATAACGAGCCAAAAAAAAAGTTCCCATCGTCCTTGTCTTTGTCATAATGAAAAGCCATTTATATAAGGTTTTGCTTCCCTTTTTTATTTGAGAAGATATATATAGGTATACTATACTATAAGGTGTCTGTTCAATCTGAGTGGTATAATAACAGTTTCAATCAAATTTGATTGCCTAATAGGCTGGAAAGTGTTTTGAAAATCAATTAAATTAAATGCGAATAAGAAAGCATTTGATTAAGGGCTGTTTTATATATAAAGTGGCTCGAATTTAACTAAACTAATTATATAGAAAAATAATGTAATTCAAACTCATTTGATTAAAAAAAAATGCAATTAAAATAAACAAGTATTTTATAGTTGAAAAATAAAGTTTTTATATCGAAATTTATTAAAATGTAATCAAGATTTTCAATCAATGTTTCTAAATATAAATTTTAATTCATAATTGATAGACATACAACATTTATACGATTAATTATAAAATTCTGTTCTAAATATCAATTTTCATTCATTATTAATAAATATACAATATTTATACGATTATATTTTAAAATACTATTCAAACAATTTATTATTTAATAAAACCTTCCTCTATGGTATTATTAACTTGTAATTTTAACCCTTATTATTAGCTCAATCATAATTCAATCAAATATCTAACAAATATTCAATATTATTATTTTCTCTAGCAGATCCTCAATTTTAAAGTTTAAGTAATCTCTATTTAAATGCTTCAATTAATTATTTAATAAAACTCCCCTTTATTTTATTATTACCTTGTAATTTTAACCCTTATTATCAGCTCAATCATAATTCAATCAAATATCTAACAAATATGCAATATTATTATTTTCTCTAGCAGCTCCGCAATTTACAAGCTTTAATAATCTCTATTTAAAAGCTTAATTGAAGCATTTAACTTTTAAGCAAACACTTTTGCCAATTCATTATAAATATATCAACAAAAATATATTTTTTGGTAAATTTTTTGCTCATTTTAATTAGGCCAATGGCACGCCCCCTTGTGAACGGCGCCCCTGCACTGACAATGACTTGCACAATGGCAAGGCATTTAGCTCAGGGCCATAAAAATTATGTCATTAAACTTGAAAGTGATAATTAAAAATTAAAATTGATTACATGGCAAGAGGCTCTGTCTGAGTTACTTTGAGTTTCATCTGTAGTAACTTGGCTAACATTCTATATTCATGGCGAGCATCAAAAACTTGTTGTAAAGTAATTTAGGGAAAGGCGGCGAAAAGTGATTAACAGTTAGAGGATAAAGTTACCAGACTGTGTGTGTACAATGCGAATTGAATGCGACTAATTTGCTAAATGCAATGGCCAAAATGGCCAAAAAGTTGGACGTTTCGCGTATTCCCAAAAATAGCCGCCGAAATAGTTATTGCCAATTATATTGGCGAACATTTGTGAAATATATTCGCGAAACTTTGTTCAGTTTTTGTTGACAAATGATTTACTGACAATCTATTAAATGATGGCTGATTGTTGATTGATGAGAGCTGCCTGGCCAAGGCAACCATATAGCCAGGCTAAAAGGATTAAATTCCCAACGACGCCATACACCAACTACAGACTACAGAGTCCTTAAACTATTGAATTATGTAAGCAAAGTGAACTGTCCAAGTACTTAGTACTATAAATATATATATATATATATGCTATAAGTACTTGTAGCGAACAAAACAAAACATTGTTATAAATGTTAGTATATAAATAGAGCGCCAATGGTGCGATTAGTGTGCCTGCCCTTGGGGGTTAATAGTGTGGGCTCGACCCAAAATAAAACTAAGTCATAAAAACTAATAACTGAATCAAGAGAATTGTAACCGAAATACGTAAACACGCCAGGACTAAGCGTGGGTGGCCTACAAACATCATTAGAAGTCAATAGCCAGACAGGCAGTATAATCGTAGTATATAAAATTAGCGGAATAATATAAAGGACTTCGAACAGACGCAATAATTTTTCGGATATATGTTTCGAAAATCATATGTATGTAATTAGCAAAGGTTACGGTTCAAAGTTTGACAATTAACTTGTATTTGATTCCGTAGAAATAATAATCATTTTTTGGTGTATAAAAGTCAATAGAGTTTTTGAGTTACATAAATAAATAATATTAGAGTTTGTTTTGTCGGAATAATAACAATAGCAGATTTATAAATATTGAGGGTTTATCGATGAATAAAAGTAATTTATTTCAGCGCTACTCAATCAAGATATTAATATTTTATTATGGAAATTAAAAATATGTGAATTTTGCTTTATAATAAGAATTATAACTAAGGCAACTTTATAAATATTGAGGATTTATCTATGATTAAATATAATATATTTCAGGGCTACTATTTGAAGTTTTGAATATTTTATTATGGAAATTAAGAAGATGAATTTTGCTTTAAAAGTTTAAACCCAAATTAAGATTTATATTTTATATTATAAATATTTATTTATAAATTTTGAGTATTTATGTATCTGATTACATATAATTGAAAAGTATTTCAGGGCTACTCAATCAAGTTATGAATATTTTATTATGGAAGTTGAAATAATGAATTTTGCTTTAAAATTTAATCCCAACTTAAGATTTATATATAATTTTAAAATCAAATTTTGCATTCGTCCATTGGACAAGAATTTTCATAATTTTTAATTAGAAATTGATTAAAAAGAAGGTTTTAAATATTTTTTAAAAATATTTTTTGCACGCTACAAAAGTCGTCAAGGTTCATGTAATTTAAAAAAAAAGAAAAAAAAACCTGATAGAGCAATTAAACGCTAAAAAAAAGACTAAATTAAAGTTATTCCTTAAAATCAAGCTAAAATTCGGTCTCCTACTTATTTTAACTTTTTATAAGGAAAAAAAGCCTGATAGAGCAATTAAAAGCTAAAAAAGGCTAATTTAAATCCTTTAAATCAAGCTAAAATTCAGTCTCTTACTTATTTTAGCTTTTTATAAGGAAAAAAAGTCTGAAAGAGCAATTAAACGCTAAAAAAAAAGGCTAATTTAAAGTTGTTCACCTTTAAAACAAGCTAAAATTCGGTCTCCTACTTATTTTCAAAACTTTATTTATTAAAAATAAAATATTATAAAAACAGAAATTTTTACAAGCGTCGGGACACTTTAAAAAAATATCTAGTTCTATAGGTTTATTAATATAAACTGAAAAATATTCCAAAATTTCAGAGCTCTATTTGGATTTGGAAAATTTGCAAATAAAATTATTTGAAAGATATATCCTTTTCGAACCCGTAATTTAATAATAATATAATATAAATATAATAAAGATCACTTACCGATTTGTGGCACATCGTATTGCCGTTGACCGCGCGCCGTGCGCAGCATTAATTGGCTGGCAATGCTGTGGGAAACAGGTGGCGACGCGTAGCCACCCAGGGAGCCACCAGCAGAGCCGCCCGAGCGCTTGTGATTGGGATGCTGCAACAGCTGCTGCTGCTCCGTTTCCTTCTTATTCAGTTCCTGCTGCTTAGCATCATTGGCGGCAACGGCAACACCAGTTGAACCGGCTGCTGCTGCTGATGATGAGGATTCGTGCGTTTGTTGACTCGCTGCAGATGCGACACCATTGCCATTGCCATTGTCATTCTGTGCTGACTTTTCATTCAATTTGGCAGAGCTGGCGCTGCCGGAACGTGTGGCTGCCTTCAGATGTTTGCTGGCCGTGGCCTCCGAATTGGCCAGAGCCAATTTGCCGCGTTGCTGCTTGAAGTGTTGGCCAAAGATGTTGCGCTGCAGCGTTGGCTGCTGCTGCTGTTGCTTTTGTACCTGGGAACGCTTTCGGGCCCATTTCTGTTGCGTGCGTATGTTGTAGTTGCCGGTTGCATGGGTTTTCGGATTGGCCTTGGCTGGGGCATCTCGCTGCTCCTGTTGCTCGAATAATTGCTGCAGGGCCTCAGGCCCAGCGGCAATTTCCAGCTGTTCCAGCGTGCGATAGGGATTCTCGGGCAGCTCCTCTTCGATGCCATGATACTGATAGGCATCCAGTTCGCGCAACAGCTCATCTTCACCCAAATGCGGCTCCTCGGCATTGGCCTCCAGCTCTGAGAAGTCATCAAAGTCACCAAAGCCATGCAGCGGCTCATACAGGGTTTCGCCCTCCAATTCACGATCCGTCGGCTGCACCACGCGTCCATAGTCGTATTTAACAGGACGACGTCCAAATTCGCGCAGCTGCTCGTAATCCACGTCGGCGGCCAGTGGCGGCGGCGGCTGCTTTTGTACGCTGCCAAACATGAAGCCACGTGCCGCCTGCTGCAACAGCGCTGGATAATCGCCGACATCCAGATCCTCGCTGGGCTGCATTTGTATGCGGCCCGCTATAATGGGCCGGCCATGATGACCAGCGGGCGCAGCAGGACTCTCAGCCGTTTGCTTGGCCAAACCGAGCAGCATTAAACGCTCCCGTTCCAATTGCGCCATATCCGCAATTTCCTTGTTCAAACGTCCGGTGGTCGCATCAAATGCGGCCACAGCAGCCGAACGATGTCCGTCCGATCGATGGCCCTGTCCGCCGCCAGGTGGTGCTCCGCCGCCCGCATGCTGATGTTGCAATTGCTGTTGCAGCTGCTGTTGCTGTTGATGTTGCGGCTGCCAGCCGCCGCCAGCGGCAGAGCCTGTGCCGCCGCCGCTGGAGCCGGAGCCGGAACCGGAGCCAACGGCCACAGAGCTTGTTTGCTTCTCGCTATTGCCGCTCAAATGCAGCGCATAGAGGCCGCCATTAATGAGCAGCACGCAGACCAAAGTCTGTGCCAGCGAGAAGAACATTTTCTTTTTGTTGCTTTGGCGCAGTTTATTAATTAGACGGCTTATGTTGGCGACTATATATTCAAGTATGTGTGGAACGAGTTAAGAATAGTGTGTGTGTCTGGGTTTATAGCGTTAGAGCGAGATAGACAGACAGACAGACAGAGAGAGAGAGAGCAGGAGAGACAGAGAGTGGGAGTGTATTGTTTTTGCTTGTTGTTCTTGTTATAGTTGTCTACACTTTTGCAGTTTGTTTTTGTTGTATTTTTTTTACTTTTTATTGTTTTTGTTGTTGTATGCTTAGCGCTTGTAAGTCTTCAATGTCTTCATGCTCGCTGCTCAACACTGCGCGCTCGTGCGCCTGGCATTGCACAACACTGGCTGCAACGGTTTTGTTTAGTTAGCGCACTTTACTTATGCGCCGCTGCTTCGTTAAGCTCCGCTCTGTGTGTGAAGTTTGCCTTTTTAGACAAAATCAATAATCAATTGTCTCTACTTGTGAAGTGTCTGCCGTATATTGTTTGTTGAACTTTGTTGGCCTTTGTTGTTGAGGGAGTTGCAGACAGTTACGACAGGAACACAAACACACACACACACACACGCGGCTCTAACACTAGTTGCTGCCTATATGCATGCACACACATACATATATATATATAATTACTTATTTTTATATATATATATATGGGTAATCTCTGCCGTCGGCACTTTGGCGTACGTAACTGTTTTTTCTTCTCTCTTCTTCTATTACTTCACTTCACTTCTTCTTTTGCTATTCCTGCTGCCGCTGCTGCTGCTGCTGCTGGCACGGAAGTCGCTTGCGGCTGCCTAAAAATCTTCGTTTTGACCGCTTGCTGTGTTTATCGCTTCCCGTTAGAGATTCTTTCTTATTTTTCTCTCTTGGCTGCCAAATTGGATATTTTATGTTTATATGCTTTATGTATAGAGAGAGAGAGAGAGAGACTTGCAGCTAATCCAAGTTAAGTTGAGAAGTTTCAATGCACGGCACTTTGGTTACGTTACGTTTTTTTTTTATTTTAAGACTTTTACTATTTCGTTTTCTCTGTAGCTGTTCACGGTGTTTGTTAGTAAAAATGCAAAGAAAAACGGTGTATAATTTGTATATTTTTATAGTTATAACAATATTTGTTATTATTGTTGTTAATAATATGTTTATATATATTTTTTGTATTTTTTCTTATTTATTTTTTTTTTTGTTTAAGGAACTTGTTAGCACTTTTTTGCTTAGCGCTCAGCTGCGGCACTTTTGTTTTAGTTTTATATATATATATATTAATATTTTTCGTATTTGTTTCACAAATTTTGCAACATAATTTTTATATTTTTTTGGATTACACAACTGTAGTTTTTGAAAATTTTTCGAAAATTTTTAAGAAATATTTTGTAATTTATTATAATTTTTTTGTTGTGGGAGAAATAAGTTTGCACTTTAAAAACTTCTTGTTTTATTTTTGTCACGAATTTCACTTGACTGCTTGTTGTTGTTGTCGTTATTATACCTTTTTTTGTATTTGTGTGTGGAGTCTTAAGTATTTGGTGTGAAAACTTTTTCTAGTGTGTCTTTTCAGTGTTCCGCACATATGAACCGACGAGCAAGGACTCGTCGTATCGTCTCAGCAGGTTTTGCCTGTTTGTCTGCCTTTTGCTTGGCCGCTTGACGCGCTCGCTGCTGCCGTCACAGGCTGCGACGCCGACGTCGACGTTGCCGTTGACGTTGACGTTAACGTTGCTCTCCTCAAGGCGTTTCGTATTTCAACTTTATGGATGTTCACATACACGCCGCTGCCCGCTGTGTGTGTGTGTGAGTCGTTTTTTTTACTTTAGTCGTGTCGCTGTCGTCGTGCGCGGTTCGTTGTGCATTCGTTTCGGGGCAATGCTGCTCGCTGTTGCTGTTGTTGTTGTTGTTGTCGCCCGTGCCTCGAATTTCACTTGTCCTGGCCGCTGGCTGCTGCGTCTGCTTCAGCTTCTGGCTGTTGCTGCTGCTGCTGCTTCCTGTGCGTTTACTCAGTCGTTGGGCAACGAGCACGAAACGACATTTACGTTTGTTCGCTCAATACTGAGCAGGCCGCACGCTCAACCACTTGTTTTCAAGCCAAAGCTGAAGCTGTAGCCGATGCCGATGTCAAAGCCGAAGCCCCAACCGATGCCGACATCAATGCCGAATTCTCAGCACATCAGCAGCCAGCGACGCTGCGTCATGTGTAGAGTTTTCACTGAGCGCAAATGGCCGCAGAGAGCGAGAGAGAAAAGAGTGAAATTGCGAGAGTGTACAACGGTAAATGTTACTCTCAAACTGCGCCTATTTTACCGGCATCTCCCATATATAAGTAAGTATGTCCCTATTTGCCACGCAGGGGCTGCGATTTGTTCGAAATTTCGCACTTCTCTGATTTTTAATATTAATAGGATTTTCCTATTAGCAGCCGCAAGTTTATTACTTCATTTTGTTCTTTTCCTATTGTCGCCTAACCAGTTAAGGTAAATGTGTATATTGATTGAATTTGGGTTTATGCACTGGTTAAACCCATAATATGATCTCATTAAATGGATATTTTACTCAACTGGCACGTGTCACTGGAAAAGTCCGCTTAGCAAAAGCATTAAGTAGTAATGGGAACATAATAAAAAAAATGTGCTCATAATAGTAAAAATACTAATGATATTATAATAAAATCAGTGATAAATTGGGAATAATAAAGCACTCTAGAATATAAAGTCAACACTGCCTAGATTCATAAAAAAAAACCTAACAAAATGTATTATCATATTTTACTCACTTATATGTAAGTAAAAAGTAGAAAAGTCAAATTTATATTTTATTAAAATTTTTTTACCTTTTATTATAAATTACATCAATCAAAGCACTTCTCTTATGTCTTTAGGGTCGCCGCAAAGCAATAATATTATTCAGAGTTGCATTTTTCCTTTGCGCATCTAACGGACATCTTAAAATCTTTGTAGTCCTAGTTATACAAGTTATTGCCCCTCTTTTCGAGCTACACATTTCGAACAATGATGACGCCCACACATTTGCGACAGTTGTAAAAATCAAAACAAGACAACAACTACAAATATACGGAATATAATATCCCTCTAATATATACAGAGAACATGAATTACAGACTCTTAGAGAGCCGAATGGAGCCGAATAGATGAATGAAGGAGAACTACAATTATACTCATAGTTATATATATGTACACTACTTATACTATGCAAAGATCATCGTCATCGTCTGCTGCTGCTGCTGTTTCCGATTTTGATTTTGATTCTGATTCTGATTCATCTTCATCAGCTTGGGTGGTTATTTTGAATTTTGGGGCAGGTGCCTACCATGACTAGTTTTATACGATTTTGTGTTGTCGTCACGATGTCTGTGGCTTTTACGGTTTTACGAGCCAAAAGCAATAATTATAATATAGTTTTAATACGGGCTGTAGATGAGCTAATAACCAAGTCAATGAAAAGAAATTGAATTCTTTATAGAATTATTGAAGAGTTTTTTCTAATAGAGATTTATTTTTAATATTGTCGTTTTTTTCAAAAGGAAATTTTAAACTGATAAAATTAATTACATTATCTATATTTCAAATAATGTTCACATAATCTAGCTTTTTTTCATGTAATACATATGTAGGATTGTACTCTATAAACCTCCGAACAAAAAGCCGGCTTCAATACACAATTTGTTGCACAAAACTCTACACGGTTAGAAAACTCTACACTCCTCAACATGCTAAGGCATCAAACAGCTGAGCGTACAGAGAAATACCCATACCTGTGCGACGACTAAGTAAACTGTGTCCTGTGTGCTGTGTGCTGTGTCCTGTGTCCCAGCAGCAGCTCATAAACTGTCCTACCACAAGCGAAATGCATTGGCTGGGCCAAGGAGCGGCAACAGGGAGACAACAACAGATGATTCCAATTCTGGCGCCGACGCACTAAACAGCCGACGGCATCGCGGCGACTACGTCAACAACAAAATGAAAAAAATTCAAAAAAAAAAAAATAGAAAAAAAATCGAAGCTACGAGTTTCATTGAGCAAACGGTGCCCCATAGTTGGGGAAAGCGTCAAGTGTACGATATGGAGACATTATATCCTGACTGGCGACGGCGACAGCACTTTTGCTCTTTCACTAAGCAGCGACGGCGACGCGACGCGAGAGTATTCGCGAGTGGACAAAACACAGGACGAAGAGGCAGTGGGTGCGCCGCAGTCGCACGATGATGACGCCTACGCATATTTGTGACGTAAGCACGAGCACAATGAACGGGCACGAAGTTCTTTCTATATCTTTATATGTGTGCGTGTGTGTGTGAGTGTGTACATGTGTATTGGTATCGCTGCATATTTCCATTGTCTTTGGCGTTGACACCTATCCTGGCCACTCATTTGAACTTTTGGGCTCGTCGCCTCAACACCACAAGCAATCCGTGCGCTTCCAATGAAATTCGATGCCAATTTGATTACTTACCATATATATTACTATATATATTACAAATAACTTATTTACCATAAATTAAAAGGAAAGAAATGTATTTATTATTTATGATTAACTTACGTTAATACAAAAATAGTTATAAAACTATAGATCTCCCTATTAAATCTTTCCCACTCCACTTAATGATTTCTGTCATTTATTTCATATTTATTTTTTATTAAATCGCTCATAAAACACATTTTCACACTTGAGAAAAATCTAAATTTTAATTTTCTCACTTTTTAAGTTGCAAATAAATGTTCCAAATATATTTAGCTTTGATGTATTCCGAAAATCAACATTTTAAACATAATATAATATGTAATAGTAACACATTTAAAATAACTACAAATTACATTAAAACAGTGCAGACTATAAGCTGGAACGGCTTACTCAGATTTTCTTGAGTAACTTTGGAATTTATGTCCGATCTTTAGGGAATTTACACAACATATTTAAATGAGCATTTTAATCAAAACCATTATTTAAAAATTGCCAATGCAAATTGCTTTTATTGATTTGCAAAGAAGATGGAGTATTATCAAAAATTTTTAATGATATTTATTTAAAATATACATATTTATTTAAAAAAAAAATTGTTTCATTAAGCATTAAGCAAAAAAAAACATTTTTCCCTGCTTAAACGTAGATATGACTTCAAAAATTGAGTTTTTAATCTATTATTCCTTTAAATTAAAATTTTTTATTTAATAAAATTAAAATTCTAAAATATTACCACATTAAAATCAAATGTACTAGAAGGACTAGAATGGTAAAATAAAAAAAAAACTGAGAGTGGAAACCTAAGCTTGCAGCTAATTTTATTCTATATACTTTTGTATTTTCAAACTTTTCAAATTTTCTTCGCTATTTTTTAGACATAGTAGAAACCATTTCTGCCCAGTATTTTTAGGAATTTTTTGAAAGTCAGTGTCAGTTTATTATATACATAAACTTCATTCCTCCTCCGACCTGCTATAAAAATAAAAATTATCAATTGATTATGAAGATATACTCTCAAT
This sequence comes from Hirtodrosophila alboralis, assembly GCA_035043045.1. NCBI lineage: Eukaryota > Metazoa > Arthropoda > Insecta > Diptera > Drosophilidae > Hirtodrosophila > Hirtodrosophila alboralis. The sequence goes on along the minus strand of JAWNNH010000903.1, from coordinate 528,085 downwards.
ATCACTTGAAAATTAATTGCAAGGAAATAAATATTTGAGTCGCTTGCAAATCGTATTTGCTTGTAAATTTAATGAGGTAATTTAACCAACTTGCAAACTAAGTTTACAAATTTAATCTATTATTACAATTTTTGTTAAATTTCAGCTAACTTTTGTATTTCTAAATATGTGTTTAACACCGACAAAAAAATGGAATTTAAAACAATAGATGCGCTTATAACTATGCTACAGCTTTTCTATTAGCTTTACAATTATTGAACCGCCAGATATCAAAATTGTTTGTATTTTATAAGACGTGTCTTAACTATTTATGTTCAAGTTGACACTTGATGGCAACTTAACGGACTTCCGCCACGAGCGTCTTTTCCAATTGCTATTCATTCCCTGCTCTTGGTTCTCAGAGACTTCTTGTGCACCTCCACACTCCACCTCTCCCCTTTGCAATAAACTCATTCTGTCGTTGACATTGAATTCTATAAGGATGGCACCTAAAAATAGGCAACCAGCCGAGTTAGATTTTTATATATATATATTTGTATCCTATTTTGCGATTTTTGCTTTGGCATTTGAGTTTAGCTACAGCCAAACAGGAAATTGCATAAAATGTACGAAGGCGCTGCCAAGAAGGCAAAAGCCGTTGATTAAAAATTGAGCAGCAACAAATAAATAAATAAATAAATACAATATCTCAATATACTTATATATATAGATACATAACTGCACATGGGACATTGAGGCAGTCCAAATGTCCTGCCAGCCGGAGCCGAGACTTAAATATGTTTGCCAACGGCAACGCGGCACAAATAAAATCAAACTTCAAGGGTCACTTCCGCTTCAAATAGCAAATCGGGTTTCTATCAGCGCCTCAGTATTGTTCCTGCATTTTATTCAGAATTCAAACAGTTCCCAGACCAGACCAGACCAGACCGGACCGGATCGGACCAGCAAAGACCAGCGTACGATTCGAATAATTTTCTTAAATTAGTTTCCGGCAAAAATGTCGTCTCTTTTGCGCTTTTTTCAAGCCGCTTGTTTTGCCGTGCTCAACTGGAAATATTGACATTTCTGATTTTACCCAGAGTCCTTCAGGCAAACCTCACACACACACACATCCTGCCACGCCACGTTTGCCATTGAAGTATCCTTGTTTTCCACCGAAAATTTATTTGCGATGCTGGCAACGCCGTGGGACTTCTGAATAGCCATTGAAAGCGGCTCAAAGTCCTTGAAAAGGCGCCGAAGGATGAATAGCAAATGCGATGCGTTAGTGCGGCAATAATCTGACCGATCGAGCAAACTCAAGCAGGCTTAGGTTCTGCTTAATTTTCTGTTCGTTTATTTTTATACCCTTGCAATTTTTGATGAAAAATGTGAAGCGCACTTCAAATGTAAGTTAATTAATTTCTTAGTGTCTAAACTATGTCAATTTATATCTATATAAAAATATCAATCAATACTATAATGATATTTTCTATTATTTTAAACATTTATATAAAACATAGCTAAAAACAACAAATAAAATAAATAGAATCTTTTGCCGTACGCACTTTTCCAATAATGCATATTAAACATTGCGTATACTATGCCAAAAATAAACCAAAGACTAAGTTAAATCAACATAATGGTAAATAAAGTCTGCCCACCTACACACACACACACACACACACACACACAGAGAACTTGTTGTTGTCCTTCAGGTAGGATTTGGTAGCACTTTCAAGAGGTTTCTCATTTTTGGCGCCTTTGAGTTGTCGTTCACTTGTTTTAATTAGAAATTATTGCGCCGCAGTTGAATGTTGCCATGGCTTTTAGTTAACTAACATTAAAATTAATTAAACTTTATTATTATAGACATCATTTTCAATTTTATATATGGTCAGTTGTAAATTTTTGATTGATCACAATAATAATAATACTACATGACATTTAAAGCTGTCTTTTCATGTTGATCCAATTAACATTTCACCGTCGATTAGGTTGCTGATTTACGCAAATCAATGCGGTGACATGCCCTCAATAAAACGCCCATTCCACGACATACATAGATAAGCACTGGAAAAAAAATTATATAGCATTGTTTTCCGACCGCAACAAATGTCATTTTGATTACTTGCACGGGCCGTGAGCTCAGTCCCCACCATTTTGTTTATTGATTTCTATGTGGGGCGCCAATTATTTGTCTTTCTCTAATATGCCTATTTATTTGATATATACATACATATATAGTATATATATATATATATATTTTTACTGGTGAAATACTTGTGCAGACAGTCGACAACATTTACATACCTGTGTAGAGGCCGGCTGGTTTAAATTGTTGCAAGTGAACATGGTAAGTACAGTGGAACAAAATATTAGAGTTTATAATATATCTGTATAATTAGACAATATTTCAGACATATATACAATGCTACAATTTATATACAGTTTACATAAGGCTTAGTACAAATGATCATTCAAAAAAAAACAAACTTTGAATAAATAATCAAATTTATGGTTAAAATTATATAAAAATTTGAGTTATAAAAAATTCAACTTAAATTTGGTTTTATTTTGAATTTTTTTTTACGTGATACATTCGACATAATTTACAAAATACTATATAACAATAGATCGCAAATAAACTATCTGAAAATACAAAATTTCGTTTTTATTATTTATAGAAAAATAATTATTTTTCCCAAAAATTTACCTCACATATTTCAATGAATTTTTAACAAATAACGGAAAATACGATAAAATATTTGAGTTATAAAGAAAACAACTTCATTTTGATTTTAATTGCCATTTTTCTTTAAGTTTAATATATGACATCATTTACTAAATATCTAACCATAACTCATAAATAAACTATTAAAAAATACAACAAAATATATCCTTTTAAGTATTTATATATAATTTACTGAATATCTAACGATAACGCATAAATAAACTATTAAAAAAAACAACAAAATATTTTCTTTTTTGTATTTATAAAATAAATATATATTTTTCCCAAAAATTTACCTCACATATTTCTATGAATTTTAAACAAATTTATATTGCTGATTAAAGTACAGAATATACACTAATTTTATAAAATTAATTAATATATTATTAAACACATTCCACCCACGTTGGTTGTCAATTTGTAAATGTAAAATTAAAATTGCAAAATTTTCAGTATATTAACATATAAATTATAATTAAAATTAATACATAACTATCATTTCTACCCATTATTAAATGCTTGCTGAGCCCATTATATATTGCTTTAAGCTTATTGATTATTGACCGATTTTGAGCTGATATATTCGTCATTATTGGTACGTGGCAATTTCTATAGTTTATGTCCTATTAAATGCGACAACGTCTGCGTCACATGTTGTCGTCATCCTTTAAGTGTGGAATGAATCAAAAAAAATATTTTTGAATAAAGCCATAGAGAAACAAAGAGGCATTTATTTAGTGACGAAGTTCAAAGCACCAAATAGCACTAAAAAAAAAACCAAGCAAATAAATAGACCGACAGTTCATGGTCATGTGACATATGCCATATAAGCATTTTGTGCCCCGACATGCACTCAGTGGCAGCTGATTTATAGCCTAACCCTTCTGCCTGAAAGCCTGTGTATCCTGTAGCCTGTAGCCTGAAGCTTCAAGCACTTGGCACTCAAAAAACTTTGCCTGCTAAAGTTAAATTTTGGGACAGGATGAGTGTCTTCCATTTAGCGCGTAACAGTTGACATTGAAACTACCATTAAATATGGTAAACTGTTATTTTTAGATAGTTTTTTTCGGGTATAAGCTCTACACCACATGACCACATAATGCAGCTAAAAGAAACTCGCACAATGCGGCGTATGCGTAATGTGGACAAAAATAGCAATCAACTGAAGCTGGATGTGAACGTTTGCTTATTAAAATACAATAATAAAAAAAGGAACATATATAATATCAAAGAGCTATTATTAAATAGAAAAAACGAAGGTCAAGAAAGTTTTGTTAAGGAAAAGCTGAATAGGAAAGTTAAAAAAGTTCATGTCGGTCTATTTAAAATACTTGATGAAACTTGTAATTAAAACAAAAATAAAATTATATACAAAATTAGGTAAAGTATTTGTAAAGTGGGGTAAAAATGAGGAAAGCTAAAATTAAATTAATTGTTTTAGGAAACAGGAGCAAAGTATAATAAAAGAATTTTAATTTAAATTTAATGGGCTGCGATCTAATGTTAATTTAAGTATGATATAACACAATTCTAATTTAATTTCTTTGTAAGAATTTTAATTTAAATTTAGTAGACTGCAATCTAATATTAATTTACATTTAAAGGACATTTACTTTGGCACATCTAAGTAAATATTAAATAATGAGCATTCTCTATAGAATATATCTCTTATAAATGCGACGCTAGTAAGTTAATTCTAATCCATGTTCATGTCGGTCTATTTAAAATACTTGATGAAACTTGTAATTAAAACAAAAATAAAATTATATACAAAATGAGGTAAAGTATTTGTAAAGTAGGAAAAATGTGAGGAAAACTAAAATTAAATTAATTGATTGAGGAAATAAGAGCAAAGTATAATATAAGAATTTTAATTTCAATTTATTAGGCTGCAATCTAATGTTAATTTAAGCATGATATAACACTATACTAATTTAATTTCTTTGATAGAATTTGAATTTATATTTAGTAGACTGCAATCTAATATTAATTTAGATAGCGTGGTATATAATTAAAGGACTTCTTTGGCATATCTAAGTAAATATTAAATAATGTAGCATTCTCTATGGAATTTATCTCTTATAACTGCGACGCTAGTAAGTTAATTCTAATCCATTAAAATTATGCATCAGATGAGCACACAGTGTTGCAGTTTTAAGCAAATTAACAATGCTGTTGTTAAAATAAATATACGTTTTGTTTAAATAGGAATGGAAAATGGAAATATTATTTTAGCAGCAGCTACAAATTTTGCGAAACTGCAGCAGCTGCTTTTTGGTTTTTGGGGTAATGTGAAAAGCTGCAAAATATTCAAGTTCAAGGCGTACTTTATCCTTGTTGTTGGCCATATCCTTGTTGTTGTGTAGCTCAGCTGTGCTGTGCTTAATCGAATCTCAGCTGCTGCCGCTGTGCCTGCAAGGACAATGCTGGACTGCGCCTTATGCAAATCCTGTGGTCATTGTGGTGCAGTGTTTGTTTTAAGTAATGCAAAGTGAGGTTGGCACTGTCGACTGTCGTCTATCGTTGGGCATACAAATGAGAGTAGATAGTAGAGAGTCGCAGGCCCGTTGTATCCTTTTCATCCTTGCTCGCTGCAATTGTTTGCGTTCGCATTTCGCTGGGCAAGTTGGCATCAGCTTTTTGTCTGGCACTTAAGGACGATGAGCAATGGAAATGTAACTGTAACGTTTCATTATTGTCATTATTATTGTTGTTGAGTCTTTTGTTTGCTTTTTTGCCATTTTGATGACGTTGATGAGTTTTATATTCATTTCTAGCTGCCAGTTTGTTTATTTGTTTGCTCGCTTGATTTGCTGTTGATGACGTTCATCATACTGCGAAAACTTTCTTTCTTTTTTTTTTTGTTTTTTTTTTGTATTCTTTTGAGGCTCAAAAACTTTTTTATTTGACTGTCAGGCCGTCGACAGCATTGTTTGACAACTTTACTTCTGTTGTGTCATCATTTTGTTTGTGTGTTATTTTTTTAAGTACTAAACACAGTACCCCACACTTTGGTCAAGGACATGCTAGGCTCAGGTTCATTCATTCAGTTGCTTAAAAAAAACTTTTGGCTTTGTCTATTCGTAATTTCTTTTTGGACATTTAACAACTTTCGCAATAAACTTGTCATTTACTCATCAAGCCCTGTGATGTCACGCCGCTTTACATTAACTACCATAAACTCAACAAATTAGCATAATATGACACATTTGCCCTTTAGCAACAACTCGCCCACAATGTGACAGCTACATAAATTACGCCCACCATACAGGCATTGAGTCCTTTTTGCCATTCAAATCAATGGCCAAAAGCTAAATCAATTACAGCAGCAACAATATCTACTCCAAGTTGACAAAACAGTATGAAAACAATTCAAACAACCAATAACATAATTCATTATGAAGAAAGGACACTAAACGCCCACATAGGGCAACACTTTTTGCAACTAATCATATAGATCATTAGAGGATGTGTGATAAAGGTAAATAGACTATACAATTACCAGCTTTAGAAGGTCAGAATATTTTGTAAGCTCAAACAAATTAGAAGCAATACTTTAAAGTTGTTAAAAATATTAAGAAAAATAAAAAATAAAAATCTGTTCAAATTTATTATTATGGTAAAATTAAAGGTTCTTTTTATACTGTCAGAGTAAAAATACAGAACTAATTTTTATTTTTAAAAAACAAAGACCGATTGCTCTTCATTTTGGAATGTAATTTATCCCTTACAAAAAAAATTTCTAGATTAAGAGAAACAAAAATAATAATAATAATTAAAAATAGAATAATATATTCAAACATTGAATTTTGCCTCTTATTTAATATTTCAATACGACATGCTTGTATACGATAAATTTCCAATTTTATTCGATTTAGAATTGTATTTTAAAACAGGGCCTTATATTTATTTAACTACAGCTGCAACTTCCCATGAATATCCTATGAATTATCAGTTAAATACTTATAATATTATTAATATAAATAAAGATATATACCAGCTTATCTTTAGCAAGTCTTATTGCCAATTTAAAAAATGTATTATAAACGAAATTTTTACTTATTACAGAGATTGTCCCAGTCTTCATTATTCTATAAATCGGTAAATATTTTTTTGAGTTATTTTTTGACTAGTTTAACATCACCGAGATATGATAAAAGGAATTGTTTTCTATATTTTTCTATATTTCTATATTTCAGCTTAAAGTTTTATTTACCTTGATTTTCTACACATTATTTTGTTTCAATTCAAAGAAATTTAAATTAATTACAGACTTTGGCAATGGGAGAACTCATATAAGTATCAAAATGCAAATGGAACAATTCACAGACGATTACAATTTACTATGACGAATTAAAACATTATTTTCGGAAATATATTATTAACTTAAAAATTCGGGAATAATTTCTTTTAACACTATAAAAAAGGCAAACAAATTTTGGGAAAAAATATAATAAATATACAATTAATGATTCTTGAATATGCATATAGTCTAATAGGTCAGAAATGTAGAGAAATTTTTGAAAATCGTTACTATTTAAAAAGAAAAAAAAACAACAATTTACATTGGTCAAAATCCACCAAAAATTTTATCACTAAAATAATTTTGTTATAATAATAAAATAATTAAAAGCAGAAAATTCAGTTTTTAAACGGTTAACTTAACAGTGGGCGTAAATGTTAAGATTTGTGTCCATGTAACAATAAAATTTGGTAAAATTAAAATATATAAAAACCAAGTGCTAATTAAAAAATTTATTTTATACCAAAAAAATTATAAAATTTACCAAAGTGTTTTTTTTTTTTTTTTTTTTTGTGGGAAACATTTAAACATTTAACATTTTACCAAAGTGAGTTTTTCATTTCAAATATCCCACGGAATTTGTTTCATTAATCAATAAAAATTTTCGTTAAAAATACTTATTAAATATACACGTTTAAGTGTGTGTGTGTGTGTGTGTGTTTGTGTGTAAATATGTGTGTTTGTGGCTTAACGCTTGACTTGCCAGCTGTTGACTTTTATCCTCACGGTATATTTATCTCATTTATTTATACAGCTCCTCAGACGCCTCTTTAGTCTATTTAAGACTTTTACTCTTCCGTCAGCGTCTCTGCCCCGACCCTGTCTCCTCATCCGGCTCTATATCCACTTGTTTTTTTGGCCCTAATGCAATCTAATCCGTTGCTCAATTTCTTTGGCAAATATTTGCACAGCTTTCGATACGCAACACGTGTAATAATATTGGTTTTTGCGGCGCCTAAAAATAGGCAGCAATAATTTATTTATAGGCATTTTACATTTATCAACATGTTGATAATGTGAAAACCCACTCTTGTTAACGTGGCTAATTGACAAGTTGAGGCTCAACTGACAGGCGATTTAATTAAAGCAAACTATGCTCGAGTGCGTTCAGTATTAGTCTAATCCCGTTTGTTTTAATTGGCCATGTTTATCACACAGACAAAAACCCACACACACATATACAAATTGCAGCAGCCGGATCTTGGCCAAATTTTGCCTAGTCTATATATGGGTATGTGGTAAAGTCCTGCACAGCAGGACACTGGACACAAAAGCTGCTAAATACGAGTCGCTTAACGCCAACTAATTGACAATGGTTGTGTCTCTATCAGTGTGTGTGTGTGTGTGTGTGTGTTTGTGTGTGTGTATATATAAACAACTAACGAAGAGCTATGCATGCTTAACGCTTAAATTATCTGAAAATTAACTAATTCAGCTCAAAAGCCACACACAAGCACAGTACGCTCGAGTGATTTCAGTTTTGTCTCTCTGTCTCTTTTTGCATCTCTTTTTCTATAGCTCTCTCTTTCTTTCTCTGTCTCTGTCTGTGTTGTCCTTACTGTCTCTACTGTCTCTACTGTCTCCATTGTCTCTTTTTGTATATGTCCGTGTTGGTTTCTGCCTACAGCATAATTATTAATTAGAAGTATAAAGTCAGGCAAACTACACACTCACTTATATACAGACATATTTGCACACCTACACAGCCAAACACAATATTATATATATATATATTTTTGTATATTTTAATACAATACACCATGGAAAATGTGAGTTTTTAAGGTAAGGTAAAATAATATTTACATTTTTGCAGTCATTACAATTTAAATATATGCTATAAAAACATATACACAGTTTTTGTAGCATATATTTAAATTTTATATATTGTATATTCGAATTAAGTATGTAATCTACTTATACGTTTATCGTTAAATAATAAACAGAATAGTTCACATAAGACTGGCAATATTTAGCTTTACCATTTTTTTATGTAATTATAATTGTATTTAATAAATGCTCACAAATAAGAACCACTTTATTTTAAAGGGAATTCTACTTTCTGCACAATATTTTTCTATAATTGAGTAATAAAATATATAAAATATATAATAAAAATATAAATAGTAATAAAAATGGAGTAAATTTACCCCAAAAAGCTAACAGAAAAATCTTTTTTTAGTTAATTATATTAAAAGAAAAAACAAAACGATAGATAATAATTCAGTTGAAGACATAGTAATATAAGCTAACTTTTTTAATTAAATATATGTATAAAAAAAATCAAAAATAGATGCATTTAAATAAAACATAAAAAAAACTTCAATTACATTAAATATATTTTTTCAGTTAAAATAAAAAATCGATATGTAATCAATTAAAAAACTGAAAAAATGTATTACAAAGCTTTATTCTAATTTTTTAAAAATTCTAATTACATTATTTATTTCTCAACAACTTACATTAAACTTAACAAACAATAATACTAATTACTTAGGGTTTCAATTTTGTGAGAATCGTCTGTATTATAGAAAATGTATTTAAAGATTTATCACATCACTATATACCACAAATAGAAATTATCTAATTTCATAATAATTTTCTGTAATAAACTTGTAGCTCAAAATATTATGCGGTTTTTCGAGGTATATTTTTTTGACAATACTATAATTGCACTTTTAAAGCGTTTATATGAAAACAAGTTTTTTTTCCCATATTTTCTTCCTTTTGGTAAAAGAGAAATTAAGCAAAAAAAGGCGAAAAAGTTCACCTTAGGCTTATTTTCCCGAATTTACATTTGATAACTCTACAGCATTCAGATTGTCTTTTAAGTGAAAAATGATGAGAAATTTTTTAAAACCCTACTCAAAAATAACTCTGTTTAAGAAAAATAATTTTTGGCACTGTTTTTCACTTAAATATAAGCAATCAATTATATACTATACCAATAACACAGATCTACCAACAAAAAGGACGATGAACACGTTGCAATATATGAACTATATCAAATATTTTATCATAAAAACTCACTTTACCCAATAATAAATTAATTAACAGCAGCATATTCTGTTGGTTAACAGCTGCTAACTTAATAGTGGGCGCGAATGTTAGGCATGTATGTATTTGAAATATTATATTAAAATATGATTGATTAATAATGTATCATAATAATATCATAATAACATCAAAGTTTGTTTTTCTTAATAAACATGAAAATTTAAATTTATAAAAAAAAAATCCCCTCAAATTGCCCATAGTACAATGTTAACTGAAATGTTCACACTGAAATCTAGCATCAATTTAGATATTGCCTTTTACATAAGTATGTACATATCTCACCCTTAAAAGTTGGCTAACACAAAAATGTTAAAAGCAGCAGCAGACAGGCAAGTTGAAAGGTTAAAGGTGTTTGTGGTATTTCGGTTGCTGTGTGATTGGGTTGGTTTTTTTGGGTGCTGCTGGAGGGGGGGTTTGCGGGGTGTTGGTCAACCGCTAAGTGTGTGCTGAAATGCTTTGAAACTTTTATGGCGGTTTGTCATAATTTTTGCGAACACGTTTTGGCCATAAAATTTGCTAGTGGGCATACGGAACAGGAACATAGACCAGGCCTGGTCACAATGGGATTTTAATGAGTTTATTTTTTTGTTAGCAGAGATATCTCATAATATACGATATAAGCGTGATAAAGTGTAAATTGTATTTATTATTATATAATCATAATTTTATGAACGATATTTAAGTGTTAAATAAATAGAGGAGATTAGGAAAGATACTTCGATCTAGAAAAATCATTTTCTGGTATAATATCGAACATTATAAGTATTCAATGCATCTAGAAAATTGCTTTTAGCTCAGCAGATATATTTTCAAAAATAATTATATAGAATTTAATATTTATTAACAAAGTATCTACATTTATTTCCCATGGTTCCCAAAAAAATACGAATATTGAACGTGCTGTAGATTTCTTTAGCCCAATAAACAATTTCAGTTAAGCAGCAACTTGGCCTTGAATTTGTGGTTACTGAACTGTTCTGGCAGGTACCACTACTACCAAGTATATAAAATATATAATATTATGTATTGATAAACTGGAAATGTCAAGAACGTAAACGTAATCGTAACTACAGATGTTTATATATGTGTTTCATAAGAACAAACACACAACTGCAAACACCAGATGCAGTCTCTATATAATAATGTGAATAACATCAACATATGTAACGAATAAAGTATCTCGTATCTCTGGTATTCGCTTGACTTGTAACATATTATTGCATCTGTTGTCAGTTGCAGAATGTATATAGATTACGAATCCTGTTTTAGCTTTCGGTCATGGCAATTTAAATATTATTTACGGCCAACAAATTGTGGACACAAATAGCGCGCATAAATATAATAATAATAAGCAGAAATGTGCTTTAAATGAAATTTATTTTATTTATCAACTACATCATAAATAAGCCAACACCCGCGCCATCTGTGGCGTCGGCGTTGTCTAACTTTTTATATATTAAATAGCAAAAAAAATTGTATATATATATTTATGTATTATATATCTAAAATATATATAAAATAATGTTTTTGGCAAACTCAACAAATTTCCATTTGTAATACAAAACGTTGCGGGGGCGTTTTGTAGCCATTTGCCAGTCAATGGTCGATAGTTGGGCTATGAATGAAAAGTCAATTCAATGAGGATAGATTTTTGCAGCACACACACACACACACACACACACACACACACGCACACACGCACACACGCACACTAGCTTTAGGTACGCTGCACATTGGCGTATGTGGCGTATGTGTAATATTTCTTTAGGCCACATTGCTCGACCTTTTGTGGTACGACTTTTGAGTGCAATAACTGCAAATTCAATTGATTGAAAAGCAATTTGTCCGCTCCGTACCATATAGAGCCCACAAGACATATGTGGCCATATATGTGGGCGGCAGCAGTCACGCCCACACCACACAATACGCTGGGCGCACTAAACCATAAATTATGATGACAATAAAAGCGCATATCTAACCATTGTGAATTGCTGCGCACACATAAGGACACACACACACACACACACACACACAATTGCAGTTACAAAATGGTCCTTTATAATGGCTTGCAACCCGCCCGCTGTGACCACGCCTGCCCCGTTACCCCCCCGCTGTCACGCTGGCATTTTATGCAACATTCTATATGTGTGTGTGTGTGTGTGTGTTAAAGGGGTCGCGCATTTTATAGCCTTTTATTGACAGGCGCATGTGGCTAGGTGCTTAAGCCTCGAATATTCTGAAATATTCCCCTTACCCGCCTACTCAATTGCAATCGTTATGTTAACGGTTGCTTTGGGCCAACACTTAACTGACATTTAACTGACAGCTGCCAAAAGGCTGCAGCTTATTATGAGCTGCCTGTAGGCAGCCAACGACCTATACTCCTTCATGGTTAGTTCCTCATTCCTATTTTTTGTGTCCTATCTTAACTGTTTTGTAAGTATTCTTAACTGACAGGTGGCATAGTTACGAGCACATCAAGGAAAATCAAAAAAAATAAAATAAAGAAAAATTATTTATTTCCCACAGTATTATATGTAGATACTGTAGCTACAGTTTTGCTTATGAAAGCAATTGTATTACAAAAAAAGAACGCAATAATATTTAAATTTAAATATTCTATTGTCCTTTACCAAATGCCATTAACGAATTAATTCCAACGAAAAATGTTTCGATGCAGCAGGCATATAAAAAGCCTGAGTTCATGTACACTAAGAAAAATGAAATTTTTTTAAGTATAGAAACATTTTCGATAAAAAAAATAAAATAAAATTCTACAAACAGAGTAGAAAATCTCTACAAAGAAGTGAAAATTTCCACAGTACGAATATATTTTCTATGTTATGAATAAACGAAAAAAATTATGGGTTTATAATCGGAAGTATTAATTTTCTACAATATGAAATCCAGGTGTTCTAGAAATGAATATAAAATTCATTAACCTGCAGAAAATTTTCTATGCTCAATATAAATTTTTACAAAATATGTTGACTTATTTCTTTAACCAAAGTAAAGTAATTTTTTTATTCAAATTTAAAAAAATACACAGATTTTTTTTATTATGGACATAAAATTATAGATTTTTCCAAGTTTTGTAGAAAAAGTTTCCTCGAGTTATCGAAATAATTAAATAAAATAAATAAAACAGAAAATTTTATCTGCCAGAGTTACAAAATTTTCTTCACTTTGTGGTAATTAAATCTACAGAGCATAAAAAAATTTCTATGGCGCTATTTCTATCCTGTTTTTCCAACCAGTTTCAGTTTTCCACAATTGGATGTACACTTTTTTTTTGAGTGTATATATTTCCGTGAAATTCATACGAGAGTGAAATCATAACCAAGCCTATTTATATTATAGCAAACACATGACATAAAACCAATTCTTTTGAATAAAAATAATTAGAAAAAGTTATATGAGATTATGACGTATTCGATGACTAAATTTCGCTGCCAATTGCCACGAGTTTAGGCCAATAAACACGTAGACAACAACAACAATACAAATTATGGCTCAATGCTTAAATGAACCGGCATCTGACTAAACGACTTTCCCACGCACTGCAATTAATGTAAGTCAATGTCAGATATAGCCGAACTAGCATATAGTTTACCATACTCCTGCCTCATTGGAAAAGGCCAAACACGTGCGTAGAAAAACAGGCAACGCCTTTTATTATCCTCTTTTTTCTTCCTTTTTTTTAATACCCTAGAGAAGCAGAGTATTTTTATTTTTTAAAGAGAAACGTGTAGCGCATAGAATGTGATATTTTATAGATGATATTATGTTGAAGTGAATTAGTATATAATATATAGAAACGATGGGTAGAATATTGAGCTCATAAATCCATTTGTCATTCATGTCCTTTGCTTTATAACAGCGTTGCCCAGCGCAATTGCAATCCTGCAGTTTTGTCTTTGACAGTGTAGAGAAGATCCTGTTTTTGGTTGAACAATTTCTCCAGTTATTTTTTTTTTCGTCGACCGCACGACTGCTTCAAGCACTTTTCATTGTCTCGTTTATTCACATGCATATTTTATATGTTGGTGTCTACAGTTGCCTTGGAATCATTGGAATATCGCTGTTTTATACTCTATAAAATATATATTTATTTTTTTTTATAATAAATCAAAATTTTATTCAAATATTTCCTATATAGGTAGCACTTGTATGGCACTTTAGGTAGATTTTTTAGATGCGAATACAAACGGAATTTTGAGCTTTTATATAAAAAAAAACCTGTTTCTAAATTTATCCCAGCAAACTCTAAAAATCCAAGTGCTCTCATACCTTATCTGATCCCTGCTAACTATAGAAAATATCGCTTATAACACTAGGTAACACACAAATTGTATATTTGACCAAACCTACTTTTTCTGATACATATGGTGCCCCAGATGACGAAAAACCACTTTAAAAATTTTTCTATGGTGAGACCTTTTTTTAAACAATTTTTGAAATCTGGTATTTATTTTTTAGCTTTTTTTCAGAGGCAAGCCTACAGATTTTAGCATTACTCGAGAATCTTACAGCCGATTTTTAAATACTTTACGTTTTCTAAAAGCTAATAAAAGGGCCTATATTTCATACATATACTTTATTTAGTTTAAATTACTAGTTTTGTAACTATTTGATTTTGAATTTAGAAAATGATGATATTTTGTGCGGTATTTTTTACGATTTTTTGACTTTAAAATTCGAGGAAAAGTCGAAAAAAAATTGATTCGTTTTTCTCTTCTTTGCTGTTAATTATAATTAAAAAACAAATAAATTAAATTAAATTCTACTAAAGAAGCTGATTTAAGTAAAAATCTGATAAACTTCGCTGCAAGAGTATTATAAATTCTTTAGCATAATTTTAGTTATTCTTTTTAACACATTTTTTTTTGTTTCTTTTTGTTTTCTACTTGGCCACAAGAAGTCAGCAAAGTAGTCTAAAAATAGTTTTGCCAGTCCGGTAATATTTTGCCAACATAAATTTCACACTCGCATAAATCCCATTAAGAAAAATCAGCGACGTGCGACGGGCATACAGAGTAGCAGCAGCTCAAATCACAACTCCTGCGGAATTTTTAAGGACTATGAGAGGGGGGGTGTGTGTGTGCGGAGTATGAATTCCGAGGGGGCTGCAATGTCGCCTTGACAGGACGCCCACGCGCTCATGGAATTTCCAGTTTTGAAAATGGAGACGCTGCGTCAACTGTTTCTGTTACTGTTTCTCGCGACGCTGTCATAAAATGAAACTTAATGGTACACACACACACACACACACAGACACACACATCTAGATATATAGAGTCATAGTAGTTGCTGGATAGTACAAATATGTATTTGGGATATGAAAACAACAGCAGACAAAGCGTAAAACGCAAAACGCCCACGCGTGCAATCAGCTTCGGCTGCCAACTAGAAAACTAACAAACTACGACTCTATAAACTGACATATACTAGAGATATACATATATAATAGATATAGATATGTAGATATATATATTTACTAGATATAAAACCATTTGTCTGCCAGTGTGTGCGTGGCGTTCTCAATGAATGATTTTTCTAGCAGCCAAAAGCCAAAAAATGAGTGCCATGACCAACACCAAACACAGACAGAACTCGTCCTTATAGCACTATATATATATGTGTATGAGTGTGTATGAGTGTGTGTATGTGTGTTTGTGTGTTTGCTGCCATTGTCGCGTAGGCGTTTGCCGCCAAAAATGCTGGCGGCATTGCTCAGTGGCCATTCTGAACATTGGCTCATTGTTCCATTGAGAGATGATTGCGGCAAGTTTGCAATTTTATTGCTGCCGCACATTTGCATTGGGCCAGTTTGAGGATGTTCGAGGATGTGCGAGGGGTTAGGGGTTAGTTTAGTGATGATGATATGACAACAGCTCTTGGGGCACGTCATCTTCAGCGTATGATGTCAGCTTATTATTGTTGCTCATTCGATTAGCCCACAACATTCAAATGTGCATTCGAAGGCACATTAACAGGTCAAATAGCAAAGTGTGGGTTTTTTTAAATGAAGTATTAATTAAACGGGCTTAAAATATGTTTTATTTGAATTTTGTACCATTTAATTGAATTATTATATAGTTATTGAACTAATGTTTACTTAGGCTAAAACTAAAAAATAAAAATATAGTTTTTAGAGCGCTTCTTCCTCAATAGAATGCACTTATTATATTATTAATATTAACAGGTAAGAATGCTATAATTGAGTTTACCCGACTACGGAACAGCTTGTATTCAGTTCGAGCTCCACAAATACATACATACACATTTAAATCAAGCAGTGCAAGCAGTTCAGCGGCCAGCAGTGCACTGCTTGCATGACAAGTGGCTGTATATTCAGCACACAACTGTTTTCTTCAATAACTTCGGTGTTTATTATCCGATTCTTAAAAAATTTGCACAGCATATTTAGATAAAAATAATTGCGTAATAATAAATATAAAGTAATAATAAATTGCGTATTCTCATAATCAAAAACATAACTTAAAAATTCTGCCCAATAATACGTTTTTATCGTTTTCTGGGGGTAAAATGAAAATTAATGAAACTTTTAAATAAACTCAATCTGTGTATGGTATACAGAAAAATACATATCAAATTTGCTGTATCTAGTTCTTGTAGTCTTTCTAATTAATTTAATTTAATTTTCTGTTTTATTTATTTTATTTAATTATTTCGATAACTCGAGGAAACTTTTTCTACAAAACATGGAAAAATCTATAATTTTATGTCCATAATAAAAAAAATCCGTTATTTTTTTAAATTTGAATAAAAAAATTACTTTACTTTGGTTAAAGAAATAAGTCAACATATTTTGTAAAAATTTATATTGAGCATAGAAAATTTTCTGCAGTTTAATGAATTTTATATTCATTTCATAGAACACCTGGATTTCATATTGTAGAAAATCCATACTTCCGATTATAAACCCATAATTTTTTTCGTTTATTCATATCATAGAAAATATATTCGTACTGTGGAAATTTTCACTTCTTTGTAGAGATTTATACTCTGTTTGTAGAATTTTATTTTATTTTTTTTATCGAAAGTGTTTCTATACATAAAAAAATTTCTTTTTTCTTAGTGTACAAACAAACGATTTGACAGACAGACAGAAATATAGAATGACAGACAGACAGCCATGTCGTCTCGGCTATTGATCCTGATCAGGTTAAATATATTGTTTATAAGGTCGGAAATGCCTTAATATGCTTGTTTTATACATTTGAACAATTTTATGAACCCCTTTTACTTATTTTCTAGGGGTAAAGAGTGTAAAAAGTAGAAAGACAATGAAACTTTAAGCCCAAAAATTATTTTGCACATATTTTGCTTATAATATTCAATAGAGCTTGTACAAAGGTTTATTTCTGATATTTTTAAAGTACAAGTCTTTGCTCGAAGTTTCAGCTTTATTGGCATATGTTGAAATAACCAATAAATTGAAGCTGCAGTTGAACTTAAGTTGCTTAACAGCAGCACTAAATTCGTTGCATTTTTTTTATATAAAATTGGCATTTTAGTTTTCCAATTTTTGGACATTTCACGGAATGCGAGAAACTGGGAAAAAAAAAAAATTAAAAGTTTTTGGGGTCCAGTTGTCATTGGCAGTGGCAGTCAGTCAGTCAGTCAGTCAGTCAAGTGCTCAGTCAGAAATCGAGTAAACTGTCAGACGCTAATTGCTGTCAGGTAAAGCCAAAAAATGCCGAAAGGTATATATACACTACACAATTTTTACAAATATATTTCGTGAGTTTAGCTTTTTTGCTGACTGTACTCAAAAATGTTGTGCGCTTGTTGGACGCCAGCCAAGAGCATTTGTATATGTATATGTGTGTGGTTGCATGTATGTGTGTGTGTGTGTGTGTACAGCTTGTGTGTGGGCCAAATGGCAAAGACGGCCGTTGACAATGGCGACACGCACACAGAGAGACGTAGTTCGACTTCCGTTTGTGCGCGCGGAAGTCGTCGCCATCTTACATTGGTCATCCTGCGCCCACTCGCCACACAGCATCAGGATAGAAATTATGGCAGCATTTGCCACAAATCGTGCGTGTAAAGTGATGTCATAGCTAACAACAATCGCATGCGTCAGCGTTTTGTGTGTGTCTGATGCAATAGTTGTGCATTTTGCCGGAAAAGTGCAACTGCAACTTTAGTGCTGTATCTATATATATATATCGATAACTGTGCATCAAAGAACTGATGTCATCTGGCTGCACAAGACGTTAATATTTGACAATTTAGCGGCTGCTTAGGAAATCATTTTGTCAAACGTTTGCCGTTTGCATATTTTATAAAAAACCATAAAAAAAATAAAATAACAAAACACAACCAAGGTGAACAGGTGGGCGTGCGGCAGGCGGCAGGTGTGGCACACACACACACAGCAGGTGTGGGGCAACAACCGCCACTTGCTGTTTTCATTTCATAAAATTGAGCACTTTGTGCGTCTTGTCATGAATTTTTGAAGAACGCAAAACGCCGGCGACGTCTTATTTCTTATTTTATTTCGAGTTCTCATATATTCTTCTTCTTCTTCTTCTTTTTTCTGATTTTTTTCATTTTTTTTTTATTTTTTATAATTTGTTTGTGTTGTTTTTGCTTTATGCGTTGTCAACAACTTGTTGTTTTTGTTATATATTTACTGGGACTCTAGTTATTTATAATGCAGTGCAAAACATTTTAGATAATTAATTTGGACAATTACATGTTGCTCAGGTTTCTGCCTCATTGCAGACAATTTTCATATAATGGCATAACTTTTTTATCATTAAATTTAACTTTAAGTTTTATTTATTTAAATTATGCAACTATAATATTTAATTTTTTATATGGAATTTTACTGGCATACTTTTTGTAAATTGAGTATTTTAATTTACATATTAACACATTTTTTAAGCACACTCATAGCTTAAAAATGTGTTTTAATCTAGGCAAAAATTCTAAGAATTAAATCTAATTAAAATACTATCACAGCTACAAAAAATTTACAATTTAAATCCCCGCCCATGAACATAATTTCTCTTGGCAACTTAATTTCATTGAAAGGACATTAAAATTGAATGTAAAAAAGAAATTTAATACAATTCTCATTCAACATGATGCTCAATCAAGAATCAATAAAAATATATATATTAAAATGGCCACGTGCGGCGATTCCAATAAATTAATTTGAATGAATATAAAGTTCAATCAGGTCTAAAAATTTCCCTGTTTATAAAAATAGCAAGATTTTAAATAAATTATTTATATTTAATAAAGAAATTGTGGCAGATTTAATAATGATTTTTTTTTGTTTTTTAATTGAATAAATATAAAAAAAATACATAAAAAATAGAAAACGAGCTTATTATGCCCTTTACACTTATGTTACAAGGTATTTTTACATAGAAAATTATAAATTTAGATGCAGTACTCTGTTTTAAGAAATAGCCAAAAGTTAAGAGTCTCATTTGTGTGTGTGTGTATTTATGTGCTAAGCGCATGTCCTGACACTCGAGTGCGGCTGCTTTGAAGCTTAAACGTTGCTTGATGCTTGACTTAACACAACACAACATAACACACATTTCACACCGCCAAAGCAGCAACTGTTGGCCTCGTACTCGTATATCAAAAAAAAAGGTAAACGCGTTGAATTTTCCATTAGGTTGAAAAGCATTTTCAGCACACGTAGGCGTTTTTTTTGTCTTTTTTTTTGTCATGTTTTATATACCCTGTAGCGATAAAAAGTAGGTAAGTGGGTATAAGAGAGTTCGGGTAGTATAAAACGGAAGTTTAAGGCAGTGAAAGGCAGCTTCAACTGTCGATTAAAAGCTAGATTTTATAGGTATAATATTTAGGTTTTTATTTGGGGAAATAAATAAATAAATAATGCTAATACTTCAGATCTGACTTTAAGGATATCTTCTAATCAGTTCGATCATTCCATTATATATTTTTTTTTATATTTTAATATTATCACATCATATATATAATACGGAAGTTTATGGCAGTGAAAGGCAGCTTTAGCTGTCGATTAAAATCTAGATTTATTAAGTATAATATTTAGGTTTTTATTTGGGGAAATAAATAAATAAATAATGCTAATACTTCAGATCTGACTTTAAGGATATCTTCTAATCAGTTCGATCTTTCCATTATATATTTTTTTTATATTTTAATATTATCACATCATATATATATATTGGCAACTGTGGCGTCTGCCCAATATTTTAGATAAATAGCATGCGTAGAGTTTGCTTTCTGAGTGCCGCATATAAACATAAAAAACAAAAAAAAAAATGCACATATTCAGCATTTTGTTTATTGGCCAAAAAAGGTTGACAACTCAGGCGGCAACTTCAAGTAATTTGGGTCTCACATGGCGTATGTGTAATATTGCACAGTTGCCAAACTCAATTAGCTAGTGAGTCCAAAATGCCAGCTCTCAATCAATATAGTCTAACCGAATGCTGACGCTGCAAGAAAACTTCTGCAAGTTTTTTTTGTACCGGAAAAAGTTGTGAAAGTAATGCATATTGTTTGGAGATTTAATTGTCTTTTCAAAGTTAACTAAAAGTTCCCCTAGTTAACTGATATGTAGACGCTCTTGAAGCATGCATATGTATAACTTTATGCTAATAAACCAAGAAGTTCGTTGAAACGCTTTACATTTAATTTTATCATGTTTGCCCAAAAGGTATATAATGAAAGTTTTAGTTCGATAAGCTTGGCTCTGCATTAAATCGAATCTGATGAGTTTCACTTTAATAATACGCTTTAAAAGCGTTCAATAATAAACTGAAGCAAAAATTTATAGGCAAAAAAAAAAATGCACATAATATTTTTATATGAGCAAATTTAAGGCAGATTTTATGTGCCTTTCGTTTCTATCTAAAAGCGTTGCAAGGATATATGTCTGCATGTACATATATATGTACATATGTTTTGTGATTATATGTGAATATGTAAGTGTCGGTCTAAAAACACATTTCGCGCATTTCTCACATTTTGCTGCACACTTTTCGGGGCACTGAGCGCGCGTCTGTGCACTAATTAAATTTGCGTACGCCTAGCAGCAAGGATATGCTCCTTTTTATACTGATGCATGACCATTTGAGGGCTGGCCAAGAAATCGACAGAGAAATAAACAATTTTTTTTTAATTTATTTTGTTTTGTTTTTTATTTGCATATTTATTTATTTTACTTTTAGAAAATATATTTACAATATTGTCTGTACATTAAAATGGTTCTAAGTTTCAATTAAAGCTATAAATAAATTTCTGCGACCATTTTTTTACTATTGTACACTCAAAAAAAAGTGTACATCCAATTGTGGAAAACTGACGTCAGTGGTTGGAAAAACAGGATAGAAATAGCGCCATAGAAATTTTTTTATGCCCTGTAGATTTAATTACCACAAAGTGAAGAAAATTTTGTAACTCTGGCAGATAAAATTTTCTGTTTTATTTATTTTATTTAATTATTTCGATATCTCGAGGAAACTTTTTTTACAAAACATGGAAAAATCTATAATTTTATGTCCATAATAAAAAAAATCCGTTATTTTTTTAAATTTGAATAAAAAAATTACTTTACTTTGGTTAAAGAAATAAGTCAACATATTTTGTAAAAATTTATATTGAGCATAGAAAATTTTCTGCAGGTTAATGAATTTTATATTCATTTCATAGAACACCTGGATTTCATATTGTAGAATTCCATACTTCCGATTATAAACCCATAATTTTTTCGTTTATTCATATCATAGAAAATATATTCGTACTGTGGAAATTTTCACTTCTTTGTAGAGATTTATACTCTGTTTGTAGAATTTTATTTTAATTTTTTTATCGAAAGTGTTTCTATACTTAAAAAAATTTCTTTTTTCTTAGTGTATGTAATTTATTTATTATGTAATTTATTTATTATTTATTTATTTATTTCATTTAATTTTTGAAAATTGCCGTGAAATTGTGAAAGATTTTCTTATCAGTAAATTTTCAAAAATTAAATTAAATAAATAAATAAGTAATAAAATATCAAATATACTTGATTGCAAATTGACGTGAAATTGTGAAAGATTTTCTTCTTAGTTAATTTGCAATCAAGTATATTTAATATTTTATTAACAAACTTTTGGTATAATCGATATTTTATGTTTAATTTTCTGTCTTCTCATTTTATTTGTCTTTTGTGCACATTATCGAATTTCTTCTCAAAAAATCTAATACATTTTTATATACTTTTTTTCTCAATAAAAACTACATTATTGCTAGTAATTTTTAAAATATTCTATATCTTAAAATATCACAAGCTTTATTTATTTTTCCAAATATCAAAATTGATTGATAAACACAAATAAATTAATGATAAAACAACGCTTACATAAATAATCGAAATAATCGTTGCGGTATGTGCATTAGAGCTAACACTTATGATTATTTATCAAACAGCCCTCGTTAGAGTTTTCGCCGTGGGTGTATATATGGTGGCAGCATACTTTTGGTTGGCACAGTATGGCCATAAATCAACGATGTTGCCGCCAGCCGCTGTTAAATCAAAGTACGAAACCAAACTGACATGCATTATATATTTATATATCAGTGCTCCGGTTAACAAGTCGACTGCACACACACACACACACCCATACACGCACACACACTTAGTTAAATATCTTTGGCAAAAAGTTATACTTATATATCGTTGGGCTCGCTTTATTATTTTGACATTTTGATGAGTTTTAATGCGGCTTTAAAATGTCATAAATGTTAAAACAAATACGTTGATAAACGCTCAAAAGCACAAAATGTTGGCCAAGGTGAAATAAAGGTAAAGGGTAACGTCAAGGAGCTTTACCCCTCCCCCCTCCCCTTGTGGGCGTGGCACGTGGCCGCCCCTTTTAGCCTGAAAGCCATATTGTCACGCATTGATGCACATCATCAATTTTTAACGAGCTACTTTTTACGTGACCCATCCCCCCCCCCTCCCTGCTGCCACTCCCGCACCCACAAGCTTAACTCAAATCCTATGACGTCATTGCAATATTATCAAGATGTGCCTAGCAAATGTATGTATATATATATGTAAATATATATGTATATTTGATCATATAAAATGATACTAATGCATGCCAAAAGCCCACCATAATATTCCAGTGCCATTTGGAATATATATGCATATATATAAGTACATTCAAAGTCGGAATCTGTGCATCAACCGACAACGATAAGTCGATTTCATTGCATTGAAAATTGTAAACTTATTTGTATACATTTCGATGATAATGTTTCTGGTATGCGACTAGGCAAAATAAAGTGAATAAAATGAGAAAATGCTAAGTGTAAAAAGAGAAAAGAAACTCTTACTGGCACAATAAAATATAATAAAACATATATGAACATTTCCAGAATGACGTTACTTAACAATCGTACGCCTAAATGTGAAAGAAAGATCGTAAAAAGTCAAATTTTTGAAAAGCAGTTTTTAAATTTTTTTTAGCAGGTCAGCTGGAGTATATTCAGTTAAAGAGATGAAAACAATTGACTTTTCCGCTTAAAAGATATAAGCAAAAAAACAGTTATTTAATACTTAATAAACTTATTTTTTATATTTTATATTTGCATTTTACTTACAGCTAAAAACTCACTTTTGGGCATCAGTTATTGTTAACGAGTGTTTTTCTAAATTTTGTGGAAATCGTACTTATTATTATAATATCCAGGGCAAAATAGATATTAGACAAATTTTTAATTATTTTTAATTTTATGTTTTAGTTTTTGGGTACAAAACCTTCATTTTAATTTTGTTTATTCATAAAATATATTATCAAAATGTTTTTATTCAAAAATTAAACTTAAATGTTAAAAAACTATACATAATTTGCATTTTAATAAAAATTGGGACCAGCACCTATTATTCTGTCCAGTTGTGCATATATAAATAAATCGCATTTTTCTGTAAAAATATGAAGTTTAATGTATTTAAAAAAAATATATATATAAAAAAAAACCTAATGGATTACTATTCTTTTAATTGCTTTAAATGTGACTTTGTAGAGATGTGAGTATATAAAAATGTATGAAACTAATATGAATGCTTTAATCGAGTAAACCCGATTAGGATAAAATTTATTCCTAGTCTAAGATACGCAAACACATATTATACTTTCAGATCGACTCGACTGCTGATCTTGATCAATAATATATGTACATATATAGTTTATATGGTCGGCGATGTTTCCTTATTCCTGCTATATAAATTTGACGCCCTTTTACCAATTTTTAATGGGTAAATTTCAGTTAATCGTGTCTTAAATCTGCTTGATTAGTAAATGAATCTATATTAAAGAATCATAATAAGGCAGCTTGCGCTCCCCTATAGAGGTTTAAAAAGCTGCATAATTATAAAAACTGAATTTAAAATAAATAATTATAAAAAAAACTAAATAAATAAATTTGAATATACAAAGTTACGACCATTTATGAATACTAAATAGTTTTAACTAAGTTTAAAGCAAAGTTCATTTGCTCATATGTATTTCTAGGAAATAAATAGTATTAAAGCACAAACACATGTTTTTTTTGTGGGATTTTATGTTTGCTATAAAAATTATGCTAAATATATTTACTTCCGAGAACTGCACTTAAACTTATTTAATTTTGTTTTCCTTGTTGATTTAAAAATTGAAATCTTTAAAAACTTTTAATTGCAAATCAAACAAATTTTTAAAAGTGAATTTTTGTCCTTATTAAAACTAAAATGCAGATAAACTCTTGTTAGACCAAGAAAATAACATTTATACTACTTTGAGAGGTCTTTTTTCTTTCTTTTAGCTTAAGTAAAAAATTCTTCATAATGACAATAACTGAAGGGGTATTGTTAGTTGAGGGGAGTAAACTCCACACATTCTCAGTCTGCAACTGTTGTAGTTGTTGGCTAAACGGCTTTTCGAGCATAAATATTAATGCAACGCCGACAGCGTAACGTTGTTGCTTGCTTCTTGTTGCATAGCTGCCCTGTTGCATGTTGCTTGTTGCTATTTTTACCAGCATATGTAAACGGCTTGTAAATGTGGCTAACAAAAAAAAAATAAAGAAAAAATAATAATAAAAGCAGAAGCAGCAGTTATGGCAGCTGGGTAACAGCAGCCGCGATATCAAGGTAAATACCCCAAGCTATTAGCTGGCTATACCCCAAGCTTTTCGCTTTGCCCCATGCCACCCACACACACACACACACACACACACACATACACACACAGTCACACACACACAGCGAAAGGTTAAAAGTTACCTTTTATGCACAAGCTGCAGAAAGTTTCCAACTCGGGAGATCACAAAAGTCAAGTTTGAAGTTTCTTTTTATTTTTTTTTTTTGAGTTAACCTTTCTGGCTTAGACCTGCTCTTTAGATGGCCAACTCAAATGAAAAAGTGCGTCGAAAAACGTTAATTAAGTTGCAAGCCCATGCGGCGTATGGGTAATGTTCAAAAGTTGCAGCTGCAAAAACTTGAAATGGTCACGTCAAAGTAAAATATATATGTATTAAAAAAATAGCAAAACTTTTTCAATTTTATACGTTACAATAGGCAACCCAAAGGTACCAAAAAAAAAATATTTTTATTGTATTTTTTTTTCTTACGGCCAAAAAAAAAAATAATTTCCATTAAATGGCGCAGTTTTGTGCGGCAAATTGAAAATTTATTATAAACTCGTATAGTGCCATCATATCCTTATACTTATATATATTGTGTCAACGCATGCATAAAGCATATACAATAAATTTTCATTTGTGTAACCAAACAGCAATAACAACAGCAGAACCCATAAGAGGCACAAGGGGGAGCCGGCAAGAAAGCAAGTTGATTGAATTGACACGACAGCCAGTACCAGATCTCTCAATGGAGTCTCTCTCTCTCTCCCTCTCTCTCTCTCTCTCTCTCTCTCTCCATTATTCTGCTGACTGTCGTACGACTACTCCCAATCCAATTCAAGCATAATATTAAAAAACAGAAAAGAATAGCAATATAATTGTTGTTGAATATTATATACACTTACCAAACATACAGATTAATAAAGATTTAAAAAAATGATGGAATATTTCTATGACAACTTTTTGATATACTAGAAGTATAACGATTTTTATAAAATCTGCATAAAACAATATCAAAAAAAAAGTATATATTTTTACAGAATGTTATTTTATTGTTAAGAGTTGAGCTGGCTGTTTTAATTATAAATTTGAATAAATAATAATAAAATATTTAATTACACGTTGACAAGTATATTTAGTAGTATAGTATATTTTTGACAGTTTGTTTTTTTTTATTGATCAGAAATTAAATAAATTTTAATAAAATATTTAATTACGTTTTGCCAAGTCATTTCTTGCATTTATCAGGAAGTCTGTTGTTTTTCGTTATTTATAGAGTTTAATTTATTTTTTTCCAATTTTTCTTGACAGCTAAGATACTATTTTTATTCATTATTTAATAAATAATAAAAATAACTTACAGAATATCTCAAAAAAAAAGAGAGGGAGGCGGCGGCCAGTCGATTTATTGTGCCTAATTTAATTAATAATAAAACTCTTAAAATAAAAAATATAATATTTAATTTAACAGCCGAATTTTCAACAGATTGTTCTCACAACTTCTATAAAATGTAATCCAATTATAAATATTTTTTTAAGCTTAATTGCGAGAGGTTTTGAATTGATAAAGTAAGAAAATACTTAAAATAAAATTAACAGCTGAATTTTTAACAGATTATTCTCATTATAGATATTTTTTTAAATTTAATTGTGAGAAGTTTAGAATTGCTAAAGTATAAAAATACAAAGAACAACAAAGCCAAGCAGGCAGGACTTTAACCAACCCGCATATTGCCCCATCACTCCTCCTCTTTAAACAGGTTATACACTGCATGACAAGCATATAATATCCTTGGCAAGAGTATGCAAAAAAAGAAAAAGAAAAAGAAGAGAAAAAAAAAACTACTCATACACAGCGACTCTTCAGCTTATTGGAGGAGACACACACGTGCACACTCACCTTTGATATTTATGTTTGGTGCGGGCAACCTGCAAAAATTGAATGAAAATATTAAAAAATGCTGATAAGGCAAAAAGAATAAATAAAAAAAAAAAAAAATGTATTTATATATATATATATATATAATTCACTTTTACTGCGCATTTTCATTTATTTGTTAATAATTTCATTTTTGCCAAAGCGACGCAAAACTTAAAAATGTGTAAAAGGCGTCCAAATTTTATTACACGTTGGCAAAGAAAAAAAAATAAATAAAAACCCAAAGAGGGCCAAAACTGTTTCTTTCTTTTTTTGCAATTGCGGCCCTTTCACTTTTTTTGTTGGCCCCTTTATGCTGTTATTCTTTAGCTTTTTGTTTGGCTTTTGTTGCTTTAGGAATTGGCCCAAAGCGTTGACTTTTCTGAATGCTGTTTAAATTGAGAACAGTTGATTGTATTTTAAAAGCTTAGTTTAGTTAGGTGTAAAAACAAAAACCTGTTGCTGTGGCCGGATCAGCTGCGCTCCCCCGAGTATAAATGCTCGATCCCAAAAGCAATTTTACAAAATTCCCCAATCGGTATAGAGTATCTCTGTGGACTCCTTCAACTACTTCTTTTTTCCTCTCTCCTTTTTTTTTGATTATTTTTCCAGATTTTGCCCGATACTCATTAATTTTATCAAGTATCGCGTCTATATATATACATATATACGACTATATCAAATGGTTTTCAGCATGCAAGAAGACATCTACGTCAGGAGTACCTTACCGCCCCCATCACCCTTATGTGAAAGGTCAATGTTGAGCATGAGCTGCTTGCAGCACTTTAAAGCTATGGCGTGGTTGTGGCTGCCGCCTGATGTGGCAACTGTGGCAGAAGTTGCTTGACAAGGCACAGGGCTTGGCTGGGTTGGCTGCTGCAAGTGGAAGCAGGTCTTAAGTTTTTGCGGTGAGTTCCCACTGACATCTAATGTAGTTAAAGTAACGACAAACATGTGCATTACTTGTTCATCTGACAGACACATCAACTGCAGGAAGCTGGAAGCTTGTCTATAAAAAAAAAAGAAAAGAAAATCATGCAGCTCATACTTAAATTGTTGCACAATGTTAACAGCAAAAAATGTAACAATAGAATTTAATAATTTCTAATAAGAATCTTTAAATATGAATTTGATTTAAATTCAAAGTGGGAATTTTGTTAAAAATTTAATAAGCTGAAGTGAAGTGTTCTTTGTTGATTTTAATAAATCATTAATTATCTACGATTTGAATTACCTCTATCTGATAATTAGCTTAACTACTTAATTAGCAGGATTTTAAACTATAATTAATTAACTAATTACCTCTGATGGATTAAAAGATATGAGCAGAAGAATTTATTTATTTTGTGGGGTGTTATTTAAATGAAGCGCAGTTTATAGGTATATTTTCATCTTAAATTAAATATAAAAGTTTTTTCTACAAGTAAAAAATCAAAGCAAAATAAATTTATAATTATAATTAAATATATTAAAAATGGAACGTTACTTTACAATTGCAAAACTGAATAGTTCGATTATTTTTTTGCCATAATCCATTATATAAATTGGACTAAATTTGGCTGAGGAAATAACCTAACTAATTACATCATTTATTTGATAATAATCATCTCTTTATTATCTTTTAAATTTAATATATCCCACTTAATAATTAAAGTATAATTTATGATTATGCTTTTAATTTAAATTAACTGACTTTTTATTAAAATCTTATAACATTTATATGAAGTGTCAGGGATTATAGCTTAAAACTTTAAAGCTATTTGTTGGAGCAGTAAATAAATGGATTAAACACAAAGAGAAACAGTTCAAGAAATTTAAATTTAGGTATTTAAATATTCAATTTATACTCTATAAATATGTATCTCATTATTTAGATTTAGATTATCCTTTTGGAAATATGTTATAGAAATAAACCCAGAATCTTAGACCCTAATCCTAATGATAATCCTATAAATAGATGACACTGTTCCTTTTGCTCAAGTCTTTATAATAATAATATAAATCTTTTATTATTTCAACTTTAATTTTTATTCTCACAAATATTTAAAATGTCACAAAACTGAAAAGCTGAATTTATCAAGTGGCTGGCATGGCAAATTCAATTGTTCACGTAACCATTAACAACTAACTGCATATGCCTCCTTCAATGCTCTTCTATCGCTGATCCTGGCACAGCGGGTCTTTAACAATTCTGTTTGCTAAACAGGACATAAGGACAACAGCAAAGACAAAGGCAAAGGCAAAGGCAAAGGCAAAGGCTACCTATGTGACTTTGTTGCAATTGCATTACAAGTGACTGCCTGGGCTGGTTGACTGACTTTGACAGGAGCAACAGCAACAGGACTATAAATAAGATACGACCATGTGTTTCTATAACAAAATGTGTGTGTTTGTGTGTGTGTCTGTGTGTTTGTGTGTGAATGAGAATGCAAGAACTGTGTCACGCCTTTATTTGCTTGTATAACAGACCAGAGACAACGACAAGCTGTTGTTGTTATTGCAATTGTTGTGTCTTTTATTATATCTGGCTTTTGTTGCTACTGCTATGTTCATAAAAGTGTCGCACTATCTCCTATTGTATATGTGTGTGTGTGTGTGTTTGTGTGTGTTTGTGTGTGCTCTTCTGTATGTGTTGGCTTCCTGTTGCTTGCTCGACTTTTGCCTGAACATTTCCGTTTCCTTTCATTTTATATTCAGCACACATTTGCGTGTTTCATATTTCTCTTTTATTTTGGAAATCAACTTGACAATGTTTGTTCCACGTCCAGCAGACAACTCAAAGGGTTCTTGGGACAGGAACTCAGCTGTTTGCGAGCCACTTACAAATACTAAATTGCTAGAATATTTAAGGCATTTCTTTAAAAAGAAAGCACATTACAAAAAGGTTAAAATATCTTACGACTCTTATATACAAGTATTCGATATAATCGTTATGGCACACCTGTTGCAATCCATTGCTACCTTCACTTCCAGATAATACATAAGTGCCAAAGGCAGAATACATCGAAATTGCGACTTTGGCAGTTTGAATGCCATAATCTTCGACTACACAGATGCTTCATAACCATCACATATGACAAGTAAGCACATCTGTTCCAGATATCGTCAAGTATTTGAGCTCTGCTTGTCTTATTGCATCAGCTATCTGGAACAGACAATTCTAAACATTTGAAATATAATAATTTACATAATTTGCTGCTCTTATGAAGGTATGAGTTTCTGTTTTCTTTTTTAATTGTACTTTCACATGGATAGTTAAGAATTTTTGAAATTAAACTCGATATAAATGATATTCATATGAACTTACAATATAAATTCTACCCATTACCCAGCCATCTGTTGCCACTAAATTAATTATATTGCATTCTTTCATACAAATCATAATCATACATAACCTGAGCCGCAATTCAAGTAGTCAATTTATTAGCTACAAATTGGTCAATTTATTGCATGCTTTAAATACTATCAAGGCAGCTTGGCTTTGTATGTTCGATTTGATGGCCATTAAAATGTGATTTCGTTTCGTAATTTTTCAAATGAAACGAAAATCGACTCTTTTACGACTACGATCGCGCGCTTTAACTGCAATCGATAACTGTGCTCGATAACATAATCTGGGTTTTAGTATTTGTAGTATTAGGTATTTGGTATTTTGTCGCTTTTTTAATGCAGCATGCATTAAATGCAGTCATACAACACACAGCTGTTTTGATATATATAAAAGACGTGATCTTTGTTTATGCTTTTGAGAAGTCTGTAAGTACGTAAATTACAGCAAATATCATCACGTCATAATTTGCCTCGTTTTTCTTTTCATAAGATTCAACATAGATTAAATGGAACAGGAAAATTGGAAAGAAGCCGGTTATAGGCGTGTTTTGGCTTTCTACCAGAATACACTGAACAATGACAGCTTTATGGGAACATGGACTACCTATCTTCTGCAATATATAATCTTGGGGTATATGTTTTTTTGGGCGACTAGTACTTTGCTCTGCACGGCTCGTGCCGTGCGCCCGCACATTTCGCTTGTGATTGTCGTATTCTTACTGTCATTATTGGTACTGTTATATGTGTTTGTGATGTACTCTATGCCCAATTTCAAACTGGAGGATGTGATCAATTGGCTCAACAAGTTTTGTAATCGCCCTGGCGGATGTAGCTGGAACAGTCGTGAGCAAAGCCCTTGAATAAACATACTTCAAGCTGTCTAAATTAAGATTGGAGTGTGGCAACAGTGTGGCCTTACAAACACACCAAATATACTCCAAATTTTTTGTATATACATACGTAGTTTTAACTAAACCTGTAAAAAGCATTACTGCAGCCAACTTTTTTAACTGATTATACATATACCTGTTATACTTGGCAATTGTATTTGTGTATTGGCGGTCATTTTTAAATATGGTCATAAAACTAACTAGATATGCCTCCTTCTCTTCTATCGCTAATCCTAGCACAGCGGGTCTTTAACAATTCTGTTTGCTAAACAGAACATAAGGACAACAGCAACAGGCAAAGGCAAAGGCTATCTATGTGACCGTTATGGCACACCTGTTGCAATCCTTTGCTACCTTCCAGATAATACATAAGTGCCAAAGGCAGAATACATCGAAATTGCGACTTTGGCAGTTTGAATGCCATAATCTTCGACTACACAGATGCTTCATAACCATCACATATGACAAGTAAGCACATCTGTTCCAGATATCGTCAAGTATTTGAGCTCTGCTTGTCTTATTGCATCAGCTATCTGGAGCAGACAATTCAAAACATTTGAAATATAATAATTTACATAATTTGTTGCTCTTATGAAGGTATGAATTTCTGTTTCCCTTTTTAATTGAACTTTCACATGGATAGTGAGCCAAAATATAATTAAGAATTTTAATTTTCGTTTCGTAATTTTTCAAATGAAACGAAAATCGACTCTTTTACGACTACGATCGCGCGCTTTAACTGCAATCGATAAATTGAGATTGGAGTGTGGCAACAGTGTGGCCTTACAAACACACCAAATATACTCCAAATTTTTTGTATATACATAAGTAGTTTTAACTAAACCTGTAAAAAGCATTACTGCAGCCAACTTTTTTATCTGATTATACATATACCTGTTATACTTTGCAATTGTATTTGTGTATTGGCGGTCATTTTTAAATATGGTCATAAAACTAACTAGATATGCCTCCTTCTCTTCTATCGCTAATCCTAGCACAGCGGGTCTTTAACAATTCTGTTTGCTAAACAGGACAACGGGCAAAGGCAAAGGCTATCTATGTGACCGTTATGGCACACCTGTTGCAATCCATTGCTACCTTCACATCCAGATAATACATAAGTGCCAAAGGCAGAATACATTGAAATTGCGACTTTGGCAGTTTGAATGCCATAATCTTCGACTACACAGATGCTTCATAACCATCACATATGACAAGTAAGCACATCTGTTCCAGATATCGTCAAGTATTTGAGCTCTGCTTGTCTTATTGCATCAGCTTTCTGGTGCAGACAACTCTGAACATTTGAAATATAATGATTTACATAATTTGTAGCTATGACTTTCTGTTTCCTTTTAAGTGAACAAAAATATAATTAAGAATTTTTAAAATAAAACTCGATATAAATGATATTTATATGAACTTACAACTTCTACCTAGGCAAATTTACAATTTCCAGCATTATTCAGTCAGCATGTCTGGAAATCGATATTATGATTATCCAGCCTTTTGTTGTCGCGAAATTAATTATATTGCATACTTTCATACAAATCATAATCATACATAACCTGAGCCGCAATTTAAGTAGCCAATTTACTAACCAAAGTTGTTGGTATTGGATTTCTGCTTTTATCAACACAAAATTGGGCAATTTATTGCATGTTTTATATATCAAGGCAGCTTGGCTTTGTTGTATGTATATTCAATTTGACGGCCATTAAAATAAGATTTCGTTTCGTATTCTGGTGAGCACAAAAGCGCTACAGGTACAGTACATTGAACCCTACTACTTGAACCAGCCTCCAAGCGGGAGTTCAAAGAAAAAGGAAATTGCTTACTGCTTTAGCATCAATTACAATTCTATTTTTAGTCCGGACACTGTCTGTAGGGAACTGCTCTGGGAACAAGACTGCAAGGTCAATGCACACACTCATGTAGTTCAATGTATGCAAATAAACATTCATTAGTTGGTTAACCTTCTCAAAAGGTTGGTTTGATTTTTTGCCTTGTCGAGAATCAAATATCGAAATTAAAGGATCGCGCGCTTTAACTGTAATCGATAACTGCTCTCGATAACATAATGTAGTATTTGTAGTATTAGGTATTTGGTATTTTATCACTTTTTTAATGCAGTCATACAACACACAGCTGTTTCATATATACAAATGATGTGGTCTTTGTTTATGCATTTGAGAAGTCTGTAAGTAGGTAAATCACACTAAATATCATCACGACATAACTTGCCTCGTTTTTATTTTCATAGCACTCAACACAAATAAAATGGAACAGGAAAATTGGAAAGCTGCCGGTGATTGGCGTGATGCACCTCTTTTCGTCGTCCTCTACCAGTATATGGTGAAAAACGCCGGCATACCATCGGATATTGGAACATTGATTGTCTATTTGCTGCTATTAGTAATCTCGTGGTATGTGATTATTTGGGCTACACGTCTCGTGCTATCGCTCGTTTGGCCTGTGATTATCGTAGTATTGGTAGTGTTCCTGTTTCGCATTCTGCGTACATACGAACCGGAGGATCTGGTTGATATGCTTTTCAACATAATTACAATCATGGCGGACGTAGCATTAACACTTGTGAGCAAAGCTCTTGAATATATTTCAAGCTGTTTAAATTGAGATTCGACTGTGGCAACAGTGATGCCTTAAAAGCTAACTAAGTAAACTTT
The DNA here is from genome assembly GCA_035043045.1 of Hirtodrosophila alboralis. Classification (NCBI taxonomy): domain Eukaryota; kingdom Metazoa; phylum Arthropoda; class Insecta; order Diptera; family Drosophilidae; genus Hirtodrosophila; species Hirtodrosophila alboralis. Next base: position 494,037 of record JAWNNH010000903.1, on the reverse strand, counting down.
CCAAATTTTTTGTATATATACATAATTTTAACAAAGCTTGTGAAATGCATTAATGCATTAAATTATTCCAAATTTTTGTTTATCTGATTATACATTATCTGTTATACTTTGCAATTGTATTTTTTATATTGGCGGTCACTTTTAAATATCCCATAATTGATATGGTCATACTGGCAGAACTATATATTTTTTCTTTTGATCAACTATACGGGCAGGTATTACAAGCCATGAAATTATATTAAGCTTATAAATAAATTTTTAATGTTATTTATGTTCATTTTGCGTTGGCGTTGAAGACATTTTTAAGTTTCATAATTTCAAGTTGAACAAGCAGCCGAATAAATAAACCACTTATTTTTAGCTTTTCATGTGGTGCCTTGAAAACTACAACGATCTACATCTGTTGAATAAATTCGGTGCCACGGATAGCAAGGTGGAAGAGTCTTTCTCTGAAATGTATGTAATCTATTTAATAATTAGTAATTCTACAAATCTAAAGAAAATTCTAATTTCAGTTTTTCAAGATGCCAATAATTCGTTTGGAATCTTCCGATAAGGAAATTTTCGACACCGACATAGAAATTGCCAAATGTTCGGAAACGATTAAGACAGCACTTGAAGACTTGGGAGACGAGAGCGACAATAGTATTTTACCTCTTCCTAATGTCAACTCAGCCATTTTGCGCAAGGTGCTACACTGGGCCACTTACCATGCCCAGGACGATCCACAACAGGCTCAGGAGGATGAAAATAAAGAGAAACGTACCGATGACATTTCATCCTGGGATGCGGACTTCCTGAAAGTCGACCAAGGCACCTTGTTTGAGCTCATTCTGGCGGCTAATTATTTGAACATTCAAGGTCTATTGGATGTCACCTGCAAAACGTGCGCCAATATGATCAAAGGCAAGTCGCTTCAGGACATACGCGAGACGTTTGCCATCGCCAACGATTTTTCTCCCGCCGAGGAGGAGCAAGTGCGCAAGGAGAACGAGTGGTGTGAAGAGAAGTGAGCGCAGTCTTTAAAATGAAAATATTTTAATATGTTGAATAAATTTGCACTACGAAGATTATTTTCCGTTTTCAAAGATTGAGCCAATCTATATATTTATTTATTGATTAAATTCTTAGCTCGAAGACTTCAATAACTGCTTTATAATTTAAACTTAAGGCTTAAAACTTTCTGCTATATGCTTATCGCTTAATTAAATATTTTATTAATTCCCTTGTAATTTAATAAGAATTAAAATATATATATTTCTTATATTAATTGTTTATATATTCATTTATGTATCGGCCAATTTTCGAAACAAACTGTCGCAAACTATTGTCCATAGATGGCGCTTATGTCTGGTACATTGTTACCGCGTGATTGCTGGTATTTTTGCCATGCAAGCCGGGTATTTTTTAACAGACTAACAACGGTCACACTACGCTCGAATTCGCCAAAAAAAAAACCTTAAATTTTGATCAGGATTGGCGCATAACAAACAAATTTCCATTATATTAATTAAAATTCTCTGTGAAATTGCATATTAACGTGCAACAGAAGCGCAACTAAACGACAGCATTGCGCATATTCACAAACACACAAACGTAATTTGTTGCTGAAAAAACAGGCGGTGATAGCAGCGGCGGCGGCGACGCAACACACGCGACTTGCAAGCAAAACACGGCGAGGAGGACGACGACTAAACCAAGTGGCTTGTATCTGTCTCTATATAGGTGTGTGTATGTGTGCGTGTGTATCTGTGTGTATGTACATCTTGGGGATAAATTGAAGAACAATCAACAAATACAATGGATGTATACGACGTGAGCGACGATCTGGTCAAAAAACTAAACGACTGGAAACTTATTGGCATCATATCCGGCAAATTCAATGAGCTCAAAGAAAACTACTCCAAGGTAAACTTCGTTGAGCACGCACTCATCGACTTCAAGTATATGGAGAAGATATTCCTTAATGTAACGCTGCGCGAAAATAAATGTAATAAACGTAGCGTTGAATTTCGCATGCTGGGCAACGAGCAGTTCTCCCTAAAGAACAGGAAATACTTTCAGGCAAGTAACATGCAGATGAATGCAAAAAAAAGATACAACTTTTGGAGTGCTATAGCAGCCAGCTTCTGCAAGTGATGTTATTGATTAAATTTAATCACAATTTTATAAAGACCAAATACATGCTAGGAATGTAATTTATTTGAAATATGTACGATTATCCTGTTGTTAATTTAAAAAACTATTAATAGTTTATAGTACATCAATAGCTTAAATAAGTGCAGTACTTGTTGATAGTTTTAAATTGTAAACAATCAAGAGAAAAATCAAAGTCAAACCAAAAATGGAAAATATTAAATATTATTTTTAAAAATAGTTGATTCTATTGATAATGCTCATTGATTTGTAATTAATTAATTTTTACTGCATTTTTTAAACTAATATTGTTTTTTTTATTCAGATATTGAAAAGTGGTGGCAACTCAGTCATTTTTACGGAAATTTTCCCTTTGCCGGAAAATTACCCAAATATCCCTTATTCGGAAATCTGTCGTGTAGAATCATCGATATAATAATCCTAAAAACTGTTGCTTCCGTCGTAAAGTTTAACTTTCTACTGTAGTAGGGCTGAGACCGATATATTTTGTTACATTTAAGGCCCTCTAATAAGAAAAATATTCCATTAAAATTTTAACAATTTATCTTGGTCGGCTCATATACTTAATTATCAAAATAACTTACTTATAATATTTACAGAATTTTGATAGTTTGGGAACTATTAAATTTGTAGTTAGGAATAATTATTTTCTTTTCAAACATTTTTTCGCAGACATAAATTTAAAGTCGCTAAAAATTTTAGATTATATTTTAAATGATATAATTTCATATTACATAATTTTAATAATAATAATAATAATTTTACAATATAGTGTAGTAAGCTAAATATTTTATTTTTATGATTATAAGTTTTATTTAACATTCTTTCTCCTTTTTCTATACTTTTTACATTATTTTTGTATCTTATTGTTTATTTTTTTGGTAGTTGAAAGTTGGTAGCACTTAGTTAAAAAATATAATAGTTTTCAGGAGTTTAAACTATTTTATTTAAACGAACATAATTAAATTCTATTTACATTCGTTTAAAAGCAAGACTAACTAATTATCCATGGATGAATTCAATCAAAATCACTTGCTGGAAATGTTATACATATATAATCTCAAAATATTTAACTAATCTGTTAAAACTCTTCCCTCTTCAGGCACTCGAATTGTATAACAAGAGCATTTGCTATGCAGAACCAAACTCGGAACATTTATCCATTGGCTATGCCAATAGATCGGCGGTATTATTCGAATGGAAACGATATCGCGAATGTCTGGCTAACATTGAGCTGGCACGCAAGGCCAACTATCCGGAAAGGCTGCGCCATAAACTAGATAAGCGAGAGCGTGACTGCCAGCAGCTGGTGCAGCAACAGGCGCCAGATATTGTGCCCTACGGCTTTAAGCTGACCTTTGAGGCACATTCTCAGGTGCCGTTTATAGCCAATTGCCTGGAACTGCGCGAAACACCCGACGAGGGTAGATTTATAGTGACAACGCGAGATCTGGTCGTTGGGGATGTCGTTGCCGCTGAGCAACCTTTCTGTTCGACACTGCTGCCACCGATGCGGTACATTAGATGCGCCACATGCAAACAGGAGCGTTATTTAACATTAATACCCTGCGATAGCTGCTGTTCGGTGATGTTCTGTTCGGAGCAGTGCAAGAAGAGCGCCAATAGCAGTTTTCATAAGTACGAATGCCCCATTATTGACTTATTGCATCGGATGTTTAATAAAATACATGGAATTGCGTTGCGCACAACGTTGACCGCCCTAGATCTTTATGGCAGCATTGAGGAGCTGATGTCATACTGTGAACAGCCGCAGAATCAGCATAAGTGCGTTTTTGACTTGGATTATACGCAACTGACGCCCCAAGAGCATTATCGAGCCATACACGGTCTTGTAACGAATCAACAGCTGCGCTCTGTATCGGATCTCTTTCAGCGTTCAGTAGTTTGTGCCGTATTAAAGCATTTTATAATTGAGTACACTCCACTGAAGGATTATCTAGGCGGTGAGGATGGCCGTAACTTTTTCACTGATCTACTGTTTAGACATTTACAAACATCACCATCGAATATGCATGGCATTGATCTTGTCGAGCAGGTCAATGAGACCAAGGACGATCAAACGCACTCATCCGGCGCCTATGCGTTTCTATCGCTGCTGAATCACTCATGTGCGCCCAACACTCTGCGCGTCTATGAGGGCACCAAGGCCTATCTATTTGTCCTGCGTCCCATCAAGGCTGGCGATGTGCTCTATGATAATTATGGGTAAGCGATAAAATGCATTTAATAATTAATAAGTAAATATTAATTATCTTCTCTTTTTTAGCGCACACTTTGCAATCTTCAGCAAGAAACAACGCCAGGAAACGTTGTCCATGCAATATCGCTTTAATTGTAAATGCGCGGCTTGCGAGCTGGATTATCCCACGTTTAGACAGATGCCGCAAAAGGCGACGGTGCCGTCGGTAAATGATGATACGGACATGAAATCGCTGGGTGCCTACAATTATGAATTTGCGTCGAGCAATTATCGCAAATATTGTGATTTTCTAACGCAATATGCCGCCGCCTATCCCTGCGAACAGATCAGTTCGGCCGAGGAATGCCTCAAGATGGCGCTGCATATAATGGTGGATGCGGTGCCGCTTAAGGCAAAAATGTAAAGTGTCTGGGACACAATGCACTGACTGCCTCGCAACCCGCCATCCCATCACAACCACAACCACACCCACACGACACCATCCCAAGACACAGCGACGATTTCTTCATACGGACGAAAATGCAGTAATTATACTTACTATATAGATTGTTGCCATAAGTTAATAACATTTTGGCAGCTGAAGCAGTTGTTGAATCATTTTTGAACATTGACACACAATTGTTTTTTTCCAATTGTAAATTTCTAAATTGATCTTTTCCAAATTATTTTTGTTTATATTGTTTAAAAAAAAACCAAAATTCCCCCCACACTAAACGACAAAATTTTTAGATCGTTTCCACTAGTGGATACAAGTCACAAGCTCAAAATTTTTGTAATGTTGGATCAATGTCTTCGAAACTGCAGAACAAGAAAGAATGTTTTTTGTAATTATTTTACAAATACAATATTTTCTAATTATGCATTACATGCTTTAAATTTATTTCGCAATTTTAAATGCATTTTTAATGCATTTTGCTGTACAAATCGAGTAATTGCTGATTAAGTACTTGACCGCCGCTGCTGCTCGCCGTTGTGACCACGTCATCCCCATGGCTATTGTTGGACGTCAGCAGCTGTACAAATTCACAGCCGGAGGCATTTGGGTTGTGTAGCACCTGGGACGTTGTTGCTGTCGCTGTCGCTGCCGCCGACGCCGCATTGTTATCCAAATCGGTAAACAAAATGTTTGAGAATGTTTGCTCAAATTGCTTTTGAAACTGATGCGCATCCATGGGCTGCAAATCCTCACCAGCTGCCAACGGCGTCTGATTTATATTCAGCTGTGCAGCCAATTGATCCATACGATTTGGTTCATGTTGTTGCGGCTGAGTAGATTCATTGCTTTTGATATAAATATTGTCACCAATGCATTGAACATATTCCTCATAATGTGTCTGCTCCACTACGGGCAGAAAGCTGCCATCCATGGCCTGAAAACCAAGACGTATCAGTAGCGATATCTTTGTATTGAAGCATTGCAGCCAGGCCTTGTTGGTGCTATAGATAGACATCTGTTGCTCCTCACCACAGGTATTCCAAAAATCCAATAACGTATTCTTGCTATAATCAATGAGCATATGTTGCTTTGCGTCCGGATATAGCCTATTAATGGCATCCAAATGCCGAAATGTAATGTCCAACAAATGATGCTGATGACGCGAGACAAATAGCTGCCATTTATATACCATTGTCATGAGATTCCACAGCTTCTCCATGGATGTCTCGTCCAGGCGCATTAGCGAACAGGTGGCTATGTCATTTAGCATAAATTTGCAATGCTCGGCGGTTAGGAGCTGTGCACTACCATGCATGGATCCATTGATTAAAGATTCTATGAATTTTGGGTCCAACAGCACCGTTGTCACATCGTGTATGACTGCAAGAATGTGGCCAACACAAATGACTGGAGCTCAATTAAAACGGGAGGAATCACCACCCACTCACCTTGAACGGACTTGTCGGCGGCAATTTGTTGAGCCTTTAGACGCTGGTCAATTACGAACAATGCCTCACAACCCAGATTGACCAGTAAGAATACGTTGGCGCGTGGATTGGGTCCCAGTTTTGCGGACATTTTCTATTTTTATTTTATTTTATTTTAAAGCTTCAACCGTTGGCAACTGTGGCGTTCAAAAGGTAAATGTTAACTGAAATTGGACGGAAACCGCATACAAGTACTACTAGTAGCTAGAACACAGCACGCGACACACGAATAATTCACACATACATTTATTTTATTGGATTTTTCGTTTCCGTGCTGGGGAGTGAGGTCCTGTGATGACGACGACGACGGCGATGTTTGACTGGTTTATGAAAACCCCGGCAACGTCTTTTTATCGCTACAATAAATGCAAATAAGAACTTTGTACACAATAGTCGATAGCTTAAATACCCTTTAATGCGCACTTCATCTTTATAAGAGTTATTAAAAAATCTAAACATTTATATAGGGCTTCAAAACTTAAGCATGTAAAGCTGTAGATTTTAAATTATAGGGTTAACAGCTGCAACCAAGTCAACAACAAAGTTTATATACCCTACACTTGCTGCCCCAACAAAAGTGTTCTGTGTAATTATGGCCGCGGAGTGGGATTTCGACCTAAAGTTTTTCTTTGCCGTCTGTCTGTCCCATAGTTATTGATTTCGGTTTAATTTGCAAAACAATATTGTGGTTGTTGTTTCTAATTTTTTGAACAATTACAAGTATCATGGAAATTATGGCAGCAGGTTAATACATAAAGGGACTTGCGTGTCTGGACAAAGGAGTGAGTAGAGGGCTAAATGTCAAGCTCGGATATTTACATAAAACTCAAAAACATCATAAGGCCGACACATTTACATACGCATTTTGAAGCCTGCCAAACGTTAGCACGCCCACAAACTGCACTTTTATGCTAATGTAGTTTTAGATTGGTGGTGGTGGTTGCTGTGTAGCGTATGCGAACGGCAGACCCCAAACACCTAAACTGCCAGGACGACGGAAAAGGAAATCGGAAGTTGCGTGATTACCCGCACAGTGCAATTAGCGCTTGACATTAGGTTGAGAGCTTTTAAATTTTGGCGCGCAACTATTAATTATTACAGCTCGGTCACACTAATAATCAACTGTTTTAAATCAGTATTTTCTAGTAAGTTGGACAAGCAAATATTTTTATTTATCTAACGTTATTTATTTGAACAGAGTATTTTTTATTTTAGCTGAAAACATCGCGGTTATCGGTATATCGCCGGCATAATAATATAAAAGCTGCTGAAAATTTCAGACTGTTGATTGAGCAAAAATATAGAAAAAATGTCTGTTGTGGTCAAATCTCTAAAATATTCAAAATTGGGCGTCCCGCTTGATGTTTTGGAGCTTGTCGAGGATAAGGTGACGACAGCGCTTAAGGAACAACAGGTGTTCGTGAAAATTTTAGCAGCGCCCATCAATCCCTCCGACCTTTTGACCATACAAGGCAAGTCAGCATGATAAGCACAATTACCATGAATTATCTTTACTGTAAGCATGATAATGAATTGCAGGCAAATACCCCGCGAAACCAAAGTTTCCAGCCGTAGCTGGCAATGAGATGGTAGGCCAAATTGTCAGCGTGGGCGAAAAGGTGCAGGGCCTGAAACCAGGTGATCAGGTGGTGCCAAAGACCGGCGGTTTGGGCACCTGGAGGACGCACGCCGTCTACAACGAGGATCAACTGATTGCTATTTCAAAGAAGGTGGGCTTGGTGGAGGCAGCGACCCTTGCAGTAAATCCCTGCTCCGCCTATCGCATGCTCAAGGACTTTGTAAAGCTATCCCCTGGAGATACAGTCATACAGAATGGCGCCAATAGCGCCGTCGGGCAGGCAGTGCACCAGCTATGCCGTGCCTGGGGTATCAACAGTGTGGGCATAGTCCGTAATCGCCCAGAAATTGCCGAGTTAAAGGAAATGCTTGAAAATTTAGGTGCCACTGCTGTCCTGACAGAGGAAGAGCTGAGTTCCAGCGATATCTTTGAATCGGGCAAAGTGAAGCGTCCCATTCTGGCCTTCGACTGTGTTGGCGGTAAAAGTGCAGCGGACCTTACACGTCACCTCGACAATGGCGGTGTTATGGTCATCTATGGCAGCATGAGTAGCGAACCGGTGAACGCATCGGCAATCGATTTAATTTTCAAGAACATTTCATTTCGTGGCTTTTGGTTGACGCTATGGAATAGGGCGAATTTTAGTTCACCGGAGCGTGCGGAAATGTTTAATGAAATCTGCCAGTTGATTGAGGCGGGCAAATTTGCAGCTCCCACACATGATTTGGTGCCGCTAACGAAGTTCAAAGATGACGCCGCTGCAGCGCTAAGTCTCAAGGGTTTCACGGGCAAAAAGGTCGTACTGGACATGAGTTGTTAAATGTACATATATGTTGATAATTATTAGTTGAAAAAGTGTTAATTGCAATATTTATTGTGATACGAAATTGCAAATGTATTAGAACATTATATTCATTGTATTTTATAGAAAGAATTATATGTATAAAAATGTTTTGATCGATCATGAAGATATTTTAATTATATAAAAGCAACTTTTTATAGCAAAATTAATGCAGCGGTTTACACCAAAAGAGAACTGGATTCTCATAAACTATAGTTATTTTGTGGCATAGATTTTGAAAGTATTATAAAAATTCTTGAACTTAAAACGAGCGAGTGTAATTGAGGGATTTATAATAAACCAAAAAAAACACTACATTGGACTTTGATCACATTCGTATAAACAGAATACCAATAAAAAAGCAGACTACTTTCGATTATAAGCATGCAATCGAATAAAAACTTAATAAATTTATAAGCAAATAACTCAAAATAGTTTAAAATAAAATCATTTTTTGAGGATGTCTCGACAAAAATAAATATAAATAGACGGAATTTTTTAAATCTACGCCCCATATACATTAATTATATATATGTATATAAACCAAACTCTGGGATAATGCAAATATTTGTAATTTTTTTTATTATTAATTGTATATTTTTTGGTTTATTGTTATCCTGTCCTCTCTCTTATCAGGAAAATAAAAATCTTTCAAATTCAAATCGATTGATTGTGTCAAAACGCAGAACAATCGATTATATACCGATTATTAGCTAGTTCTTGCAGCCCTGGGATTAGTTTACCGGCGCACTAACAAAATAAAAACATTAAACTGTTCTTTTTTCTGTTGTGTTTGCTGATTTAAACTGTAATATATACATAAAATGTTACGTAAAACATTTCCAAGCTGGACACGCCCATCGACGCTATGTCGTCAAATGTCCATTGTGGCTAAATCTGTGAAATACACGCAACACGGTGAGCCGCAAGATGTTTTGAAACTGGTGGAGGATAACCTGGCGGAGCCCAAGGATAAACAAGTGCTGGTAAAAATTCTGGCAGCGCCCATCAATCCGGCCGACATTAACACAATACAAGGCAAGTCAGCATGACAGTTGATTGATTAAATAATTAATAATAGTTATATAAACATATTTAAATAAACTGTAGGTAAATACCCTGTGAAACCAAAGTTTCCGGCCGTAGCAGGCAATGAGTTTGTGGGCGAGGTTCTCTGTGTAGGGGATAAGGTTAAGAATTTGCAGCCAGGAGCACATGTGGTGCCGCTGGCAACCGGCTTGGGTACCTGGACAACGCATGGCCTCTACAATGAGGATCAACTGCTTTCTATTTCCAATAAAGTGGGCTTGGCGGAGGCAGCGACCATTACTGTGAATCCCTGTACTGCCTACCGTATGATCAAGGACTTTGTTAAGCTATCACCTGGAGATACAGTCATACAGAATGGCGCCAATAGTGCCGTAGGGCAGGCAGTGCATCAGCTATGCCGTGCCTGGGGTATCAACAGTGTGGGTATTGTCCGCAATCGCCCAGAGATTGACGAGTTGAAGCAGATGCTGCAATGTCTAGGCGCCACTTGTGTCCTGACCGAGGAAGAGATGCGTACCAGCGACGTCTTCAAAACTGGCAAGCTTAAGCGTCCCAAGCTGGCCTTTAATTGTGTGGGCGGCAAGAGTGCAACGGAGGTGTCCCGTCATCTGGACAATAGCGGCGTTATGGTCACCTATGGCGGCATGTCTCGCGAACCTGTAACTGTTGCCACAGGCCCATTGATTTTCAAGGACATTTCATTTCGGGGCTTCTGGATGACACGCTGGTCAAAGGTGAACTACAGTGCACCTGAGCGTGCTCAGATGTTTAAGGAAATTTGTCAGCTGATAGAGGAGGGTAAGTTTGTGGCTCCGACGCACGAGATGGTACCGCTGGAGAAGTACATGGATGCCGCCGTTGCAGCGCTAAATTTCAAGGGTTTTACAGGCAAAAAATTTATATTAAATATGAGCTGTTAATTGTAAAATTTTTGTTGATACTTTTAAATTTGAATTGGAATAAGGTTAAGAATTGTTGGAGACGTCACTATTTCCCTGAATATATGTAGTGTGCAATTGGAAACATAAACTATATGTTTTTTTTCTGTACATTATGCAGATATATTTTAATGTTATTTTACATAAATATTTTATGACATTTCTATTTCATTGGCCTGATACTTGAGCTGCAGCGTCATGGCCGTTGGCGATGTGGCATCGGTGATTGTCAACTGTTGACCATCCTGGAGGCCTAGCTCGCCCAGCGACTGTGTTAGATTTTTACGTGTGGCCTCCTCAATGCTCTTCACATTGGCCATATAGAGAGTGCGTTGTTTTCCATCTGCCATGACTGTGGTCAGAGCCGGACTCTTGAGTTGGAAACGTTGCAAATCGCACAACTGCTTAATAACATCCTCCAGGGTTGTCGTATTGGGATCCTCAATGTTTAGCAATTGCGGAGCATTCGAACAGGCCAAACAATTCTCGGACTTTTCAGCTTCATATGTGTAGGTATAGATACCATCTAGATCGTTGAAGTTTAAATAGTTTGACATGCTGTCATAGCAGCTGGTGGCCAATTTGAACACCTCCAATGCACAGGCAGCGGCAATAACTGCATTAGTGCTGGCCACTGCCGGTATAATATGCTTGATGACGCCCTGCACCAGGCGGTATGTGATGCCGCTTATATTAAACTGATTGGCACGCTCCTGAGCGCGCTCATATATCCAAGCAATATGCTGCGGATCATCGCCATCAAGTGGTGCACTGAAGGGATTCTCCTTGTCCCATTGTATCAGCTTTACATACTCAATACAATGCTCGGGCAGTCGCGGAGTATTTGCGATTGTGCACAGCGGATAATTGACCTGTGGGGGAAACAAATCCAGGGTGCATTCAATGCAGGCCGTGAAGCCGGGCAAAATGACACGGGCATTGCCTTTAAAGCCCTCGGTGCCACCATCAATCATGGGTATAATTGAAGAGACGTCAATGGTATTGTCCTCCTCATAGCGTAGCATAGAAAGCATCATGCCGTTGATCCAACGACGCGCAACAATTGAGTCTAGCCCACAAACAATGATGTGAAACTGTTGATAAAATGACTCGTCAAAGTCCTGTATTTTGGCAAAATGTGGCGTCACCTTACAGGTGGGCACACGATTATTAATAAAGCGAGCGGCGCATTCAGCCTTTGATGAGCCAATATCTGTACGCCGGAACAGAAACTGACGATTCAGATTGGACAGTTCAATGGTGTCCATATCAATCACATGTATATCTCCAAAACCCATCAGTGCCAAATCCTTGAGCAGCTCACAGCCTAATCCGCCGGCGCCAATGATCAGCACTTTGCATTTGGTCTGCAGGAATTCTAAATTGTCTGTCGACGGTGTGAAGTCATCTTTGCAAAAGAGACCCTCCCGTTCCAACACATGTCGCAGGCCATTCCAGCGTTTGCTTTTTAGGGCCATCGCAGGATTAGAAGGTGAAGCAACCGACATATTTGTAATAAACTCGTATTTGGAATCATCAGCCGCAAGCGGATAGCGGCAATATGTTGCTAATTTTTCTTTAAAAATACTAGCCCAAAAACATACCATTAAAATACCAAAAAATAATATCGTAATATTTTTATTTCGATGAAAATTTGATGATTTTGTTGCTTTAGATAAGAAATATCCAAGAAAATTGAATGGTGTTTTCTTTTATTTAAATTAATATTTAGTCAACTGTTAAAACAAAATTGTAAAGAAAGTAATAGTATTTATTATATATAATATAAATTATCGAATATTTAAATATTAAAAATCAATCAAAAATAAGCAACCCTTTTTGAGCAAAGGCAAAATTATCGTCATCGCTTATATCGAAATTTAAAACAACGGCACTTTTAATCGGAAAAATAAGTCGCGTCCTTTGTAGCGTGCTTCCTCTTTGCTGCACTTATTGTTGTAAATAATATTACAATTGAAAGAATTTTCGAAAGTGCGAGTGTGAATATTAAATCTACATTGCATTATCATTGCGCAGTTACATTAGTTAATTTAGACAAGTTGGCGCACACAAACAATTAAAATGACGCTCTCCGTTTTGGCGTCATTTGACGATCTACGTCGCTGCATGCAAGTTCTGACCGATGGCATCGCCGAAGAGGGTGAGTTAAGGTGATTATAACAAGTAATACAGTTTTTTATCGTTAGCCTTGTTTTTCTACAGAATTCCTCAACTTTTTACGCTTATTTGAGCAGTATCATGAGAAATGCAATAACTATGCAACGCAAAATGCGCGCCTACAAACGGAGCTAGACAAATCGTTGGCCAAGATGGGCGATCTAGAGGGTAAGCTATATCATGCGCGTCGCATTATTGATACGGAGATAAAGACACGGCGTCAGGCTGAGCATGAGCGCGATGCTATGGAAAATAAAATATTAGCTGTGGCCGATTTACTGCGACATGAGCGCAATTTGAACAACGAGACGCGCGATAAGTTGGCATTTCTACACACGATGCCCTCGGCATCATCGCGCAAGCGTAAGTCCCTAAATACGCTGCGTGAGGAGGATAAATCATATGGGGACATTAATTCAACTGGCTCGTTATTATCCGATTTATCCATAACGCATTCGGAGGATGATTTTCTCGATGTGCGACGTTCCAAATCATGGCGTGAGCATCGTCCATCATTGCCCAAGAATCCAGTGCCTTGTGTGGGCAATAAACGCTCCCGTCTGAGCACAGGACTAAATACCAGCAACGTTGGCACACCAACACGTCGCTCCAATGTGGGCGTGGATCATCACACATTGAATGTGGGTCAAGGCGCTGATCGATTCTGCGCCACCACAAAAGTCACAATACCACAAGATGGTCAGGGTGTCATACGCGCCGAGTCCACAATTGAGTCTTTGCCAGTGAATATGATCAATGAACGTATTGGAGATCTACAGAGCAATGCGTCGCCACGTCGTTCACCTAACAAGGAGCCAACAGCGCCACCATTGACGCCACTGAATGCCATGGCGGCTATCTCATCGCCAGCACAGCAGAACCGTCCACTGATGCGCAAGCACAGCTTTAGTCAGAAGACATTTTTGCGTGGCGATAACTGTGTCCAGTGCCAGAAGCGGTAGGTTCTTGAATTATAATCAAATATCGCACTTTTGCCAACGATTTTAAGTTAAATTTTAATTTCTTAAATTGCAGCATTCGCTTTGGTGCTGTGGGACTGCGCTGTCGGGATTGTCCAGTTCGTTGTCACATCGACTGTCGCCCGCTGCTCACAGTCAGCTGTGTACCGCTGTCGGGCACTCCGACAGCCAAGACAATGAATGGGTATTTAAGTGATTTTGCGCCAACAATTACACCTATGATACCCGCACTGATTGTGCACTGTGTTAATGAAATTGAGGCACGTGGCTTAACCGAAGTGGGACTCTACCGTTTGTCATCATCGGAGCGGGAATATAAGGCACTCGCGGAACAGTTTTTGCGCGGAAAAATAACTCCACATCTGGGCAATACGGATATTTATGTGCTATGCTGCTGTGTCAAGTATTTCTTGCGTTCGTTGCGCGAACCGCTTATACCCACTTGTCAGTGGAAGGACTTTGCAAATGCTGTACAAAATCCGGATAATAAACTGTCCGAGCAATCGCTTTATAGAGCAGTACAACAGCTGCCGCCTGCAAATCGCGACACTTTGGCTTTTCTAATGTTGCACTTTAAGCGCATTGCCGATTGTCCAGTGGTAATGATGCCAATTGATAATATTTCATTGATATTTGGGCCAACAATTGTGGGCTACTCATCGCTGGATCCGGATCAGCATGCTATTTATACGGAATTGTTTACGCAAAAGCAAGTTATGAAAGCATTACTAGAGCTACCTGGTACATTTTGGCAGCAGTATGTTGCACTGGAGCCGTCACCACCGGTGGTACCACCTGGCAGTGCCGTCAAACGAGTGCCCAGCAACAATAGAGATCTATTTTCGCTATATGGTATTTATCTCTTAGCTTATTATATTTAATTCATTCTAATACTGTGTTATTTTCTACAGCTACGCCACTTAAGGGCACTATGAAGAAGCGCAAGTTTTATGGCACTCCACCAATATCTGCGCATAAGAAGTAGAAGGGCAGCAGCAGCAGCGTCCGTCCCCATCCGAGAATGGTTAGACAGTATTTTATGCATCGCAGGCGTGCTTACTTAAATAACTCTACTTCAAGTATTTACATTTTTTCGTTTTTTGCACCAACGTAATTAAAAACCTGTATCAATTACGTTACATTTTCATTTATTTTTTCTGAATATTTCGTAATCTCATAATAACCATCGACAATTTTTAATAATGAATTATTTCTTTATATAATTGTATAATAAAAGACAGAGCAAGTCTTAACATATGCTAATTGAATTATATTGAATTATAACAGCAATATTATAGTTTTTTATTTTGGGGCTGCCAATTTATATGTAAAAGATTATTCTCTTACTAATTTATATAGAGTGATCACTTAAAACATTTTCAGAAATTAATTACTAACAGCAAAATATCGAACAGGCCAACCGCAATCGATACATAATTTGTATTCCATATCGTTGAAATGTTATATATCGATATTGACGAATTGACATGACATCAATCAAATTTAAAAATATTTTTATTGAATATACGTAAAAGCCTTTTTTCTGCATTCATATTTAAATAGCGACAAGTGAAGAATGTGATAAATGCGATTATCGAAAATAGTTTCGATAATTCCCACCGTAGATTGCCTGTTTCGATAACCTGTTGGGCTTATCAGCAATTTGCAACCGGCTTCATTTATCCCACAATCGATCCTCCTCCACATTGCTGCTCCAGCGTTCTGATCGTAAGTAACAACAGTGCGACATTTTCTATTCTTTCAACTATTAGATAACCATAATAAATTTGCAAAACAGGTGTAAAAGATGGCCAACATTGCAAAACTGTTCTCCGTGCGTGCACAAACTCTGCTCCAGGCTGCCGCCCGTCAGCCCCAGGTGGCCACACGTTTCGCTAGCTGTAAGTATTCATACATACATATGTACATAATATAAGGAATCCGCAAAGATCAAAGTCCAGTTTCATCTGTCTAAATTAATAGTTATATTTATAAGAGATAAATTGTGCTTGTGAGCTGTCTGTATAAGTTGTCGGCTTGTTTAACTAAAACAAAAACAAAAAAACATTGATTACGTAAGGTTAATAATATAAATTTGCTCTTGCCATCTCTTTCACGCTTTCACAGCGGGTAGCAACTGGGAATTCATTAAGACCGAAGTCACCGGAGAGAAGAAAAATGTTGCAGTTATCACACTGAACCGTCCCAAGGCGCTGAATGCACTCTGTAATGGTCTGATGCAGGAGCTGGCTACCGCCCTTAAGGATTTCGGCAAAGATGGGAATATTGCCGCTATTGTGTTGACTGGCAGCGAAAAGGCTTTTGCCGCTGGTGCTGACATCAAAGAGATGGCACCCAATACGTATTCTCAGTGCATTCAGGGCAACTTCCTTAACGATTGGACGGAGGTGGCACGCACCCAGAAGCCCATTATTGCGGCTGTCAATGGTTATGCTCTCGGCGGTGGCTGCGAGCTGGCTATGATGTGCGACATCATTTATGCGGGTGAAAAGGCCAAGTTTGGTCAGCCAGAGATTGCATTGGGCACAATTCCCGGAGCTGGTGGCACCCAGCGTTTAACCCGTGTGGTTGGCAAGTCCAAGGCAATGGAAATGTGCCTAACTGGTAACATGATCAATGCCCAAGAGGCTGAACAGGTTGGTCTGGTCAGCAAGGTTGTGCCAGCAGACCAGTTGCTCGGTGAAGCAGTTAAACTGGGCGAGAAAATTGGCACTCACTCGAATTTGATTGTGCAGCTGTGCAAGGAGGCGGTGAATACTGCATATGAGACAACACTGCAGGAGGGTCTCAAGTTTGAGCGTCGCACCTTCCATGCCACATTCTCCACGGTAACTAAAATAAAATTCTATTAAGTATGCTTTTAATTACATATACATTTTATTTATTCGTTGCAGGCTGATCGTAAGGAGGGCATGCAGGCCTTTGTGGAGAAGCGCCCGGCCAAGTTCATCAGCGAATAAACAAGATTTTTTGAGATATCAATATACCCAGCCAGAAATGCATTTATAAATTCTACCCTGTTATTTGTACGCGCAAATAAAATCCGTTATATAATCTGTATTTTTCCATTATCATATATATTTTTAAATTAATATGTATTTTACCACATGAAACATTAGTTCGATGAGTAGTTTTATAGCTGATTAGAGTTGCTGGATTTCAGCTACCACTGAATTCCAAAGTCCTTGTGAATTCATAGACATAATATTTACATAGATCGACAAATGGTATCAACAGGCACACTTTACAGACAGATATACTCGTATAACACAAACCTGCTAACATTACTATCATAACATCTATTCTGTTATTGCTTTTTAAACCTCTACAGAGACAGTTTAATGGGTTGTCAGTTGATCTTTGACTGAACTTGGTCATAGATCAACTGACACGCAATCATCACTGTCTCCAAATTGGTATGAACACTACACTACACATTTGCATTGATAGATAGACCTAGCTGGTTTTTTGCAATTCAATAACTCTTGTTGTCTTAAACATTGATAATAGTTTTTCAGTTCCATTCTTTGCTGTCTTGCCTTCATTTCTTGAATGAGAGGTGTGTCCGGCTCTTTCTTGAACAAACTATGGAAATAACAATTATCATTAGCATAATCTTTTTGTTCTTGCTGTACTTCTTGGCTAGTCCGGTTAATTGAACTATAGCGTCGAACAACTAAAGGCTTGTGATAGGACAGTTCACTGGGCAATGGAACCTTTTCCAGTTTGGTGGGATACTTGCATTTTATTTTTATATTTTCTACAGGAGGTTGTTTAGTTTTCCATAACTGAGTTTGAGCCTCAATAACGAAGTTGCGTTTCGGTTTCTTGACAGGTAAATCGCGCACTTCCACGTATTTCATTAACTCGGCTATTTTTGCCGCATACAGAGCCCGCTGTTTCTCTGACAAAGCCATGCGATGGGATCTCTTATGAACAGGATAAGAGCTTAGTTCGTTTTTTCCCATAATATCCTTTGTGGATGAGCTATCTGGTTGCACTTCTTCTTCTGTATCTGGCTGCAATTCTTCTAATGTATCTGGTTCTTTCTTAGGGGATGAAATGACTTTGATCTGACGACGTAAAGCGGACTTTCCTGATACTTTGGTTCGACTACTTTTTTTTATACTGGTAATGCTTTCTGGTTTCGGTTCAAAACTTTCTACTGGCACTTCTTGTTTTTGAATAGGCTTAAAAATATCAACCCTGATCGATCGAATTTTGTTATATTTATAGCTTGGAAATGACTGAATCTTATAGCCCTCACTATGACGTTTCCGTAGGGCAGTATACCGCTGCTTTGGTTCATCAAGTATCATAGAAATAGAAGAGCTACTGCCCGAATCGCTAACTAATTCGGAGGAATCTGAATCCCCATTTTTATTTTTTTTAATTGTCCTTTTGTCGTACATCCACTTATTAAATTCATCTATTGAATTCATAGATATATCACTTATATCACTTGTTATGGTTGTTTCGTTGCTTATTGTATCAGAAAGTTTACCTTTTTTAGCTTTAGAGGGAGTTCCAAATAACAAAGATTTGTTTGAGAGTCCTCTGCTTCTATTAATAATCGCAGCTTTCATCATATCGTCAAAGCTGTCATTGAATTTTGGTAATAAGGTATTGTTTATTTGCGGAAAACTTGACTTTTTAATCGGAGTCTTTTCGATTTTCATTGGCAACTGCTTTTGGGATAATTTAGAATTCTTATCCAACAAGACGTCTTCAAAATTTGTATTGTATTTTGCCAAGTTATCGATTTCATTTAAAGGTTTTCTTTTTTCATCTACGTTTTCAGTTGCCTTTGTTTTTCCTTCGCTTGTAAATTCTTGTTTTAAAGGATGCTTTTGTTGTATCGTAGTCTCTACACCTTGCATATCTTTAAAGTTATCAATTATTGTTGGTAAGTTATCGGTTACTTTGGTTTTATCAGCTTTCAAATTGATTTTGCTCTTTAGTAAAACATGTTCTTCTGGAAATGTGGGTTTCACATTTTCCAACATCTTTTCAAATTTGTCAGTAAACTTGGGCTTTATATCTGTTGGGATGTTTATATCAATTTTGGTTGTTGCCTGTGTTTTCCCTTTTCTCCTTTTTAAAGAATGCTTTTGGAGTATCTTAGTATCCACACCTTGCATATCTTTAAAGTTATCAATTAATGTTGGTAAGTTATCGGTTACTTTGGCCTTATCAGCTTTTAATTTGATTTTGCTCTTTAGTAAAACATGTTGTTCTGGGAATGTAGGCTTCAGATTTTCCAACATCTTTTCAAATTTGTCAGTAAACTTGGGCTTTATATCTGTTGGTGTTTTCCCCTTGCTTGCAGATCTTTGTTTGCTTCTGTTTAAAAAATGTTTTTGGAGTATCTTAGCATCCACACCGTGCATTCCTTTAAAGTTATCGGTTTCAGCTTTCAAATTGATGTTGCTCTTTATTAAACCATGTTGTTCTGGAAATGTGGGTTTCACGTTTTCCAACATCTTTTTAAATTTGTCAGTAAATTTCGGCTTTAAATCAGTAGGGATATATATACCAAATTTAGTATTAATTGATTCGTGTGTTCTTTTTAAATTCATACATTTTTTCTGATTGCAAAATAGCTGGAGGAGAGCATGCTCTGTAAGCACTTGTTTTTTCTTCTTTGTATCATTCTTTTGTGCATAATATTTGTCAATAATTTTTTCGGGCGTTGTTCTTACATTCCTTACATTTTTATGATTGCAAAATAGCTTGACGAGAGCATCTTCTGTATTCATTTGTTTCTTCTTCTTTGTATCATATTTTTGTTTTACAGGATATCTTTCAATAAATTCTTGATTTGTTTGTTGCTTACCATATATACCAAACTTAGTGCTAATAAATTCTGGTGGTGCTTCAATTTGCTTGGAACTCTTCTGCTTTACGAACTGCCGGAAAAGAGTGCTTTGCCTAATTATGTCATTTTCGTTTGCTCGTAATCCATCGTTTGATTCTGATGCTTTGTGCTTTGCTCTTTTATCAGATATAAAGCTAGGCTTCAACTGAGTCGGTTGGTTAGCTGGTCCTTCATGATTCTGCAGCCACTTGGCCCGATTAGTTTGTGGGTCATTTAATAATTTTGGTGCATACTTTTGATAGTAAGGTGTTTCATGCGGATTTAACTTTACCGCTAACGAACGGCTCAATAAAATGTCGTTTAACCAATTCTGTTTGGGAAACTTCTCAATAACTCTTGTCGAAGGCCATTTTCCACAAAATTGTTTGGTGCTTTGTTTGCACAACGAAGCGCAACGCATTAACTCAGTCTACTTATTTTTTTTTAATACACATAAAATTTTTATTCATATTTTTTTTATTTTTTTTTTGAATTGAAAACTGAAAATTTATGGGCAACTCTGTTGTCGTAGAGACGAACTATCGTTAAGACCACTACACTAGGCCCATCACTACTTGACACAACGATAGTTGAAGTTATCGATACTGCTTATCGCAAATGCAAAAACCAAGCTCACATACACATATACACAGCTAACACACATATAGAGGACATTGCATACACTTTACTGTTAGTCCTGCGCGTTGGCCGTTGTGCGAGCAAAAGTAAAAGTGAAAATCAGGCCCTTGAAATTTTCCTGAAATATTTCATTAAATATGCATGATTAATAATATCTAATTTGTGCGCGTGTCGTTTGTGTTTGTTTTGAATAACGGTTACAAATTCTGTGGCTTTTGCGCGCTTATGTGTCAGCAGCTAAGAATTCTAATAAAAAGGCAAAACAAGCAGTTTCTTTGCTCTTTCTGATGTGCTGTAATCTATAATTGCGATATACAAACAGCACACACACAAACACATACGCACAGTTCGTGATTGTATACACACACATATACTTTTAAACGGAACGTCCAAGACGCCCCCGCATTGCCCTTGAGCTGGCATAGTAAGAAGCATTCGATTTTTCACAACAAGACGTGAAAAACGCGAAAAAAAAATACCGAGAAGAATATAACACGACTGACTATAAATTTGCGCAGCTCGCACGCGTTTACCAAATCCAATCTATATAAATAAATATAAGCAAATAAATATATTTAAAAAAAAATATTATACAGTTAGACATTAGAAATGGATGTGCTCAATCAAATACTCAACATTAATGCTGGCGGCGCCTATGGCGGTGGCAAGGCGGGTGGCGCCTTTGATCCGCTCACTTTTGCCATGAAACCTCAAGTTGTCATACGCGCCCTCTGCTGGGTAAGTTAGATAAAGGACAGCGCCCCCCCCCACACCCATAAGTCATAAAATGCTCAGGGCTCTAGGGCCTCTCACAGGACATTTTTAACATCAGTGTTAAACGAGGGTGTTTTTATTTTGGCTTTTGATGTTAATTGTACTGGGAATACACATGGTATAAGAACAATTGTAAATTATAATTGGCAGATTATTTTTTAAAATAAAATAAATTATTTTTATTTGAAAATTCTTGTTGAGTCAAATAATATAATATATTATAGTTGTTTCTGTATTATATTGGTCTGAAAAAGTTTTGAGATAATTTTGACGAATATTATTTAAATTTTACAGAACAGTGTAATAAATAGATCTCGAATTTTGCATATAATTTACAATTTTTTTGACATATTTTTTCCAACTTTTTTGCATCTTTTTTGAATATATTTTGCATATTGTTTAATATTTTGCTCTAAAATTTGTGACATTTGAAAGATAACAGGTTTAAATATAAAATTTGGTATCAATCTGATGAAAAAAAAAACAGAAAAATATATAAAATCGGAGGTCTAAAAAAAAAATTGTAATTGAAATGAACTATTTTTATATAAAAAAATTTAATCTCGCTTCTTGTGTTTCCCCCTTTTTTTTAGTACAGTATTATACTGATTCGCTTAAAGCTTTATATTAATTCTACTTAATTGACTAATATGACTAAAAAAATATCAGTCCTGTGTTTAAATAAAAATAATATTACCGTATAATAACATGCTGAGTTTACATAGTAATTAAAAAAAAATAGAAGAAAAACAAGGACTATAATATAAATTAAGTAATTAACCAATATAAACAACATCTGTGTTTATTCAAGTTGCTTTGGGAATTGTTGAATAATTTTGTGTTTAATGTTGATGACAGATTCGTGATTTGTTTATGCAGCTTTGAATATATATTAATGTAGTGAAAGGATGGGACAGGGAGCTAGACACACGTTTAATTAGACCATGGCTAAGTCGGGGCACAGCTGTGCAGTTGCTATTAAAAATCTCACGCCAACAGAAATTTGTTATAAAAGCCATAAAGTGTAAGCCAAATGCAATAGACACTAACAAAGCCATTATAAAAGAGGCCGTCATGTGCGTCATGAGCTTTTAGTGAGTGGATAGACTAGATTAAGAACTATATAGTTAATAGTCATTTGGGTGAGCATGAATTTGTGCTTTTCATTTTTATTTAATGGCACTTTTAGTGCTGACGGCATATACGTAATATTTGCACAGTTACAACAACAATAACAACAACAACTTTTGGCCAAGGACCTGCTTTATTATTGCAGTTGCCATTGCCAATCCCCAGGCGCTACCCATGCTGACTAAACTTGGCCTTCACTTCAAAATTGGGTCACAAACCTAAATATGTCCTGAATGTGAATACGTGTGGTAGTATTTGTGTTTGTGTGTGTACTTGAACTTCTGGTTTGTTGCACCTTCTCTTTATAATCAATATATATATATATATATATATATATATATATAGATAATGCTTGCCGAGTTTTAAGTTCTATAATGTCAACACAATTGTCACTAGGCAACATTACTTTTTATTCAAAATAAACACTTTATTCTCTGTTCGAGTTTTTAATTCCTCTTGGATTAGTGTACACTTAGGAATTTATGATTCCATTGTGTCAGTTATAAATTACACTAGACGTGACTTGATTTTTATAAATAGAAATTGTTTACTTGTTTACAAATTAATTAAATCATAAAACGTTTTGGTTTCAACAAATTACTTATTAAAATGCCTTTTTAATTGATGATATAATAAATCAAATAAATCCTACTAGTTTACAGCAAAAAAGGGAACTGAACTCTCATAGACTTTTTTTGATGTATTTTTGGGCGCTGTTTTCAAAAATGCAAAACATTTATTTTTCCAAAGAAGAGTTTTCGTAAAAAACGCAAATAACTAGTTATTTTTTTAAAAGTTTTTCGACTAATTTGTACATATCTACTTCGGATCTAATTTAATCTTAAAAAATGTTAAACAATCCAATAGATAATTATATCCCCTTCCTAGAGATATGCCGTTTATGCGGATCTATACTTTTTTGCATTTTTAAAATATAGTTGAATTTCACCTGCTCTGTTAAAAATTTTAAAAATTCTATTAAACACGTCTTAAGATTTATAATGTTAGATAATTGTTTTATAAATATTTTTGGCATACATTTGTCCAAATCGTACAATAAATGTGGTAGTTATTCAAGAATTAGTAAAAACATCTATGAAAAAATGCATTCAAATAATTATTTAACATATTTTTGTTATTATATTTGATACTTGTTGTTAGTTGGCTTGAGGTTAAAGTTTATGTTTTAAAGAAAAGTGGGTTTCTAATATTCTATACAATATATATTATAAATTTCGGCGGCATTTGTATTCAGTGATTTTTCACAATGTCCTGTTCGTCAGGAACAACTACATCATAACAACAAATTTTTATATATATTTTAATTCATACTTATACACATTTCCATTTCTCATTTTGTTGTTCAGTGTAATTTAGCTGCTTTTGTTTGATTTTCTGATTTCAGCTCTTTTCCGTTGTGGTCTTTGGCTGCATATCCTCCGAGGGCTGGATCGAACAGGATGGCAAGGAGGTTTGTCTATATAATAACGATGGCATGGCCTGTAAATTTGGCAATACCATTGGCGTTTTTGGATTTCTCGCCTCCATGGGCTTCATTGGCGGGGAATTTCTGTTCGAGCGCATGTCATCAGTGAAGAGCAGAAAACGTTACGTCATGGCGGATATGGGTTTCTCGGGTGCGTATAATAAAAAAAAGGGGAATTTTTTCTATTAAAAAAACTAAGCTCATCTTTAATCATTTGCAGCGCTCTGGGCATTTATGTATTTCATTGCATTCTTCTATTTGTGGTCCCAATGGAGCTCAGCACCCATGCCACCAATGGGAATTGGAGCCGGTAGCATGAAGACGGCTATTGTATTTTGTCTCTTTAATATCTTCAGCTGGGTAAGTGCTAAATACCATCTAAAATAGTTAAAACTATTGACAATACAAAGCAGGACACAACAATTGGATTATAAAGAATAAATTTGAGATATAGCAGCTAAATATCACAATATAAAACCTTTGATATTATATTTTGTTTTACAAAGTTTTCTTTAAATTTAAATGTCCTTTAAATTGCAGGCTCTGTGTGCCTTTATGGCCTATAAACGTTTTTTGATTGGCGCCGGCGATGAGTTCACCTCAGCCTTTGAGACTGATCCGGCCAATGTGGTACATCAGCAAGCATATAGCTACTCCATGGACAATGATAATGACCAATATAGCGCCTCGCCATTTGGACAGCCCGGACAGCAGCGTAAGTTAAACAATTGAGTAACTATTAATAACATTTAGTTAATTACATACTTGTATATTTTTTAGCTGCCATGGATCAGCAATCTGGCATGGAGTATCAACAACCCACCTATTAAGCGTATCTCTCAGCCACAGTGCGGGCAAGTTGTGCTCCTCCTCCGTTGTCGACACACATTTTTTGGTAGTGCAAATGGCAAAAAAAATACAATTTTTACACCAACTATAACTATAGAACACAATGTTGGCTTAAAACTAAATACACCGATGTCAAGCATATACGAACAACAACAAAACAACAAACAAAATAACACAACTACAACAATGCCATGCATTTTCTTCACCAAAAGGATATTATTAAGCAGTAATTTCTGCTTTTATTGAAAGCCCTATCCTTATACAGAATTATGTGTATTAATATGATAATAATTTATAAGCTAGCCCCCTAAGTTATGTGTGCAGTTTTTGTAGTGGAAATTTGTTGCAATATATATACATATATACGAATATGATATATACATATTATATATACTAAATAATAATATATAATTATGCTTTAAACGTTGTTAGTTATTTAGTACATTGTATTAATTTTCTTGTACACGGCCCTGGCCCTTCTATACTCAGCTCTAGATTTGGCTTCTTTACGATGACAATAGCTTGGCAAAAATAACAAAAAAAAAAAAACCAAAGAAAAAAAATTAAAAACTTAAGAAATTAATGCAAAGCAAATACAAAAACTGTTTTTTAGACAAATTTACACACGCCAATACAGTAAAATGATGATAGAAATTGACCCACACTAGTTAACTAGCAGATATAACAAAAAAAAAAAAAAAAACTGCTCAAAACATATCCATTATACAACAAAAAGACAGACATACATTTTACTCGAACATGAGAAAAAACTCATTTTCTTTAGCTTGATCTTGATCTATGTATTTGCAATATGGTTCTTTCTAGTGCCCAAAATGCAACAGGATCCGTGGCCAGGGTCGCTTAAAGTTAACGCATATATAGTAACAATAAAAATTCAACGCCAAAATGTAAATTCTAAAATTGAAAAAACAACAAATAATTGTTAAAATAAAAAAGTGTGAAATAATTGAGAAAAATGTACGTGTGAAGAGGGGAATTGGGGGTTTACAGAGTATTAAAAAAATTGAGTTTAATTTACTTATAATTTTCTAAATAATATTGTTCTTAATAATATTTAAATAATCCACTAGGAAACCTAGATTTATAAACCAACTAGTATTTATATTTATTGCATTTTAATATGAATTAAATTATTTATAATTAAATTCTACATTTTCTAATCTGAATTTATTATAATTTGTACGCTTCATAATCTTTGTTATTAACAAAGACTTGTCGTTTCAAAAATATTAAAATTTTGATAATAATTTAGATCGTCATACAATTTTAATCATTTAACAAAACCCCCCAGGCAATTTATTGTTGACACACATAAAAATTGTATAGTCAAAAATATAAAATAAATAAATAAATAAAATTCATACTTTGCAGTTAAACATTAACCAATATCAATGAATGTAAACATATTTTATAAATAAACATAAATGTTTGTTTAGTGCAGCATCAAATTATGATAAACTACGAGAGTATTTGTTAAATAAAAAAAATATATATATTATATATTTATGTATTGTATATGTACATTGTGTAAGCCAGCTGTATGTATATGTCTGTTGTAGTATGTGCAAAAGGCTAAACAAATATATACTTATATTTATTTGAATAAACTAATAAGCAGTTCATCAACAATTCTACAAGTATTTAGAGCCAAAAAATAAAATAAAATCAACATACACACAGACACTCAGTAAAATTTTTAAATTAATCGTGTAGAATTCGTGAGCGTTAAACAATTACACAATTTATGCATACAAAGAAAAAAACGTTGACAAAATTAATAAGAATTAAAAATATATATTAATTAATTAAATAATCGGAACAACTGGCAGCCAAAATTTGAAGCTAAATTATAAATATGTATACTTGTTTGAAAAATCAGTGAACAACAAAAATGTAATAAAACCAAATCCCAACTAAAATGAGAGAAACATTCAATAAATTATGACACATATTTTTAAAAACCATAAAAAAAAATTAATGCTGATATTTCTTATACACAAGGGAATTATTTATTATTTACTTGGCTGAATTATTTATAGGTTGAAAAAAAGCATTTATAATGCTCGTATCATTAGAATATTTTATGAATCCCTTTGTGGTATTATTATTATTTTCATATCGCAAACCAATTAAAAATAAAAAGGGTATATACATAACATATATATAATAATAATTACCACAAAATGTATATATAATCGGGTTCGGCATTATCAAACAAGTAGGCACAAATGGGAAAAAACGATTTTTGAAAATTATTAATTTTTTTGTTGATTAAATTTGGTATAGCTGTCATTCTTGAAAAATTCATAAATCTTATCTCCAAATGTGCACGTTTGTATATACATTTCTATATAAATTCAAATTAGTATATACTTAGGTACCATGCTAACTAAAAGAGATTTTTGGGAATATCAGATCGAACCACATGATGTTTTATAATCGTTCACAATTATTAAAAGTTTATCATCATCAGAATTTTAAATATTTAATTTTGATTGATTTATTTCCAAAAAAATTGTTAAGCAATAATTTTAATTTATTATAATAGATTAAATACAAATCAGAAATTTTTTTATTTTATTTTTAAATTGATTTTTATGATTATATTTCGCACTGAATTAATGGTGCATAAGAATTATTTCTCTACATTCGTCTTGAGTCATATCGGCAAACTGATTAATGCCCATTGTAAAGGTTTCCTTGCCAAGCACATAGTTAGCGTTATGTTCCCGAATCTTCTGCAGATTTTCACAAAAGGTTTTTATATGCTGCTCATCAAGACTGGGGTGGCTGTACATCTTGCTAAAGTCGCTCTGTTAATTGGAAAATTGTTTAAATTAAAGTTTTTCTAAAATGTTGCATATTTTAAACTAATATTTTTGCTATTTTTTTATATTATAAAATTATGCATATCTACCTTATATTTGTTCCAAGTTTGCAAATCGCATTCAAACTTTGAGGAAGTGAGATAAGTCGGAGAAACAGTCAATGGAATTCTACTTAATACTCCAACAGCTGGTGATTCAATCTTTGAGGAAAGCCCATCAGCTGTATCTAGAGGTGGAGTAACAGTTGTGGGTGCACTCCATGCGCCACCAGCCAGGCACAGAAAAACCGCAATAATTCTAAAAGTAAGCTCCATGGAATTCATCTTGCAGTCTTGAAACGTTCTTAATAACTGAGCTCTGATCGAATGAGCGTTCTAATTTATATACGATTTGTTATTTCATATATATGTATAAGTATGGCTATTCCTGGAATTGAAACATAAATTAATATTTGTGCTTTTTTTCAAATGTTTGCGCGACAATCTCTTATTAAATTTTAAAACTCTCTGGAGGCCCTTTAGCTCTCTGGAGGCTCTTTAGCTGGATAAGAAATATATGTAAATATGTAGAAATCTCAGTTTAAATTGCTTAATTTTGTTGTGTGTTTGTGTATTGTAGCTTTGAGTATATATTGAGTATAAATTAAATAAAATCTTGGCACTGGTTTTCTTGTTATTTTAAAATTAAAAATTTTTTTGTTGATCTTATCTTGAACGCATAGAACTAATTCATTTCTCGTTGAATTAAATTTATGCATCATTTTAGACTTAGAGAATAAACAGATGTAGTAGAAACGTCAAAGAAATTTTAAACATTCATTGTGCAAAGCTTTTCTCAGAAACATCATAAAAATTCAATTCATTTTTATTAATTTTTTTTGTTGAAATTTGTATATTTTCTATAGACTATATTAACAATATAAATTCGTATTAGTATGACTAACAAATACCTAATAAATATATATTAGAACAGAATTTACAGAATGGGATAACTGCACTCACTGGCAATGCCACAGAAGCTGCCAGCGTTACGTGGCAGACGCATAAAACCGGATTCTCCCCAATTCTGTGAATATGAATTCTTCACAATCCAATATTCGCGTCCATTTTCAGTGCCATAGCCAACGACAACAACTGAATGATTCACTTCACCCTGATTGCATTCCTCATCCTCGTAAATGCCGCCATCGTACTGCTCAAAGGATATGGCTTCGGCATTCATTGAGCAGGCTAATGGTCCCAGTGTGGCAATCACTTGCTTCATCTTCTGCTCATCTCCGGGATCGATGCGAGCATAATCACGTATCTTGACAATACTCTCACGTGGATAGATGCCAGCCGTTTCATTCTGTCTGCACTCCATCTCGTTCTGCACATAGGGATACTTATTGGCCAGTGTTATGCCATGATCACGTATATACTCAAAGCCGTATTCCTGGAAGCCACCATCACAGCCCATATTGCCATAATCATCGGCGCAATCCATCAAATTCTGTTGCGACAGCGGCACCAGGACGCCCGTGCGCCTAAATAGATGACCCTCCACAGCGCCCGTGGTAGAGAATGACCAACATGAGCCGCATCCAACGCCCTGAAAGCCAGCAGGTGTCACACCTCCCTTCTCACGCCAATCAAAGGATTCTGGCAGGTAATCATTTGAAGCCGTTGTGGCTGGCACAAAATTTATGTGGCGTGTGGTAAGTTCTCTGCGTTGGAAAAAGTGAAAAAAAAAATTAAATGAATTATGTGATTTTGTTTGTCGATTGTATTGGATTTTCATTAGCACCAAATGACCTTGACCAACTACAAATATATAGGTTTATTTAACCCCAAAGTTTTTAACTGCGTTTATGATTCATTATTTTATCAAACATTTTAACAAAATTTAAGCGTTCATATAGCTTTATTTTAGCCCAATATTTTCCACTGCGTTTATGTGTCATTATTTAATCAAATATTTTAACAAGATCGAAGCGTTCAAATGAACAGAAAAAAGAACATTTTTTGGAGCATTTATGTTGTTAATGCTGAGCTATATAAATATATATATTTATTTATATACATATACATATATATACTTTAATGGGATATCCAATATTTACAACTTACTGACAAATTGATGATCAAAAACTTGGTTTAACAATGCAAAAAAGAAAATTTTTATTATTGTTGCCGCATGATTTTCTGGTTTGATCTCAAAAGTTCCTCATAAAAAAGTAACGACTTATAATTTTTGGCTAAAAATAATTTTTTTGGAGGAATGTAATACTATATTATTTTGCATTAAAGTATAGATAAAAAACATTCTACCTATATAATTTTTTTTTTAATATTAAACTTGACAAGAGTCTTGTTGCTATTATTATTGTTTATCTTTATACTGACAAAAAAATAATTTTCTAAAAAAAAAATCTCGGAAATCATGTTTAGATGTTGCCAAATGTTTTAATTTATTATTTTTCTTGATTTCAATATCTTTGTCCAAATTTAATATATATGCCACAATTTGCCTCCGAAGGATTTCGAAATATATTTTATTGAAGAACAAAAACTAGTGTTTTATTAAAAAAAAAACTTTATTGGACCTCGAGGCGACTAATCACAAAAAACCATAAGATTTCTTAATTTTTTAAATTTGCTTTTTTAACAAAGAATAATTGAGAACCAAATAAACTTAATCTTGTACATTTTGACACTTGATTTTTCCCACAATGCATAATATGAGCGGCAAATTCTCCAAGTTTCAAGTTTCTAGCTTTAAAATTACAGCTTTTGTCAAAAAAAAAGGCGATCCCGCCCAATGTGCAATGTACTCCTATTTGTTACCTAAATTTCTGTGACTTTATAACTTTATTTTCCCCTTCTCCTTTTCCCAATTTTAATTGTTACTAGGTATACAAATGATCTTGTTTATGCTGCAATTATAATTTTTCGAATTTAGGACAGAGTTGACACAGTTTAAAACTGCAACTCAGTTGTTCATTAAATGTGCTATGTCTAATTATATTAAATAATTAGTACACGCAATCTTCACTTATCTGCTTTACAAAATTATATTGTTTATGCCGACAGCTTGAATAATATTACAAAATAAACTACAAAGAATTGCTACACATTAAAATAACACAATTATTTATGGACTGTTTCTCAACATTTAATTTAATGATGCTGAGTTCATATACAGTCATACTTACTTACATGGAACTTACAAAACTTGTACTACAGAATATTAAATATAGTTTTGAATTAATCATTA
The DNA here is from genome assembly GCA_035043045.1 of Hirtodrosophila alboralis. Taxonomy (NCBI): domain Eukaryota; kingdom Metazoa; phylum Arthropoda; class Insecta; order Diptera; family Drosophilidae; genus Hirtodrosophila; species Hirtodrosophila alboralis. The sequence goes on along the minus strand of JAWNNH010000903.1, from coordinate 463,309 downwards.
GTTAGTGTGTGTAACCCGAAACCGCTTTAATGAGGGGATTTCTGTTTTTGGAAATTTTTACTTACTCGCCCTGAAATGATATCTTGGAGCCAAGCAATGTGGTAACTTCTTTGCGTGTCATATCGGCCAGGGTATTAAGATTCAGATGATAGCTGCTCACACGACTATTGGATAGATCGACGAATGACTTCTTGGCAGCAAAGATACTCTCACGATACTCTCGCTCCTTGACATCCGTATACACTTTGCCCGTCTGACGCAGAAAATCATCAAAATCCCGCACATCGCAGAGTTTGGGAAAAGATTGCAGCGTTTGCAATGACACAGCATTTAGAGAGCACAGTAGCAATAGCAGCTGCAATATCTTCGATTTGCACATCCTCATCCTCATCTGCATATAAATTGAAAAATGTTGTGGGATTTAAGTGGATTATGTAAAAGTGAAAACTGTTGTATAATAATACTAGTCAGCAGATGTAACGATATACATATTTTTAGGCCCATATACATATATTGCCCTTACGCATAAATAAACCAAACTATGTCATGCGGTTTACAGCTGTATGATAAATAATTTAAATTTAGCTTTTTATTGTTAAATATTCCAAGAATTACATTGCTTTGGAGATAAGAATTAATGTGTTTGAATTTGTTGCTATCAGATTATCAGTTGTGTTTTAAATAGATAAAGTTTTTTCTTTTGTATATTTATGTTATTTTAAAGTTTGTTTTTATGCTTTTTTATGTCTTTTTTTTCTTTTTTGTTTTAGAAAGGTATTCACAATTCGACTCGTTTTCTCTGTGGTTTTTGGGCTTTTGTATGTTGTCATTGTATATTGTTAAAAATGTGTTTTTAATTAGACGATTGATGTGTTTCGATTTATATTAACATATACATATGATTAACATATTTCCACATATGATACGATTACTTATGTTTGCTTTTCTTTTTTTTTTGTGAAATTTCTGCCCTTGGCAAACACAAATCAGTTTCAGTTTCACTTTCAATTTAAGCAATTATTAATTTTATAGATCTGCACATTTGCGATTTACGGGGAATTTTTGATGTGGGTGAAAGGTGCTGCTTGTATTTTTTATCTATAAAAAATGCCATTTCATTTATAATGCCCATAATTGCCATATTAATCGAAGTTTGCACACTACACACACACAACAAATAAACACACATTAATCACCTTTTATAACTTGGTTTTGTATGGACTTAACCCGCCGTGAAAAGATCTTGTAAAGATGCCGTTGTCTCGGATGCTGTAAACGCTTTAAGACGCGCTGGCGTTAGACGCTTCGGTTTTATAGGCCCTGGCTAAAACGCTCCAGCAAAAAGATGTTGAAGAAGAAAACCTGCTGAGTCAAAATATTGTATTCAAATTTTTCTTATAGATTAATGCTTTGTATTAAATGCAAATTGATCATTCACTTTGTGTATGGGACTTTTTAACAGTTAATATTTATGTTTGAAATACATGAAGCATATAAACTATGATATATTATTTGTTACAAATGATAATATATATAAATTTTTTTTTTCGCAAAAATCGAACACCAAAATCGGAATCTGTGATGAATTCTAAGAAATTTTCACCATTAAACTATATGTCTTAAATTAATTCTTAGCCGCCGATGAGAAGCATAACGATTTCCGATTGTGTTACTTTTCGGTATTTTGAGGTGTATTTAAGGTATTTAATTTATTAAAAATTAAACATTTTCCAATCATGTTAGACTTAATTCTGATTCATCTTTTGACAACAAATTTTATAAAAATTTTTTTCATTTAATTAATCATATACATATATGTTTAATCTGCTATAATCTTAAACATCAACGTATTTATTTTCTTCTTTTTTTGTCAATTCTATATTTTTAATGAACAGATTTGATTTAGGGCAGTGGGCAGAGGGGGGAAAGAGGTAGCCCCCTAACTACGCCCTTGCCTAGATATCCATTCCTCAACAACTTTTTGTAGGGCATATAATTTTCGTTAATAACTATGTCACACTGTTTATGTTTATCATTGAAATTCTTCATTCACATTAATAACATTTAAAGCTAACGAAATTATACAAATATGTTAATTAATTCATACTTGGGTAAATACACTAAACATAAATTTATGCAACAAAATTTTTGGATTATTTATCAGGCAGTTTTATCTTATAACGATGTAACAATATAAGTTGTAAAACATCTTTACAAAAATTATGTGTCTAAGCAAAGTAAAGTTAAATGAAAGTTTTTTTTTTCGATTTTTAAAGAGTATAAGAGTTTTTCAAACAATATTTTAATGCAAAGTTTATATTTTTAAAGAAATTATGGGAATGGGAATATATGCTAAAAAGTGCAATAAATATTTTGTGTATTTATAATATTTCCATTTGCATATGTTAACTTACCTATATGAAATTTGGCTTTCATTTCTTTGTAGATGCATCCATTGCTTATCTGCCACGATAATTATTAAGTTTAACAACAATATATATATAAATGCCAATGCAGACATTATATTAGAATTGAGGACGACGTTAGATTGAAGTAGGCCAGTGGAAATTATAAATTAACAGAGATATGAGAACGCAACGGCAGTTGAAGGTGTAAATAAGACACGCCCAGTTAACTAGGCATATCGGCATACCCACAAATACATATATATATAAATATGTACATTTCCATATACTTACATATGTACTATAATTAGGCAAGTGCGAATTAAGCATTTGTTGAAACCCAAAGAACGAGTTTCATAAATTTAATGCCATCGCGCATATGTAGAAATCTATTTGCACTTTTCTTGCGGAATGAAGCAGCTTTTTTTATCTTCTATTTACTTGTCTAATCATAAAGAAAGTGCATGCTTGGGTGCGACTATATAAAGGTTCGTCTAACATTCAATTGTTAACTAGTCTCTGCTATAATTCCGCGATGTTAAAGTTGTTACTCTGCTGTGCATTGTTCTTGGGCGCATATGCCTACAATCATGGACAGGATTTAAAGGATTTTGAAAATTATTTGGCAAGTTTAAGAGAGAAGAATAGAAAACAGACAGAATTTGGACAACAATTATGTTGAACAATCGGGCATCTTCAGTTTTCGGCTAGATTTTGCAGAAATAAATTTTGCCTAACTTTTTCTACTTTCAACTTAAATTAAATGTGAATCCTAGTTAAAAAAAATAGTGAATTTAATCCGAAATTCTTTTTAAAAAAAAAAGAGTAAAGAAACGGGCATTTTCCATTTAATTTTTGCCAAGATTTTACAGAAATAAATATTCCCCAACAATTTCTTCTTTCAACTTTGCTGTTAAGCAAGTGAAATAAATGTGAATCCTAGTAAAAAAAAATGGTGAATTCAATCCGAAATATTTTTTTAAATAAGAGTAAAGAATAGTAAACAGACAGAATATTGGAAAAATTATGCTGAGCTATCAGGCATCTTCAGTTTAATTTTCGGCAAGATTTTACAGGAATAAATATTCACCAACAATTTCTACTTTCAACTTTGCTGTTAGGCATGTGAATTAAATGTGAATCCTAGTTAATAAATATAGTTAATTTAATCCGAAATTCAAATAAGAGTAAAGAATAAAAAAAAAGACAGAATATTGAAAAAATTATGCTGAACAATCTGGCATATTCAATTTAATTATCGGCAAGATTTTACAGAAATAAATTTTTCGCATCTTTTTCTACTTTTAACTTTGCAGTTAAGCTTGTGAATTAAATGTGAAGTGATTTGTATCCTAGTTAATAATATAGTGAATTCAATCCGAAATTATTGTTTAAATAAGAGTAAAGAATAAAAAACAGAAGGAATATTCAAAAAATTATGCTGAGGCATCTTCAGTTTAATTTTCGGCAAGATTTTACAGAAATAAATATTTACCAACAATTTCTACATTCAAGTTTGCTGTTAAGCAAGTGAATTAAATGTGAATTCTAGTTAAAAAAAAAATAGTGAATTCAATCTGAAATTCTTGTTCAAATAAGAGTAAAGAATAGAAAACACAGAGAAGATTGAAAAAAATATGCTGAACTATCAGGCATCTTAAGTTTAATTTTCGGCAAGATTTTACAAAAATAAATATTCCCAAACAATTTCTACTTTCAACTGAGGTGTTAAGCAAGTGAGATAAATGTGAATCCTAGTTAAAAAATATAGTGAATTCAATCCGAAATTCTTGTTCAAATAAGAGTAAGGAGTAGAAAACAAATAAAAATATGGACAGGCATCTTCAGTTTAATTTTCAGCAAGATTTTACAGAAATAAATGCTCCCCAACTATCTCTACTTTCAACTTTACAGTTAAGCTAGTGAATTAAATGTGAATCCTAGTAAAAAAAAATTGTGAATTCAAACCGAAATTCTTGTTAAAATTGAAATTGGGAAAATTTGAAGAAAACTCACCTAAACATTTACAATCTTGTTTAAAAGTTAAAATTCAATTACGAATTGTTTTTTAATGTTATGATCGCTACACAACTTTATACTACATAAATCATTCAATATAGAATAATACTAACATACAGCTCTTAATTAATTACAGAATAACTTTCCAAGTAAACAATATGCCAGTCAAACGGAGAGAAATAATGCCAATTATTACTTCAACTATCATAGCAAAATGGTAGCCCAACAAAATGCTTTAGCGGATCGAGGAGCGAGCACTTATCGTGTGAAAATAAATCAGTTTTCCGATATGCGTTTAATAACATTTGCAGCCCGTTTACCCAAGGCCGTATTCCCCACAACAAATAGTGCTGCACCTCCACCTCCAACTGGCGAAACAATTCTACCTACATATGATATTATAACAGATAATGGTATAACTATAAATCCATTAGATCAGGGCACAACATGCAGCAGCAGTTGGGCCTATGCTGTGGCCAAGTCCGTACAGCTTATGGATGCCATACAGCCGGTGAATCCCACACCAGTAGAAGTCACCGCACAGAATCTTATCGATTGTGCTGGCCCCAATCCTTGCACCACACAAGTGCCACAAACTGCCTTCGATTATCTGACAGAAATAGCCAACACATATGTCCTCACAACTGATGATTATCCTAAAACAAATCCAGGCATGTGCAAGTCCGTAACTCCAACTGCAACCAGCATTAAATTGCTGAGCTATTCCGCAATAACTGATGGAGATGATACAACTTTGATGAACATCGTTTCCAATGTGGCGCCTGTCATTGTGGAGTACAATCCGGCCAGCTTTGGATTTATGCATTATAGCAGTGGTGTCTTTGTGCCTCCGACAAAGTCTAAGAGCGACAGTTCACAGTTTTTGCTAGTAGTCGGATATGGACATGATGCGGCCACCAATCTGGATTATTGGAGATGCCTAAATTCATTTGGCTCCACATGGGGTGAAAATGGTTTTATAAAAATAGTACGCAATCCCAGTCAACCTATTGCCAAGAGAGCTTTCTACCCAAGTCAATTGGGAGCTGTAACGCCACCGCCATAAATTAAGTTAAATGAACATTTCTATAATATTCATACAAAGGTAAATTATTTAAATGTGTCCTCTGACAAATTCCCATTTTTTTTAGTAAATAAGTACATAAGTTATATACTTTCTGTGCAATTTTTGTATCGATCTATGTATATGCTTAAATAAACAAAATCGATAAAAACAGGAAAATTTTGGTGTAAGTTTATAACTTTAATTTTTTATCATATTATTCAATTTTGTATTTAGTTTATTTATTGATTTTTCATCGGAAATGTTAAATAAAATATTTAAAAGTTTACATTATTTGAATTTTTACTAAATGTAGCCATAAATAATTGGGTAAAGTGGGGTATTAAAACAGTGCAAATGTGTGTATATTATTGAATTATAATATAGAAAAGTCCAGCCGCCATCTGTAATGCTCTGCTTGCTTTTACTGCCATTGAACTGCTTGCAGTGCATTTATTACACTGCTTGACTTAACTATGGGTATTTTTAAATATATTTTTGGGCATTACGTACTCGGTATAGGTTGAACTTATTTTTGTTATGAATTTTTTTCAATTTGTGGTTTTTTTGTGATTTTATTTAATTAAAAATGAAAATTAATAAGTATTAAACTAAATAATTGTCAGGCTCTACATGAATGTGAATGCATGTATTATTTGCATCTAAAAGTTTTTCTTTTTTATAAAATTTGCTTATCTACACAATATATTGTTTAAATTTACATTTGAATTTTGTTTGTACATGTGTCAATGTGTTTGTTGTAGCAGAGTATGCACTGCTTTTTAACAGAGACTGTTCTTTGCCGTATACATGTATGTTAATTTATGCCCAACAATTTGTGAAATAAAACACTAAAAACCTTATTGAAATCTTGTCAAACACAAATAAACTAAAATTAGAATGCATAACGCTTATTATTTTAAGAGAATTTATTTTATATTCTTCAGTTTATTGTTCTTTATGAGGCTATGAATGAAACAACTTTTATCTTCTATTTGCTTGTCTAATCTGGGTTGGGTGCGACTATATAAAGGTTCGTCTAACGTTCAGTTTTTATATAGTCTTCGCTATAATATCGCGATGTTAAAGTTGTTACTCTGCTGTGCATTGTTCTTGGAGGCATATGCCTACAATCATGGACAGGATCTAATTGATTTTAATAATTATAAGGCAAGTTTGAGGCAAAGGAATACCAAACAGGCAGCACAAAAAAAAAAAACCAATTAAATTTAATTTTTAACTTGGGATTTGAAAACATTTAAGCAAATGCAATTGTCAATCGTTTTATCTTGCAATCACAACAAAACTACATACTAAAATTTAAATATACTAACATGCAACTCTTAATACATTTTAGAGGGACTTTGGTAAAATATACAACACTGCTGCGGAAGAAAACACTGCAAATTATAATTTCTATAATAATAAAAAGTTGATAAACCAACAAAATACGCAAGCAGACCGCGGATCGAGCAGTTATCGTGTGAGACTTAATCAGTTTTCGGATATAACTCTACAAACATTTGTAGCCCGTTTACCCAAGGCAGTTTATCCCGCAACAAATACCGCTGCACCACCACCCCAACCTGGAGCAACAATTCTACCAACATTTGATATAATTACGGATAATGGCATAACTATAAATCCATTAGATCAGGGCACAACATGCAGCACCAGTTGGGCTCATGCTGCAGCCAAATCCGTACAGCTGCTGGATGCTATACAGCCGGTGAAACCTTCGCCAGTCGAAGTCACCGCACAGAATCTTATCGAATGTACTGGCCCCGATTCTTGCACCAAAAAGGTGCCACAAACTGCCTTCGATTATCTGACACAACTAACCAACACTTATGTCCTCTCGGCTAATGATTATCCTAAAACCAATCCGGGCATGTGCAAGCCCGTGTCTCCAACTGCGACCAGCATTAAATTGTTGAGCTATTCCACAATACCCGATGGGGATGATAACACTTTGAAGAATATCGTTTCCAATGTGGCACCTGTGATTGTGGAGTACAATCCAAATACCTTTGGATTCATGCATTATAGCAGTGGTGTCTTTGTGCCTCCGACTAAGTCGAAGAGCGACAGTTCTCAGTTTCTGCTTGTAGTTGGATATGGACATGATCCGGCGACCAATCTGGATTATTGGAGATGTCTGAATTCATTTGGCTCCACTTGGGGTGAAAATGGATTTATAAAAATAGTGCGCAGTGCCAGTCAACCTATTGCCAAGAGAGCTATTTATCCAAGTATGTTGGGAACTCCAACGCCATAAACACAATTATTTATGCATATAAAAACCAATTATTCAATTGTTCCTTTAATTTTTCTATATATAAATAAAAAAAATCAACAAAACCGCAATGTGTTTGTGAAAGTTTATAACTTTGTTCATCATTTTATTCAATTTTGTATTTAGTTTATTTATTGATTTTCATCTACAAGCGGAGCTTTACAGACTTAAACGCTAAAAATTAACAAGTTCACATAATATTTTGTAAATTGTTATTTCGATTTTTAAGTAATTCTTGTTTTGTTTTTTGTTTTTTTATTATTTGTTTTTGCAATTATATCTGTTGGGTTTGCTTAGAAACTCATAAACCAAATATAAATGATTAGAAATTTCACGACTCAGCCAGCGCAGACAAAACACATATATTTTTTATTGTTATTATGTATTTAATATTATATTTATTTTTATTATTATTATGTACGCAACTGTGTGTTCTTTTTTTTGTTTAATATTATTATACTTTTAGTTGTGTCTTTATTTTTGTTTTCGAAACTTTATTTAGTACTAATATGTTTTGTTGATCAACCAAACTTTGTTTTGTATTTTTCATAAATTTATTTAATTATTTTATTATATTATATTTTTGCATTCTGAGTTGTTTGTATTGTAGTTAGCTTTTTATTAACATTTATATGTATATTGTGTGGTTTCTCTTTTAATTTTACTTTAGAATCTCGTCACTCGTAAAGCAAAGCTCAATGATATGATTCACGCTGCCATTATTTTTATTATAGTATATTTTTGTTTTTTATTTATTTATTATTGTTGCGTGTTTAATGTATTTTGTGGTGGACGATGTGTTTTTTTTGGAATGCGACTTACTGGATACTTAAGGTGTTTGCTTGATTAATCCAATAAACTAAAACAATTAAATTAAATTTTGGTTTTTTTTTTAGCTTTTTCTTTGTGGTTTCAAATTAATTTGTATTTTTTTAACATATTTAATGTTTTACGGTTTCTGTTTTTAAACTAAATTGTAGTTCAATATATTTTTTTTATTTATTAATTTATTTTTTGCTTTATTAAATATGCACAAAAATGTACTAATTTGATTTTTTTTTTTTGGTTTTTTTTTTTTAATTTTTCATATATTTTTAATAATTACGGTACATCGGCTAGTGTTTTGTTGTTGTTCATGTTTTATTTTTATGCACATTTTGGTTTTTTTCTTTTTCGTATGTAAATAAAAATTAGTTAAGTTTATCTACATATGCTCACAATGTTTTTTTTTTTGCTGTCCATATAATTCTTAATAATATTTAACTAAATAAATATCATGTTTATATGAATATGTATGTATATTTGTGTATGAATTGTTTGTTAAAATATATATTTGAATTTTTGTGTGTGTGTTGGCTAGTGTTTGTTGTTGTATGCACTGCTTTTTGGTAGTGACTGTACTTTGCCGTGTACTTTTATGTATTTGTTGATTTGTGCCTATCAATTTAACAATTAAAGCACTTGCAATTTTCTTAAAAACTTGTCCAAAAAAAAAACAACACAAAGAAACAATAATTATAATGTATAATGTGTTTTTTATTTTTTTCAAAATTTATTTTATATTCTTTCAGTTTTTTTTTCTTTAGGAAGATTTTATCTTTTAGGCTTATGTTTTTTGTCTATTTTCTGTTTATTCGTATGAAGCTTAAAATGGACAAAATATGATGTTTTTTTTTTAGTTTTTCTTTTATTATTTTATTTAATGAATTTTTTGTTTTTTGTAAATAGTTATCTGCTCTTTATATATGCTATGTAAGTTTTTCTTTTATTTTTGTTTTTTAGTTGAAATATAAGTTTATACTTTTCTTTGTGTTTTTTTTGTTTTCTGCAATGAACAATAATTTGTCTTTCAAATGATTTCGAGTCCTAGTTATTTCAAATACTCTATTCTCTATTAATGTTCTCGTAATTTGTTAGATATCATATGAAGAGTTTGGTTTGAAATTTACCTTTAAGGATTTCTTGAATGTAAATATCGCACTTTTTAAAAGCTTCTCAAGTTTCAGAAATTATGACATTTTTATTATCAAAAGAGTCAAAAATTCTTAAAATTGTTGAAATTTCTTAAAATTGATAAAACAAAGTTTAAAAATTATACATTTTTATATTTTTGCCTAGTATACAAGAAATATCTTGATCTTTTTATTTGAGGGTACTACAAATTATTTAGTTAAGCTTCTTTTTTAGTTTTTTCATGTTGGGCATAAAATTTATGTTTTAGGCGGAGACATTTACTGGCAGTTTTTTTGTTTAATTTTTGTTTTTTTATTTATTTGTTTTTTTTTTGGATAAACACACATACGTAAAAATAAATATATAGAAATGAAATGAGCTTAAAAAATAAATAGCAATTTAAATGAGTTTACCGCCCATTTTTGTATTACATTTACATTATTAGAGGTACTTTAATATGTATTTTAATTATGTTTTATAAGCCCAACAAATAAGTTCATTTTTTTAATTTTTTACGCTTACGAACACATGTTTAATTTAATTAAATTATGCAACTAAATTAACTGGCCATTTTAAGTGTTCAAAATTCTAAAAACAAAAAAATGCCCAAGAGGATTATTATAAATTAAAATCAAATAAAATAAAATTACACAAAATTAACATAAATCTCAAATGCAAAACGAGCATATTTATGTACTCTGGACTCTTATGCTGTGCTGTCTTGTCATGAACACCGTAAATCCAGCAACCAATGCAAAGAGCAATCCCATCTGGGATGTGGCTACGGCAGTGGCTCCATTGCATAGCTCCTTGGTGCAGGCGCAGTAGGTGGCAGACACATCGTGGGTGCCCGACCGCCTAATGCACTCCTTATCGGTACGTTCATCAGGAATGTAACCACAGCCGCGCACAATGCGGGTCTTGCCATAAACTGAAAGTTATAAATTATTATAGAAATTATTAATTTTATTAAAATTCATTTTTGTTTGCACAATATCACATTATTGATTCGTGAGTTCAACGATTTGATGAGTTTGTTTTATAGAAGATTGAATATTATATATAATAATTTGTCTGTTGAAAATTAATCAAATTCTCTTCTTAAGATATTTATAATAAATACTTTGAGCACTTAGAACAAAAACGACTTTAACTACAATATAATTATATTGTGCATTTAAGTTTTAACAAACTTTTCAAAATATTTAATGTTATAATCTTAATTACAGATTTCTGTATTTTTTTTTTTAATTAAAAATTTGCTTATTTTATTTTATTTTTAGACTTTTTGATAATATACAAAAAATATAGTTAAACGGGATTAAATTTGGATAAATTTAAGATTCTTGTATTAAAGAAAAAAATGTACAGCTGACGAACCGGACGCTGTGAAAAATGCATCATTATATATATTATATTTTAATAATATAATAAAAAAAAATTGTTGTAATATTTTTGTGAATATTGTTGTATAAAACGTATATAAACTTAATGCCCTGATGATAAATTCTGAAGAAGTTTGAAATATATCGGATAGTAGCACAAAAAAACTTGTGTTTTATTTAAAAACATAATTTTAGCTCGAACCGACTAAATTAATGTCCTAAAAAATAAAAGTAACAAAAATCACAACAACAATTTATAAAATATTAAATTTGAATTATTACTGAATATTTTGGAATTCTTTAGAAGACAGACTTAATGAATTTAAAATCTGAAAATTAAGATGCTCATTAATTTGCACTATTAAATTGCTTTAGGACTTTAAAAACAAACAAATCAAACCTAATTAATAATCTCAAAGTAGTCCTAATAGATTTAAATGGTTTATTAAAATTTTGAAAAATATTTTTTTAATAGAAGTAGCTTAAAAACTTTGTTCCAAGTGCAAGGTACTTTTTAAAATGCCATCAAAATGTGAGAGCGTGCGAATGTAAAAACTTACTCTTCTGCACAGTTTTGCGGCACAATATGGGCTTGTATTTGTCCTTGAGATGCTCGAGAGGCTCCTGTTTGCTGCAGTTCACCTCACCAATGGAGTAGGGCTCAAAGGGATCTCCACAACGGGGATCGTACTCGCTATTACAATCATAGCACATCAGGGCAGTGGTAACTGTAGAAAGCAAGCAAAATTTATAAATATATTTAAAATTGTAAAATACAAAATGACATGGCAACAATTTGACTGCCACAATGGAAGCCCATTTAAGAGCGGGGGGAGAGGGTGTTTGGGAGGTATTTGCTTAGGTATTTATATGTTTGTATTGCATAAACCTAGGCGCTTACCTTGTATGCAGCATAGCACGCCTAACAACAGCAGCGTTTTTTCCATAAAAGGCGACATTTTTGCAGCTGTTTTATTTGTTTTTTATTTTTTGTTATATATATTTTTATATATTTTGTGTGTACCGTGCAGTTGGCTTGCAAATAGTTGGGTATTCTATGCTCACTGTATGTTTTTTTTTGTTTGTATTTATTTATTTTTGTTATATTAGCATGTTAGCTGTAAGAATATGAAGAAATGTAAGTTTTAAATTATTGAATTTTATTTTTTTTATAATTATATATTTTTCATTATTTTTTTGGGCATTTTTATTTAAATTTATGCTTGTTTAATTTTTAGAAAATTATTTTGTTTAATTGTTTACTTTCATTACATTGCCTTCCAATTAAAGTGAATAAACTTTAAGAACTGCTACCTATTTATATATATGGACTTATATCGAACATTTGACTCTATGAAAAGTGAAAATCACTTGGCAAAAATAAATAGAAAAAGCAAAAAAAATAAAACAGCTAAAAAGGCAATGTGGGCCGCATAAACGCTCAAAAATAGACAAAAAAAACTGCAATAGGAGAAAGGAGCGGGCAGAGTTGCATAGCGGAGCAACGACGCATTGCAGCGCGCAGAGAGCAAGAGAATAATGCACAGAGAGAGAGAGAGAGAGAGAGAATATAGAGAGAAATATAGTAAAACAGAGAGACAGAGAGCGAGCCAAGGCACTGCGGGTTTGATGACGCGTTCACGAGCCAAACTTTTGTGGAAAGTAAATTTACACTCAATTCTATCAACGAGTTGAGTTTTTTTTTTTATTCCTAATACACATAACACTGAGAAAGTTTTAGCCTAGTAGATAGGTAGGTTCCTTCATGTTGGCCACTTTAATTGGATTGCAATGATTGCTACCAGTTTTTTTTTTTTATTTTTTTTGCTTTTTATGTTTCCTATGTGTCATGCAGCGAGCAAAGGCAGCCAATTGCTTTAAATTGATTTTCCCCGTGTGCGCTTGTTACCTGTACTAACATTATATATACATATATATGTAATGGGTCTATAGGGTTTACTGGCTAGAAGGCGTGAGGTGGCGGTAGCTAGGTAACGAGCTGACACCTACGGTTAGGGAGGGAAGGTATACAGAGGCCCCAGAGGTTTTTTTTTTTAATAGTTTTGTCAGGCTAAGCATTTTATGCTAATGGCCCTCTCAAGTCACTCAAATGACTTGTTATGGATTACGCTAATGCCTCAGTCAACAATCGAGAGCTATAAATAAATGATCCAAGCTTGTGAAACTTTAAAATAAATTATATTGTTGGGCAAGTTTCAAATTCAAATGATTTATGAGCTCGATAATAAAACGAATTAGTTACTTATTAGAGCTGGAAAGCGATTAATTAACTGACAAAATTGTAATCAATTTTTATTTTTTACTATCGATACTATCGATATACATTAACTGACATTTGTTTGTGTCTATTTGATAAATTTTATTCAAGGCTCATTAAATAAACAAAAAACATATTTAAAATAACACAGTTTCTATTTTTAAATTAACCAGTTTCTACTTTAAAATTATTTGAAAATTTGAACGATATTATCGAAACTTAATTAACACTTTGAAAACAATCGAATGCCGACACTATGGAAGGATTTTCAGCTCAATTATTTATACAGTTTATACAGGCTATAAATATACCAGACAATCCATATTTCATAAATAAATTAACCTATTTTGTTCTGGTATTTATATTCTGTTTTATTTTCATTCCTAAAGATTATATCAAAAGCGAACTATTAAACTAACATTACCATCAAAGTAATTACCCAAAAAAATAAAAAAAAAACCTTACAAAGAATTGTGAAAGTGAGTTGAAACTTTTTAAGGACACAATGCAAATAAATTTGGTTATAACTACGTGCACAGCATTTCTTGAATGATAAATGATGGAATAACGAGCCTTAAATCACATAATTGCCTATATAATGCCCAAGCAGTGTTTTGGAGTGTGCTTTCCAGCTGTGTCTGGCTGCCAAAGTAGACCGCAGATGGTAGATATTGTAAGGGTCTATCCCCAACCTCTCTTGGCTATATAACGAGTACCACATGTCGCATACGTAATCAAGAAAGTGCAATGCACTGAAAGAAGCCATAGGAAGCAAAAATTCTGGCACATGCCTGCCTGCACTTAGCTGCATTACTTTCACACACACACACACACACAACAGGCAGAGATATCATCAGAGCATGACAAAAAGCAAATATTACGCATACGCCTCGTCTGGTGCTCAGTTAAAAAATTTGGGTCTCTGGCACAAAAGGCGGTGTAAAGGCAGAGGCAATCAATAAGGTGGCCAAAAGGGGCCGTTGTCATGTCAAGCAGCCAATCACAGCATTGTTGTTGTATTTGTTATTATTGTTATTGTCGTCTTTATGGCTCACTGACATGCTAATAATGTCGAGCGTCAATCAAAAAATTGACTTGTCATGTTGCCAGGCATTGTTTCCCTTTTTTTTGTTCTTTTCATGTGAAAAATTTATTTATATATTTATATTCCGTTGCATTTGATGCCAGTTGCATGCAACACTGTGTGTGTGGGCGTTTATTCTGCCTGCGCCTGGATACTGTGAAAATTCAATAACTGACCTAGTTCAGTTCCTAGTTATCCTTATGGCATGTGTCTCCGTTGCCAGACATTTGGCATTTCCTTTAAGGAAATGTTTTGGTTGCTATTTTCTACCAACAGTTTCAGTTTTTCCGCTCTTGTTCTTGATTCTTATGTAATAGTAATAGTCCAACAATTAGCTAAAAGGGCACAAGCATACTATTCCAACGAAGGTTTTTCTTCTTTTTTTTTCTACTCCAAGTATCGATTTAGCCATTAAAAAAGGCCAGAACGAGTGAAACTAGTGGCTAAAGCCATGCAAAAATTGGTAGCAGTTAAAATAGTCACAATTGTTGTTCATTTTAACTGGTTTGGGTTGGGCAGATTCATAAGTCTACAATGTTGTATAATGTGAAAAAATTGGCATGAAATCTATGTAAAGTTCGTATATAATAATAGATTTCTTTAAATCAAATTCATGAATTTTAAATTAGTTTAGTTTTAAAGCTTTAATTTTATAAAGGTTTAAATAATTTTGTGTTTGTGTATAATAATTGTATTTATTTTATTTATTATTTTATTGGTTTATATCAATATTTTATCGATATTTTATGCCATTTTCTGTGCGCTGTAAACCAAAAAACTGTTTTGTAATCACTTTTTGCACTTTTGCTTTCGCTTTTTCACTTTTACTCTCTCTCTCTCTCTCTGTCACAGGCACACAATTATATAATCTATGGTATAAATATTTAATTGATATTTTTTTTTTTTTTTGTATTAATTTTTTATTTATTTCTTAAATTTTCTTTAAGCAAAGAAATACATTTTTCTTTTTTTTGTATTATTTACGTAAGAGGCCGAGCACACTGGAAAAATGTTTATGACAACTTGGCGCCGTTGCGAATTTCTTTCAATTGAACGAACCAAATGGAAATGGAAGCGAACGAAAGCGAAAAGCAGCCGAGAAGCGAGAAGGGCTCACAGTGGGTGGGTGGGCGGTGGGTGGAATTTGAGCGCAATTTTTGTGGGCAAGGCAAGGACGAAGCACAAAGTCAAAACGTACAGCGAGAGAGAGAGAGAGCGAGAGAAAGAGGGGTGAAAAAATACACACAGCAAGCGGCAGAGAGTGTGAGAGAGAGAATGCGCGCCCTAAAAGGATATGGGAGAGCAAAAAACACAAGAAAAAAAAAATAGTTAAATCGATAGTTAACTCGACACACGAACTCAAAACGGGATTATCTAATAAGAGTTTATGGCACATTATTGCCAAGTTTTTTAATACTTTGATTGCCTTATAGGGGCAACCAATATTTAACGACATAACTCAGCTACCTTTTTGGCAAAGCACTTGATATTGTTAACAATTTGAAATTTAAAGTATTTTATGCGTTTTCAGAGACGCTAAACCACTGCAATTACGCGACGCAAAACGTTGCAACCCCAAAAACGTCAGATTCCTTTCTGAGCGGCTCTGCAAATTTTTGCAGCTGTCAGCAAAAAAAAAAAAAAACGTCGGCAGCAGCCGCAGCAGCGGCCGGTTAGTTTTACAGAGAGGAATTAATTCACAGAGTTTGCGCAGTAAATGAAACACAAGTGTTATAAAGAATCACACTATACAAATTAGCTAATTTTATACAAAGTAAGGCTTAAAAATACAAATTCTTAAAATTAAGCCTGCTGAAAACTTGAGTTGTTCGCAAAAGCGAAAGAAAACTATAAAAACAAATGTTGCGAACGTATGTTTCCAGGCAATAATGTTGCCGACAAAAAATTCAAATATTAGCAATTGCGCGCTTACCAGTGTTGCTCCATCATGCTAACTAAATTTAGTTCTTTAGTGCTGCCATTATTTTAGACCAAAATATTTGCACCTCAGGATTTTGCATTAGTTCTCTTTTCTTTGTATTCAAAACTATATTAAGTATATCTGCATTTTTAAAGCGATCACGGCTTATGTTTTTAGAGTCTGGCGTTTCTGGTGAGGCCTCCGGCTCTGCATGCTCCTCGTATATCTCCAAATCAGCTGCAGGACTGGCAGTTTGTGCTGCAAATTATTATATTGGTGAGGCAAGCTATAGAAATATTGCATGCACTCACCTTTTTTGCATTTGCCGTTGTCTGTCTTGATCTTATCCGTTCGTTTTTGATAAGGTTTTCGTGATTTTTGCACTTCCTTAGATTGTGTCGCAGTTGCCTTGCTGCGTTTGTTGGCTGCAGCTGTGACATGGTCGCTGGGCGGCGTTTCTGGACTGGAGGCGGGAAAATCCTGTTGCAGGCGCCGCTTAACATGCAGATTTAGACGCTCCTTAATATTGGCCTTTTCTGGCGTGCCAGGTGGCTCCAATTTTATCACTTGTAGATTCTCGGGCAAATCGGCCATCGCGCACAGCTGTTTTAATTTGTGATTGAACACTGAGATCTGGCAACACTGCGTTATTACATGGCTGTGTGTGCGAAGGGTTGCAATTGACCACTATGTGACGTCACAAATTGTTATATTTGTGTTGATACTACAATAAATGTTATTAAAGTGTTTTAATTTCTTCAAAAAGGCGTTTTAATCTTATAACGTATATATGTTCTAAAGGGTGTTTTCAAAATATTAACGCAAGATTTAAATTTGCCACCATTTATGCAGTAAATAACGAAAATGGTCCCCTATATTGTGTGACTCGAGAAAACGGTGAAGACCATTTGCACGATGTCTTATTTCATAAATAATTATATTCTATATACTTTATGATTCAATAAAAAATTGACAATGAAAAACCTGAAAAATGTGTTTTCTATTAAATTCAAATCAAGCGTTAATTTTGTAGTTCCCATATAAATATTTGTTGAAAAAATTCGTTCCTAAGTTAAAGTGTGGTTCCCTTTATAGTTATAAAGCAATTATGCTATGGCCAAAATTGAAGTCAAATCCATTGCTTAGTAATAATGAAATATAAATAAATCTAATTTATATATTGTTAATTAAAAAGGCTACTGATTGACAATTTTAGCCAGTTAGCTTAACAGTTTACATTTCTGCAATTGAATTTATCTTTTGTAGCCCATAGAAAACTGATCTTTCTTTCCAAGAAAATTATGCCAGTAAGTATATGACACAGAAACAGAGAATTAAAAAGAAATATGATTGCTAGTGGCTACAATTGCATATAAGATTTATTTAACACTTTTCGCTTCTATTTATAATCGATTAACAGACTCATTCTGCACTTCCTTACTTCCTGTACCACATCTGTAGAGTCTTCATACGCTTAACCTTCTTTTGCAGCTGCAAAACGCCATACATGAGCGCTTCCGCTGTGGGCGGGCAACCAGGCACATAGATGTCGACGGGGATGATGCGATCGCAGCCACGTACCACGGAGTACGAGTAGTGGTAGTAGCCACCGCCATTGGCGCAACTGCCCATTGAGATGACCCAACGTGGTTCCGGCATCTGATCGTAAACCTTACGCAGAGCTGGTGCCATTTTATTCGTCAGTGTGCCAGCCACGATTATGACATCGGCTTGACGTGGCGAGGCACGGAACACAACACCATATCGATCCATGTCATAGCTGAAATACGTATAATGATATATGATATACTAAGTTAGGATCATTTATTATGACTATCATACCGTGGCGCCGCAATGTGCATCATTTCCACGGCACAACAGGCTAAACCGAATGTCAGCGGCCAAATGGAGCCCTTACGACCCCAATTCAGCAAATCATCTAATCTCGCCAATGACCATTCGGCCATGCTGGACTGCTTGGTGCCAAAGGGTGAGTATCCTTTCTTGGGTAGGGTTTCGTTGGAGTCGACCACGGGCAGAGTTTGCTGCTGGCGTGCCAGGACTGTGCTCAGCGCGCCGCCGAATGCGGCTTTGTTAGTTGATGCATTTGCTGTGTTGCTGGTGGCACGCAGTAGCTTGGCAAATGTAGGTCCAGCAATTTGTCGCAACATTTTGTTTTTGTCTGCAGCCTTTTATGTAATTTGCAAACTAAACCAGGGCTGATCGAAAAGGTCTTCTTCTTGAAAATATGTAAACAACAATTGCAGGCAAAATGTGACCATTCTTGGTTTTGGGGTGACCATACTCATTTGGTTTTATATCGCGGCTAGTAGTCCACCATATTGAATTTGGCTATACGACAGTCCGGCAGCACGGTTACTACGTTTTCATCTAACAAGCAATACCGACGGCTCTAAGAAAATTTATTAAATAAACGTAATTAAAGTGCATATAACCATATAAAAATATTGAAAAAGTGCAATCAAATGAACAATACAGCAAGTAATCAATAATACAACGCTGAAAATACGCAATAAGTGCGCAATTTATGCAATTGAAAAAGTAGCAACGAAAAGATATAAAGAAATTTTCGCTTGCCTCGCGTCGTCTACAGCATTAGTATTGGTGAGCAGGCAAGGCAGGCCATACACATATACAGCGTGCGTGTGAAAGAGAGAGAAAGAGCAAAAGGTGCTCCGCTGGCAGTGTAAGAAAAAGCGAGTTTTGTGAGATTCGAGTTTTTCCATATGAAAATCGAGGCAAGCAAAGGACCTACTAGATATTGAGTTGTTATGAGTGTCGCTGCAATGACTATGGACGATCAGAGACCCTTGATGAACAGTTACGATAAAATGTCTACAAAATATGATCAAAATTTGCACATGATCAACAACAGCAGCAGCAGCAGCAGCGTCGTCGGGGCTGGTGGTGTTGCTGGAGGTGTTGTGGGGGGTGCTAGTAGTATTGGTGGTGTTGGTGCTGGACCCTCTGGTCCAGCATCGCCGACACCTTCCGGTTCCGAGGAGTTGCCGCCGTCGTCGTCGCATCATCATCATCATCATCACCATCATCATCATTCGACATCAACGCAAGCGCAACAAACACAGGAGCAACAACAGCAACAACA
The DNA here is from genome assembly GCA_035043045.1 of Hirtodrosophila alboralis. Classification (NCBI taxonomy): domain Eukaryota; kingdom Metazoa; phylum Arthropoda; class Insecta; order Diptera; family Drosophilidae; genus Hirtodrosophila; species Hirtodrosophila alboralis. The sequence continues at coordinate 443,778 of JAWNNH010000903.1, read as the reverse complement.
ACAACGACACCACCATCATCAGCAACAAGAACAACAACAACAGCAGCAGCAACAACAACAACAACAACATGATGCCGCTGTTGCCGAAGTTGTCGCCGCAGCTGAACAACGTCGTTTGCTCGAAGGTATTAAATTATTATTTATAAATTACAAACAAACAAAAAAGAAAAAAACACGCAAAATCAATTGTAAACATATTATATACGCATACTATATATAATATATATATATACATATATATCTATGTAAACAAAAAAAAAAGAAAACCAACACAACAACTAAAAATTCAGTGTGTACATTTGTGTAAATTGTATAATTTTTCTAGTTTTTTTTTTCTTTCTCTATAATAATATGTGTTAAGGGTGCGTGAAATAGCTAAAAAGTCAATTATTTTTATGATTTAATTTTGGGTGTTTACGATCAATGTTGAATTAAAAATGACTTGGTGAAAAACAAAGTTTATTATTATTGGTTAAAAACTGCGATCACAATTACCTGTTTTTTAAATTAGACTTATTTCCTTCCCTTTAGAGTTAACTAATTTCCCCTTTTTTAATTTAACTAATATCCTAATTTTTTAAAGTTAACAAATTTCCCCTTTTTTAAATATACCAAATTTACCCTTTTTTTAAAGTTCAGTTAATCCCATTTTAAAATTGACCGAAAAAGTGAAATTAAAGAAATAAATTCACCAAGTCATGTCTTTATCGTGCATACTCTGTGATTAAAATATTAAATCAAAGTAATATTAAATGATAATAAAAATTAAAAACTGACAACTAAAGTCAGAAATTGCATTTTAAAAAAATGCTTATTTCGCGCACCGTAAACATATTAACAATAATTGTAGTACATTATTCTCTTCAGGGGTTTTTTAACAGTCTACGTTTGAGTTTTTGTGCAAAAATGCGTTAAATATATGAAAAACACTAAAAAGAACTCCACGTGTGCCTTGTTTTTGGTTTATTACAAACAAAATCGAACTTAAATTGAAGCGAACACTCTTTGAGACTTTCAGCGTTTTGGCGTTTTATTTAATTTATAAGTAAATTTTTTTCAACGCAGCAAAAAAAAAAAAAATTACATATATAATATGGTGTCAAAAAGAAGTGTGTGCAAATATAAGAACTAAATAAATTGTAAATAAAAATGCATAAAATAAATAAATCATATTGATGATGTTAAAAAGTGTTGAAAAGTGTTGTGCAAAGATGAACAATTATAATATAAAATAATACTGGTTAATAATACTAGTATATAAATGTAATAAATATAATTATAACAAAATTTATTTGAACAGTATAACAGTGTTTATAACAAGTGTAAACAAAATGCCAAAAGTTTTTTTTTGCATTATTACAATTTCTCCACTTCGTCTCCGTCTGTGTCTTCGTCTTCGCTTTCGTCGTCGTCGTCGTCTCAAGAGTTTTTCTGCCGTGTGTACAGTTTGCGTTTTTTTGGCCACTTTCGTTGGCAACGTTGCTTACGTTGCTCACGTTGCCCGTTTTGTCTACGTGCCCCGTATTCGTAGCTCAGCCCCTGCGCGCGCGCTCTCTCTCTCTGTCTCTCTCCCTCTCTCTCTACGCGCTCTTTCTTGCTCTCTTGTCTGCCCACCCACATTGTCTTTTGTTACGTTACGTTAACACTGTTTACACATTAGGCCACGCAGCAGAGCAACAAAACAAATGTCAAAAAATAAATAAATAATAAATAAATGATTAAAAATAAAGCTTAATAAGCGAGTGCATAACACAGATATATATATGTTTATAATCATAATGAAATATTTATATAAAATGATTCAAAAATGTTTCTGTTCAGTTTTTGTGTTATTAATTAATTAATATTGAAATATATATAAGCCAAGAACTTTGCCAGTGTTGAAAATTGTTTGCAAATCATGGCCCAAAATGAACTACAAAATCCAAAAGAAAATTATCACAAAATATAATAAATTAATAAAAATTTGCAACAAATTGTGCAAAATTACTCTGTGTATGTGTGTGTGTACGCGTGTGTGTGCTTATCTGTGTGTATAAGATTGCTTTTTTTTTCTTATTTCTTTATTATTATTACCAGCAGCGATAAGATAATATTATTAGACATGCATTTGCTTTAATTAACCATATATTATTGATTTAAAACGTCTAGTTAATTATTTAATGATCGTTTGCTATTTTATTGTTATGTCAAGGTCTGACAAAATATTAAGGCTTATTTTTTTTTTATATAAACTATAGAGTGGAATCCATAAAAAAATATGTTATTTAGGCTATTGATGAAGAAATTAAAAAAAGAGATTTTAAAAGGAGAAACAATAAAGCCAATGCTATATAGTCTTATACGCTAGAGGGAGATGGGCTATGGATTATTTTGTTCCCCGTATTAAACTCAGCCCAATGATATACTGGTTCGATCTGGCACCTATGTAAAATTTCCTATTTAATTTCCTAGCTCAAAAACAGACTAGTTGCAGTATATTAACTATTTATCCTTATTAAGAATATGTATATATACTTTAGGGCTCGGAGACGTTTCTCCTCAATATACTTTGCACATTTCATGATAGAATTATTAAACTCTTTTTTTTTTTTTTTTGGAAGAGTATAAAAAGGTAACAAAGTAATAGCAATAGCTGTAATGCTGCTTAAACAATACTATGTATGGATGTAGGGCAAAATGTTGTTTTCGTTTGCCAATTAAACAATCAAAAATACACACACACAACACACACGCACACGAATCTAAAAAAACAACGCGCACCCACACACGCACAGAGTAACGGCGGTTTGTTTGCTTGCGTATAACAAAGAATAACAAGAAAAAATAAATAAATAAAACGTAATTGCAAAGCTAAAATAGCAAAATGTAGATTTGAATATAAGAAAACCAAAATAAATTAAAATAATTACCTACATAAATAATTGGTGTGTTTGCACAACAAAAAAAAGAAAAAAAATGAAATGAAATGAAAGTCGTTGAACTTTTGATTATGAAAGCTTATATATGAGCTTACGAGAGAAAAAAGAGTGTTCGAAATTGCCAAAAATTAATGTTTGATGATGTTGTATGAGCTTTTCTGTTGAAAGCAAAGTGCGCGCGTCGAGTTTTTTCCAAGTGTTTTTCTAACCTATATATTTTTCAGTTTTGCAACAAAAATTTTTCAAACCGTTTATTGTTTCCACAGTGTGTATCTCTATCATAAAATAAAGCAAGCAAAAAGCAAATTCAAGATGCGAATGCGAATGAAAATAAAAATGAAAAAGCAAGCAATGTAAAAGTGCAAGCCAGTGTTGAGTAAATGAATGAATAGAAAGAAAGAAAGAAGCGAAGATATATATTTATATATATATTAGTGCAAGAAATAAGTGCGTGCAAGGTTCGTGACAACAACAACAACGACAACAACATAAAACAAGCAACAGCAGCAGCAACAACAAACATCAGTCAACCACAACAACAACGAGCAACAAGCAAGAAGAAGAGCAAGATCGCAACAACAACAAAAATGTCACGAACTTACACGAATGATTGCAATGCATTGGTATGATTTCGTATTAAGTTCACTTACAAAAAAAAAAAAAAAACAAAACCAAAAAAAAGTATTTAATTAAAAAAAAAAACAAAATATGTATTTATACCTACAAAAAACAACAATTATTCACATTACACTAAAGTTGTGCTAAGAACTTGTAAATTTGTATTATGGTGTGGGGGAGGGGGTGAACAGCTGTTGCTGTCCTCACTCTCTCTCTTTCCCCACCACCCCGCTGACCATTGCGTTTGCTGTTTGCTGCTTATTATTCTCTTCTCAATCAATTGTTGCTCTTAGCTCTGTCTGATGCAGCGTTTACTAACACTGTTTCTATATTGTTTTATTTTACTTTAACATTCCCCTCCTACCTCAACAAACCGCCCGCAATTCTACAGATGAAATCGAGAATCTTAAGCTGGAGCAAACGCGCATGGGATTACAATGTGCCGATGCACAGCGACGGGAGAAGATTCTCATGCGGCGTCTGGCGAACAAGGAGCAAGAGTTTCAGGATTATGTGGTAAGTTTTAATATAAGTTAAAACTGTTAAAACTAGCGTTGAATTTGGCTAAAATTACAGATCCTTTATAGTTCATAAAGATAGTAACGATGCACAGTGGTCAGATATCTCGATTTAGTGGAATAAACTTTTAAAATGCTACTATGTGTATTAATATTCTTTAATATTTGCAAAATTAAACTTAACTATTAAGCTTAAAGAAATTTACACATATTAAATATAAAAATAATTTTTTTTTAATAATATCGATCTTTATTATCTGATTTTTTAAGAAATTTTTAAATTTTATAACTAATAAGTATAGAAACCTTATTGTGAAATTTTCTAGTTTTTATATTGTGGCTGTAAAGCTTGACTTAAAAAACAAAATATCTTGAAATTAGAAAAAACTGTTAAAATCGACTTTATAAGGGCAATCTTACAAAGAATTTAACGTATTATCCTTCCGTCCACTTAAAAATGATATTCCACGACTTAGAAACAAATTGTTTTGTTTATTTTTTTGTTAAATTTACACACAATAAAAATGGTAAATTACAATTATATCGCATTGATACACGGACGATAAAATAATTAAGTTTTTTCTATATACCTTATATTTATTTTCAATATAATTTTTAACTTTTTTTGTGAACCTGAAACCAATTCAAACTTTAATGATGCAATTTCAACAATTAAAACAACGCAAGTAACTTGAACGCCCTGGAAAATACCAGAGATTGCGCTATTGAGCTAAAAAATAATGTCCTTTATTTAATTAATAGATTGAGTTTGCAAGAAAAAATAATGAAAAATTCGACAATAAAGAAAAATTAAGTGTATTCCAGTAAGTCGAAATTATTACAGCACTGTGCGATGCTGAAAAGAATCTTTATATTTTCATTACCTTTTTTTCTATATATAGTTTGTATACTATTTATCTATATCTACCTGTAAATCTGTTCAACCTGACTTACTGACTGACTGGTTAGAAACCTGTAAATTTTCTGTAGCTTTCTATTATATCATATGTTGGCATTTTGAAAAATTTTGACATAAATATGTATATCGGGAAGTGGGTGGCAAATGCATTTAAAAATAGTATGAAAATCTCAGCTGAAACATATTAGGTGGCGCAGTAGGTACTAGTACAATAAAAGTGACATTGTATAATAGGGTTAGCTTGCATATTTTCTTAATTTATTTATTTTTTTTTTAGCAGGAGGTATAGGTAGAATGAAAAATTTCATGAGAAAATTATTTGTGGGTCGAGGGCAGAGTGTGTATTAACAAAAAATGATTAATGTATTGAAATGGTATTATTTTTAATTCGCAACAGAGCCAAATAGCTGAGTACAAGGCACAGCAGGCGCCTACTGCATTAGCCTTGCGCACTGCACTCCTTGATCCGGCTGTCAATTTGCTGTTCGAGCGTCTGAAGAAGGAACTGAAGGCCACCAAGGCCAAGCTGGAGGAGACACAAAATGAGCTTTCCGCGTGGAAGTTTACGCCCGATTCAAATACGGGCAAACGCCTAATGGCCAAATGTCGTCTGTTGTATCAGGAGAACGAGGAGTTGGGTAAAATGACATCAAATGGGCGACTGGCAAAGCTGGAGACTGAATTGGCAATGCAGAAGAGCTTCAGCGAAGAAGTCAAGAAATCGCAATCGGGTATATATTAATTCCTTAACAATTACCAAGTAAACCGGCTTAAATTCGTTTTTGTTTTTACAGAGCTCGATGACTTTCTGCAGGAACTAGATGAGGATGTGGAGGGCATGCAGAGTACTATATTATTTTTGCAACAGGAATTAAAAACTACGCGAGATCGTATACAGTCACTTGAGAAGGAAAACACGCAGCTCAAACAGACGAACAGCGGCTCCACTTTAAAGGAAACCAGCGAAAATGCAGCAACGACAGCTCCGCCAGTAGCGACAAATGGTCAAAGCAGCAATGTCCTTAATAATTCAAATAACAGTAACCAGTTCCAACTATCCAACAACAATAACAACAACAGCAGCAGCAAAAACACATTGGAGACCATTGATGAGAATGCCTGCTTGGAGACAACAGCAACAACAACAACGGCAATAACCACAACAATCGCTGCTGATTACTACAATGGCAATAACAACGAACAACAGACTGTGGCCCCCGAGGTGATAGTACTCGACGATAGCAATAGCAACAGCAATGGCAGCAAAAATGGTGCAATTGCGCGATTAGCGCGAAAACGAAACTATGAAGAAGAAAACGTCACATCGGTATGCGTCCAGGAGGCACCAGTAGTGCCCATATTGCGTGAGGTCAGTGCACCACGGACACTGCCACCGAAAAAGTCAAAGCTGCGTGGCATAGCAACACGGCGCAGTTCGCAGGTAGAGGAAGAACAGCAGCAGCAGCAGCAGCAACAGCAAACTCTGAATCTAATGACAGCGACGCCATTGGTACTGGACAATGCGGTAGCTGGCATGGCCAGTGAGGAATCAACGGCAGCTACAATTATTCTGGACCAAGCAGTGCCACTTGTTGTGGAGGCTGCTTCCCTCGATGGTGCCACACCAACGGCAATGCCGGCACGCATTCTGACACGACGTCGCTCCGTGCGCATGCAACAAAATGGAAGCAGCGGCATTGACTACTGAACCAGCAGTAGCAGCAGCAGCAACAACAACAGCAGGCTTTTTAAAAAAGCTTGCTAATATAACACATATTTGTTGTAATCTGGTATCAGAAAAGAATTACATTTTATGATTTTGTCATATGTATGTATATGCATAATACTAATCGTTCATTTTTTTGACGTTTATTTTGTGAATTGAGATTCAAGAGAGACTTTCGGTTATATATAGATAACTATATAATTTCTTTTTTTTTTACACATTTATAATGTAAAATACGTTTATAGTTTTTGTTTATATACCAATGCATGCAGCACATACACATACACTACATAATTACAGATAGTAGAAGCCACTGATATATACAATTGAACGAGTATATATTTACTATATAACATTTTAAAATATACAAAACGCTACATAATATCAATATGAGACAAACAAAAATTCTATAAAATAATACATATTTTAAATGGCAGTTGATGATAAGCTAAAAAGTTTGAACCCCCAAAATTGTCGTCTAGCTAAATTAGCGTTTAATTCTTAATATTAAGGCATTTTTTGTAATACGAAAAAAAAGTTGTATAAAATAATATATAACTTATGTTAAAATAAATTGTTAAGCGTAACGAAAATTTAACTGATTCAGCTGTTTAGTTTTTATTTTATTGGCAAGAATTATTTGATTTACATAAATATTTGATTATATTTATTTACAGAGAGCATATTGAGGTTAAATGTCATAAAAAAGATAGGTTGAATATGGCGGGAGCTCTATCAATATTTCCGAACGGCAATATCTGTAATATTTAAACTAAAATTATAAATTTAATTAGATTTTACATTTGAAGCTCAAAACTCACTTGAAATGTTATTAAAATCGTTTCCCTACTGATCGTGACATGGCCTCAGTAAATGACACGCCTCTCGTGGCGATAGTCTGCTTATTTTCTCCAAGACATCTTCCCCAAAGGTGTCAACAATGATATGGCACACATCGTTAAACAGTCGAGGCAAATAATCGCAGGTGCGGACAATGTTATGAAGGATGTGCTCCCGTTTGACTCTGGAGTCGACCACTCGCTTAACCTTGCTCACTAAAATCCTGCACATAAAATAGAATCCCTTAAGCGGTTTGTTTGGCTGCTCCACATTCGCTACCTCGGAACTGTCCTTATTTGGACAGAAAGGCATAAATTGACAAATTTCTTCAGAAGACATGTTGCTTAATACATGTAATATATAGGGGCCATAATCGTTAACGAGTTGGTGACATTCCTTTTGCATCATTGAGGGTAAATGATTGCAGATTTGTAGAATTTCATGCTCAATGTGATCGCGCTTGGATTTGGTATTCAAATACTCTTTCAGTTTGGAGACAATTAGATTGCAAAAGAAACTGAAAGGGCCTTCTACTTGGGTCAAATCATCCAGTTGATTGAACTGCTTGTCAGGCATCGGCTCATCGATTTCAACTAATGATAAAGATAAAAATATAGGAACTCATAAGGATAGGTAGATTGGATAGGATAGGTTAGGATAGATAAAAGCTCATCATAAGATTATAAAAAATAGCAATTTAATTACATAAAGCATATTGATAAAGATATAATGTAATTTGAATATTATAGGATAAATAATGTGAGTAAAAATGGTATGTAATATATATGTGCATATTAAGGGAAGACATTGTGTATTCCTAGGCTGAAATTTATAATTTGAGATTATTTATTTACTTAAAATGAGATTATTTTATATACGAAACTTACTTAAAGTTTTGTTGGTTTTCTCTAAGAAATCTTCGTTCTGGCCCTCCATATCGAAGCATAGCCTTAGAAAGTGACATACCTCATGGGGCGTCACCTTGCTAATCATATCTAGGACAGCGGCGCCATAGCTATTAACAATACTGTGGCATGGATTGCGAATTACACTAGGTAGATGATCACAAGTTAGAATAATGCCATGTAATATGTGTTTCCTCTTCGTTCTGGTGTTTAACCCTCTCTCCAACCTGCTCACAAATAGCTCACATATTACGCAGACAGGTCCATCCTTAGGATCGAATATTGCCAGATTGTCCTTATTAATTTCAACTAAAATATTAGAGAATGTATTATTATTAGGTTTCGCGAAAGCTTAAGGATATGCTCACAATCTTCTTCTGAAATTGAGGCTTTACACATGCCAATCATCTTGCATATCGTCTGGGGCGGCATGTGCTTTGTCATCAGATCGATTATCTTATCACCATGTTCATTCACCATTTCGTCGCAAATATGGTGAAGCTTTCCCAACTTATGGCACACATGACTCAAAGCCCTCTTGATTTCGTCTTTACTGTTTTGGTTATGTACAAGATGCTTTAAGGCTTTCATAGCTGTCTTGCAGATGCCACATTTAGGCACAGCTTCAAAGTCTTCTTCTAGGTTAAGATTAGAATGTATTTCCTCAGAAGTTTCAACCTCTTTCAGATGATCAGTGCAAAATGGCAGAATTTGGCATACTTGTTGAGGCGTCACCTTGCTCAACAGATCTAAAACATAGGAGATGTATTCCACAGCGATTGTGTGACATGGTTCACGCATAAAATGGGGCAGATGATCACAGGTAAGAACAACTTCATGCAATATGTGTTCCCGCTTGGCTTTAGTATTCACATTCTCCTTAAGTTTGGTCACAAACAGTTCACAAGCTATGCAAATGGGTCCATCTTCTTCTGCGGTGACTAATTCCAAGCTCTTCAGTTCGTCGTCTTCTTCTCCGTTAGACACATACTCATCGGTTTCAACTAATGGTAACAAAAATAAATGTAGTGACTGGTAAAAGAGGATTTTTTGTTTACTCACCATCCTCTTCAGAAATGGAGACGTGACAAACGCCCATCATTTTGCATACAGTACCAGGCGGTAAATGCTTTGCCATTAGATCGACTATCTTTCCGCTAAATTTATTTACCATTTTATCGCAAATATGACTGAGTTTGCCCAGCTTGTGGCAAACGTGTCCCAAAGCCCGTTTGATTTCACCCTTATCGTCAAGATTATGTACCGCTTTTTGTAAGGCTTTAATTGTCCTCTTGCAGACCGAACATCTTATCGAACCTGCACCCAGCTGAGATTCATCTTCTTCGAGGGAAATAAAATCTACGATTTCAACTGAAAATTTCAAGAATTAATAGAGTAATATTTCCTGATTAAAATTAATATACTCACCATTCTCTTGCTCCATTAACAGGCACATGTTAATCGTTCTGCATATTTTCTGATGTGCTACATTATTTTTTATTAGATTGACAATAATATCGGCGTTCTTGTTTATCATATTTTGACACTTATGCTGCAGCTGCTCTTCCTTCAATATATGACACACACGATCTAAGGCCAGTTTAATATCTTCATTGTGTTTTACCATATTTTGCAAAGTCGTGATCACTTTTTTGCATAGTAGACAGTTGGGCGACTCCTTTGCCACAATACCTGTGGTCCACTGTAGCTCTTCACTGGAGTTTATATCATACGCTGAGTTATCGTCATCTACCTTAATTGGTGCAAATTCTAGATCTATAGAGTCAGCTATTTGATAATTAAGATTCTCCGGGTCAATGGGAAAACACATGCCAAGCATTGCACATATTACTCTGGGATTCTTGGCGAAACTAATAATCCTATCGCCGTGTTTGTTAATTATGTCATGGCATTTGTTTGCTAACTTTCCCAGTAGATTACAGGCTTTATTCATGGCATTCTTGAGCTTATCATTGGTTGTGTGTTCCCTGACCAACCTTTTGGCCAGTCTAAAAGCGTTTTTGCAGAAAAAACATTGAGGCAGCTGTGGTTTATCGTTGAAGGATTGCAGTTCCTGGCTGGAGTCAATCGACTGCAGGCTGAACATGTTTAGGTATAGTTGCTTTTTCTTGGGGCAGACACCGAGGTAGAAGCAGATACTTTCCGCATCTAGGTCACTTTTCACCATTTTGTAGATTGTATGCGAATATTGATCCACAACTCTGATACACTCTTTCTTGAAATTGCCCGCCACCTTGCAGTATCCTTCCAGTTTTTCTTTAAACTTCGCTTCTGTGATATTTCCTACCACAGAATCTCGCAGATGCTTTATAACCTGCTTGCAATGTGCACAGTAAAATTCATCGCCATTATTTGAAGGTATTGGGGCTTCTGTCTCAAACACATCATCAACACAAATGCCAGCAGTCTTGCAAATGCCATTTGATAGGAGTTGTTGTTTGATTAACTCGTAGATGTCGTCAAAGTAGTTGATCACCACATTGGCACAGGTATCCGACAAGCTGTGAAGGCTGTAGCATTCGTTAAGGAGCTTTTCGATCATGTTCTCTCGACTGGTTGACTCAAATTTCGCTTTCCATACTTGTGAAAGCATATTACAGGTGGTGCAGGTTAGTTGATCAGGCTGAGACACGCTTCGTCTAGACCTGATCGTCTCTTTCCTGTCGAGATCCTCCTCAGAGATCTTTAGTAATCCATAGTTGCACACTTCCCCAAATGTGCAAAATTGCTGCTCAATTGAATCCAAAATAAAATCAATTTTTAAATTATATTTTGTTGCTCACCTCGGCAGTCACTTTCGAAGAATTCAGCTCCCTTAGCTGTGCCATGATTTTCAAATTAAGTTCTTCACAGTCAGCCTGCTCTTCCATGGACGACATCTCACAGTCATCACCATATATCTCCAGTAGCTTCGCTTCGTCATGTTCATTGGCCAGCGTATAGAGTGTCTCCTCAACCTCATGCTTACACACTACACAATAGAAACTCATGTCCACAGGCACATGACGCTTTGCCCAGATGTTAATGCAGTAAGCTGTCGCATTGCAGTATTCGGCATTGCTGTACATCAAATAAAGAATAAATGTTTTGTGGAAGAAACTCTGACAACACAGAAGAAAAACTATACATATTTGCACATCATCTTAAATGTTAAATAACACTCAGTTTTTGTGTGTCTGAGGTGCTGTTCACTTAAGGCTGACTGCTACGTAATCTGTGGTTTGGTCATTTACAAGCGCAGCCAACTTCATGTCGGCTTATCAAACGACAAGTAAACACAAGTGTTGTGAAATTAATAAAACTAGACTCGCAGAATGGTCGAAAATCGATCAGCTCAGCTTACAATAAAATAAATAAAAAGGTGCAAATGTATGTTATTGTCATCTCCGACTATATAAAGGATATGTAGCCTTGATTGTTTCTCTTTTTGTGTGTGCGGGACCTGCATTCCTTCTCGAATATGTGTAATACTATTTTTATACTATTCTAAATTGAAAGCGGGTAAGCTTTTTGAAAACATTGAGATAAGTCATGTATATTTTTACTAGTTGCAACCATATACCCGTATTATAAGGGAAGTCTGCAATCTATTAAAATATTAAAAATAAATGTGGGTCCAAGCCGTCATACTTAAGCTTCGCTTGCCACAATATCCACTGTTTTGAGATAAGAAACACCGTTGATAACGTAATAATAATGTGGTGACTCAATATACCACAAAGTTATGAAATTTTTAAAAAATAAGAAAAATTACTTCATTTATATGGTTAAATATGTAAAACGAATAATACGGTAAAATAGGGTATGTGTTAAAAAGTTTCTAGTTGTGTTTCCTAGTGAAAACATTCAGTACAATAATTAAAGTGAAAAAACAATGTTAAGATCTCCACAAAAGATTTAAAAAATAAAATAGTTGTAGCTTACTTTAAGTTGTCGCATTGGGTCTCACTGCATTCGGTCCCCTTCCAATCAACAGATAAAGGTACTGAATCAACGAGAGCTCCTAAAACAAAGTGCAAAAAAAAAAACAAAATAGATACTTTACACATTTAATTTTAATCGAAAATTTAAAAAATAAAATATGCTAATTAAGTGGGTCTATTAATTCTTCTCTGTTATAAAATGTTAATCAACAAATATTGATTAAATGTTGAATTTTTTAATATATATATTATCAGTATAACTTTTTGATATTTCAAATAAAAATAAATATATTTAACATAAGTTTAATATAAGTAAATGATTTTCTAATTTTTTCAGATATTTTTGGACTTACCATAGAGAAGCACAGTCACAATGACCAAATGACCTCCGGGTGATTTCATTATTTTTTCACACAAGTTTATTATATTTAAACTTGAAACAATGTTCTTCACTTGAGATTACAACGGCAACTGCGAAGCAAAAATGTTTCTGTAGCTCTTATATAGCTGAACTAGTTCATGTGACTGAGTCCTTAAATGCAATTTCTAATCAAGTTCTGCGGTTAAGCACTGCGGGATTTCTATTTATAATTTCTAATAAAATAATAACTTTAAAAGGGATTTGGCTCTCTTTGTTTTGATTTTATCAGATTAAAACAATTTTATTTTTAATTTTCTTCTTTTAGCACTTTTGACAAATTGTTTTCATTTTTATTCAATATTTATATGTACATATATGCTTAGTTAACATGAGATTACTATTTGGTATCGGTAATACGTAGCAGAAGAAAAAACCGCTGTGAAAATGTAGAAAAAATAATAAAACCTTATATCAAAGGGCACAGTCAACAAATATATATTTAAATTGCAGAGCTGGAAACAATTGAAACATCGATAGTATCGTTTGATTTTCTTAATTTTTCCAGGGATTTAATTATTTAAATAAACTTTCCATATTTTGGTTAAAAATTTTTTAATATTTTATTATAGTTTTCATATCTCCTGTATCTATCTTTATGCAAACTGATGTCACAGTTTAAGGGCTGGTTAAGGAGCTTTTCAACCATGGTTTTTCGGCTAGTTGTTTCAAATTTCACTTTCCATAGTTGATAAATCATATTATAGATGCTGCTGGTTGGTTAATTAGTCTAAGATACGTCCGTGCCTTCTCTTTTTATTCCTGAAACGAGCCTCCTTAGAGCTGTTTCTTACTAATCGATAGTTGCACGCTTTATCAACGGCGCAAATTTGCTGCGCATGTGTGTTCAAAATAAAGTCAATTTTAAAGTAATATTTTGTTACTCACCTCGGCGGTTAGTTTTGAAAACATAAGCTTTCTTAGCACTGACAAGCGTATCCAGTTGAATTCTTTACACTCATCCTGTTCCTCATCCGTGTACCAGTCGCAGTTAAGACCATATATCTCCAGTAGCTTCGCTTCGTCATGTTCATTGGCCAGCGTATAGCGTGCCTCTTTAACGTGATGCTTACACATTACGCAAAAGTAGCTCATGTCCACAGACACAGGACGCTGTGCCCAGATGTTAATGCAGTAATCTGTCGCATTACAGTATATGGCATTGCTGGAAAGAAAAAAGAGAATAAATGTTTTGTGGAAGAAACAATGACAACACAGAAGAAAAAATAATCATATTTGCATATCACTTTAAATGTTAAATATCATTCAGTTTTTGTCTGTCTGCACTGCACTTTCAAGCACAGCCAACTTCATGTCGGCTTATAAAACTTTAAGTGAATTTGAGCGTTGTGAAATTAATATAACTAGGTTCGCCAAATGGTCGAAAAACGAACAGATCAGTTATCATTTTATTAGCCTGTTGGCATTAAAACTAAACAGAAAAAAAGCAAATGTATATAACGCAAAATATTAAAATTTTTATATGGTTAAATATGTATAAAAATAGAAAATGTGTTAAGTAGTTGCTTGTTGTTTTTTCTAATGAAAACATTTTGTACAATAATTAAAGTAAAAAAACAATGTAAATACGCCACTTAAGATTAAAAAAATTTTTTTTTTGTGTCTTACTCATATTTGTCGCATTGCACTGCCTCACTGCATTCGATATTCGATATATCCGGCCCAAAAGTTCCAGTTTCAACGAGAGCTCCTAAAAGAAAAAACAAAAAACAAAATATATACTTTTCTTATACTTATATTATATTAAGTATTATATTAAATATATTTTAATATACGTAAATGATTTTCTTATTTTATCAGATATTTTTGTTGTTGATTCCTAAAGTTTTAAGGACTTACCATAGAGAAGCACAGTCACAATGACCAAATAACCTCCGGTTGATTTCATTATTTTTTCATACTAGTTTATTTTGTTAAAACTGGAAAACGATGTTCTTCATTAGGGATAACAAAGGCAACTGCGATGGAAAAATTTTCCTGCAGCTCTTATATAGCCGATTAATGACCTAGATCATGTCCTTAAATTAAACTACTAATCAAGATCTGCGGCTAAACACTGTGGGATTTGTATTAATAATTTCTAATAATAATATTTACTCACTGTGAAAAGATTCTCTTAGTTTTTATTTTATCAGATTAAAACAATTTTATTTTTAATTTTCTTCTTTTAGCACTTTTGACAAATTTTTTTCATTTTTATTCAATATTTATATGTATATGCTTAGTTAATATGAGATTACTATTTGGTATCGGTAATACGTAGCAGAAGAAAAAACCGCTGTGAAAATGTAGAAAAAATAATAAAACGTTATAACAAAGGGCACAGTCAACTAGTATATGTTTAAATTGTAGAGCTGGAAACAATTGAAAGATCGATAGTATCGTTTGATTTTCTTAATTTTGCCAGGGATTTAATTATTTAAATAAACTTTTCATATTTTGGTTAACAATTTTTTAATATTTTGATATAGTTGATGATGTCACAGTTTAAGGGTTAAGAAGCTTTTCGATCATGGTTTCTCGGCTGGTTGAATCAAATTTCGCTTTCAATAGTTGTGAAATCATATTATAGGTGCTGTTGGTTGGTTAATCAGGCTGAGACACCCTTCGTCTAAACCTGATCGTCTCTTTCCTGTCGAGATCCTCCTCAGAGATCTTCTTTAGTAATCCATAGTTGCACATTTCCAGAAAGGTGCAAAGTTGCTGCTCAAGTGAATCCAAAATAAAATCAATTTTTAAATTATATTTTGTTGCTCACCTCGGAGGTCACTTTCGAAGAATTCAGCGCTCTTAGCTCTGCCATGTTTTTCAAATTAAATTCTTCACAGTCAGCCTGCTTTTCCATGGACAACATCTCACAGTCATCACCATATATCTTCAGTAGCTTTGCTTCGTCATGTTCATTGGCCAGCGTATAGCGTGTTTTCTTAATCTGATGCTTACACATTACGCAAAAGTAACTCATGTCCACAGGCACAGGACGCTGTGCCCAGATGTTAATGCAGTAATCTGTCGCATTACAGTATATGGCATTGCTGAAAAGAAAAAAGAGAATTAATGTCTTCTGAAAGAAATAATGACAACACAGAAGAAAAACTATTCATATTTGCATATCCGTTTAAATGTTAAATATCATTCAGTTTTTGTCTGTCTGCACTGCATTTTCAAGCACAGCCAACTTCATGTCGGCTTATCAAATTTCAAGTGAATTCGAGCGTTGTGAAATTAATATAACTAGGTTCACAAAATGGTCGAAAAACGAACAGATCAGTTAACATTTTATTAGCCTGTTGGCATTAAAACTAAACAGAAAAAAAGCAAATGTATATAACGCAAAATATTAAAATTTTTATATGGCTAAATATGTAAAAAAATAGAGTATGTGTTAAGTAGTTTCTTGTGGTTTTTTCTAATGAAAACATTTTGTACAATAATTAAAGTAAGAAAACGATGTAAATACCCCACTTAAGATTAAATAAAAAAAATATTTTTGTGTCTTACTCAAATTTGTCGCATCGGGCCTCACTGCATTCGATATTCGATATATCCGGCCCAAAAGCTCCAGTTTCAACGAGAGCTCCTAAAAGAAAAAGCAAAAAACAAAATATATACTTTTCTTATACTTATATTATATTATACTATCAGTATAACATTTTGCTATTTCAAATAAAAATAAATATATATTAATATACGTAAATGATTTTCTTATTTTATCAGATATTTTTGTTGTTCATTCCCAAAGTTTTAAGGACTTACCATAGAGAAGCACAGCCACAATGACCAAATAACCTGCGGGTGATTTCATTATTTTTTCACACTAGTTTATTATTTTAACTGGAAAATAATGTTCTTCAAATAATGTTCTGAGATAACAACGGCAACTGCGATGGGAAAATTTTCCTGTAGCTCTTATATAGCTGATTACTGACCTAGTTCATGTCCTTAAATAAATCTGCTAATCAAGAACTGCGGTTAAGCAGGGTGGGATTGGTGTTATTAATTTCTTATAATAATATTTACTTACTGTGAAAGAGATTCTCTTTGTTTTGATTTTATCAGATTAAAACAATTTTATTTTTAATTTTCTTCTTTTAGCACTTTTGACAAATTGTTTTCATTTTTATTCAATATTAATATGTATATGCTTAATTATTATGTATGTATTTAGTGTTGTTAATTTTAATACAATCTGTGTGTGTTTCGAGGATTTAATTTTATTTAGCGCTGTTCCCAATTCCGAAAACGCTTAAAAAGTAAACGGCATTCAACAGGTTTCTTTTTATATCATTGAAACATTGTGGAATTGGAAAGAGACTTGATTATTTATGTTGCATTTTATTTATATTGAGATCTTGATTGAATCAACAGGCCTATTGGCTTGTCTATGTTTTATAATATCCCTTTATTTGTTTAATTATAATTTGCGAAGTCAAAATTACTTAATTAATCTGTGGAATGGGCAATTGTATTTAAAGTGTTTTCATGAATCGAAATAAATAACAGAGAAAATGTGCTAATCGTAAATAGTAAATAACAAATTCAAGGCTGTTTATAAATGGCACAAGGATATAGGTACACACGGATACTACTAAATAAGGGGCGGGAGTTAAGAATTTAAAGCTTCTTTAATAGAGTTTTGGGTGTGAGAAATTGTATTTAATGTGTTGTTGCTAGCGTAGAGTTTTGAATTTGAAGTTTGCCTAAATTTTTAAAATTTTGTTATGTTTATGATTTTACACATTATTTGGTAAATTTCAACTATTCAATATTAAATATAATTTTAGTATTTTTTTCATATTTTTTTTTGGTTTGTTATTATTTAATCTAAATTTACTAGATGCTGCTGCTTCTGCTCAGTTCTGTGGCTCGTAGCTCGTATCAAGTAGTAGTATGTAATAAAAAGTTGTTTATAATAGGTACTTGTGGGTTATGCTAGGTATTAATCAGTATTATTTAATTATTATAATATTTCATTTTCTTGTTGTATATATGCATTTATATAAAAACAATGAATTAGGTTTTTTTGTGGTTGTTTTTTAAATTAGTTTATGCTAATTAGTTTATAACGAATGTTTATAAAAGTATTTGATGCCGAACATTTTGTTAATGGCCTTTGGTTTTAGTTGTTGTTTTTGTTCTTTTGTTGTTGGGCTAAGCTAAGCAAATATACAAAAGCTACTTAAACATATTGCATTTTTAACCTGGCGTTATGTATTTAAATCGTATATATATTTAAATGGTTCATTAATATTTGCTTTTATCGATAGGTAATTTGTTCCGTTTTTTTGTTTAAACATAATATTTAGCTAAGTGTTAATTACAAATGTGGCCATCTTAAATTAGGTATTAATACACATACACACATACAATTATACATACATTCACACACTCACACACACACTTAACATGGGCAGTAGTCGGTATGAACAGTGTGCGCATTTTTGTTGCCTATTTAACAGCGAGCAAAATATTTTTATTGGAAATTATTTATTTATTATTATTTTTTATTATTATATTTATTTTTATTTATTTTTTTTTTTAGTTTTTTGCGAGTTGTTTAAGGCCGTTGTTGGAATTTGTAGTTGATTAGCATAATAAGTTTTACATATATTTTGTGTTTTACTTTGTTTGTCTATTGGAAGGTCTACAATAAAGCGCAGCACTCCGTTCATCATAGGCAGCACACACTGTTACATTTTATAGTTAACATAAAACTCAACACACGCCTTTGTTTTTTTTTTTATCATCGTGGAAACACAAATATGTATATTGTAGCTACCCCACACACCTTATAAACTAATTTGAAAAAAACAAATTTCTTGTTGTGGAAAAAATGAACAGCGCTCAAGCGTCTACGAGTATAGTAAAAAATCGTACTTTCCCTCTTGTTTTTTAACTATCATATAATACAAAAAACATTATCATATATATTGCCTAACAGCTAAAAATATTGCGATCGTCGTTAAAGCATTCGGCTCAGCACATGACTTAGCAGCAGCAGCATGAGATTCGCATAGATGGCGCAACCTTTGCCGCACAACTTAATGCTGCTCTCCTGCAGGATAAAAAAATATAAAAAAAATATAATTATATTTATAGCCAAGAGACAAATTAAAACTTACATTCGCATGTCGACTGATGCAGCTCTGGGGACGCACACGATTGAATTCACGTGTGTGTTTGTAGCAGGAGAAGGTCTCATTGGGTGCCAGCATATAGGTAACTGGCTTCGGATTTACCGTGAGCACCAGAGCAACATCCCGCGGACATAGCTGATCAATGACTAGTAATATGAGATTACTATTTGGTATCGGTAATACCACAAATGGCCGCTCGCATGCATGCGCTGTCATATTGTAGACAACATTATCCTTTTCATTGTACAGTGTATATAGCTCACGTTGCATATCGCACGATTTGAGTCGGGTGCGATGCAGCGTTAAATATTTTAACCATTCGGGTGGATTCTTTGGTTTACCATGATCTTCTGGCACCTGCTCCGTTTCAGTGCCATTCATATCTATATACACATCACCATAATTGGCCGTTACACCGGGCGCCAGTCGCATCAGTTGTACAATATACCACAGCACTGTATGCAGCAGCCATTTGGAAATACGTAGCAGATGAAAAAATGGCTGTGAAAATTTTGGAAAAATAAAAAAAATTTAATAAAAATACAGTCAAAAAATATATATTTTAATAACAGAGCTGAAAACAATTGAACAATCGATAGTATCGCTTGATTTTCTTAATTTTGTGAAGGATTTAATTATGGGAATAAATTTTCTATATTTTGATTAAAAAAATGTTTAATATTTTGTTATAATTTTTACATCTCCTGTATCTGCTTTAATGCATATCGGCTGTTTACCCATATCGCTTGATTTTCTTAATTTTGCCAGGGATTTAATTATTTAAATAATTTTTCTATATTTTGATTAAAAAAATGTTTAATATTTTTTTTATAACTTTTACATCTTCTTTATCTGTTTTTATGCAAACTAATGTCATAGTTCTAGGGCTATTAGAGTTTTATTTTTACTGCAGATAGTATATATATTAGATTAGATATATAGCTTGATCGGCTTTAAAAATGAGTTACAAGGAGAAATCCTTGTTGTTATTCAACTCACCAGTTCCTAAAATGAAATTTATTCAGATTTTATCAAAAACACTTTGTCACTATATCTCACACCGATCATTCCGATTAAAATATAAGTTTTAGTATAGAAAACTTTGTTACAATTCTATTTTTTCTTGTTTTACCTATTAATTTAATAGTTTACCCTATTATCGGGCAGCGACACTATCGATTATTTTTTTCAGCTTTTTTTTTGTATTATATACTTACAGATAGCAGCATATTAGATGCATTAACCTCAGTTTTTGATTCAAAACACACTGCCTGATAGTCATAGACAATGACACGTTTGTAGACTTTCTCCTCGACCAAACGCTTCATAATAGCGCCATTGACTTCACCAAAAAATCTGCCAGTTTCATGAACACGTGTTGAAATGATCACAAAGCCATTATTATCTAATATAAAGCAGTCCTTATCATCCACGGCACATGCCTATTTACAAATATATATAAAGAATTTATTTTAATTTTAAATAATAAGAAAATTTAGTATTTAAACACTTACATTGCCGGTGATGTTATGAAAGAGCTTGTAGAAGGCCGAATGTTGAAATTGAAAACCAACAACGGCAGCAGGCGCCGATTTGGAGCTCTCATTATGGAAGATGGCATTACTGGCAGTTACAATAATTTCAGAGCCGCTTTCTAGAAATTATATTATAATTAAAACTCTATTTTAATTATTTAGTTTGTCATATTTACCGCCTGCATCGAAGGGCACAGAGTAAACAAAACTCTCTTTATGCACAAAATATTGGTCCACAGCGCGTTTATACCAAATCTCATCTATGGCGCGTTTATTATTCTGACTAAAGCTTTCACTGAAGATTTTTAAAAAGAATGATATATATTTACTTGGTTCTGGTATATATATAAACTCACCCCACACCCGGTTGCTCGGCCATATTCGAGTGGAACTCATGCCAGCGGGTTAGACCACTGTGCGTGGCCAGAAACGCGATGGTAATGCCAAAACGTTGCTTGAATTCGTGTCTGTTGAAACAGGAAAATTTAAATATTAGAGAAGTAACAATTAAATATTATTTATAAAAATTCCAATTTGTATATATACGATATATGATATAGTTAAGTAGTTTTTAAGACGAGTTATCTGTTTACCTTGGCAACAAACCCATTAGTACGGCTATTGGGCTTGATGCGCTTACGCTAGATAGGGTATTTTGTATTGTAGTATATATTTATATATATATTACGATTTAGACATTAATGAAAAGGCATTATGTTATGTGGTTTGTTAAGAGTATTCAAGAGTTTTCAAGAGTTGTAGTTGCAGTATTCATTTGTGGGTGCGCAAAAAATTCATTATGAAATAGACGAAACAACAACAACGATACACAAAAATCGCATAAAATGCAAATAAAAGTGAGAAAAAGAAATGCGTACACATAAATTATAATGGTTAATATGTGCTGCCTCTGTTATTTATTATTTTATTTTTTTTTTTTTTGGGATGGCTGTTGACTGTACTTGATGTGTAAAAACAAGTCAAGTCTAGCACTGCAGTATTTTTTAAATATTTTCTTTTTTTTGGGAAACATTCTGGGCAGTCTCCAAAATAGTCTCTCATTAATTTTGAGCTAAGCACTTACCTCTTCTCATCTTTATCTCTGGCATTGAAACTTGTATTATTGGAGAACCATTTGGTAACACGCGCATCAAAGACAAGAGATTGCATTAGCTGGCGATCACCTGTAATATAAAGGTAATTGAGTTTTAACGAAATTATATAAATAAATATAAAAAGGATTAGAGCAGCGTTTACACCGGGTCAGCAGAACATTTAAACAGCGTTCACATTTATATACGAGTTATTTACAACGTTTACACTAAGTTGCAGCAGTGTAAACGTGCTCTTAGTTATAATCAAAATTTCCAAGCTTTATACAAAATAAAAAACTTATTTACATATTATTTAGTCTCATGCATTACTTTTGATTATTATTATTTTCTGATATTTTGTGCAAATTTCGCAGCTAACTGGTGGCAACACACACATACATATATTATGAATGTATAGAGGAGTAAAGCCTAGAGCTGGACAGCTTTCGATAGCCTCAACAGTCGATAGTTTCGATAGCAGTAGCTTAAGCTATCGGTTTTTGTTTTTAAAATCACATAAAGGTAGTTATATATAACTGAGTAAAAAACTTTTCTAATTGCTTATTTAAAATTTATATTGATCTCAGTTGTCCTATAGATTAAATTTGCATTTAGATATGCATTTCTTAAAGAAAATTTATCGATATTTTTTTTAACTTTAACTTTTACTTTTTCTTTTATATCCTTTGTAGTGCAATTTATTAAAAATATTTTGCTTTTCTCTAAATTTTTATTTATTTGAATAAACCCCAAATTAATTTTTATTTAAATAAATAAATTTCTTTAAATTCTTTTTGAAAACTTCTTTAAATAAACTTTAACTTTTACTTTTTCTTTTATATCCCTTGTAGTGCAATTTAGCAATAACAGTTTTCTTTTCTCTAAATTTAAATTTATTTGAATAAACGCCAAATTTGTTTATTTAACTAAATAAATTTCTTTAAATTCTTTTCGAAAACTTAATCCATTTGAAAATAATTTAAAGGTTAAAATTCATATTTAAAATAACACAATTCAGAATCAATTTAATGCCACTCCAAGCGCTTATGTTTTAAAAATTTAAATCAATATATTTATATATTTATATATTATATATATTAAGTTGAAACCGACTTCTATTCTTGTCACGTAACGCCACGGCTGTTTTTTTTGCCTGTATCTTTTAATCGAAATGGTTGAATGTTTTCATCTCTTTTACTAAATATAGTAAAGCTAAATTGCTACTAAAGATAAAACAATTTTCTTTTTAAAAATTTATCTTTTTCTAGCTTTTTTTTATATTTAGGCGTGCGAGTGTCACGTAACGCCCCTCTGGAAATGCCTTTATATTACTTTAACCCTATAAAATTGACACTATCGTTATTGCTATAAATGCTATTACTAAATATAGTCCAGCTGAATTGCTACTCAGTTATAAAAAATTTCAAAAATTTGATTTTTTTCTAGCTTTTTTTCACTTTTAGGAAATGTCTATAAATTATTTTTACCCTAAAAAATTAACACTATCGTTATTGCTATCAATTTTTTTCTCCAGCTCTAGCAGGCACATAGAGTTTATAACACTTAATATTTGTTAAATCATAAAGTTAAAACTACATTTATCAGGCATATCCGAATCGTTTGCTGTGTGGCAAACAGTTTGCCAAAACAATGATATCATTGAACGAAATGGAGGGGTGCAAGTGCAAAGTGCATCAAAGATTTATTTTATTATTATTATAATTATTATATATTGGTGCTACTGGTGTGTGCACTTATTTTTTTGTGGATCTTTTTGGATGTTACGATTTGACTTGGCTTTACGAGTATGTTTTGTTTTATTCGTTACTCACAATAGTAGCTTTCTTTTTCATTGATTGATGGATAGCGGCCAGTTGATGAGTTGTTAGCTGTGAATTTGCATGGTTATATTGAAAATCGTAATCGAAAAATTTGCAGTTTCTTTTTGTTATTTCTTTCATTTTTTTTCAGTATTTTTCGAGCATAAGTTTAGAAAACAGAACATCAAACACAATATGCACAATAAACTTAGTCGAAAAGCGGCAATGGCAGCAATTTGAATATGGTATCAAAGCGTTTTCGTAACAACAAAAAAAAAAAAAAAAATAATAGAATATATTGCAATATTCTAAAGTGATTTTTATGTACTTACAAAATATGGCCGCTGCATGCTCTGGGGGCATAGCGCTTCGACTCGATGGCCAATGCCAACCCGGCTCAGACATACGATCAACAAAATATAAAAGTTCAGTTTCGGGTGTTCGGAATGTCTTATTGGTTTGCTTGCAGAATAGCCTTAAATAGAGGAAGAGAAATATATAAAATGTTATATATATTTTTAACTTTTATTTTTTTTAACATACCAATCGGGATGAATTTTCCAGCGTTTGCCATCGAAGAAGCTGCGTATATTTTTGCCCGTAATATAAGTGCGATGTATATCCTGTTCAGTGCGTGGTTCCATGCGACTAACACCATAACGCTCTGGATAGGTAATAACGAGTGTAAATGGTGTATTTTTTATAGCTGTCCAGTAATACTGGCGCTTGACGCGAGCCACACGTTTCTGGAAATAAATAAAATATTATTAATTTTTGATTAAATATAAAGAAAGACTATAACTTACCATTTCATCGAAATGATTTTTGACCAACATCCATTTGCTGC
This sequence comes from Hirtodrosophila alboralis, assembly GCA_035043045.1. NCBI lineage: Eukaryota > Metazoa > Arthropoda > Insecta > Diptera > Drosophilidae > Hirtodrosophila > Hirtodrosophila alboralis. Next base: position 419,515 of record JAWNNH010000903.1, on the reverse strand, counting down.
CAGTCGATTGATTGATTATAGAATCGCGTATCTAATAATGAAATATAATATAAATAATTTTTAAATTAAATTATAAATTAAATTAGATTTTACCGTCATCAGCACTGGATTAAAGTCTCTGGCGGCTCGATCGTCATCCAATAGCTCAACTTCAATCATGTCAACGCTATTGTAAGCTGGTTTTAATATATAACCTTGGAACTGCTCAACAAAATTATAGATAAAAATAAATAAATATTTTAGAAAATATTTATAATTAACTTTACTTACAATTGGACGAAAATCTGGATGGAATAGTACATAACCATTGTTGGTTACTATAAACGCATAGCCATTTACGCCAAGCTAAAGAAATTTAAAAAAATAATAAATTAAATGCCATAATTTAAAAATTTTTATTTTGAAAAAAAGAACTTACCATAAATGGCGACAGCAATTTTTTAATTTCATTTATGGGCACATCGGTGCCAGCCACGCCCAATATATTTGCGATTTTTGTCTGTGCATAAGCATAAAAATTGTAGATAAATTTAATAAAAATTGTTTTTGTAAGATGAGTGATCAGAACATATACACAAGTTTGGAATTTTTTTTTAAAAATGTATTTTTTTTTTTTAGCGCAAATACAAGTACAAGTACAGAGAATTTTTTATTAATTATTTGTTTGCATGTTAATCAAATACTGAAAATGAATTGAATTTGAAGTTGATAAATGGCATTGCTAGTACAAAAAAACGAAATTTTCATTTGACTTACACTTTATGGAATTAAAAAAGGAAGAAGGATATACAAAATTAAAAAAAACTTTAGAAACAATAAATATATAATAAATACAAGAAATGTTTAATGCAAATACATATGAGAAGCATTTGTTTTTACTACGCAAGAACTTACGGATACAGTTTAGAAAGTTGATTTCGAATATTATTTTTTTTTGGTTTTTTTTTGTTAATTGATGTTTAAAATTACAAACAATTTTAGTTAATTTAAAATTTGGTTTTAACATGTTATAATTTTTTAAGACGGCATAAGGCTAATTACATGGCTAGCAGAGTAGTACTAAGAGCGTATGAGAGCGTACAGTGGCTGTGTAAACCGAAATAATATTAATAATAATAAAATGATAGAAATTTAAGAAAAATTGAGCAAATTCAATTTGTTGACGTTTTAGCAAAGTAAAGTGGAAAAAGTTTAATTTACAGTCTTTTTTTTTTTTTAATTAAGTAAGTATAAAATAGAATAAAAATTCAACTAAAAATATTTTGGAAAAAAGCTGTTTACATAGTTTGTGTAGAGGGCTGGTGGGGGGCTGGAGAGTATTACACAAGGTGTGGAGTGATCAGGGGCACTTTGAAAGTACTGTTTGGGGGGTTTTAATTTTTGGACAAGCTTTTGTATGAGTGGAACATGTAGTTTAGTGTTGTATATTCTTTTTTAATATATATTTTTATTACAGTTTTTATACCCTTCAGACAGTGTGTTGTGTGCAGCACAGTGGGAACACAGTGTAAACGCGCTGAAACCAAGTGTAAACGGGCTATGGGAATTTTTTGTTATGTAGTTAGTAGTAGTAGAGAGGTATTGATTTATTTGTGGCACGAAAAGTTGCAGCTAAGTTGCATAGTTTCAACTTTAGACAGTCAGTAGAATTTGTTGCAGTTGCACAGTTTGCCTAAGAAATTGATCAAGTGCCCAAGTTAACAGCAATTAGCAAAAAAGCTATACACAAAGAGAACTTAGCCTAAAAATTACGAAGATAAAACTTAAGCAAAATTTTATAATTAGTATTACCAAGCATTTGTCGTAGGTTAAAAAAATAATAAACAATTTAATTGAAGCAATAGTTAATATAAGCAGGGTAATTTGAAGTGGGCGTGTAAGTGGTGTGTGGTGGCAAAAAATAGAATTATTTTTTTGGTGCTTCAAAAGAAAAACAAGTTGATTTTTTAATTTTTGTGTATTGAAAAAAAATAAAACAAATTTACATGCGGCACAGACGTTAATCGAAACAAATTGAAGTTTGAATTGGATTTTGTTTTTTTTTGCTTGAAAATTCTTTTTTTTATTTAGTTAAATTTTTTTTTTTTTTATTTTGGTTGCAGTTGTTGTTGCTTAGATTTAGAAACAATTTACTCACAACTTGAAGGTTTATTTTCGCAGCCGGATTTATATCGGTCGTTAGATTAATGAGCTGTGAATTTGTATTGGTAATAATTTTTTAATAAATAAATCTCTAGAAACTAAAGCAACTTAAATATGTTTTTTGGGGGCAGCAGTTAACAATTTAAATATACAGGGTGTCTTTTTTTTTTCGATTTTTTTTCTTTTGGTGTATTATACTACGTAATTAGGAGCTAAGGTGCCTGCCTAACTAAGTCAATGGCCGTCCTTTGGGCTGATCTTGTGAAGGGTATAAAAACTTAATTCATCGATTCCACAGATTCAGAGTGTATTATTGTTATAGTTTCTATATGTAGTATATGTTTTTTTTTGTATTGTTTGTTGGCTTCTGTTTGTTGTCATTGTTTTTGTTGTTGTTGTTGTTGTGTGCTCTATAGGGCCTCAGCACTAGCCTAAATAAGTCTTTCAATTCATTGTACTTACTAAACATCAATGAATACGATACGATATCTAACAATAATTAGAATTTTTTGTTTAATTGGGAGGATCAAACCAATATCTAGAATACTTTTAATATATGTATATGTAATTAAATGTAAGTTGGCTTTAAGCCACGCGACTTTTACCCAATATATGTATTTTAATTTTTTTTATATTTTTTTGTCTTACGTAAAACAACAAGTGTTTAAATTGTACTACTCAAAATGCTAGATAAAATGTTCTATATATATATATACGAGTACGTTAAGTAAGTAACTAGGCATAGCTAAGTAGTATATATATATATTTACGAGTATATAAAGAAAATTATATATGCTATCGTATATAATTACGTAGTACTTAGTATATCGTTAAATACTTTACCAATTGTATTGAATTTTTAATTTTTTTTGTAAATATTTATATAAATGTATTTTTTTTTTTGATTTTTGTTAATTTTAAGTTTGTACCTAGTACGAATACGTGGTCAACTATAATGGCAAAAAAGTTTGCTAATAAAATATCATGATCCTAGACCATGTATAGCTAGATTTATATACGAGTAGGTATAGTTAGTTATATTAAGTAGTATATCGGTTAATTATGGAATAGGTATGCATGTTATGTAGCGCAAAGTATAACAAAAATTGTTTACTTTATAGTTTATTATATATATTTTGTATACATATATATAATTATAGTAGTTAATATATTGGAATTCAATACGATATGCGATTAATTGGCGTATATAAAACTTTCGCTTAAAGAGCAGTAAAAAATACTTTTACTCAAATTTTCAATTTTTAATGCAATTTTTTTTTTTTTTTTTTGTTTTTGTTAGAATTTGGCATTATAGTTTGTACCTCACGTGTTTGCAATTCCCAGAGTGCTTCATTTATTAAAACTTCTTCGGTGATATTCTGTGGTATAGTTGTGTATAGTTTTGGTAGTAGTAGTAGGTAGTTGTTGTGTGTTATACATATATATAACGCATAAAATATTAATATAGTAGTTGTAATAGTATATAGTGAGTTTTTTTATATAGATAGATTGAAATATGCTTGGGTACTGTTTAACTTATATATATATGTATATATATTCTTGATTTTCGGTAGTTTCGTTGATGAGAGAGAGAGAGAGAGAGAGCATAATGAACGCGACGCTGTCTGCGATGCGACGTCGGTATGTCGATTGTAAGTTATTTTTGGCTAAGAATTTTGACGGTGCTAACTTTTGATTTTTATATTTGATATTGAACTATTAAATTAGTTTCGCACTTAAGCACGAATATTTTAATGCGATTGACTTACCGCATTTTCGCGTCGATCGTAAATGGGCATTGATACGGTGGTCATAAATTGGTAGACATTGGAATCGGTTGGTTGGTTCCAGGTCTAGGGGGGAATATAAAAAATATATTAATTATTAAATTCTATTTTTCGAATATTTAATTTACCTCTTTCATGCGTCGATATTCACGTCTATGCATTTCACTGGGCTCCAGCATGCGATCACGAACTTGTCGGTATTCCAGAACATCGGCCTTCTGCTCCTCACACTGTTTGGTCTCCCACAAATGATCGGAGAGTTTTGTATCCTAGATAGCATAAATTGTTGGTTTTGCAAAGTTTTTTCTTCTATTTTGTTTGATACGGTTTAAATTGGTCCTAGGCTAATTGTTACCCACCTCAAGATCCGCATAGACCTGCGTCCATATAACCGGATGATCATGCCTACCCAATACCAGGGGTCTAGCCATAACTGGTATATAATTTAATACCATTTCGCGGACCTCAGCTGTATCGCTAAGATGTACATAATATCCCTGATTTTCGCATGCCATCCACCGTATATCATCCCAATTTGCCACCTCTTTGCCAATCAGATAGGTGAACACACGCACCGGCCTATAGGGCGGATCTCGCCAGTTATGCAACTGGAAGACCTCTTGATTATTTTCGGGTGCCCCATCACCAATGATCATAATCGCCTGATTGCATTGCGCTCCGCGCGAATTAATCTTCGTCTCTTCCAATATCTCGAAAGCTCTTGTCAATGCAGCGGTATAATTGGCAATCGATTTGGGTTTAAACGATTCAATCCCTTCTTTTAGTTCACGTATGTTGCCCAAAGTTGCCTGGATGAATTTCGAAGTTGCAAATATGATTTTTTTTTTGTTTGTTTTTGTTGGGATTGTTGTGTTTGAAGCCGCATTGATTGAGTGTTGTTGTTTTTTCAAATTAATTAATTTTGTTTTTGTTTGGGGAAAGAAAAATCAGATTTTTAATTTAAAAACATATAATTGAAAAATTAAAATAGTTAGAAATGATATAAGTATATACTTGAATTAGTGTGTCCTCGAAACATCCGACAACTGGGATCACTTCATTATTAAAGGTGAAGATGTTCACAAAGTCATTTGTACCTAATGTATCGAGTATAGTATTGACAACATGCTTTGCGATATCTAGCCTCTGTCCCAACATTGAACCAGATCCATCCATTAGGATAATAATATCCTTAGGACTTGTCGCCGCCTCCATGTACCAAGAGCGTAAACGGCAATCGTATAGATCAACCGGTACACCCTTCTTCCATTTCGATGCAGGGAATTGACGCATAAAGCCTGTCGAACTGCCAAAAAATTGCCACGACAAACTTGGATCGTTTTTGTAATTATCACGAAATATTTGATCCAAATTCTCCGACCATTGAATCGCTTTAATAACATCCGATGCTGTGTGTGTGTGTGTGTATGTTGTGGATGTGTTCATATTCAGGATGATTTGTATTTAGAATGTGTTGTCGATGAATCGATTTTGTTGTTGTTGTTGTTCATAATGTCAAAGAAATGGGAAAAATTTTTATATAGAAATTGATTAGTTTTTCCTTTTTGTTGTGGGGACTCGAAACTAAAATATATAGATGAATTTCTCTCGGTTTTACATTTTTTGTTTCATTCTGAGGATTTTGTGAGGCTTTTTCAAACATAGCACAAGGCAGTGCAAGCACAGTTGTGTGTGTGCAAGTGTGCATGTGTGTGTGTGTGCTTGCTAGCAGTGTTGCAAAACTATCGTTGTTAATCGAGACTATCGATTGTAAGAAAATATATCTGTATATATAGTCTTGTAGCACTACTTTCTTAGCTTGTGTCGCTCAGGTGTTAACGTGGCTTAGTTGGGTGTTGTACGGTTTTTGGCAAAGCATTCCGCGTGTCGGCATAAAACATTCACAGCGCCACGCACGCGACCCCAGCAACAAATCGCATTGCAGCAACAGCGATAAATTTATCGGTTTTTTTCTTAGAGATGGGCACGTAAGAATTGCATTAATATTGAAGCTGATTTTAATTTTGAAATTACTTTTAAACTTGTGCACGCAAGAGAAAAATTAAATCTTCTAACCACTTGGTTTTAAAATGCATTTTCTACATGCTTTTTTATTATAATTCTTATGAAAAATTAATTGATTTCTCTTTGAATTTTTCAAGTGCTTGTTGGCCTATGCTTTTCTTGCATAATTTTCATGCAACTTGAAACATGCACGAAATTTAACGCGTAATCTTTTCAAGCGACTTGCACAGAAACCAAGCCACATTTTTTGTATAAGCATTAAAGTGTTTTAAATAAATTTTAAAACATGCACGCAATATTAAATTATGCAAGAAATGCATTGTTTAAGTTCAAAATGTATATAAAATTTCTGCTAATTCTTAAGATCACGCGTCCATCTCTAATGTCAGCCATTAGGTACAGTTGTGTACGCGGAATACAGCGATGCGTTGCTTGACTGGGCGCGCGTGCGCTTTTTTTTTGAGGGCGCGCATTGACTTAAGCGGTTGGAAATTGAAAAAGAAAAAGAAGAAGGCGCAACATACGACATAATGTTAACGGTTTATATATATATAACGGTGTTAACTATTAACGGTAACTAATTATTATAGCATACAGCGAGCGAGACAAAGACTTAGAGCTACAGTTAGCTAGACAGAGACAGACGCATTGTGTGTGCTCGTGTGTTGAAGCTTTTACATAGACATAGACACGCAGTGTGCTTAACAAAGACAGCAACAGTTACAGTTACAATTACAATTACAGTAGTGGAGAGAGAGTTAGAAACAGATAGATATATGTTTATGTAAATATAGAGAGAGAGAAATAGAGAGAGAGAGAGAGACGAGTGATAAGTATATGTGGCGTTTGTAAGCACAATTCAAACCTCGATCAAACACATTCACCGGCACATGCACCGAACTGACGCTGAAATTGACCGGCGTATCATGAAATTCCGGCCGCGGTTCCAGCACCAACACCTTTGGCGGCACATAGATCAATGGCTCGCCAATCTGATCATCCATATCCGGTGGTGTTGTTGGAGGTGGTGGTGTCGGTTCACCCGGCTCCGCCATCTCTTTGGCATTATAATATGAGAACATTTTGTCAGCCTTATCGTTCTGATGTGACAGTGCTGTGTTCTCAGCGGTATCCATTATGCGCTGCAAATTTGTGAAAATTTTTATTAATATATAGAAATTAAGACTTTGCTTAAGGTTCAGTTACTTACACGAACCGCACTGACTTTAAGATCCATCATCATTTCAATCTCCTTGGCCATGGATTCAACAATTAATCCACCTTGACGCGTCACCACTTTGGCTTCCTTGAAGCTCTGTAAATAAATGCAATTACAGAAATTTAATATATATAAAAATATCGAATACAAAAAAATTATAAGTGTTTATTATGCAAACAGCACCTCTAAATTGTGAGAATCGCTGAGGAGGGCGCTAGACACTAGAAAGTCTAATTTATTCAATAAAATAATATCGATTACAGGAAAATTAATTAAATGTGATTTTTATGCAAACACTACCTCTAAATTATGAGAATGCTTTATATGCTAACACCACCTCTAAATTATGAGAATCGCCGAGAAAGGCTATGCGCCGACACAGAGTTTAATTTATGCAATAAAATAATATCAAATAATAAAAAAAAATTCAATTAAAATAATATCGAATAAAAAGAACCCCAAAAATTCAATTAAAATTACCTCGAATACAAAAAAAATATATTAAAAATTAACAAGAGCTTTTCACTACCTCTGAAATGTGAGAATCGCCGAGAAAGGCCTATAACAGTCTAAAGTCCAATTTATGCAACAAAATAATATCGAATAAAAAAAAACAAAAATTCAATTAAAATTATCTGGAGTGCAAAAAAAGAAATTTAAAACTTACAAAAGTCAATTTTAAATTTTAATTCAATTATTTACAAATGTTTTTTATGTGAAAACTAAGTCTTAAATGAGAGAATCGCCGAGGAAGGCGCAATACACCAGAAAGTCTAATTTTAATGCTTTGTAATACCACAAAATCTTGAGAATATTTAAGGAAGTTTAGTGATTTTCATATACAAATTATTATATATTTTCTCTTTTTTATTGATAGCAATCAGGGTTAACTAACGCCTCTCCAAAAAGACAACAGATATGTCAAATCTGATGTCTTTTTTATAACATTGACAATACATTTTGCGTACCGCTGAGGAGGGCACTATATCATATATATATATTCTATATATTCTCAAAACTTAAAGGCAAAACTCTTGTACATTATTAATATAATTAAATAATTAAAATAAATTCCCACATAAAAGTTATTCCCCTGAAACTAATTTTGTTGATCAACAGCTATTGTCATTACAAAAAAATGTTCACTTTTGCAGTCCCTGCTGTTTAATAAATTGTGTAAATAATCCATTTTTATACTTATTTCCTTTTTGTCTCTATGTCTCATGTCTCATTTAGCTTGGCGCCTTTATGGCAATTACACATTAGAAAATCCAATTTCGCCAGACTAAAAATACATTACACAGCTGTCCTACGCATCAGCAGCTACTGACCTCATAAAAATGAGACAACAATGGTGGGGGGCTCTGACCGAGAGGTACTTAGGGGGGTAAGCCGAACCGCGTGCTTCAAACATTTTTGTATACATACATATATAATTGCGTACTCAGTCAGCCTTTAACCCAAATACGACGTCGCTGCCTCAGTCGCAGTCGCAGTCGGAGTCGCTGTCGCTGCTGACGCCGCCAAACGTCAACAACAAACAATGGGAGGGCAGTGGGAAAAATCAATAGGGCAACTTACCTCTTGCACCTCCTTGCGCCTGGTGATAAAATCGCCAAGTGAAAACAGTTCCAAGCCCAGCTTGTCCGCCCAAGAGTGTACGCTATGATATATAATGATTATAAGATCATTATTAGTGTTAAGTATTAGATGTTAGACATCATTTGATTAGCACACTCACACATTGTAGTTGATATTTTCGCTAGGCAGCAGATTGACACCAGGCGCACAATAGATGAACACATATAGGAGGCTTAGGCATAGGCGACGCCAGGCCCAAAATGGTCTCGCCATATTGCTGTACTGGCCGCGTCCAACTGGGCCGCGACATAAATCCCAATGAGCCTTAATTTAATTGTAACCCAATTAACGCACACTTGAACATATTGTTAGCCCCACATCAGGTTAAGGCTAGCCTTCTGCCCTGGCTATTAATACACGCACAAAACATATTTCCCAACTAACCACAACTAATTTTTTAACACTTTAAACTCACGCACAACACATTTTTTGCATATTTTTGAGATATTGCTAATATTTTATTAAAGTTTGCACGTTTTTCTTTGGAACCGCTGCGCCTCTTTTGGTGCGTGTGAAAATTTCGTTGGGTCTGTAAAAAAAAAACTTTTCTCTGTATACTGACAATCGCAATTTGACGTTTCGTTGACGTTTCTGTGTCAGCAATGAGTTCATCGTATGCTCCACATGCGTGCAAGTGTGACAACTGCTGTGTTGGCGCTTCTGACGTCCATTGCACTGCTCACACCTTGTCCTGCGCTTGCGTTGACAGTTGACGCGTCGGCGCAGCAGCTTTGTTTACATCTCTTGAAGCTCTACAGGTGTTTGTTTACCTCGTCTTGCAGCTGCGCTTTGGCTTTGTTGACATTTTTCACATGTTCGCGCTGTGACAGCTGAGAGCGACCTGTTGTGCTTTTTGACAGCATCTGACAGTTGTGTTCAATGCGAGGGCTGCAACTTTGGCAAGAAAAAGCTTTCGTCGTAAGCTTTTAGAGCAGGCTCATGTGCATTCGTTTTGAGAGCTTTTTTTGAGCGTAAGATAAGCTTTGATGTAATTTAGTTACATAAAACAATCGCTTGGTGGCGCTTTCTCAGTGTAGAATAATATGCAAATTGAGGTAGCTTGTGCAATTATTATTCTAAAACAAATTCTCAGCATTAAAAACTAAATATCTGTGCACAATTTCCTATATTTAATTTAATGAATTTTCATAATGACTTAAAATCATATTTTTTTATTTTGCATTCATTCCGCATCTAACAGGGAATATGTAATTAATTATCATAATTTGTGTAAATTTTCCCAGCTTAATCTTTTAATATGCAATATGTTGTTGTCTTGTTTAATCGCAAATTGAAAACACATTCTCAGCATTTATAAAATAAACATGTGTACAAAAAAAAACAAACAAATATTTTAATGAAGATCATAGAGATTATATTGCTTTTATTATAATTTGTATCAATTTTGTTGCGACTTTTCTATAATAATATTCTCAGCATTTAAAAAAACAAATATGTATACAAAAAATGTATTAATAATTTTTATTGGTATACCATAAACTTTTAGACATTTCTCATGGAATTCACAACAAGACAAATGACTCCAGACATAACTCAAAACGCATATCGAGATTTACTCTCTAGTATTTGTAGCCACCGGCACCGCCGCCACCGCCTCCGCCACCACGTGGTCCTGCAGCAGGTCCTTGTGGATACTGAGCTTCGCCCTCATAGCTGACATCCGCATGGTAGCCAGTCTTCCAATCGGCCGTATAACGAACCACCTGGGTACGGCCATCGGGTAGCTGAACGCGATATTCACCGGTCACCACATCGCCATCACTCGATGCTTTATGGGCATAATCGTTGGCTGTCTCTGGATCCTGGACAGCGTATTCAAAATCGTATGGCATGCCGGGCACGTGCACATGATCCTTTTGTTACAAAAAAGGCAAAAAAAAGATGAATTAAAATGGTTTATTAGTTTAGTTGGGATAAGTGTGCACTTACATCGGCAGGTTGACCGGGAATGCGTGGAGTTGGTGGTGGACGTGGACCGAGTCCAGGCGCAGGTCTACCAGGCTGGCCGGGTTGCTGCAAGGATTAAGAGAAATTAAGTTTATAAAAGGTAATAATATTCTACATTGTATTCTTAGAATAGTTGAAAAACTGCCTTATTATATGGAAAACTAAAATTGACTTAAAATTTAAAAGATTTACTTGGCTTACATCTGGATTATTTATTGTTTAATTTCTCTAATTTTATTATATTTATATATTCCTATAAAATAAATAGTTATGTATGTCGAAGATGCATCATCATATCCTAATAATGTTTGTGCTTTTATAGAGTTTATAATATGGTGTTTTGAATTTTTATTTAACGTGGAAAGTAAACCGAAAAATATCAAAGTTGTACCTTAATAAAATTAGATTGTTCATTTCAAGCTCTATTTTGTTGATTTCCAGAATTAAACCCACTTTCATTTAACCCATTTCCTAAACCCACTCCCTATCAAGTTTTAATAAAGGTAAAAAAGATTTCCCCTTATTAATTGAATTTGAACTTTTCCTTTAACTAATAAATTCCCTAAAAAAAGCATTTTATTTAATTTCAAGCACACTATTTTCCAGTTACTACAATACTACAACTTGGCATGAAAATCAAAAAAAATAAAAAAAAAGGTTAACTCATTCCCGGCTTTGGTAAAGTTTGTGATTTTATGGCGGGTTTTGCCAACACGCCCATTTGAAAATGCAGTCAGTTGACAAATGCAACATAATTTGGGTCGACATTCAAATTGAACAGAGAAGACTGAAAACTCTCTGTCTGTAGCTCCTATATAATATGTCTGTCTCTGACTATATATAAAAAGGTGATGGCCTGGCATGACGGCACATTTATAGACTGAAGTGTTTGCAGACTTGACTGATGAATGTGGCAACAGACAGGCTGAATGAATGGTTGTTTGGTTGGTTAAACGGCTTAAAGCTTCAAACCGCCAGGTTAAAAGTCGAGTGAAGGGATTTTTCAGGCAGCGAGTGAAAATTATGGCCATAATTAGACATTGACTTTAATTCAATTATATGCAATGGCTTTTGTGGCTTGCTGCATACTCACGAATGGCTTATTGGGTTCCGGATAATCATAGCCATTCTTGGTGGGCGGCAAATACGCATTCGAGCCGGGCGCTATCTGGGCGTATACATAGGCGGTGATGGCAGCAAGTGATAAACTCTGCAAAAGAGAAAAAAAGTACAAATAAAAATAAGAATAGATAACTTGGCATTAAAATAGTAGCGCTAAAAAAGGTTAAATTAAATTTACAAACAACAACAAAAAAAAAAAAAAAGAGCACAAAGTGAACGTTCGCAAATAGAAATAGAAGCTGCGATAAAATCGCATTTGACATTCAGCAACAGCAACAACAGCAGCAGCAGCAACTGTTGCTCTGGGGCAGGTGTACAAAGGCAATGTTGTCGATGAGTTGTGGCAATTTACTCATATTTAGAATGCGGCCCAAACCAAAAAGCCAACTTGGACCAAGTAAAGGGCAACAAATGGCGGAGGTTAGCTGACAATTAAGGCGGACTCAGATTTATGGCTAGCAAGCTTCAACCAAACATGGCTAATTGACAGATGCAGAGACTGTCGTCTAACACACACACACACATCCATCAAGTTGGCCAACTTGGTCAGCATTGGTTCTAAACACATGTCAGTTAATAACTAACAGCAGTTTGCCTGTCAGCTAACTGTCATTTTTTCTATATTTTTTTTTGTATTTTCAATTTACATTTGTTAAATGCAACTGTATTTTGCGGATTGCGGAAATGTTTGGGTGCAGAGTGTATTCTATATACTTACTTATATTATATTTTATGTTATGTAAAAATACATTTTATAATTGATTATCATCTTGTCAATGCCAATGTCAATAGCAAAATAATTGAAATTGTTAGCTTGTATTTATTTTTGTTTTATTTTTATTGATTGCTCATACGACGCGTTTACGCTATTGTCGTTACAGGTGCGAATATTTAAAGATTATATAGTTAATAGCAACAAAATTTATTGATTTTAGTCGCATTAAATAATGCTTAGCTTTTAATTGAAATTCGTTTTTGATTAATCCAATAATTGAACTATTAAACTTAAGTCATTATGATTGTAATAAGTGTTCTATCAAGTTTCAAATTAAACACATTTTTCAATTAAATTGCATTCAAATTAAAAATTATACGTTAAACATCTAGTTGAGGAGAATCATATATTGTTAAGTGCACTTTTTAAAAGTTTATTAAAATTGCAATTTCATTGATTTGATTGATCAGGTTTGTCTCATACGATTCATTTACATCTTTTTTTTTAATTTTCTGAGATCAATATATTCAAATCAGGACTCAATATTGCAATTAAAAATAATAAATTAAAAGACTTATTTAATTTGAGCCCGATGCAAATGTCTAATCAAAATGAAAACCTTTATTTCAAGTTTAAAAACGTTGAAATTTTGTAGTAAAACTCTATTTAAATTGAAAATAAATTTTCAATTACATCTATTCTTTAAATTAACTCAAATAGTACACAAATTCGTAGTTCATTTAATTTAATGAACTATACAAATTTCCGCAATTACTTGAACATTTTGCATGGAGGGTGGTCCCAACCTTCAAGTAGACTCAAGTACACAGAGAGAAATATAAACCGAAAAATACGTAAAAGAAATAAATAAAAATAAAAACGTTAAAGGCAATAAGCATGTCAACAGCAATTTTGCATGTTAAACAAATGCAATTACGGTTAGCCAAAAAAAAAAGAAAAAAATAAAATAAAATAAAAAATTGTCTGCACTTTGCTTTGACTTTAATAAAATAACAAAAAAAAAGAAACAAAATTAATTTACGTGTAAATTAAATAAAAGGCAAAGTCAAAGAGCGAACCAAACAAATTGCCGCAAAACCGACGACAGCCGAAATGCAATAGCTGCAACAAAGATAAACGATAAAGATATATATATGTATATATATATATATATAGGTAGAGTATACAGATAAAGATTGAGTTGGATAAAGCCTTGCATTTAACTTCATAGCAAACAACAGCAACAAAAACAGCAATAAAAAAATCGAGTTTCATTTTCTTCTTTGTTATTTGTGTGGAGCAGCTGTTCGAAGAATTGAATTTGCACTAGGTTAAGACTTGCACAGTGGTGCAAGATGGCAAAAACATTGAGTGAAATTATATATTCATATGTGTTTATAAGGTACCTATGACATATAATAACTGTCTTCAGTATATTGTCTTACAATATTAATAACGGATATTATTGTATATTAATATATATTAATTAATTATATTATAAATACTATAGATTTTTAGATCATATTTATTATTAAAACAATCTAAAATATTTGAAATAATTATTATGTTTTTTAAAGCTCTTTTTTTGTAGAGATTTATAGTTAAAAATGAATTTTTATTCATAATGCAACATTGTGCGCTTGAAGCTGCTGCGATGTTGGTTTGTGTCGCAGCTAAATTTGAATTCTATTTTACTTATTTTGAGTATAAATAATATAGATTTTTAGTTAATTTATGTTATCAAAACAATATTTAATATTTAAAAAAATTATTATATTTTTTAAACCTTTTTTTTTATAGATTTAAAGTTAAAAAATAATTTTTTATTCATAAAGCAACACTGTGCGATTGAAGCTGCTGCGATTTTTTTTAAAATATTTTTCCATTGATTTAAAGCTTGAAAAGATCTTTTTATTCATTGCAGAACTGCGCGATTGAATCTGCAGCGATGTTGGTTTGTGACTTGGCTAAATTCGAATATTATTTTAATTATTTTGAGTATAAATAATATAGATTTTCAGTTTGTGTATATTATCTAAACAATCTTAAATAATTGAAATTATTATTATAATTTCTAAATGTGTTTCTATAGATGTAAAGCTTTAAAAGAACTTTTTATTCATTGCAACACTGTGCTGCTGCTGCGCTGTTTGGTTTGTGTCTTGGCTAAATTCGAACTCTATTTTATTTTGAGTATAAATAAATATAGATTTTCAGTTCGTGTATATTATCAACACAATCTTAAAAATTTGAATTTACTATTATATTTTTAATATATTTTTCTATAGATTTCAAGTTTAAAAAACTATTGGTTCAATGCAGCACTGTGCAACTGAAGCTGCTGAAGCTAAATTCAAACTCATTTTTTAATTATTTTGGGTTGAAGGTTTTTCCATGTGGTTCTGCTTGTGGCTACCAGAATTGCCATGGTTTGTGGTAATCCAACACCTTGGGCGAAATGTTCTTTTTAGAACATTAGACATTGATCTTGCGAAGGTAAGAACAAGCTGTAAGTACGAGTACATAATTTAAGATCTAATTTAATATTTAAGTTAATTTGTTGCCACACACATTCATACGAATAAATAAGCATAAATTTGAATGCATTAATCATTGAAGGCACCCGGCAACATGGTCAGATACAAAGCACGAGCCGGATCGCATTGAAACATCATTAATCGCGCATAATCTAATAAATAGCAATTGTTTGCTTATTACGGGTATTACGGGTATTATGGCTATTATGTTTGGCGTTTATTTTATTTATATTTTTTTTGTATATTTTTTTGTTGCCACATACCAAGCTGTTAATTACACATATAAGCTATTCAAAAAACCATATTATTCATTTGATGAAATCAACAAGTGTTTTGTTAAACATTTTCATTATTAATCAGCCCAATCAGCGGAAGTAAACTTGGTCAGCACATTTTACAATGTTTTGTTTTAAACATAATTGAAACAGGTGGAAATGTGCAGTGTTGAATGCTATCGACGGAGATATACTCTTGTTTTTTGTTTTGTTTATTAATTTATTTGCATTTTAATGTGTTAATGTTGCTGATTTTTATTATTTGCCAGAGCTGGAACCTTAATTATTTGGTCTAAATTCTTTAAAAAGATTAACAAATATTTCTTTGTTAAATTTTGTGACTTAAACTGTATAGGAAATGGAGAATATTTATAGATTGATTCTATCTAATAAATGATAAAACAAATATTGCTTTTTCAGCTCTAAAAATGCTGTTAAAATTGTGTTTATTTGGTTAGGCGAATACACTCCCTTTTCCTCCAGAAGCAGAGTATAACAAACTTTAAAAAAAGTTGGAATTTATGTTTAATTCCAGCTACTCTCGTGTTGCATGTCGCACACGCCCACTTTGTCAGCAACGCGTCAAGTTGAAGGCCAGGTGAGCAAAAAAGCAAAAAAAATAAAATAAAATAAAATAAAAAAAAATACAATGAAAATTGTTAAAATTAATTACAGATGGGCAGTGGGTGAGACACGTTTGGTGGCTTTGCCACTTGATGGTTTTTGATTTTTTACAACAATTTACGTTTTTTTTTAAATTTATTTTTTTTCTCTATTCGAACAATTAAAACTGAATTGAAAGACACGTGTCGAAACTTGTAGCGAATTTGTTGTTGGCACTTCAAATTTTATGGTCTGTAAAATTGTAATTCAAGTAATTAATGTGATGCCTTTATATAGAGTAAAACATATTTTAAAATTTGAATTTTGGTTATTCAAATGAGTTGTTTGGCATAAGAAAACTAAAAGTCATTTTCTAGAGTTATTAATACACAACATATTAATTAAAGTACTTCAATTAAAGAGCTACAAAATTAAAATTTATTTTCGGTATGAAATTTTATTGTTAAAGCTCAAATTATATATGATTTTTGATTTTAGTTGTTTTAAAATTATAATTTGTATTAAAACAAAAAGAAAAAGGATTAAATTCTAAGCAAAATAAGTCTCTGAGGACTTCTAATAAGTTTTCATAATAGTGTGTAATTTCATAATATATAGAATAAAATATTCAATAAAATTATTGTATGAGTCCATACATGAGCAAATTTATCAGAATTATTTGTCCTAAAAAAATCTAAGCTAAAGTAAAATTACATGAAAGCAAGAAATAGTAAAATTTAATTGAATTTAATTCAAATCAAAAATATAATCCTTTTTTTTTATCTATTTATTGTATATCGAATTTTATTGGGCGTTTATTATATTATATTATTTAAATTTATTTATTTTACTTACTTGAAAGCAAGAAATAGTTAAATTTTTTTTAATTTCATTTAAATCAAAAATAGAATCCTTTTTTTTTATCTATTTATTGTAAATCGAATTTTGTTGGGTGTTTATTATATTATATTAATTAAATTTATTTATTTTACTTACTTTAAAGCAAGAAATATTAAAATTTTATAGAATTTAATTTAAATCAAAAATAATTATAGTTATCTATTTATTGTATATCGAATTTTGTTGGATGTTTATTATATTATATTAATTAAATTTCTTTATTTAATTTATATAATTTTATTGAATTTATTTTAAGAAAATTCTCTTCATTCTTCTATCGCTAATCCAATGTTCTGCTTCTTTTTATGTAATATATCTTAAAAGACAGTTAACTTATGCATTTTATAAAACATTCGACTACACGCTGCGCTGATCACGATGATTATACATAAATGGTTTAACATCTGCATATATTTGTCCACATTTGATCACGACCCAGTTTAAAAAGCGCAATAAACTAAATTATCCATAAAAATATATATATATAAAAATAAAAGAAGATAAAAAATTAAACAAACATTTATGACAATTGCATATTGAATGCAGCTAATGCAGCTAAATGGCAAGTTTGCCTGGCGAATTGATTTATGCGAGGTTAGCATTTAATATATATATATATAGCGTTCGAGCTAGCTAAATTTATGGTGGCAATAAAATTGTTAGCTATAAAATGTCTTTATAAATAAAGCCAAATCAGTGGGAAGCGGCGTTAAAATGGTTTATGTAATTGGCAAAGTAATATTACTTGTAATATGGGGAAGCTGAGATTGTAACTCATGACATTTGTCAGACAAAGCTTAAGCTTTTACCCAAACAAGCTGCCTATTTATGAGTTATTATTAAGTCATCAGCAGCTGGAGTTGAGAGGCACATTGGCTCTCCAACTTGCCACAGTTTTGAGTTTTGAGCGGCACCCTGAGACAACATTCTGCAACGCCTACGTTTAGATTAAAAAAAAACGATGACGATGACGATGACGATGACATGGCGTGCCTAACGAGCCAAGCTCTTTTGGCCAGGCTTGGCCCAGCTCTTTATTTTCTATAAATATGTAAAAACAGAAAAACAGAAAACCCATGTGTGTGTTGTGTGTAATTTATGGAATTTACAGCGTTCCCAGCAATTAAGCAAGTTAGTAAAGTTTGTTTTTGGTGCAAAAACCGAAAAATACTCCTCTACATTGATGTGAGATAGCGTATTAGCATTAGCTGCAACAACTGCTGCCACATACACTTGCAACTTGCAACACACGACAGTCAGTAGAATAACAAACATTTGGCTGACCTTTTCAACGCTTGTTGCATGTTGCAGTTTGATTTTGTTGCTGCATATATATATATATATATGTATATTCCCCCACTTTGGGGCATTGAAATGCAAATTTGGCAAAATAAAAGTTAATGGGCCATGTGAATGGCAACAAAAAAATAGAAAAACAAAAAAAAAAATTACAAAAAACCGCAACAGTCTCAACTCCTCGTGAGTATGTGCAATGGGAAATGACTTTTATTGCCATGTTGTTTTTTTCCAGGTTTGTTGTTTGAGTCTTTTGTTTCGGCATTACCTGAGATTTCAATCAACAAACTTCGTTTTTATTTACCAATTGCTGCAACAATTTGCTGCTCGCGTGCTAGCTGCAGCTTGCAAGAGAAAAAAAAGTAGCGAAAACAAGAAATGTTGCAGGTTGCAAGCCAAGGACAATGCCAAAGATCAAAGGCTGTGTGGCACTGTGGCGCGCGTTTGCCGCACGATCTGCAACAAAAAACTCCTGGGGATCAAGAGTTACAATGTGAGTTGAAATATATTACTGAAATTTTAAAGTTTCAACACTTTTGCGGCTTGCTTTGAAGTCAAGGATTGGCAAAGTTTTGAAAGAAGATTTATGGCCAACATTTGACATTCACAATCAGTTGAGGCTCCTTCTATATTTTATAATAACACATATTGCTATTTCTGGGCATTTTAAATCAATGGTAATTAAAAAAATATTTTTAAATACAATCATAAATCAGCTGCCTGAAGTTTTTCATCTATAATTATAAACCCAATTATAAGTGAATTATTTGACTCAACATTCAAGCATAAAGATCGCAAAGATTTCATTTATTTTGACTTTTATTCTTTATTTTATTGTATCTTAAATAATACTCTTGGCTCATTCGACTACTCATACAGCATATTAACCCTATTTAACCCGATTATTCTGGCCATAAGCCACAGTCCGTAAACGAGACATAAAACTGCTCATAAAATTAGCGCCGCCAGCGACTGCATAAAGATATTAACCTTTTTGCAAATAAGCAAAAAAAAAAATAAAAAATTATAATAAAATATATAAGCAACAAGGCACATTCAAAAAAAAAATCTATCAAATTATACATTACAGTCATCATCGGGTGTTGCAAAGAGGTAAGGTAATTCCCAGTTAGTTGCTGTTGGCAATTTGAAAATTATTGGAATAAAGAAACTTGTTTAAAAAATAATAAAAACGTTGTGGGCGGCATGGAAGCTCCAAAACATTTGCAGATACTCGTATTATTGCTTTTGATGATTATAGATAGTGAAAGTACAACAATTGAAATAAGTGGCAAATACTTGAAAATATTTATTATGCAATTCAAATTCAATTGCAGTAGCATAAATAAATATATAATTGTTTTTTAAATTTCAGCAATATTTATTTAAGATTTTTTAGAAATGCAGGAAGATTTTAAAGTGAGAAATTAACATTTTTTATTGCAGTTATTTGCAGTTATTGCAAGATTTCATTGATGAAAATACCAGAAAAAATTTTAGATTGTGGAAAAAAAATAATTTGAGGCAACTAAATTATTTGGTTAACTCGGGATAGCTTTAATACTAGAGAAATAATTGTAGTTAATGGAAAATAAAATAATTTTAGTCAATTAAATTATTGGTTAACTCGGAATAACTTTAGTTATTTTAGGTAATTTTGAGCAATTAATTAATATGTTTTATTTGAAAAATTCTCTATATAATTTGGTCTTTTGTTGAATTTTTATTTTACACTTATTTTTTCTGCTTTAAAAAAATTTTATAGCTGGCAAAATTTAATTTAAATCACAATATTTTTATTGTCAACTTTAAGTTTAAAGTTTTGAATAAACTAGTATATATTTATAATGAAAAATATTTTCTATTTGTTCATAAGCTTCTTTACTTTAATTTCAATTATTATTTATTTGAATTATTACTTTTATTATTATTATTTTATTATTATTATTTATTTATTTATTATTTTTAACTTAATGCACATTTGACAGGATATTAGCAAAATACTCTATATCAAGCAATTCCTATGCAGCAGCTTATTAAATTTTTTTTCGAATATACTTCGTAAGATACAAAACCCATTGAACTAATTTTAACACAGCTGTTGGCCAGGCTTAACAATTCTAGAAATTCAAATACAAAGGCAACACTTACAGCCAAACTATGCAATTAAAAATGCCTTGCTGTGTGGAGTTTAGGGTGGCCCTTATTGCGCATACGCCCCGTTGAACGTTTGGCAATTAGCCACCGCGACGGCTGTTGCTGCTGTTGCTGCTGCTACTGTTGCTTCTACTGCTGCTGTTCTGCATGCCGCATGGGGCACAGTGCCTGGGCTTTTGTAATCAGCTGAAATTTCGATTTAATTAGATTACCACACATACCTAAACCCAGATGGTTTCAGACAAAAGCCAAAGCCAAAGCCATGCGGTCTAACCAGCTTGCAGCTACGCCGTTTGCTGCATTCAAACACCATCACAATTTTTTCTTCTTCTTCAGTGCAATATTGTGGCAAAGACACAAGAAAACCGCACCAAACAATCGCAGCCAACGTCATCAGCTTCTCAAAAAATTTGGCGTTAAGACAAAACAAGACACAAAAAAATTATTATTGTTTCTGGCAGCAAAAAACCACAGCATGTGCATATTTCGATGTTTTTGTATTGTTATTATTATTATTTTGATTGTTGCCACATATGCAATGAGAATGCAAGTGACCCGTTGAGCAGCTCAATTACCCAGAGCTCAACAGCAACAACATAATTGAAATCTTTCAAATCATCTCAATTAAAATTGAATTTATATTGCAATACAAGAATTGAAAAACCATACAACGAAATAATCGACACATATTTGATTATAAAGCATTTTGTGTTTTATTAATTAAAGGGCAATCATTATGACTTTAAGATTATCTAAGTATTCGACACACTCTTAATTATATGCAGTTTTATTTATAATTAAATGGCATTTTTGTATATAATTTGATTTATTAAGAAATTTTTGGTTTCTATTGAATTTGCCAGCAATTTGTTTGTTTTAAATTACTTAGCGTTTGATTTAATATTTTTTACTTTATTATATACAAGTTGTATTAAGTTAATTAAATTCTAAAATGTTCAATTGTAAATTTTAGAATGTTTTAAAAAAAATGCCATTTATTTGTCTTTTTAATATTAAAGAAATTAAAATAAATTAAAAAATTCTTTATTAAGTATTTTATATAGCATTGAAGACTGAATGTTTCGGTTTAAATATATTTTCTCTGCTAATTTACAATTTTTTTTATGCGGAATTCAAAGCAGAAAATTATTTTTCGATTAGAATCGAAAGACTTTTTTGATTTTTGAATTTTTGTAGAATATTTAAGTCTAAGACAATTTTTGATATGTATTGCCTTGAATGCTAGAGATTTATTGTTTTTATGTACATTAAAATTGGCAAGGTTTTAGTGACGTATAATTTGTTAAATTGAAAATCTATATATATTAAAACAAATATCAAACTTTGCAGGTCATAAAACAGTTAAATATTTCGGTTTCAAAAGGTTTTTTAATGAAAATTAAACTCAGGAACTATGAGAATATATTTAATAATATATTAAATAATTTTAATATATATTTTTTTTGCTAGTTTCTAAACAGTTTTGTTTTTTTATACCTTTTGCAATTGCATTTAAAAATTGCAAATTGCCAACCTTGTTAGGGTATTTTGAATGCCTGACATGCATTTGGGCGCACAATTGGGCAATCGTTCACACTTCAATCGTCATCTGAGGCCTTTGGGGCACCAGAGTGCCAGTTGACTGTGGCCGCGTCGCGGGGCAGCAGAGTGCCAGTTGACTGTGGCCGCGTCGCTTTATGGCTATAATCAGTCGTCTAATCAAAGCCAGCATTGACCTATGAAGCCAACCGCTGTTGCGCCTGGCTGCTTGCATTGGTAAAATTACAGAGATTCCGGGCATGGAATCTAGGGAGCAGCAGCAGCAGCACCAGCAGCAGTGGGTGGAGGGCTAGACAGCGTCATCAGCAGCCAAATATCAAACGGTGCATATTTTATGTCTGTCATTTGAAATTCAAAAGCGTGCCGAGTTTCAGATGCGTTTGACATCCATCATTTGGAGGTTGTTTGAGTTTTTTTTTTCTCATTTTTCGCGTGCGAAAATGAGCAGCTGAACTGTGGATATTAATATGCGCCCAGTAGCCAACTGGTGTGGCTGGGGCATTTGGCTGCATCATTGTTTTTGTGCCAACGAACAAAATGAACATGTTAAACACGATTTGGACGGGGTTTCTGTCTAGCTGCCTTATTGCATGATCTGTTTTTTTTTTGGCCTGGTTCATGTTGGAGTGCTAACAAGAAAGGTTATGCCCGGAATGCAGTGTATATGTATATGTGTGTCTCCCAGGGGCGTGTCTAGCAGCGTTTCTTTTTGCACCCTACTTTTTAAAACGGAGTCCTTGCACAAAAAACGACAGCGAAAAGTCAAAAAGTTACAAGCGGCAAATTACACGCGTCTGGCAAGTGAATACACAGCTCCTCATCCTTCCTAGTGTAGTTTTAACTCCCACTAGGATGCGACTCCTGTGTCTGTGCTCTACCTTTCGGTAGCAGTTATCTGCTTGGCAGGCCAGGCATTTAAAAAACAGGCAAAAAAAACACAGCCAGACACAACCAGACAGTCTCGTCTGCATAGCCTTCAAGTGTCACACCAACAATTTAGCACATCCGCCTTTATTTTTTATTTTTATTTCTGTTTTTTTGGGGTCTCTACCAACAACAAGGTTGCATTTAAGTCTGCTTTATTTGTAGCCTGCTTTGCGGCGTCTCTAACACTATAAAAAAGGGTTTGGTTGCAAGGGGCAGACTTTAATGGAAACAAGTGAAAGTTATGGTGCTGAAATACATTCGAAGAGGTTGTTAGTTAGTTACAGAATATAACTAACAATAGGTAAGTGAAAACTTGGTTTTTTAATAATTTTTTTTTAAATATGAATTTGTGCTTTCAGCACTTGATTTTTACTTATAAAATAAATCAATTAAATATGGAAAATCGTTTTGTATTTAAATACATATCTAATTAAAAGAAATGTGGCTTTTATTTATAAACATAAAATTGTTGCATTTTAGGGCAAAGAATTTAGGATTAATATGGTTTATAAACTTGGCAAACTTTTGGAGTAACAAAATAATTCTGTTTATTAAGTATACGCAGTTGTATATACACATTTTGCTTGAATTTATAGCAGACTTAGCTAAATTATATTATATTTTAAGCTGTGGCTTTCTGCTACTTAAAGTTGCTGGTTTTTCTAAAAAAAATTGTATTATACAAAATTTTAAATATTTCGTCAAATTTTATTTTACCAAAAATTAAAAAATAATTTCAACAGGCCATGGATTATCAAAAATATTATTTTAATTAATTTATTTACTTTTTCTTAACAAAAATAAACTTAAAAAACTAACCATGCCATGGACTATTAAAAAAAATATTTATTTAATTTATTTACTATTTTCTTGCCAAAAATAAACTTAATTAATTAACCATGCCATGGATTATTAAGAAAATATTTTAACTAATTTATTTACATTTATTTTATAAATGAGAATGTTATTAATGAGAAGTTATTTATTCCAGCTGCATTAAATCAATATTTTTGTTTAACATTTGCGCTATTCTATTACAATCTTCGTTAGTATTGTGCAAAACTTATATAAGTTTATTTATTTATTCAAAAAAAAAAAAGATAACTCAAATTTTGATATATTTACTGAAATAATGAACTCAAAACAAATTCATTGTCAGTTTTAAATTCAATTTTTGCCTGTTTATCAATTGATATATATTTATGCAATTTCCCACTTTATATCATACTTTCAAAATGCAACTCGAGCATTTTCCAACTGACAATTACAATTCAGTTATATACATATATCAATGTCCATACAAACACAGCTGCTATAAGTACACTTAATGCTGGCAATATAAAATTGATATTTTGTTATTGCAGAAACGGGGTAAAAATTTGTTTGTACTCGTATGCTATATATTTGATAAAATTCTACCGTAAAATACAATGCGAAATGTTGTTGTTTAGCTTGTGTGGCAGTTGTTGAAAATAATCAAATATTATTGCTACTTATTTGAGCTGTTGTGCTCGTATTTTAGGTGAATTTGGCCAAAAGCCAACAGCTGTTGCCAGATGAGACAACCGACTGTTCCACATATATCCTAATCCCTACATCCCTACCATAAAAGTATGCTCAAGGATTTCGAGTGTGTGTGTGGGTTTTTGCCTTTCTGACATATATTACGCATACGCACTTAAGTGTCTTTGATTATTTGCAATTTGTTCGATTTGGGACTTTCGTTTTTTTTTTTGCCCACTTGAGGCTGCCAGTCGAGATATGGAAGTTATGTAATCGGTTTTTGTTACCATTGACGCCAAGTGTTGCCAACTATGTGCATGTGTATTTGCCAGACACTCGAGTAGTTTCTGTATTTTCAGTAGTCACAGTAGTTTGTTATTTTTTTTGCTCTGTCTAAACATTTAAATTATGAGCAGCTAGCAAAGTTTAGCATGCAATCAAATGTAAATCCACCGCATTTTGTAGTACATATCTAAAGGCGAACCGCAATGATAAAAACTCAGCTAAGCTGACATTTCCACAAAAAGAAAAATGACATTGGATAGAAGTGCTCAGAGAGAGCGCGTCCATCAGTGTTACTTGGAACAATGTCCTGGCCCAGGACCTGTGTGCTGCTGCTCTACCGCACACATCGTTATAAACAAATTTGACATATAACAAGCTTAACTTGTTGTCCTTTTGTGCGGGCTTTTGTTTAACGTTGTTGTTGTTGTTTTTGTTGATTTTTGTTGTCCTGTGTAGAGGGTCAAAAA
Source organism: Hirtodrosophila alboralis (assembly GCA_035043045.1). Taxonomy (NCBI): domain Eukaryota; kingdom Metazoa; phylum Arthropoda; class Insecta; order Diptera; family Drosophilidae; genus Hirtodrosophila; species Hirtodrosophila alboralis. The sequence continues at coordinate 394,386 of JAWNNH010000903.1, read as the reverse complement.
GCTCAAATGATTTGTTTTGTAACTGATTTATGTAGGCTGAGGATTTGTTTGCAAAATCCAAGTTGAGAAAACTATATAATGCTAATAAATGTTTAACCACAAAATGTTGATATTGCAGTGCTATTAATTTGTTGTGAGACAATTAATAAATGATTACAACTTAATACAGCTTTGTTGACTTTGAAAAAGTGTGAGGAATTTTATTTTTTATATACAAGAAAAAATATTTAATAATATCGCAAAAGTTGTTACTGCAGGATTATTTATTAATTTTCTCAATTTAAGGTTCAAAATAATAAATAATATTTTTAATTATGTTAAAAAAAATGTTGATATTAATTTGTTTGAGGCAATTAATAAATGATAACAGCTTAATACAGCTCTTCAGTATTAAAAATTATTTAAAAATATCGCAGAAATTGGTATTGAAGGATTATTTATATATTTCTTCAATATAGGGTAAATAATATTAAATAAAATGTTTAACTATGTTAAAAAAAATGTTGATATTGCAGTGCTTTTAATTTGTTTGAGACAATTAATAAATAATCACAAATTAATATAGCTTTGTTGTCTTTGAAAAAGTGCGAGGAATACAATTTATTTTAATGCAGAAAAAATATTTAATAATATCGCAAAAGTAGTTACTTCAGAATTATTTATATATTTTTCTCAATTTATTTTTAATTACATTTTTTAATTGCATAAAAAATTATTTAAAAATATAGTAGAAATTGGTATTGCAGGACTATTTATATATTTCTTCAATATAAGGTTAATAATATTAAATAAAATGTTTAACTATGTTTAAAAAAATGTTAATATTGCAGTATTTTTAATTTGTTTAAGACATTTAATAAATGATAACAACTTAATACAGCTTTGTTGTCTTTAAAATAGTGTGGGGAATTTAATTTTTTATATGAAAAAAAAAATAATAAAATATCGCAAAAGTTGTTTCTGCAGGATTATTTATACATATATTTTTTTAATTTCTTTTTATTAAATTTTTTATATGCATTAAAATTTTTTTAATAATATCGTATAAATTGGTATTGCAGGACTATTTATATATTTTTCTCAATTTATAATACTATTAAATAAATTATTTTTCTCAATTAACAAGGCTAATACCATTTAATAATATTTATAATTAATTTTCTTCATATTATTTAACTCTAAATTTCTTCCATTTAATTTAAAAAATATTTATTCATTATTAAAATTCTACTTACAAGCAATACAAACGATTTGAAGGACATCATTTTGTAAAATTTTTGTTTTGTTTAAAATGGCGTTGAATTAGCTCCACTTGGAATTATTTTATATATATTTATAAATTCGCGCTAAATTGATAAAAATAAAAATGAAATATTGAAAATTCTAAAATTAATAAATATTTATCAAAAAAATGCACTTTTAATTAATAGTAGCACTAATTAGTTATAATATTAAACGTTTTGCTATGGCTACACTTTGAACACGTTCACTTAAATGTCCTTTGGCAATTGAAATTGAAATTGCCCCTCACTTTCAATTGGGCCAGTTGCTTTAACTTGGCTATTATTATTGTTTTGCAATTGTTTTTTATTTTTTTTTAAATTTTTTTTTTTTTATTTTAGTTTTTTTATTTTATTTTCTATGCCTAGGCAGCACAAGTACCGCACAAAGTACACGAACGTTTTGAATTAGGGTAGACAATGGAGATGCGCTTGCTTTTTATAATCAACGCGCAGTCGCAGCTGACAGCGATGCTGGCGTCGACGGCGACTGCGACAGAAGCAGCAAGCATCGCGTTGCCAACTGCACCTACAAAAAAATAACAAAAAACAAAAAAAAAACTAACAAAAAATGTTGTACAAGCAGCAACAATTGAGGCAGGTTCACAGCGCTGAACTTCTAGATCATCTTCATAGAGCCCCAACAATACACTATATATGTATGTAAGTGTATATTGTATTCAATCTCATCTCATCGCTCTCTTCCTCTCTCTATAAGAATGAGTATTTGGGTACTGGGAGCATGTTGCTCTTTGTTGCTCAGTGTTGAGAGCGCAACGTCTAGTGTTGAAGTGAAAAATGTTGCAGATCATCGACAGGCAGCAACAGCAACAGCTACAGACACGACAGCAACGACAGCAGCAACAATTGCTGTTGCTATTGCTGCTGCTGTTGATGATGATCAAACAACAAGTTGATAAATGAACTCAAGATGATCATTAAAGCAATCTGTAGCTTGGCGTATATATAACAAGTTGTTTGAATCTTCGCTTGACGCAATTGCAATAAGGTATTGTAATGTTGTCATGAAAAGTGTAACGAAACATCAAAGCAATTGTTTTAGGCACTAGAAAGCAGAGAACGGAACTCTAACAAGTCTTAAATATAATAACTATGAGTTAAGCATTATTTATTCATTTTTTTCATTAAAATTAAGAGTTAAGAATTATTTATAGATTTTTTTCAGTAAAATTAGCAAAACTCTTATTTTGATCTAAAAAACAAAATATTTATATAAAAGGTCACCAAAAAATCATAACTATTTATATAAAATTACAATTTTAATTTTTATTTAAAAATATATTATGATCTTAATACAAATAATAAACATTTTTGTAATAAAAATTTATAATAAAAATTATTTGCGAATTTTTGATGTAAAAGTTTAAATTTAAGTAATTTCTCAATATTTACTTTAAAAATTAAAATAAGAAAATGTAACTTAGCTTGCAGTAACCTTAATTATATTGCTGTAATGGAAATATAATTATTATTTCGTAAATAAATTTTTTTTTTATCAAAAATTACAAGTCAAAATTTAATTCTATACTTAATATAAAAGTTTATAATTTATTCTAGGATACTACATCCTGAATTAGTATATCTAAGATTTTCACATTCATCTAGATATGTTAATTTTTATTAGGTTTGATTTATTGAACTCAACTTTTTTGTGGACATCAGTGCTAGAATGTATCTATATTCTTGATCAGCCGATGACTATTTGTGTGTCATCAAATTTTCCTATTCTAAGTTTAATTATGCTTTATTTAATCTGATAAAATTTTATCCAAATCGGCAAACTATGTGATAAAGCTGCCATGAAACAATCTATCAAAAATTTAATTTTTGTAAAAAAAATCTTTTTTTTTTAAGGTATCTTAAATTAAAGTAAAAATTATTATCCTATACATATATGCTTTGTTAAATTTGGTAAAAATAATTTTTATTTTATCCTATATTGTCTGATAAAATGCTATCCAAATCGGCAAACTATATGATATAGCTGCTCTAAAAACAATCTATCACAAATTGAATTTATTGTACAAAAATAAACATTATTTCAAAAAAAACTCAACAAAAATTAGAAGTTTTAAATAGTCTTGTATATTCTTTGTAAAATTAGGCAAAATGTGACCACAGTCAAATAAATACTCGTTTATCATATATTTATTATATTTTAGAATTAAACTACACCGAAAAATTAATTTTCATATGAAAAACTCTACAGCAAGGGCATAAATCTTCGGCAAGCCCAGAATTAAATGATCTTTGATTTTTATTACATTCTTTTTTTGTTGTTGTTGTATTGTTTTGCTGGTCTCAGGAATTAGATTTTGCCGTTTTGGCTTGAACTGTTGCCGCTTTGAGTTGTTAAAACGCCCGCAATGACTTCATTAAATGCACAAAATTTGATATTTAAGTTTTATGACTGGCTTTCAGTTCTGGCCCTCAGGCAGCAGCTGCAACTGAGACTGTGGCACTGAGACTGGAACTGAGACTGGAACAGAGTTTTTAGAGTTTTTGAAGTAGTTTTGGGAGCCATCCCAGCAACCCCATAGCAAAATGTCATTGCGAATGTCAGATGGGCGCTAGATGATAGTTTGTTTATGTTTTTTGTTGTTATTATTGTTGTACTGGGCGGTCTGCCCTTTGAGAAAGCACCCAGATCCCCAAACAAGAACACTGAGAAAGAGAGAAACCTTTCCCAACAAGTTGTAAGCGAAACGTGACAAAAAAAAAATATAAAAAAATAAAATAAAAACAAAATACAAGCGAGTGTAAATTGCACAAACTGTAAACGTGTTCACATATATTTTACTAGATATATATAATAAATATATATATATATATATATAAGTATATAAAGTCAACGTATGCGCCTCATGCTTGATGTCAAAATTCAATCTATGACGTGATGTTCATGCTAAAAAATCATAACTTATCTAACTATATAGCCTGTGCCACGATTTTTCTCATGTGGTCTGTTGTTGCACAAAGCACTGTAAGACGTGTGGCAGCAAAAAGGGTTCCAATTCCATTCCGCAATCTCCTCAAGCTTCAAACTCTCTTATTTTTCCTTCCGTCATAAGTCAAACTTGTATATATATGTACTACATTCATGTTTATAACCAACTTCTTCAAATACCAATTAACCTTGGAAGTTTAAGCAAAAACGAGGAAAAAATTATATATATATGTATATATGATTTTGATGTACCAAAGACAAGCAAAGATTAAATAACAATTAAAAGCAATCTATTTTTGATTACCGATTTCTGCGGCTGTTATAATTTTATTGCCCACTTGTGTTATAAACGTGTGTGTGTGTGTGTCGGTTTTTGATTTATTAAAATAATTATGTGAAGCAAAAAGTAAGCTTAAATGGTCGAATAAGGCATACACTTTGTATAAAAATTATTGCAATATTTTTAAGCAATTTTAGCATTTTATAAACACAAACAAAATAAATATTTTATTTAAAAATTTTTTTTTAATTTTTAGCTAGTCAAAAAAAACCTAAAAATTATTTTTCTTAATTTTATTTAATGCAGCTTAAGTTAAAGTATAATTTAAGTTTTTTTTTTGAAAATTCATAATACCCTCTTCAGCAAAAGGTATTAAAAAACGATACAAAATATGTATTTATAATTTTTATTTTTGTTACTTCGATTTCCGTGACACTTGAGCTTTCATGTACAACTAACTGACTGTCAAAACTGTCATAACAACATAATACCCGCTTAACAACAACAACACTCCAGTCCAAACTTGACCAAACCTGACCAGTTCCAAATTCAGGTCCAATGCCAATAATGCAAGTGCCCAAAATCCCAAAAAAAGTTACAAAAAAAAAATAAAAAAAATCGAGGTAAATGCCAAGTGCCGTTGTAGATCATGAAATTTCTCAAAAACCGCACTCAAAATAAAAAAAAAAGAAAAATATTGTTGAAGTGCATTTTGTGGTAGCTGCGATTACGAAAAGATTATTTAAAATGTAATTAGAGCAAATGGCATTTTATATATACAATGGATATGTAATAGTATTTCATATAAAACTATAAAACTTGACATGAATTTTCGCTTGGGCAACATTTGTTATCCAAAAATAAAAGTTTTTTTTGAAGCGTCACTGTCATCGCTGTAGCTGCTGTTGCAGTTTTTTGTTTTTTATAATTTTTTTTCAAATTCAATCGTTTGTCAAGTTTCAAGACAAAGAATTTCGACTGAGGGGTGTGGGGAATTTTCAAAAAACTTGGACAACATTACGAACGTTCTGTAATTAATAACGTGACGTAGTTTTGGCTCAAACGGAAGCAAAATGGCTAAAATGGAGCAGCTGTGCTATATGAAGTATATATATAATAAAAAATGACTTAAAAATTGGCTAAAATATGTTGCTGATGACATTTTGAAGTTGGCGTTGTTTATTGTTGTTGTTGTTGTTGTTGCTGTTGGTTATTGAATTGTTGCGATGCTGCACAAATTAACATTTAAAAGAACAGACAAAATTCTGCATTCGGTCGCCAGTCGCTAAAGCATTTAAAAATGTTTAAATACCCTGTAACAATTGGCAAAAAGGGGTGGTAGATTATTTGTATATGAATTTGGGTAATAGAGGTAAAAAAATATAGCTTAATCTGTTTAAGTAAGAATACAATATAGAATAACAAGCTCCTAAAGAGAGATAATGCGGGTCAAATATTATAATTAATTTTCGATAAGTTCAGTCTTAGATATTGATATAGTTGAAAGTAAAAATTTAAGTTGAAAAGAGACAATTTGAAAGAAATGTTTATATATACAGTTTATCGGGTTGATATAACGACAATATCGATAATTTTGGCAGTATCTATAGCAAAAATTAAATATTTAAAACAATTAGTAAAATAAAGACGAAATTTATAGCAAACTTATAAGTAAATATATATTATAATAATAAATAATTCAAAACTTAAAATATATGGAAGAAAATGAGGTAAATCAAAAAAATCATAATTTTGCAATTTATTGAATTATTTTTAATAATAATAAATAAATACAAATTAAAAATATCTTGACAAAAATGACGTAAATAAAAAAATATATTTTAAATCAATAAATCAATAACTTTGCATATTTTAATTGCAATTGATTGAATTATTTTTAATAATAATAAATAATTCAAAATTTAAAATATATAAATGAAAATAAGGTAAATAAAAAAATATATCTAAATCAATAAATTAATATTTTTGCAATTTAATGAACTATTTTTAATAATAAGAAATAGTTAAAAATTAAAAATATATGGAAGAAAATGAGGTAAATAATGAAATATATCTAAATCAATAAATCAATAACTTTGCAAGTCTTAATAACAATTTAATGAATTATTTTTCAGGTCTGGACTGATGTCTGTATACGATAAAATAATAATTTGGTATTATAATTAGAATTAAAAATTCCGAAAAATGAATTGAAAGATTTCGCTTTATTTTTTTTTTATTGAAATTAATATATTATTATTAAAATTATAACCATTTTGTATCGACACCGATTCGAAATTTTAATTATGTATTTAATAAATACATTTTCAACTTCTAAATACTATGAGAAAATGAGATAAATAAAAAAATATATCTAAATCAATAATTCAATAACTTTGCCAATCTTAATTGCAATTTATTGAATTACTTTTAATAATAATAAATATTTAGAAATTTAATATATATGGATGAAAATTACGTAAATAAAAAAATATATCTAAATCAATAACTTTGCATATCTTAATTGCAATTTATTGAATTATTTTTACGACGTTCAGGTCTGGTCTGATGTCTGAATTCGATATAATAATAAATTGGTATTATAATTAGAATTCGAAATTGCGCAAGATGAATTAAAAGATTTTGCTTTATTTTCATGATTAAATTTAATATATTAATATTTAAATTATTGGCATTTTGTATCGACTTAATAAATACATTTTCAACATCTAACTACTATAATTTTATGTTTTGGATATAATCGATATTTAACCAGCTTCAATAAATAATAGGTATCATGAAGTCGTCTCTTGTTTTCTATTATAAAAATTGCTGCAGCATTTTCGATTTTCCGCGAATTTGTTTTTGCGCATTTCGTGCAACATTTAGGCGAATCACCTGTTGCCTGTTGTTGTTGTTTTTGCTGTTGTTGTGGCATGTTGCTGTTGTTGTTATTGTTATTGGGAATAGAATAGAAACCCCAAAAGACATTCCACGTCGATGCGGGGCGCACCTATTTATTTCGGCCAAAAAATGAGTGAATTAGAATAGCCAACTATGTAATTGCCGCGTTTATTGCCGCCAGCGATTGTCTCTACAATTGTTGTTGGTTGTTTATTGTTGTTGTTGTTGTTGTTGTTGTTGCCAGTTTGTGGTTGTTGTTGTTGTTGTTGGTGTCTGGTGTGAGAAGTGGTTGCAGCTAAAGTTGCAGCTACCTAGCTCTTCTAGACTCTTCGGACATCCAGATGCGCCACATGATTTGCATATTTTTGAGGGGTGTGGAGATTATTGCCTTTTACAAAATGGTCTAAATGTCTTTAAGCCTTTGTTTATAGAGAAACAAGTAGCAAAAAATAATCAAATGCAAATTGGCCTATAAGCTAATATGAATAGGGTAGAGTAAGGGGCAGCAAATAGCTTACTAAATATACTGGAAATAATTTTAAATTAAGTAATCTTAGTTTGAGGGCGATAAACAATTGTATTTTTGTATTTTTATTTACATAATAATTTATATTGAATTTGCTTAATTTTTTTTATATATAACAAAACAAAATTATTCAATTGTTTGCTGGCGTGAAATAAAATAATCACAAAAATATAGAACAATTTTAAAAAAATAAATAAAAATAAAGTATTTACTGTAGTTAATTAATTCTTATTACACAAAAATAAGAACAATAATATAAAAAATAAATAAAAATAAAGTATTTACTGTACAATACTTTACTATTGTACTTAATTAATTCTTATCACAAAAAATAAAAACATTAAGTAATCTTAGTTTTAGGACATTAAATAAAAATACATTTTAATGTCTATATTAATTTATATTGAATTTGATTCATTTTTTTTATATATAACAAAATTATTTATTTGTTTGTTGACGTAAAATAAAACTATTCCAAAAATATTGAACAATAATAATAAAAAATAAATAAAAATAAAATATTTACTGTACAATATATTGTACTTAATTAATTCTTATTACCCAAAAATAAGAACAATAATATAAATAATATACAATATAAATAATATACAATAATATAAATAATATTTAGAAATAAAATATTTACTAAACATTACTTGTACTGTACTTAATTAATTGTTATCTCAAAAAAAAATTACATTATGTAATCTTAGTTTTAGGGCATTAAATAAAAATACATTTTAGTATTTTAATGGCCATATTAATTTATATTGAATTTGATTATTTTTTTCTATATATAACAAAAGCATTCAATTGTTTATTGCCGTGCAATAAAACTATTCCAAAAATATAGAACAATAATAAAAAAAATAAATATAAAAAAAGTATTTACTGCACAAGAAAAAATCACAAAACAAAATAAAAAAAAAAAAATAATAATAATGATAATGATATAATTATAATAAAAAAAATGCAAAAATAAAATAATTTTTATCACAAAAAAATAGGAACAATAATAGAAATAATAAATAGAAATAAAATATTTACTGTACATTACTTGTACTGTATTTAATTAATTAAGTATTTACTGTACAATATATTTTACTTAATTAATTCTTTTAACAAAAAAATAAGAACAATAATATAAATAATAAATAGAAATAAAATATTTACTGTACATTACTTGTACTGTGTTTAATTAATTCTTATCTGTAATTTAATTTTGATGCAATTAATACATAAAATAATTATATTCTTTAAATCTATTTAAATATTAAATATAATTTAGCATTTTTTTCTTTAAAATTTATCTCTTTTTCGTCTTTATTACTTGCCATTTTTTATTGCTTTCGCTTGATCTCATTTACTTTCTCTGAATTGCACTCATTATATTCTTAACTACATAGATAAGTTTTTGCAACATTCTTTGCAGTTTTTTTCTTTATTATAATTATATCATTATTATTATTATTATTTTTTTGTTGTTGTTTTGTTTTGTGATTTTTTCTTGCGCTTCCAAGCAATCTTCAACTAAAACTGGGCAGCTTTCCCTGTCACTTGCCACACTTGCCACCATTTTTCTTAATGGAAATTTTCATGCGCTTGGCTTTTCTTTAGACAAATTAAGCGAATTTTTTTGTTGTTCACACCTTCCCCGTTGGCATATCCACTCCGCCCCCCTTTATCCATTCATTCATTGTCCTCGCGTCTTGGTAAAGTCGCTGCACTTCCGTTCATTGCACCCAAAAAAGTTGTGGAAAATCTTTGCACCTAACATAAATCACATTTTAGCAACGCCCAACAGACGGCCACGCCCTCTCTCTAAATTTTATTGTATATATATATTGTATATATATGTGTGTGTGTGTGTGTGTGTGTGTGTGTGTGTGTTGCTGTGTGCCGGCTGCATTTGCATATTCCAATTTCACATTTAATCAATTTAACGCACACACACAAAAACATCGCATCAAATGACGCGACTGCAAGAGGGGCGACTTTAGAGTTTAGCGGAGTCTGTTTACTAGGCAAGTCCTTGCTCCGTCCTTACACCGTTCCGCGTGTCCTGCTGCGTCGCCGGTTGCTGTCCATGCCACCTAGACAATTGCCCGTGTTGTCTGCCGTCGACGATTGCCTTTTTACATCATTTATCCTTGTTAATTTTTATTTAGCTAGAGCTAAAGGAAATCAGGACATGCTCTTGCTATCCTTATCCCGACTGCGTGTCCTGAGCGATTGAGCCGTAACCTGCGTTGACTTGTTTACGTGTTTACGTTGTTCATTTTGCCGTTGCATTGAGATACTTTGTGTTGCATTGAAGTTGATGTTGTTGTTGTTGTTGTTGATGTTGTTGATGTTGTTGATGCTGTTGTCAGTGGCAAGTGAAGTCATCCTCAACCGATTGACAAGTCAAAACGTTCCAAGAAACGCGCAAACATGTTCGGTGTCCAGGATTGCCAAGGACATAAAATGGCAAAGGCGGGCGAAACTTAATTGTTTTTGTTTGTGCGATTGGTAGAGCTTGGAATATTTAAGGGAAGTAAAGAAAAAATATAAGTAATTTGAATAGTTTAATTAAGCAAACAATATATACAAATATATCGATAGTAAAGTTACTTTTTTGTTATTTAAATTTTAATTTAAAAAAGTTATTCATAATTTTTGTATAACTCTTTTGACTCCTCTAGTAAATAAGTTAAACTCTTTTTTTAGCTACTTTTTGCAAATATTTAAAAATATTTATTTAAAAATAATTCAACATATTAAAATTATTAATTGAGGGGTTAAAAATTGATCTATTACGTTGTGATTGATATACGAATAAAAAAGTAATATTATTTTAGCAAGAAAATTTAGCATTTCCAAATTGTCATTACTAGGTTACAATATATAGCTTTTTTTTGTGTATCCTATACCAAAACTACTTTTTCCGATACATATAAAGCCCCGGATGACGAAAAAACCCTTTAAAATTTTTTTTCTATAGTAGAATTTTTTTTTTTAATTTTTTAAATTTGGTATATTTTTTAAGCTTTTTTTCCTGCAGTTTTGATCATTACACGGCAATTATAATTGAAATTTCCTACATTTTTTAATGATGCACCTAAATAGATATTTTAACAACACATGTAATTAGGATTACAAAAAAAATAATTGTATTATATTCCATAAATAAATCTTTTTATATTTTTGGCTGATTTATATATGACTGAAATATTGCTGAGTTAAGAGACAATGTTTTAATATAAGAGCTGCATAAATAAATACAATTTTAACTGTTTGCTGTCACACAGAGTATAAATTTTAAAACAATTATTTATTTTCTATATTTGAACAATACAATTGTTGAAAACTAGCATCAAACACTACAGGGTAACTTTCTGATAATCAGCTCTTGCCTTTTGGAGATTAATATCAGAGCGTTGCTTGGCCAATAATATTCTCATAAAGTATGACTTAACGTTTTCTAACGATAATTTGAAAAGGCCCATCTGCACTCATTTATCAAAAACAGGCAGCGACAGACCTTTTAGCCAAGTTTCCAAGCCATTTGCCAGGCCCATGTCCACGACCCACACACGACATGGGCTTATCAATTGCATTTGTGGGACACTTTTTGGCTCTATAAGTTGGCAAAAGTGCTGGCTAAAATAATGCGAAATATATATATATATATAAAAAGAGAATATCTAAAGCATTTAACTTGCAATGACAGCGAAAAAAAAATTGGAAAAACTCAGGCAGCTAATGGTCAAAACTTATCGTCAAACTTAAATGGGATTTTATTATCGCAGCCAAAACTTCTTTTTATAAAAGGAACAAATAAAAAATAAAAAAAATGGAAGACTAGAAATGCCATAAAAAGTGGGCGTATTCTGAGAGTTTTTCAAGTGTGGGCGTGGCATGAATTTATTTTATAGCCACATAACTTTTTGTTTTTGTTGTTGTTGTTGCCACGGCTAATGTGCTGATTTATATAATAACCATAATTCCGTGTGTAATTATAATGCACTTGGTTCACATAGTTGTTTATATATTCTTAGAGTATTTTTTATTTTTTTTTTTGGGGGCAACCTTCATAAATCTTTTGTGGCATGCACTTGTCAAAAATTGAGTTGTGCAGTCGTTTTTAATTAACTCAAGAGTTGCTTAATTATAAAATAACAATTGCACAAAAAAATAACGCATATAACAAACAAGTGCAGCAGCAAGTTGCAACGGAATCCCATCATCATCATCATCATGAGAGCTTCTATTTCAACTTGGTTCGGTTCGGGTTTTTGTTTTTTTTGTTTCTGTTTCGGTTTCAGTTGGTTTGGCAATTAATGTCAATCACAGAGCTACCATAAGAGTGTCATAGAGCAAACCACAGCACAGCAACCACAATTGGTTATGTATGCAAGCATAAATTTACTTATATTTATAAATATTTTAACCAATAATCAAGTTGTTGTTGTTGAGATATTGCATCCTGTTGTTCAACTGCAACATGTGTGTGTGAGAAGGTTCTTTTTCAAAGAAGTTATTTGACCTAAAACTAAGACAAATTACAATCATACCTTTTAATGTCAAATCAATTAAACAGTCAATGTATGCGCTTGCCCAAGTTATGAGGTTTATGTTCTCAATTTTGTGGTTTTAAGTTATATAGTGGCAATTGGCAGTGTGTGTACTCTTGTACAAAAAAAGGAAATTAAATACTATTTTTATAAGAAAAAAAATAAAAAATAATTAAGGTTTTCTGTAAAAAAAAGGAAAATAAATTTGGAAATAATCATTTAAGTATATTAAAAGTCTTTTAAATGGAAAAATGGGTTGGTAAAAAATACTTATTTTATCATATAATAAAATGGCAAAGAAAAAAATATATAATTAAGGCTTTCTAAATCATACTTTTGTAAAAAATAGAAAACAAAAATTTATATATATTTTAAGTTTTTTAAATCGAAAAATGGGTTGATAAAAAATACTTATTTTATCATATAATAAAATAGAAAAGAAAATATTTTTTTTTTTTAAATTTTATTACTGAAACTTCATTATTTGATTATTCATTATTCCAATGTTTAAAAACTGTAAATATGTTGGTTTTTTTTTTTAGTAAGAAAGTACAACAAATAAATATTTTATTTAACTACCATTAGTTATAATAGAGCTTAATATTTTAATTGTAATTATTATTAAAAGTCAGACTTTATATTCGGTTTAAGTAGTTTGAATTGCTTCTAGATATTGCAGTATTATAAAATTAGAAATTCTATATAAAGTGTTGTCAAAATAATATATTTAACTAAAATCAAAAATTTTGTTACTGAATACAGATGCACATATATAAATAATATAACATTTTTTATTAAAAAAAAGAAGAGTTTTCTTACTTTGCGTATATAAATTAATTCCAATGTCATATAAAATATTCATTTGGTTTTAATATATTTAAGAAAAAACAACGTATATTAAGCTAAATAAAAAATAGGAGAGTTCAAAATAAATTAGCATAATTTATGTATATGGGCTTTTTATGTATAATTTTTGCCATTTTAAATTGTTAATTTGCAGTATTAATTATTCTTCAAGTTCTGTAATATTAAGTAGAAAAAGCTTTAACTTTGAAAGTGAATAAAAACCAATAAAATATAAACCAATTATTATTTACATAGAAATAATAATTTAATAAAAGTGATTTTAAAAATAATTACTGGAAAACTATTAAATAAATGAATTATGCAAATATCAACTTACAAAAAACCAACTTCCATTTGTGTCTCATAAAACTACGAACTACTTACTCAGTTGGCCTTACGACATGTGAGCATACTTACAAGTAGCACTGTATGCCAGTTAAATTAGTTAATGAGCGTCGCGTCATGAAAAAAACCACATAAAAAACCTAAAAAAGAAATATCTTCAAAACATTAAATAATTTTTTTGTTTTTAAATAGAGAAAAACCAAAAAAAAAATTAGAAAAAAAAATACCAAAGACGCCACAAGCGACGGTTGCAGTGACTTTAAGGTGCGGATGTTGTAGCCGTTGACTTTGAATGCAATCGTAAAGTGGCAACAAATTGGCAACGACACAAACAACTGCAACAACAGCAACATTGACAACAACAATAGTAACAAGCACAAACAAAACAAAAATTTGTTTCTACAATTGTTGGCAACATTGAACTTTAAATGGTAGCAACAAACTGCCAAAGCCACATGTGATTGCAAATTGTGATTGCATTTTGTGATTTCAACTGTGATTCTTCGGTTTTTTTTTGTTAACTAATGACATCAAAGCAAGTCACAAGTCAAGTCACGGGCAAGTCACTAAGTCACTGTTTAGCTAGCTACTACGTCACCACAATGATCTGGCATAAAAATCATTCGATTTGAGGCTATTTTTATGTTTTTTGTTTTTTGGATTTCAATTCCGATTTGAGTTTTCAAGCAGAAATTAATTAAAGTACAAACAAGCGGCAAATGTCGAGTGCCGGACACCTTGACACCCCATAGACCCAAAGTGCCTCACTTTGACCTTCAACACTCTTGATAAATGATGGGCGTCTCGAATGGCAAAAGCAAAACGTCTTAGAAATTTGCTACAGTTTCAATTAGAGTCTACAAGAAGGTACATGTAGCGCATTTATTTGTTATTATTATTTTTTTCTTTATTTTGTTGGCATTTAAGTGTTATGGCAATTATTAAAAAATTGAGCTAAATAAAACCCATGAATGGTAATTCCGGCTAGTCGAAACATGCATGCGCTTGAACGAGCTTGAAAATTCAGTTTATGATGATTTCGATTATGTTTTAATAAGCATAACACCGTGATTTAATTGTAAATGATTTTTAAGTTACCTCATGTACCTTCAATTAGGTAGTAATTCTGCATATTTGATCAGAAAATTGAGGAGAGTCTATTTTGGTTTATTTTTAATCTAAACAATTAAGGAATTTGTATACGGAAAAAATGTAATTACCAAAAATTTACTATACTTGTTTTAATAGACAAAAATAGAGCATTAAAAATTATATTTAAGTTTATGTGCACTGTATGTTCAAATATGTATAGTATATATTAATCTTTATTAATCTAATTAAAATATTTTTCTCTGCAATACTGTTTAAAAATATATTCAAACCCAAATGCATTTATAAGTTTGAGCACAAAGATTTGTAATTAAAGAATTTAAATTGAAAACTAACCTAGCAAAAATAATTAAATATTTAGCAAATAAATTCAGATTTATTATTAAAAATAAATTTAAATTATTTTTGATGAAAGATTTTTGTATTGAATACAATATTTATTTATTTTTAGTTAAAAATTTAGAAATATATGTATTAAATAAATCTGATTTTATTATGAAAAAATAAATTTATATTAGTTTCACTGAAAGGTTTTTTGTATTTAATATAAATTAATTTTTTATTATAAATTCAGATTGATATTTATTAAATAAATATAAATCTATTATTAAAAATAAATTTATATATATTATAAGAATTATTTATACTAAACAAATCTGAATTTATTATTAAAAATAAATATATATTTATTTAATTTATTTTTACTAAAAGATTTTTATGTTTTAAATGCATTAAAATAATATAAAAGCTTGATTTAAATATGTAAATATTGAAAACCTATTTGCCGAAAGGTTTTTTTTTATTTAATATAAATTAATTTTGAATTATAAATTCAGATTTATGTATAGTCATTATAAATACTTGAATATATTATGAAAAATAAATTTATATATATATATATTTTTATATTATAAATTATTTATAATTATAAATTGAGATTTATGTGTATTTATTACATAAATATGAATCTATTATTATAAATAAATTTATATATGTATATAGGAATTGTATATATTAAATAAATCTGAATTTATTATTAAAAATAAATATATATTAATTTTCACTAAAAGATTTTTGATTTTAAAATGCATTAAAATAATATAAAAACTGACTTTAAATATGTAAATAATACATACCTTTTGGCAAAGAGGAAATTTTGTTACACACTGCCTTTTAAATTAAAAAAAAAAATAAATAAAAAATACATACTTTATACATTCACATTCAAGTCTAACTTGAATTCTTTGAATATATTTTAACTATTTTGGACGGTTATAAAACCTTCTCGAAATTTAAAAAAAAATAAAAATAAAACAAGTGCAAAAATGGCCATGCGGAAGGCAAAAGGTCAGCGGCAAGGCTTAAATAATTGTTAAAAATGTTGTTTAAATCAATTTTTAATGCACGCATTTAACGCACAATAACAAAAAAGCATTGAACAATTACAAAAAACTTTAAAAGTCAATTATGGGATGCAATTGAAGCGTTAACTGAGCGCATCTGCCATTTGAAGGTTTTTGTTTAGAATTTCAATTCATGGAAAGTTGTTCGATTTGTCAAACAGTTGTGGCAGCTACCGGAACAACTAACCCCCCCTGAATCCCCTTCATCACTGGGCTTTGCAATTGCAACATGCGTACTCGCAATAAATAAAAATAAATAATTAAAATTTCGAGTATACATATTCAACAATGATTAACTATTTTGAGATTTTGCTAATAAAAATGCAGGAAAGTTGTTTATACAAAAATAACTATAAATTATAGAATTTTATTTTTAATTTTTCAGTTTTTGTTTTGTTTGATTGCACATTGGTCAGACAAACATGTTGTTTGTATATTAATTGCATTGGTTTGTGTTAAATGTGAGTTAATAATTGACAAAAATGCAAGGTTTCACAGTTCGGAAACTATATTTGCATTTTTGCATGTGTTTAACAAACTTAGATTAATTTTAATTTATAGATTCAATGAAACAATAAATGGGACTTAACAAATAACTAAATAACAAATTTTTAAATTAACACATTTTTTTTTTAGTATAATAATAAACAAAATGCAATGTTTTAGGTTTTTTGGTATAATTAATATTAGGATTTCAAATATGGAAATAAAAAATGAAATTAATAAAAATAAATTAAACAAATATTGTAACGAATATATTTTAATTAATTTTAAAATGTTTTAAAATATGTTTTAATGTATTTTTTGTATATAAAATTTATTTTAAAACATTGCGAATTTATTTAAGGAAATTATTTTTTTTCTCAAATTTTTATGTAATTTATTCAATGTTTTTAATTATAACAATTTTTAAGAAAGAATGAATAATTTTTTAGTTATTTTTTTATCAATTTTAAACTTATATTTAAACATATTATTACTTGGATTGCACAATTGCCCCGTTGTTGTTGGGTTTTGTTTATTAAACGAGTAGCTTTCCTTATTTGTTTTTTTTTTGTTTATTTTTTTCTCTGTTTTCACATTTCCTGTTCAATGACTCGTTCCACTCTCAAAACTAACGTCTGCATGGAAGCCCGTATCATCGGCATGATAAATCACGTTCTGGATGCGTCCATCTGGCAATAAAATGTGATATTGACCGCGTGTCACGCCATGCAAATCCCTATTTTGTTTGTGGCCAAAATCGTTGCCGGTATGGAAATCACGTATACGATAACCAAAGGCATACTTTGAGGCGTACTGATGTAGCTGTAAAATGAAGAGCAGAGTGGGCGGATGGCAGTTAGTTTAAGTTAGTTTCATGTTTGAGCATATAGTATATATACATATATATATTTATCGTACACATAGTAAGGCGATTGGTTCGGTTCCATTGCCAATCTTGACAATTCGTGCGCATGCCGAAAAAGAGTATGCAAATTGCAAAATGCATTAAGCGAGCTGTCGTCTACAGTGAAGACTGGCGACAACTGCTGCAGCAGCAACAGCAAAAAAAAAAAAAGGAACAACAGCATGCATACAATAAATGAAATTGAAGTTGTGATTGGATTTAGACGAAGTGCGTATGTACTTTTTAAATTTTAATTCTTTAAATAAATAAATGTTTCTATTTATTTCTGCTAAAAAAATGTTGTAAGATATTTTTAACACTATTTTCCTTAATGATATTTTGTAAATATATTTTAATTAAATACTGTTGACAGTGGTAATTCAGGATTATAAACTATAGACTAGATTGGCCGTCGTTCTCTGGACCAACCACCTTCCTATACACTTGTAATGGCAAAGGTGATGCCTGTAAACTTTCCAAGATGCCCATATGTGGCTAACAGGAAAAACTTAGAGGTAAATATGCAATTATATTATATTTTTTATTCCTAGGGCTCTATAAACCCCTACAGATCTGATAAACCATTGATACTATCGATAGTTTTATATCAATCATATTTATTTATTTATTTCTTTATTCATTTATTTTTTATTTAATTATTAATATTTAATAAATGCATAACAGGTATATTATTTTAATAGATAACAATTTACAAAATCAATTTGTTTCTTCTACTTATACAAAAGGAGTTTACAAGCCCAGCATACTCCTATGCAGATAGTGTAAAATGTATAACGATATAGGACAAAAGACAATGAAGTTCCTGACAGGGGGTACGTTGATGGGGGCTCAAGATGTAGTTACGAGTATATATGGGTGTGTGTATGTGTGTGTGGGTGTGTTATGGCTGGCAGAATAGGATGTACAGGGTATAGGGTGTAGGGTGTCTGGGGGGTATAGCTGACTGTCACTCACATGGCGCTTTGTTATGCATGTGATTGTAAATTGTATTGAGGCAGGCGCGTGCGTAATGAAATTTGCAACAAAATACAAAAACAGCGAATGCGGCAGCAACACAAAGCTACAACATGCCCCCAAACCATTCGCAATTACCACCCCCCAAACCCCCCTTCCCTCACCCCTTCTGTTTCAGAGAGATTTTTGTCGTTGTGTGCGTTGCATAGATTTTGTTTTCGTTATATGTCATTCAGAAATTTTGGTGTTTTGCCTTTTTATTGTATTTCGCTGGTAAACATTTTAAGATGAAATAAAATATTTTGTATAAATCTGTGCATGTGTGTGTGTGTTGGTTTATGTGTGTGTGTGTGTGTGTGTGTGTGCGTTTCCGTTTCCGCTCACTCTGAAGCCTTGGCACGACAATTGTCACAACTTTCCCTGCATGTTTTTTTTTTTGGAGGGGGCTGTTTTTGTGGTTTTTATGGCTTAAGTGAAATGTGGGTCGGGGGGGCAGTTTCTAGGGGGCGTGGCAAACTTTTTGATATGTTAATGAGTTGTAAATTAAGTTTAATTAAGTTACATTGTTTGTTTTCTAGCATTTTTCTTGTCAACTGTGTGTAAGGAAAACTCTGAATGCCCCCAAACAAAAGTTTTTGGCGCGCTTTTGGCAAAATTTATGTGTCTTGTATTTTGTGTTTTGTGAAGTGGGGAAGTTCCTCAAGTTGTGTCTTGAGTCTTTCTTGGCATTTGTGTATACCTTACAAATTTGTTGTCTCCCTGATTGTGGCATCGAGATTTGTTTGTGAGTTGTAACTTAGAGGAATGTAGACAGTTCTACAGATGTAAGTTAAGGCAAAATATATGAAGAGAATTAGAGAGTTTACTTGTTATGTTAAAAATTCATATTAATTTAGAAAAAATTTGAATTGATTTAGGCTTTTTTTTCTGCTAGATATTGGGAAATAAGTTTTCCTTTTAATTCTTCTTATTATTTTTTTTTTTAAAGTTCTAGCGAATTGATTGCGCTTATTCCTGTTTTAGGATAACATTTAATTGAAATTAAACAAGATTTAATTTGCTAAATCACGTTTACTTTAAGCTTAATCCTTTTCCTCAAGTTATAGCTTAGGGTAAATCGAAAGAAGAAATAAATTTGTACACTGAGAAAATTAATCACGATTTTTTGAAATATATTTGAAATATAGCACGAATTTTAACAAGACTAATGTAAAATTTTGACTTTTTTAAATTGTATTTATTTAATATTTATTTATTTAGTTATTTATTTATTTATTTATTTCTTTAATTATTTATTTATTTATTTAGTTATTTATTTATTTATTTATTTATTTATTTATTTATTTATTTATTTATTTATTTATTTATTTATTTATTTATGTATTTATTTATTTATTTATTTATTTATTTATTTATTTATTTATTTATTTATTTATTTATTTATTTATTTATTTATTTATTTATTTATTTATTTATTTATTTATTTATTTATTTATTTATTTATTTATTTATTTATTTATTTATTTATTTATTTATTTATTTATTTATTTATTTATTTATTTATTTATTTATTTATTTATTATTATTATTATTATTTATTTAAATGTATTGAAATTAATTTTATTATTCCCCTCCAAATGAGAAAAATAATTAATTAATTTAACATGTAAAAAATTGCATTTATGCCAAAATATAATTTTTTTATTTTAATGAAGCGTTGAAAATAGTTTATTAACGAAATTATCGGTCGATGTGTATTTAAAAAAGCCTTAAAATATTTTTTTTTATCAATTATAAACAATTTGATCTTCATTCCAGACTCTTGTGACACATTTTAAAACATTACTTCATTTTGTTTAACATTTAATGGCTATTTCATTTGCTTACTTTAATGTGAAAGACACAATTTATTGATGTTTTCTGTTATAAAAAAAGTTGAATATAGAAAAACAGGAAAAACCTTATATACTGACTACTAAAACTGGTCGAGATTTACAGTGTGCAAGACTTTCCACATACCTTTTCAGTTGGTATCATAATTTCTTCTAAATGTAAAATTTAAATACAAATTAATATTGTCAGAGTATAAATCGAGAACCTTCTTCATTTTTTAAAAATAACGTTTATTTCAGAAAAAAAAGATAATAGAAATCTATTAATTACTTTGCATTTTTGAATTTCAAGTTTCCCTTCATTTTTATCTTATTTATTCCGTGAAAATTTTGCTGCTCCCAATAAATAACATAAATAAGTTAACGGCTTAGTTAGCATTTTAAAGAGCTTGTTATCCTCGCATTCAGCTGCAATTAACATTTCACTTGTATTTCTTCCAACTACCTTCATCATTTTTATTTATTTTTTATTATTTTTTCTTTGTTAAACCGCAAGCGCATTAATTATAATTAAGAAATTCTACGCTTCAGCAATTTGCCAACATTTGCGCTTAAATTTTTATCGTGCTTTGCTTTTAATGAAATGCAATATTTCTGCAGCCTGTGCATTGTTTTCTTTTTCATTTTTTTTTAATACCCTCTCTCTCTCTTTCTGCAGGACACTGCGCGGGTGGAAGAAGACGACAAGTCCTTCATTAACAGCGCGGCAAATTTTAATAGATTTTTGACGTTCAAAGCAGCTTAGATAACCACGTTGCATAGTTTATAAAATACGAGCTACAATATAGTCAAAAAGGTTAGCAACATGCCAGACTACATATATACCCTATAATCAGTTAAAGTAAAATTAAAAATAAATTTGTGGTTTATTTAATTACAAATTATAGATTAAAATGACTAAATAGCTTTTTCGACTGAGTTAGAAAAACAACATTCCTGAACTCTGTGCTTAATTGAATTTTGAGCATATTTCTTGATAAGTTTAAGTCATCTAAATAATTTTTGCAATAGATGAGAAACGAATTTTTAAAGTTTGAACTGCATACACAGCTTAAAAATAAATTATTTTAATAATATTTGTAAAGGCTTACTTGTCGTTTAGGCCGTTAATTAAACCAACCGAGTCGGCAGAGTCTAGAGGGTATTAACTTACAACAAAGTATAAACCGCATTGATAGCGAATATGCAAATTTTCTTTGATTTTTTTCCAACATCACAGTCTGCAGTCTCAGAATTTCATTACAAATTTGATTTGATTAAATGAACATAATTACAATGCAGATAAAACATGATGAGAGATGATGATGGTCAAGCGTCTATATATTCTACGAGTACGAGAAAAGAAAGCAGAATTCAACTCAGGGTTGGTAAATGTTTGCCTTTTTATAATGTAATACTGAAAGGGGGAAAGGGCTAAAAGCCATTCTGTGATCAAATCACATCACGTGCCATATTGAAAAAAAAGGTCTTTCCTATATCTATATCTATATGTATGTATTTTTTTTGTGCCAACTGTAAATCAGCATTCGTTTGATGATGATGATGACGATAATGATGATTGTTCAGCCCACAGACAACAGCAACATGAATGACGTTGCAATTTTTCTAGACTCCAAATTGAGTTGGCATTAGATGCAGACGACCAGGTCTAACAGATATGTATAGTATACAGAATAATGTCAATGTCAACAGGACATTGCAGATAGCACTTCTCCATTGGCTTAAGAAAATATGACAAACAGTTGGCCGAACACGGAATTTATTAGAAATTGTCCTGAGCTCAGGACATGGGACATTGGACATTGGACATTTTGCCAAGCACTTTTGGACAACACATTTTGCATTTAACACGTTTCTTCAAAAGTGCCTGGCGAATTGTAAGCCGAGTCGAGTGCAAAATGCAATTTGAGGCCATAATACGTGAGTTCGTTTAGTTTTGCTCAGTTGAATGCGGGTGCGTTCTTGATATAAAGTTGACAGGGAAAACAGTGGGAATATTACAATTATTATTGGATATAGTGAAATAAAAAGTGAGATAATAAAATGTATATAGAACATTTGTAATATTTTATAGAAATTTTATTTTATATTTATTTACGTCAAGTTAAGAAAATCTATATACTGTTAAGGGAAATATGAAAATATTGAGTGAATGTATTTTTGATCAATTAATTTTCATTTAATTTATATAAAAAAAGTCCAAAAAAACGTTTCCCTATTTTGAAATTAACACTATAATTCAGTCCTAATAAATATTTTTATTTAATAAATTTTAAACAAATTATATTGTTATTTTGGCAGCAATTAATATTTGAACATTATCACATTTATGCATATATTTAGTTTAATTGTGATATAAGTAATTTGTTAGCTATATTAAGTGCATTTCAAAGAAGATTTTTTTGATTTTTGTTTAAGGCCCATTCGACTAATCGCATATTTAATTGTTAAACCCAATTTACCGAAGAATTCCAATAATTGCATTTTTAATTTATATTTTATATTTATAAATAATAATTAAAAAATATAAATCTAAAAATTAAATTAAAAAAAAATTAATATGGAAAAAAATAACATGTTAATTTAAAACAATTTTAAAATATAAATATCTTGTTAAACAGTAGTTTCTACATTTTAAAGCGTCGCTTAAGGTACAACTGCGTTATTAAACTCTTCCCGATTTTTTTTTTAAATATTATAAATATTTATTAAGATATGCAATGCTTAATAATACTATTTTTAACTATTTTATTATTTTATTTAACTAATTTAACAATTTATTACGAATGCCCCCTATTAAATTGCTAAAACTTTATTTGCCGCCGCCTAAAAGTATGCTTTAGCTACTGCAAATTGTCATGCCAAGCAGCTTTTGACTGTGTGCGTTTTAGAGTTTCCCAACTTTTTCCCCACTTGACAAAATGTTCAACCAATAACAAGTTCCACAGCAACTTTTTGATAACTGGACGCGTTTTATTTGCGCTTTTTGCGCGTTTTTGCGCACTTGTTTTTGCCAATTTGCACATTGAGCGCGTTTTGTGTTGCCAACACTTTGGTAAGTGTGGGTGGGTAAGGGGGTTAGTGCAGGGCGTAGTCGAGCAATGCCTTTGACGCACTGAAAATTATATGCCACTTGGACGCACTTTTGGCTTTTATTTCTTTTGATTTGCATATAATCAGCATTGTTGTTGTTGTTGATTTTCATTATGCGCTGTGGATTGAAATTTCCGTTTCCCCTCTCTTAGCCTGCCTATTATAGCCCCCTTGTCCTGTTCATTTGTTAGCCATTGCGATGCTCATTAAAATCGCTTGGCTTTTGTTTTGCCTGCGGCTTTTAACTGACCTCCCACAGTGCCCCCCTCTTACCTTTCACTTTGTGTGTTGCTTGTGGTTAACTCATTGCCTTTGGCCAGGAACTCAACTCAACTCAACTCAACTCGTTCTCATCATTAGGCCACATAAATCAGCGCAAGAGGGGAGGGGCTTTATGATTTATTTTGATTATCGGTTAATTGAATTTGTTGTAATTTTCTTGACAAATTTTGCTTGCTTGAGGACTTTTGCGGTTTAATGTGCGTTGGCAATTTGAGAGGCACTTGAAATCAGAAAATCATATTCATGATTGTCAGATAAACAAATTGAAGAGCTCTAAAACAAAGCAATAAATCATTTAATTGCTTTTTCTTAAAAATTTAATTGTTACACATAATGAAAGTAGGTTAAGTCGATATATTACTGATTTGGAGTTCAAGTAAAGTTAGATTTAAATATGCATTCAAATTTAATATATATATATTTTTTTTTGTTAAATGTACATTAATTTATTTAAATTAAATTATCAGCTTAGACAAGTTTTATAATATTAATGTCTTGGCAAAAAAACTTATTTTTTTCGTTATGAATTTCAGACAAAAACACAAATTTGAAATAAATATTTTTAGCTCAAAAAATTATAAAGCAAATATGTTTATAATGAGTGTAAATTCTAAATATTTTTGTATAAACTTTAATACGAAACTTATTCAACAAATTTATTTTGTTTTGTTCGAAATTAATTCAACAAATTTATTTTGTTTTAAATTTTCGTAAATCGTCTAAAACCACACTTTACTGTAGAATTCAGAATTATTTGGATAAAAGAAATCAAAACAGCCTTAATATTTTAAATTAAAATTTATCCTATAAAATATTGCATTTTCCCAACCTATTTCTTGTTGTAAAATTACTAATTAATTAAATAATATTTATATTAAAAATGCTGTAAGAAATAACTAAGTTTCAATCATATTTTATATTTGTACATATATAAAAAAAAAAAGGAAAAAACAAATTTGTATGCAATTGAATTAATCTCAGTTTTATTCCCACCATATCTAAGTACTAGAAAAAAACATCTCCATCTGTCTGGCATTAAAAACTATCCTGAAAATAGTAAAACAAGTAAAACAATGAAATAAACCAAAACTCAAAATAACAGTCAACATTAGACAGTTGTTTATTTTGGTATTAAGCCCAATGTTCTCATACAGATTTAACTGCCTAATGCTTTTCAAAACAATTCTTTATATTCTTAGCCCAGTTGCAGTTTAAATTCAGTTGGATATTCTACTAAACCAGACGGACAGACGGACGGACAGACGGACACACACAGCTCGTAATACTAATCCGTGTTGGTAACTAACGTAATATCTATGGCAACCTCAGTGTGTGCATCTTTTATTATTCACACAATTCGTTTAAGCGCTGCAAAACACCTCATGCAACCAATGCCAACAGAAACCTCAAGGGGAAAGTACACAGGATGTGCAGGAAGAGGGGGATGGGGTTCTAAAAGGGAAGTGCGCATCAGTGGCAATTGCAGCAACGCCTAGATGCATGCTCATTTAAAATTGAACAAGTGTTGGGGTCTGGTCACACTCAACAGCACTCACACTCGCACTCACACTCGCAGCTGGCCACACCCGCCACAGAAAGCCGGTCGCTGTGTGGAGTGGACCAAAAAAGCAAGCCAAATCGCATTTAAATGGAAATAAATGTTGTGTCCAAACAATTTACAAAAACCAATTTTACAATGTAATGCGTTCAGTGTTGGCGATTCCACACAGTGTGGCTCAGCCTGGCCTGGAACGTGTTCAACAGCAGGCAATGAATGTCCTGAACGTTCGTCCTGGTTGGGGGCGACTCTGGGGCGCCTTTTGGCTGCCATTGCCACACGGCAGCCATTGACACAATTGCCGGCAACGACGACGACGACGACGACGTCACAGTCCAAAAGTTTTGCACGCAATTATGAGCCTGGGCGATGATTAGAGCCCAGTTTTCAGTTTTCAGTATTCAGTTTTCAGCTTTGGTTACCCAACAAATTTTTGCTGTTGCATAATTTTTTCGTAGAGCCAAAAAATGCTTGCAGCACATTTTGGAGACAGCGCGACAAGTGGCAAAAATTTTAAATGCATATTGCCAAGCAGAGTTCCCCCCAGAAAAAAAGGGGGAAAATTGAAGAAATTATAGTTAAGTTCTGATATCGAAGCTTTAATACGCTTATAAATGAATATTCCAATCGAAAACTTAATTTTGAATGGATTTTAAAGCATCTTTATGATATATAATAGCAATTATATTTGAATTAAATTTTCTCAACTTTTAAGCGCATCATTAAATTCTGAATTAACTGTTTAATTTTATGGCGATAAAATAAAATCTGAATTTTTTTCTCATTTCCACATATATCAACTTTCTTTAGAAAATTTGTTTAAGTTAATTTTTAATTGATAAAATAATTAAATATTAAATATATTAAAAATTTCTTAAGTATCAATATTTATTCTCTATATAAAAAATATAAAAGTAAAAATCTGACATGCAAGAGTTCTTAAGCAACTCAATAAAACACACATAACATATATATTAATTTAAATAATAATAATAATAAATAATTTTACTGGGGTATCTTGAAAAATATAAAAATATAAAAACTTATATTTGTAACTAATATTCCTATTAAAACTTTAAATTTTAGCAGTAAAATTTTAATTAAATTTGCATTAAGTGCAGATTGTATTATAAATTCGAATTGCTGAATTTAGTTTTGATAACCTGAAAAATGAAACTTCTCTCTGGCGTTTGGTCATTCCTTAATATATAATATCATTATTCGATCTATACTTACTTTTTGGCATTATCTTTAAGCTATCTTGATGAAACTTGTCACAGAAGAAGTTTTATATTGTATGTACTTTGAATATCAAAATCAGCCCTAAGAACAATTGTGTCAAAAATGAGTTTTTCTACGCAAATGTATTTAAAATTTTCTTAAAAGACCATTGCAAGGAAGATAGCCATTTCTTCTAGTTTTATTTATAAACAGACAAACAGACATATTTCTGTCGGCACGTAGACAAACCTCCTTCAATGTATTACACATCCCACGACAAACCGCTTATACCCCTTCAAAGAGTATAATAACACTCCTTCGCCCCATGTCAGATTCCTGCACAGTTTTTATGGCTCGCTTGTTAGCAATTTTTGTCCGAGTTATGAGCAGAATGAGCATTTTGGGAGCTTTGATATTGAGGTGGGGATGCATAGTTTGAAGAGCATTTCTCTAGGAAGGGAAGGGGAGGGATGACCAAAGAGTCGCATCTCTAACCAAAATTGAGTTATCAGTTTGTTGGCTTTGGCTTTGCCAGCAATGTGCTTGGGCTGATTGCGTGACAGCTGCTCCAACTGTAGACCAAAAAATAAAAAACAAAAAAAAAACAAACAAAAATAGAAAAAAATACGCAAAAAAAAAAATGCGTCCCAACTACGACATGACAGGAGGAGCTGGAAAAATGTCAAACTACGTGATTTTTATGCGAATGTGACTGTCAATACGAGAAACAGGAACAGAAACCATCAGAATTGGAGTATGGGATTGGTTATACTATATATAGTATATACTATAGTACGAGTATAATTTTCTCTCTTCTTTTTCTTATTTTTTTAAATTTTTTTGGTTACCGAAGTTGGAAGCTGCGGTTTATGTGAAGTGAAGCTAATTTAAAGTCAATGTTGGATTGGGGAATTTGTGGCTAGAAAGGAGTTGCTGCTGAACCCGCGCTAAGTTTGTAACCAAAAAAAAATAGCTGCTAAAGGCAAATGTTGTTTTTAAGGGTTTCAATTTGAAGGATACTTGAATTGAAGTACATAAACCTTGATAAGTAAGGGCTGAAAGTAATGGCAAGGTTCTTGAATAAATATCTTTATAAACATCTTATTTAATACATATTTATAAATTCTAAAAACTCATACTTTAAAACATAAAATAAAACGTTTTAGTTTTTGCCTATCAATTTAAGAAAAAATACAAATTTATCACATTACCTTTTTATCTATATATTTTTGAAATAATTCAATATTATCTTCAAATATCTGTGCCTCAATTTGTAGGGCTTTTTCTAATAATTACCCTGTTTATTATTAACTTTTATAGCAGCTTAAAAATGTTATAAGAACTTTGCATAAAACCTGTATCTAGTTTTTGCCCCCTAAGCACTTAATTCAAGCCCATCAATCGTTTAACTAAATCCACTTTTGGCTAAAACTTAAATAGCATCATTCCTATATAATGCACATTAACAACATATGTTGGCCGTTTTGGACCCAAACCTTTGACATATCTCAACCCACCCATTCCCCAATCCCCCCTACTCTCCAGCAGCTCATAAAGTAGCTGAACCTTTTCTGTCTTTTATGTTCGGTCCCCAAGCTTAAAACCTTTTGTCGAGTGCTTTTCAATGCCAAAATACCAAAACTAAGCAATGCACATATGTTTCCCCTGGTAAGCTCCATTAAATAAAAGTTATGTACCCAAAGTAGCGCACACACCAAAATACTCAAACACTCAAACACTCAAACACTCAAAAACACCCAAAAATCCCACCCAATACTTGACAAGCTCTTTTCAACACTTGCACAAATATGTTGCCTAACACGCAAAAATTCACAAAAAAAAGAAATAATAAAATAATAAAATAAAACAAGCAAGAATTGCTGCTTATAAGGGATGCTTTAAATATGTATATACTCTTTGTATAAAAGTTTTTTATAAAAATAAAATCAATTGTTGAATTTTTATTCTTTTGAAAGTTATATGATAGACTAATTATAATTTAATTAAATTCTATCGAACTATATAAAGTATAAAAGGTCTCAATTGCTAATAAAATAAATACTGAATCTAGTTATTTAATCGTTTGTAAATATGTAAGGTATAATAAGTCCCAATTCCTAATAAAATAAATATGTTTGTCCTACTAAAACTCGATATTTGATTGATTGTAAATATGGGAGCTATAAAATATGGTTAGCTGATATTGATCAAATTGGCTTAATTTGGCTAAATTATAAAAAAAGTTAGAATAGCTTAATTTTGTCAGAATTTCTTCAAAGTTATATATAAACTGCAATTTAGACTGTACATTTCAATGGCATTTATAAGTTCTAGTAGTCGAATTATTCATTTTTTTTTTTTTTTTATCAATTTACTTAAGATTCTAGAGATCAATATTAAACTTGGAACTGGTTAGTTTGTCTATAAAATTAAAAAAAGTTTTTTGCAAAAAACATTTAAATTTTATATGATAATCTTATATTAATAAAATTGGCTTAATTTTATTGGAGTACATCAAAACTAAGAATAGTAAAATTTTGTCAGAATTTCTTCTAGTTCATAAATGAAATTCAATTTGGACTCTACATTCCTATTATTTATTTATTATTTGTTTTATTTTTGCATACATTTAGCTCAACTTTTAGAGAATATAATAAAACTTGGAGCTAGTAAGTTTGTCCATAATATTTGGAAACAATTTTAAATTTAACTTTAAATTTTTTTTCACATTTCTTTTTAATAAGGTAATCGATCCAATGGCATATATATGATATAATAATTTCTTTAAATTAATTCAGATATATGTACTTGTTAATGTAAAAATAAGAATTTGTAAAAATTGTAATAAGATCGATTCAAAACTGAAAGATAAGCAGATGATGGTATATATAAATATTTTTCTGATCTATATTATCCACTTTACTGCTTGTATATATATATATTTACTTTCTCAGCTCGATCAAGCCTGCTTCAAGGCATTACTTATTAAGTAATAAAGTTAAAGTACATCATCTTTAGAAGTGTATAAAAAAGCAAAACAGCAAAAGGGTTGCTATAAAAATGGAATTAAAATATGTGAGTTAGCCGTTAGCTACCGAAAAATACTGCACCTGCAGCTGGTCACATTGGACAGGATGAAGCTCACACACACACACACACACACACACATGGACACACATAAAGTGCGAGGCCATTACCAACCATTTCGACCACAATAAAATGACAAATGCCCGAAAAATCTGAACATGTTCGCACACGTTGTCGACTGGCTACAGCTATAGCTATATAGCTATAGCTACAGCTTCAACTTCAGGTCCAGGCACTCAGTTCCATCTCCATTGTGCCTTGTTTCTGTGGCAGCAGCTGTCAAACAAGTCCCATGACGAGCATTGCAACGGTATTTCTGTGTGGGGTAGTTGCCAGCCCCAAAACTTGAGCCTAACAAGTGTCGTTTGGCTGTCAGAGAGATGGACAAACAGACAGACAGAAAGCAGGACAACCGGAAACTGGCAGCATCCCTTCATGCTCATCAGGATTCGGTATTTTACAACCAGTCAACGCTGGGATGCTAAGCCCAACGATGACGACAGGAACAAGGAACAGGGAACAAGGCCTAAAGCCTATTAAAAATCATGCTAAACGGCAGTAAAACAATGTGTGTGGACTGGTCCTGTTTTGTCTGGTCAGTTGGTCCTTTTGATCCTTATGGCCGTTTTGGTTTTGTTTGTGGGGGGGTTTAGTTATGCGAGTGCTCTCTGTACTTGTTTACATGGGGCCAAGTGGTCCATGTAAATGCGCATTAATGGCCAAGTTATATGCAACATTGTGCTGCCAATAAATAAAATTTAATCAGCTTTCAAATAAAATGATTGGCGTTAAAGGCGTCAATAACTTTTGTTGTTTGGCTCGAAAACAATTTTAAGTCGATTTGCAAACTGAGCATCGAGTCACTGACAGTTGCAAGTTGTTACTATTTGTGGCATCCACAACTTATTTGCAGCTTTGTTTGCTGCAATCTGCAATTATTTTTCCCCCGGAATGTCAATAGCATTTGACGAAGAAGTCGTTCTTGCAAGTGAATTGTGAACTTGGAAAAATTTCTTATTTTTATATACATAAGTATATAGAATATAATAAATAATGGGCAACAAAATAAACCCATTTATTTTAAAATAATCTTTTTTTTTATTGTGCTGCGGATTATGTTTTCAATTGAGCCACAAAGTGTTCAGCAATATTTCAAGACTTTAAGCGATTTAATTTATTATGAGTTCGATTTAAAAAAGTTCAAAAATATTCCTAAAAAATAAAAAATATTGCCATTAATTTAATTTATTTTAAAAAAAACGTCAGCAGAGGAGGAACAATCGTACATTTGAAATGAACTTAATATACCCATGTATACCAAAACCTCATTTAAAAAATTATTAAAAAAACATTTTTCAATCACATCTTCATTGCAAATTTGTCGACACTTAGGGCTGTTCGGAATTATTTCTCATTAGTATTCAAATTCGAGACCTGCACAGAGCTCAAACTTTTGTATTAAAAAAAATAAAAAAAAAAATTATATTTTGTGAAAAATTATTTGTAACAAATTTTTGGAACAAAAAAAAATCCGTAATCCGTTTTCGAGTATTGGCCGATCTGTACACAAGTCTGAATAAACATTAATTTTTTTATGTTTTTTTTGTAATTTCGAAATTGTTAGTCAGATTTAGATAAACTAAAAACCTCAAGATGAAACATATGCGCCGTAGTACTGTACGTAATGTCCTGAATCTGCGTCAAGTGGTGCGTCTGGCGAGTGGTTGTCCCGATCAATCAATCAGTCGTGGCAAGGGACTAGTGGTGGGCATTTATGCCAAGGAAGGCGACAAGGATCCCAAGTTTACGCCAGCCGGCGAGAAGATCAACGATCGTATTGCCGGCAAGCTGAGGCAACTGGTTTGCGAGACAAAGATCGATGGACGCTTGGGACGTGGCCGTGTCTTCAACAATATTGATCCGGACTATAGTTCAGTTGCCGTTGTCGGTGTTGGCATTGAGGGCATTGGCTTCAATGAGCTGGAGATGCTGGATGAGGGTATGGAGAATGTACGCGTTGCTGCCGGAGTCGGTGCCAGATCATTGCAATTGGAGGGCTGTCAACAAATCTCTGTAGATGGCATGGATTATGCGGAACAAGCGGCTGAGGGTTCAGCCTTGGCTGTCTGGAGATTCAATGATAATTTGGCCAAAAATAATCGTATCCCAGTGCCACGATTGGAATTATTTGGTTCGAATGATATGGACGGCTGGACACGTGGCATCTTCAAGGCCGAATCACAGAATCTGGCCAGACGTCTGTCCGATGCGCCTGCCAATTGTATGACGCCCACAATGTTTGCCCAGGCCACTGTCGATGCCCTGTGTCCATGTGGCATCACTGTCGAGGTGCGCACCATGGACTGGATTGAAATGCAGCGTATGCATGCCTTCCTCATGATTGCCAAGGGCAGCTGTGAGCCACCCGTTCTCCTGGAGATTAGCTACTGCGGCACTGCGCCCGAGGACAAACCCATTCTGTTTGTTGGCAAGGGCATCACCTTCAACTCCGGCGGCATTAATCTACGTAAATGCAAGGACATGGATGAATACCGTGGCAGCATGTCTGCCGCTGCAGCCATCATTGGCATGATGCGATGTGTGGCAGCTCTCTCGTTGCCCATCAATGTAACCTGTGTGATCCCATTGTGCGAGAATATGCCATCGGGCATGTCGGCAAAGCCAGGAGATGTTGTCACACTGCTAAATGCCCGATCAATGGCCGTGCGAGATGTGGACAAGGCGGGTGTGGTGGTATTGGCAGATCCCCTAATCTATGGTCAGACAACGTATAAGCCCCGTCTGGTGGTGGATGTGGCCACACTGGGTCTTGGCGTGAAGAATGCCTATGGCGGTGGTGCCTCCGGCATCTTCTCCAATTCACATTACATCTGGAAGCAATTCCAACGCGCGGGCTCCCTAACCGGCGATCGTCTCTGGCGCATGCCCCTCTGGCAATACTATAAGAAGCAGGTCACCGATGAGACTGGCTATGATCTGAGCAATGATGGACGTGGTGAGGCCAGCTCCTGCCTGGCAGCTGCCATCCTACATGAGCTGGTGCCCTGTGCGGATTGGGCACATATCGATACTCGAGGCACTGGCCTGTTGACCACATATGGCATCATTCCCTATCTGACCGCCAAGTATATGACTGGTCGTCCCACACGCACCTTGGTGCAGTTCGTCTACCAAATGGCTTGTCCAGAACTTAAGTAATCAGAGATATGTTTCAGAGTTTGTTTTTTTCTTGTTTATTAGTAAATAAAACGCATATCGTGAGACTACATTCTAGAACTATGGTTTATATAATTTGATGGGGTGGGAATGTGGCAAAAGATAATAGAATTAATAAAATTTGTGGACTTTATTTAATAAATTTAAAATGAGAATAATTTCTTATATTTAATTTAAAAAAAAAAACAACATTAAGTATTAATTTTCTCCTTTATTTTTAAATTCTTCCCATACACTGTTTATTCAGCTGAAATTAGTTTCTCATATTTAATTTCTTAAATTACACTAGGTAACAAAATTTAGCTTTTTTTTTGTATATTTGATCAAACCTACTTTTTCTGATACATATGTATGGTATGGTGCCCCAGCTGACAAAAAACCACTTTAAAATTTTTTTTTTTTTTTTTTTTAAATTTTTCTATGGTTTATATATTTATGTGATTCTAAAATCAAAAGGCCAGAAAAATTAGTTCAGGCGGCATCTCGGTGCTCTAAAAATCAAATTTCGTAGAACATTCAGTAAAGAAATAGTCAATGTCGCCAAAAACATATTTAGTTATAAGATGTTGATATTTCGTTGTCTATCAATCGATTTCAAAGATTCATATCTTAAAAGACGCACAATTAATGCAACTATGTAAAAGCAAAGGAGAGAAAAACGAAATAATTTTTTTTTTACTTTTTCTCGAATTTTAAAGTCAAAAAATCGTAAAAAATACCGCACAAAATATCATCATTTTCTAAATTTAAAATCAAATAGTTACAAAACTAGTAATTTAAACTAAATAAAGTATGTGTATGAATTATAGGCCCTTTTATTAGCTTTTAGAAAACTTAAAGCATTTTAAAATCGACTATAAGGTTCTCGAGTAATGCTTAAATCTGTAGGTTTGCCTCTGAAAAAAAGCTAAAAAATAAATACCAGATTTCTAAAATTTTTAAAAAAAAAGTCTCACCATAGAAAAATTTTTAAAGTGGTTTTTCGTCATCTGGGGCACCATATGTATCAGAAAAAGTAGGTTTGGTCAAATATACAATTTGTGTGTTACCTAGTGTTATTTATAAATCGACACAAGCTATCGATATTTCTCAATATTCAACTCAACAATATTAAAAGCCATGAATCGAGTTTAATATAATTTTGGCATAACTTCATTGCTTCATCGCTTCAAAGCTGTGCCTCGTTGTGGCAATGACAATGCATTAAATTAAAGCATACCTTGGGGCGCGCCACAAAGGCTTAACGCGCCCGAAAGTGTGCTCCATTGATTGGCATAGGCAAAAACACAATCAACATAAATAAAGCGAACTGGCCCGAGTAACAACAACAACAACAAGGACAACAACTCCCCAGACACGACAATGTCGCAGTCACAACAATGAAGCAGCCTGCAGCCCAACCCACTCCAAAAGTGAAACTCCAACTCCCAAGTTTTGGCTGTCTATAGTGGGTACTAGCATCTGGGTTGAGGTTTTCGAAATGGGAATGGAAATGGGAGCTGTGTGCAATTCAGTTTGATTGCCGATCCATGTCTCGCCGGTAATGCACTTAATCGAATAATTTTCAAGTTCGACAAGCATTTTCAATGTCGTTAGACCAGGTCCCAAGACCCCAATAGACTCAAACTTCGATTCCAAATCCAAAGCAGTTACCGTCTGCTTCCTACCTGGCTAAAGGACACAAAGCAATGCAAACGACTTCGTCTTTCATTACTATGCGCCTGAAAGTAGACTGCAGACTGCAGATTGTGGCTTTGTTAAGCTGAACCCAATAGATAAAGATATACGACTATACACATGTATATATTGAGTATCCTTGTGAATCAGCTCAAACACTTCAAACATTTTTAGCAAATTTAAAAGAATAAAAAAAAAAAAAGAGCACGCCTTTACTTGCACTTGATTGCATTCGAAGGGAACTTGCGTGGCTTCTACCTTATTTTTCTATTTACTTTTTTTTTATTTTTTCAATTTTTTATCCGTCTGAACGGAATTAAAATTCGTCTTTTAGTGTAGTAAAAGTTTCGCCGTGTTTGTCGGCACGTTGGCGACTTGCATTTAATTTAAATTCTTTTTTTTTATATGATCCAGCCATTGGCATTCTCAGTAAGTGTGTGTGTGTGCAACCATTGAAATGTATCTTTAAGAAGCATCTTGTGGCAACGCAAAAGAGCAACCACAACCACAAAAAAAAAAAAATAAAAAAAAAATAGAAACTTTTATAGAAAAAGAAAATATATACGAAAACGAAAAATTCAATGAAAAATACAATTAAAGTTTGAAAACGGCTTAAAAAATGCATATATATATATTACCTAAGCTTGCAACATCTTTTACCTTATATGTGTTTCTGTGTATATTTTATAAATTATTATTTAACTTATCAATAGCCTGAATCACATATTTTAAGTTAAGGGACAAATCAATGGATTTTGCCATTATAAACACGTAATTTTTGTTACACATTTGGCAAATAAAATAAATTTTTTATTTCTACTTCTGTTGGAGCCCAGAAACTTTTGTTTCTTATTAAGAACTGAATATTCTGTATGACAAAATTTAATTTGTCAAAATCGATTAATAGATAGTAAAAGCCTGGCCCAATATTTTAAATTTATAAAAAAAAAGTTACAAAAATAAAAACAATATGTAAACCTCTTTAGTGGACCAAAATAAATAGGTAATTTTTTAACGTATTTGGAAAATAAAATAATATTCTTATTTGAACTTCTTTCCGAGCCCAAAATTTTTTGTTTCTTATTAAGAACTATAATTTCTGTAAAACAAAATTTATTTTGTCAAAATCGATTAATAGATTGTAAAGATCTGGCCCAATATTTTTGATTTTTAAAATAAAAGTTACAAAAATAAAAACAAGATGTAAACCTCTTTAGTTGGATCCAAATAAATAGGTAAATTTTTTTACGCTTTTTAAAAATAAAATAATATTCTTATTTATACTTCTTTAAGAGCCCAAAAACTTTTGTTTTTTATGAAGAACTATAATTTCTGTAAAACAAAATTTATTTTGTCAAAATCGGCTAAAAGATTGAAGAGATTTGATTGTTTGATATAAATCGTGATTTTTAAACTAATAAAAAAATATGTAATATAAATAAATAATATTGATATTAAAAAAACTGCCATAAGAATCAATATTATATATAAATAAATATTTCTTTATTTTCCTAAATTTCTATAACTCACCGCTTTGCCATCATCGCTGTGCACAAAGTGCAAACCATTTGCAGACTTGTCGCTTTCCAATTCCGCTGGCAGGGATTGGGCCAATAGTCCATGCTGATGCGTCTGGGTTGTGGGCTGATGATGATGATGATGCACAATGTGCTCCACTGTCGTCAAGGGCTGCTCATCGTTGACGCCCTCATAGCCATGGGATAAGCCATGGCCAGGCATGAAATCAATGAAAGAGCTGGGCGTGGGCAATTTGCTGGGCAAGCTGTTGGCAGGAGCTGGCAGTTCCTTCACATCATTATTCCCTGGCTCCACAATGGGCACATACTGCTTGGTCTTGGCCATGCCAATTAGACGACCCGGCTGTATGCCCAGCTTGGCAGGAGCTGGAGCAGCCGGCTGTTGTGATTGCGAGGGATGAAAGAGAATGGGCGCAGTGCTGTCCTGTGGCCGATCATGGATTTGGGCAACTAATAGCTGCTTGGGCTGACGCTGCAGCTTGGCCTGCATCTCCTTGGCCAGCAGATAGGTAAGACCATGGATTTGATCATCGGGCGATTTGCCAATTAAAGTGGACAGCTGACGAAACTCGGGCAGCTGCTTATAATTCTCATTAATGCCATCCGCTGGCGCCAGATATTCGATTTTGATCATGGGCGATGTGGTGGGATTTGGTTCACTTTGAATCTCATATTTGTATTGTTCAATGTGCTCAATGGGTCTGCCATAGACGGTACTGGAGTGCAGTAGCTCCGTTTGCAGTGGATCTGGCTTGGATGGACGGAATTGTGGTGCCACAATGTTGCTGACCAAAGGCTGATGCTCTGATACGGCGGGCACAGTTGCCACTTGAGGCACAGCCAGCTCTGCGCTGTACGTATGATGCACTTCCTCAGCAGCAATGGGCGTGGCAACAGGTGCCGCCTCCTGGACCACAATGGGCTGTGCTATAACCTTGGCATAACTGGGCTTATAAACATAACGCAATTGTTCCACCACCGGCACAGGCTGTATATGCACCTGAACGGGTTCCACAGACTTGGAACTGACATATTTAACATAGGCAGCAGGCTTGTGATTATATGACATGGGTTTGGTCTTAAAATGCTCATAGTCGCCCTTTTGTGGGGGTAAATATTTGACATAGGCCTTGCCACCATGTCCATCCTTAATTAGCTGCGAGATGACCTTTTGCACCTCATGTGGCAGGGCACTCAGCGATTTCTTGGTCTTGGTGTGAGCAATAGGCGCCTCCTTGTAGATATACATACGTTTGGACTCGGCTGCCGTCTCTCCGGACATAACCAAATTGTCATCCTCGCGGGCAGCAATGGAAGCTTGGCTTTGATTCATTGGCGCTTGGGTTTCCATTGTCAGCAGCGTGGGCAGCTCCAGCTGTTTGCTGGAACGTTGCAGAGACGCGGGCAATGAGGATTTTGCATCCGACAATTCAAATTTCAGCACTTGCAACGGAGCTGAACGCTTGGAGCGTTTGGTTTTGCGTATACGCAATGTAAAGGGTTGTTCAGCAGCTTTGGCCGGAGATTTAGAAGAGGAACTGGCAGACTTTTCAATATTTCTTATATCCAATGCTCTGGCCTTCTTGATCAGCTGTGCAGTGACTGCATCCGGTTCGCGTGCATCTGTTGCCTCCAATGGAATCATTTGCACCTTGAAATTGGCAGGCTGTCGTCCAATTGTCGATCTTCTGGAGCGTCGTGGCTTGCGCGTCTTCTTGCCCCCCGCTGTTGGCTTCACAGTGCTACTCTGAGCTGGTTGCTCCTTCAAGGATCGTTCATGATATTGACGCACCAATTGCTTCAATTCCGCGCTGGGTTCCACTGCATCGCTGAGCTCAAAGCGCAACATACGCGGTGCACTGGGCAATTGACGTTCTTCCCGCTTGAAACGAGGATGAGCAGCACGAGAGGAGTCTGGCTGTTGACCATTGTCCTGATTAAAGGCGGCCAAGTAAGTGTCATCGCTGGGATTATCAATGTGCCGCATGCTGCGTGAATTGCGCTGATCAAAATAGCGTTGCATGTCCTGTGGGAGTAAGGGTAAAGGATATGAATTTATTAGCAATTTGAAGTGCCATTTATATAGAGTAAAGAAAGCTGTTATAGTCCTGATTTGGTATATATTTTATATCAGTAATTTTCTATATATTAATTAAAAATCAATATAAAATTTAATAATAAATATATAATAATTGAAATAATAAAATAGTCATCACAAGAAAATAAAAATATATGTTAGTTTTGAATGAATTAAAGCTCCTTATAAATATATTCCGAAAAGGACGTAGCGATGGTGATAGAAATCAATATTTCATAGTTAAAATTATTTTTGAATTAAAAATTTCATAATGAAAATATAAATAAAATTTCTATTTAACTTATTTTCAGACTATTAAATTGTTTACAATAAGTATGTAAAAGAATAAATAAAATAAAATAAATAAATATAAATTTTAGCAGACTCAATATAAAAAATTATATAGATTAAACACAACTTTTTTTTTTAAATAAATAAATCTTCGGTAAAAACAATTTTTTAATATATATATTGAAATTCCTTTCCTTTAATGAATTTTTTTAATTTTATTTTTGACTGCGACTTTTTCATCTTTTTTTTTAAACAATTTTTTCTAATATTTCACTATTTATTTATTTTTTAACCTCAAATTAAATTAAATTTTTAATATTATGTTATTTAAATTACCTCATAATTAGCAAATGTATCCAACGCGGGTAAACGCTGCCAAGTCTCCGCGGCATTAATTAATGAAAGATTCAGAGCAAACATCAACAGCAGCATCTAAAGAAATAGAGAGTTGTTTACATAATTATTTTTTTTTGTTTTTTTTGCATATTTGCAACTTGAAAGATCATGCAACTTTGTTTTATATTTTTGTTGAATTCGCAATTTGTTTGTGTATAATATTTATATTAAATCGCTTAGCCCATAAATATGCCAATAAAGCTGTCCACCTGCGTCTCTTTGGTCACTTTCACTTTCAACCGGCCAAAGAGCTTGCCACATTTGGACGGAAGCTGTTGCAACTGCAACTTCAAAAGCCACACGACACACGAGACTTGACTCGAGAGTCGACTCGATTCTCGGTTATATTGAAAAACTCGTTGCGCACGCGCTCCAAAAAGTTGACCATTTAGCGGTTTATTTTCTCAGCAGGGTGCGCAGTCTGCAATCTTCAGGCCAGTCTGCTGTCTACAGTCTACAGTCTGCAGTCTCTCTCTCGGCTGTCTTTTCATTCATGTATCTGTATCCACTTTCACGCCAACATCGTGGCACTTGTGTGTTTGGCTTTGGCTTTGGCTTTTATGGTCATTAAACTTATTGACCAGTCTGGGCGGATTTTTAGCCATTGCCAATTGGCTAAGCAACCTTGCCTTTTGCATTGCCTTGGCCAAATCTTTAGCTTATGTAAGCCCAATTATGGTATTGGCATTGTCTCCGGTTATGCAATATCGGCCAAGCAGCCAGTGGGGTTAATTAACGTTAAATTATATATTTACAGTTAATATATAAACAATTATTTAATATCGATTAAAAGGAATTTAGCCACATTTGTATTAATGATAAGAATAATCAAATAGGGTGCTCAGTAAATAGTAAAGAATAAAATAAATAGTTGTTAATAATAAAAAAATATTTTTAGGTATAATATTTTTCATCTAAGTTTGTCATCTAAATATTGAACTGTTCACCTATTTTTTCTATGGCAGCTATATGATATAGTCTTCCAATATTGATTAAAATTGGTCAGATTATCTAAGGAACCACAAAACTTTAAATTGGTACGCTTCGTTGAAATATTTGGAAAAAGAATATGGTTTTTATTTATAAAAATTAATTTTTGACCAATTTACCTAATGAAATATAGTCAGATTATTTAGATCACAAAGATACTGCGATCTTCTAAATTTGGTTACTTAATTTTCAATTGAAATTTGTGTTTAATGTGCGAATATTGCTTATAAAAAATTACTATTTGCACTTACTTCATATAAGAACACTTAATTTCAATTATTGTGAAAATATTGCTTATCGAAAATTATTATTTGCAATTACTTCATTTTATGAAATTTATTAATTTTTTACAAGGAAAAAAAAAAAAAAAATTTAATGTAGAAAAACCTATGAGCCTTATATACTATCTGCTGAGACTATTTGAGACTTACAGGAACACTGATGGACAACAAACAGCGCCTAAAAGTATGCAACATTTTGCTTTTTTTTTTTAAATTTCTTTATAATGTTTATTTTTTAAGAAAAACATTTGTTAACAATTGAATAAAACGTATATCTTCCAAAAGCTTGTGCGTGAAGCTATAAACACTCTTTTAAAACATTGACAATTTATTTAGCTACAGCTGATCCTTATAAAAGCCCTGCAGGCTTAAATAAATATCTCTCGTATATCATTGAAAATTCCCCAACTGAATATCAATTGATTGAATCGCTTTGGCTTTAGTCGCTCGCAATATATATATATATATAAATATATATAGAGATATTTATCCAGGTAGGGCTTATCCCCGTACACTTGACGGCCATTTAACTAAGCCCTTTCCCAGGTTTCAAATCCAAATGAACTGTCAACGGTCGTTAAAAATGCAACCGCGTAAACATTTAACGGCCGTTAAAATTGCGCCCGAGTGAATTTTTATGAAGCTGCCACAGCTCACACTCCACACACACCTGTGTGTGTTCAGACACCCTGTAACTCACACACCCTCTAATTCGCCTAGCTTGACTGCCAAGCTGTGCTCTACTTGTTGTGTAAGTCGAGCAGCACTGCACTAGTTATCCTTTAAGGTCCTGTCAGGGCCTCGCTCTACTTCTCACTTCCTTAACTATATAAAATTTTATGTGCTTTCTATTTAACACTTTGGTGCTGTGCGGGGGCGTAGGAGTCGAGGGCCTTGAAAATGTCTTTTCATTTCATTTTGGACGACGCGGGCGCAATTTTAAAATTCAATACAAAACTACAATAAAAACGAAAATTGTTGCTTTTTCTGTGTTTTTTTCTTGTTTTTTTTTTCTTGCTTCTGGCCACGTTATTGTTGTTCTTACTGCGGCCATTTTATCGCGTTAAAAGACGCTGCAAAAACTAGTTAACAGTTTTTCTTTTTATGACCTCAAGGAGCCAGCATAGATTGTCACCAGCTTATTCGTCCTTAGCTGTCTATCTTCAGCGCTTTATTGGTTTTTATTTTTGGACTTACTTTGCAAGGAAATTCTTTTTTTTATGAATTTTAAAAAATTGTGTTTTAATTTTTTTTAAATTGTATTTCTTCTAAATATATTATATTTTTATTAAATTTAGATTTTTATATTTAAATACTGTAAGATAGCTGGCGCAAATATTCATTTTATAAGCATTTTTGGAAGGTGTTTAATTGGTTACTTAATTTTCTTTCATATCTGTACTTAAGAAAGACAACTTATTTAGATTCGATTTACTATAAATAATTCAAAACTTTTTATTATTTCAGGCTAACAGTTGAGAGTTTTACTCAACAATATGTTTTCAATAATTGCTTGGCCAACAGAATCATGCTTTTTGCTGGTATTTACACTTTATACCCATTAAATATTTATAAAAGTGTATATTATAATTGCGAAATTGTTTGTAACATATAGAAAAAGGCTTCTCTAATTATATAAAGTATTTTCTCTAAAATAACTATTATTTTTGAACTACAATTTTTAAGAAATTTTAAAGGTAAAAGAATGTATTAAAATAATTTTAGTTACACATTTTTATTGCTTTTTAACGTAGAAAATAAATAAATAAAATTTAAATATCTACAGTAAATTAACCTGATTATTTTCTCTATAATACCTTAATATTTTTATGTCCATTTTAAAAAATTTCAGTATATGATAATCAACTATCGATTTGATCTATATCTTCGCCTGTCTATACGAATGTAAAGATCATTGAGACTTTAATATCTATAAAATATGGAATTTGACAGGCGAAATTATTATTTTTTAATTTTTAAAAAATTTTCCTTACTCCGGTAAATCGGCCAAAACAATTTACAGAAACAATTCGTTCTAATATATTAAAATTGTGCCTTAGGTGTGTGCCACATATCTATGCCGCATGTTTGCCATATTTTAAAAGAAGGCTTATCTTAATTTTTATAATGTATTTATCAGACTAAATTTAATTTTTTATACCGATTGTATAGTAAACGATGGAGTTATTCAAGATAAACTCTTTTTCGTCGCTTTGGTTACTGTTTTCTATGTTCTTTTGTTACATAAAATACATTTAAGAATTGCTGAACGAAAAACAGGATATCTTATAGTCGGCTTAAATCAACTATTTGTTTTTCAGTGCAATTCTAGCAGTCATTGGCTACTGAGGCATTTGTTATTGTTTTTTTTTTTTTGGCCAGCCACAAAATGCGTGCTGGCCTTTTCATTAACTTGTGTTATTGTAATTGTTTTTTGTTGCTACTTTTTGCACTTGCAAATTGTTAGTTGTTTTTCTGTAGCTGCTGTGGCCAACAAGACAGAAAAACATTGCAAGACAGTTGAAGAAATTGGGCCAGGCTAAAAGCAAAACTTGGCTAATTGTTGCTGTGCATGCAAAAGCCAGGAGGGCCAGAAAGTAAAAAGCGGGCATAGATGTACGGGCTCTCTGGGTTTTAGCCTTGTTGGTCTTTTACAGAGGTCGACATTTAACTGGTTGCCTAGCTGCATTGAGAACCAGTTTTTCTGTGTTTTTTTTTTAAGTTTCCATTGCAGTACGTAATAAAAAACCCAAAGTCAAGTTCAATGCACATAAAAGGCTGTTAAAGAGCGGAGGAGTAGCCTGAGTTTCTGACCAAAACAAAAACAAATACAAGGAAACGTTGGTGTCTTTTTCCGAAATTGTTCAAAAGAAATGTGAAAATTGCGTCAAAGTTTTCGATCCATTTAAATTGCAAATTTCCAGTTTCGGTTGCAATTGGCAAATGTTTTTCTATCGTTTCTGTTTTATTTTTTTTTGTAGGATTCGAACACACAGTCTGTGGTTAGATAACCGTAAACAGTTTTATGATTGGGGGTCATAAAAGCAATGCCACCACATTCAACAAAAACGTTGCGCAACAAAAGGCTGCACGAAACACGAATGCAACGAATGAAAAACATTTTGAATATTTGGCATTATGTGTTTTTTTTTTATGGCACATAATTAAATAATGTGCAAAATATGCAGGGTATTTTCGGTTTTTCCGGCTAATTGAAGTTCAAGTATACGAAAAACACATGGACGCAAACTTTTCCGTATAAAAAAAAAGAAAAAAAATTTAAATAATTTATACAGAATGCTCAGACATATGGAACGTCAGTTTCCTGTCTCTTACCACCCCCCCACATGTCGAATTTATAAGCAGTTGGAAAAACGGCAACTGCATTGAGGCGGAAAAGCGCATCACCTGCAGTTTTTCCAGCTACAATTTTCTCGACAGAAGATTTTTTTCGCCTGACGCTTGTCGTTTTTACGCCTCAATCGTTGTGGCAGGCTGCCGGTTGTTGCCACATTCTCTGCTTATTTATGCATATTATCATCTTTGCCCTGGACCTTTAACACTTACCATGCATATATGGATGCCGCCAATTGCAGCAGCAACGTTTGCCATTTCTTTGCGATTTTTTTTTGTTATTGTTGTGCGCGTTTTGCGTGCGACTTTTGTCGCGTCGGAAGTGCCGCACAAATGAGACGTCGTCGGCGTTGAACGTGCAACAATGTGGCAGCTTAATTTGCAACGTTGTTAAGTCCCTCAATGTTGTTGTTGTTGTTGCCCACGCTGATGGCTCACTTATTTATGCAAATTTTAATTAGCTTTTAAGGCAAGTGCAAAATGTGTTAAATTGTGTTTTATTTTTGCTGAAAATTAATTTTGCATTATTTTATAATTTAATTTTAGTTTAGTGCGTTTAATA
The DNA here is from genome assembly GCA_035043045.1 of Hirtodrosophila alboralis. Lineage (NCBI taxonomy): Eukaryota > Metazoa > Arthropoda > Insecta > Diptera > Drosophilidae > Hirtodrosophila > Hirtodrosophila alboralis. Next base: position 350,267 of record JAWNNH010000903.1, on the reverse strand, counting down.
TTTGTTTTTAATATAATACTTTATCTAATTTATATTGCTCTTTGTTTTTTATGCACGCGCACATTTAATATTTATTTATAGAAATTTTTGCAAAATATATTTTGATAGAAAAAAAACACAAAAACTTTGTCTATTTAATTTAACTTTAGCTTTGAGCTTTGTTTAAACTTGGTCCGCCGTATCTTTAGTCGTCGTTGTCGTCGCTTCGTTCATTTCTCATTTATTTAATGCGACTTTTAATTTGAGTTGAAGTTTTCTTTTGTATTTACTTTTGGCACTGGCTTTTCCAACTGTTCGGAAAACCGCACGCTTGCGCGCTGTTGCTGCAACTGTGCCTCACATTTTCGCGCCACTTCAGTTTTGTCTGTGCCGTGTTTACAATTTTCACTAAGATCCCAGCCAGTTTTTCCAAAAGTTGTTGCAGTTGTTGTTTTTTTTTGTTGTTGTTGCTTGTGAGTTGTTTCGGTTTTTTTTTTGATGAATTTATTTAGGAGAGGGCATCATTAAATGCAGATGAGACTTGCATGACAAAGCACTTCCGAGGTTATAATATAATAATTAGGAATCTACGTGATAGCTGATATGTTAATAAATTATGTTATGTGTAAATGTTGGAAAAATATTTAATTATAGTACCACAATTAAAAAATTAATATGATATCTTGGTAATACAATTTTTATTTTTAATTAAATATTTGTTAATTATATTTATTACAATTTATAGTGAAGTAAATGGAAAATATTATGACTAAGAAATTTTAAGAGAGAGTTTAGCGCATGATTGCTATTTTGAGGATTTTTTATTTTTAAATTAAATATTTATTTATTATATTTATTACAATTTATAGAAAAATAAATGGAAAATATTATGACTAAGGAATTTTAAGGGACAGTATATTTTTATCTTTATTATTGCAAATTTAAGGATTTTCTTTTTAAATTAACAATAATTTTAAATCCTTAGCAGCATGTAAGCAATATACAAATATTAAACTAATTTAATAATATAATTCTGAACTATTGAAGAATGGAGAAGGATAATTTAATACTCCTTGTTATATTTGGATATTATGATTATTCTTATTATTTTTTAAAATTTATATTTAAATGTATTATTATAATTTATATGTATGTGAAATAAATTAAAAAGTAATATTTGGTAAAGGCATAATAGAAAAATATATATTACAAATATAAATTAAAAAATTTATAAATATTGTTTAAGCTTTAAAGTATATATAACAAATGATTGTTAAATAAATTCGAAAGTAAAAATAGTGGAAAAATATATAATAAAAATATAAATTAAAAAAATATATAAACATTATTAGCTTATGTTGTTTTTGAGTTTAATAAATCGAAAAAAAATCTTTTGATTATTGTTTCACTAATTTTAATTTAGAAATACGAAAATAGAACTTACCCTTATTTTCAATTAAATTTTGTGAATTATAGGGCAACCTAACTTCGTATATTTTTTATTTTCAGTTTAGCACTTGTTTATTCGCTGCATTTATTGCGAACCATGGCTTATTTGTCTTTTTGGCCATTGCCAGGCAATTGCAAGAGTTGCATTTTTGGCCATGGCTTTGGCCAACTGTCTGCAAACTCTTTTGACCATAAACTTCGTGGCTAAGTTGTTGCAATTATTGTAGTTGTTGTTGTTGTTGTTGCTGCGACTACTGCTAATGTTGTTTATGACAAAAAATAAAGATAAAAAAATACTTACGCATGTTTTGTGGCCGGTTTTAATGCGTTTGACTGTAATAAAGTTGGTTGCATAATTAATTTGTTAATTGCCAAAACTGTTGCACGTTGCACGTTGCACGCATTTCCTATAAGCCAAAAAGCGACACCCTAAGCATATTTGATTATATGATTTATAGGAAGAATTATTTTAGATTTACCGACATCAAATTGGCAAACAATTGGCACTGGCGCGCGCCATGTGAAAGTTCAAAAATTATATAAGACAGGCTGCTGCCACAAGAAAAAATAAATAAATAAAAAAAATAGAGGCGCGCCAACACGTTGCAAGTTTTGCCGTCGCAGTCGCAGTCGCAGTTGCAGTTGCGGACGGCGTCGCAGTCACGCACGCGCCGCTGCTGATGAAGTAGCTGAAAGATTATTTTTATTATTGTAGTCAACCGCTGAGAGATTGTTTCGAGGTTTTGGATTGAATATTATCGTCGTGTTGCATTTGCTGCAACAATGACGATTAGTGCAACTTTTGGCGCCGAAATAAAGTCAATGCTATTGGTTAAGGGGGTTGGGGGGTTAAAGCCGCATTAAAAAATCGTTGGGCACTTTCACATAAGCCTTGTGGCTTTTGGCTTAATGTTAGATGTTGCATTTGCAATTGACTTATTAGCGTAAGAGTTATGATGGCAACAGTGGTGTAGCCAAAGAGGAGAGTAGTAGGTGGGCGATAGATATAAATATGAATATAAATATATAAAAGTGTTAAAAGATTTATCAGATATTCAGATATAATTTCAGTTACTGTATAAGTTAATTTACCTCTTCTCATTTTCACTTCTACTAAAAGTTTGCGGTTTGAATTCACATGATTTTGTGAAGTGAATTTTGCTAAAAATTGCCTTGCTGACTGACAAAAAATATAATATAGAATTTAATACTGATTTAGAAAGACTTTAGTTTACTATAATAAAAAATAAATATTGAAAATAATAAAAATAATATAGCGCATAATATATTAAAGAAAAAAAAAAAATACATAAATATTTATTTATTAAATTATAATTTACACACTTTTTAAAAAAGGCAAAAAAGATATTTCCGAATATTATTTTAAATATTAGTATTACCTCCTACGAGTAGGAGAATAATTATAGTAAATATTATATGTATCATTAAAATGAACCACATCGGTCTTTTTACTTCAATTAAAATACAAAATATAATTTATAATTAATATTTTAATTTTTAAAATGTTATTCAGCTTCCCATGAAGCGTGGTTGTTCCTATATGTAAATTAAATGACATGTTATATTCTATTTTGAAGGCTGCTTCTTGACAATAATAATAAAAAAAAAATAAATAAAATAAAATACATAATTATTACTGCAGTCTTTAATTTTTTAAATTGACTCAATTCATTTAATTATTTTTTTGATAGGAACAATTATTTTATTACTATATTTGAATGCTTTTCAATCTGGGAATATTCATTTAATTATTTTTTTAATGTTGCCGAATCCCAGCAGCTACACAATTCTTCTCTATAGTAAATCAAAAGTCAACAAATATTGAAATGAAAAATTTGTTGATTAATAAGATAAGATACAACAATAAGAATGAGTTCTATATCAGCTTATTTTCTTATATTTATTTCATATATTGTAAATATTCTATAAAACTCATTTTACTGCTTTTTGTTTTTTTTTTTAAATATCAGCTTTAATATAAGTTAGCTATTCCATATATGGTTCCTATTTCAAATCCCCCTTTTAAAATAGCAACCCTCGACGCCAGAGGTCGCTTGTGTGCTCAACTCTAGGCCACATAATTGCAGTAATCGTGGCAGATTTACAATCTCGTAATAAATTCAACAGACAGACATACATACATACACAGAGAAAGATGCGCATTTAAAGCCAAGAAGTAAAGCCTACAGAGCTGATTACCAATGCAACCTCCCGCTGCAGCATGCCCCACATTACCGCTACCCCCCCCTCTCCTTTATGCGTAGGCAGTTGCAGCTGCAATAGGCGGAAATCTCAACACAGAAAGTTGCATGCGGATGCAGTCATCGCAGTGTCTCGTTGTCGTTGTTGTCGTCGTTGTCTTCTCTGTTGGTGCGGAAGTTTAACCAACTAACAAAGTGACTGAGACTGAGATGACAACGGAGACGCAGAGTCCAAACACTTCCCAGCCCCCCCCCTCCTAAGTCAAAACGCATGACATTTACAACAACATCTAGTGTGCAACATTTTGTGGCCAAATGTGTTGCTGTTAACGCTCGGGTTTTTAGTGCGTGCGATTTAATTGTTGAGCATCTGGTTGAATGATTGAATGTATGCTCATCTGGTCCAGTTTTTCGACAATTGAGAGAGACCAGGCTACTCCGCATACACTACACTTAATTGCCCGCTAAATTGTTTGCCCGTTTTTGGTATTTTTAAACTTGGACAGTTGGTCATTTGGCTACGAGGAAATGGTTGTGGTTTTATTTTAGCGCTCTATGTCGATGCCAATGCCCGATGCCGATGCCTGATCCGATCAGCTTGTAAATTTTAATTGAGCCGTCCAATGCTTCCTTCATTGCCAGCTTGGCGTTGGCCAGATGCCCCGCGTTGCCTTCGCTTCTGCCACATCTATGCCTGTTGCCTTAATTGTCTGCCACTTCCTGTTTTCGTGGTCACACGAGCAGCCCAAAATCTAATTACGCCATCGCTGTTGCCATCACCATCGCCGAAGTTATCGCCATTCTCAGCACAGTGGTCAGTATTATAGTTTCTAGGCATAAAATTGAAAATTTATGGGTTTTAAAAATAATTTTGCAGCTTAAAGTTTTAGACTGTGGAATACTCTGTTAACAGTCTATTTTTTTTTTGGTTTATTTACGAGGAATGCAGTTGGTAAAAATAGCTCAGATCAGAGGAGGACAACCAATTTTTTTTCTGATTTTTTCTTAATAAAATTTTAAAAATAATAGAGAATTTTAACATAAAAAACTTAACTAAAATTATAGCTTCAAAATGTGTAATTTATATTAGTAAAAATTAAAATCATGATTTAATAAAACTTTAGTTGTTTAGACTGTGTTACTTTTTATAAAAATATTTTTGCAATTTTTATATTTTCTAGTATCAATTTTAATTGTCAAGTTTTATTTTTTTTTCAGAAATAATACACTGTTTTATAGAAATATATAAATGAATTTTAGTGTGAATATGTATTGCCAGTATTTAGGTTTAGACAATTAATTTATATCCATAAATAATGCGCTGAATTATAAAAAATATATAAATGAATATTATTGTCATTATGTATTAGCAGCATTTAAATTTAGAAAATTAATTTATATCCATGATAATTTTAATAAAAATTGAATCTTTTCAAGCTCAAAAATATAAATTTGCGGGGCCGAAAAGAAAGAGTTTCCAATAAATATATATACCCCATTTTTATTTATCATATATTTAAATATTATACTTTAGATCAATATAAAAAAAAACTATTAAAAATTTACAAAAAATTTATGTTAAATTGGAATCACTGTAAAGTATGAACATTGCAGGCCAACAACCAACGAGCGCAGCAAATTGACAACACAATAAACGTGGCCCATAGGCGGCGAGGCAAGGGGTTGATTGTGGATTGGGGTGACAGTGGGGGGGGGGAGGGGCTGCTGCAGGCATTGGTTTTTGGGGTGTCACACATGTGCGACAGTTTCTGATTTATGAACACAATTTCCAGTTTGACAATGAGCCGAGTAGATGGGCCTTTCTCCCCTCACCCTCCCGACCTGCATTCTCCTGCACGGTTTACGGATTCAGTTACGGATTTAATGCTGGTACGGGAAGTTGCCATAGTCCTTTGTGCTATCTCTGGTACGACAATGCAGCCAAGTTAGTTTATGGCATCGCACTTTTGGCCATTGGTAGGTGAGTTATGTTAATTGAGATTTTCGAACCGATATAATAAGAAATAGCAGCTGCGTCTTGACCAATGCTATAAGGCTGTCTCCAAGCTGCCTGGTTGCACTTGCCCCAAAGCCATAGATACTGAACCTGCCAATGGCTGGCCATATTTTAGGACTAATCTGCCAAAATGGCTGTCACTAAAGTCACATAAAAATCAGCTAACAGACAGTCAGACAGACAGACGACGATAAGATTGGCCAAAGAGTTGTTCTGGGTATTTTACAGAAATTTATTTAGATTTAGGCATGTGAAAGGACAAGTGAAATATGCTTATAATTTATATATTGTAAGCGTTTTTAAGTATTTAATATTAAGTCTATAATTAAATTAAAGTGGTTAAATATTAATAAATTAAATTAAAACTACAAATATTATATATTTTATTTAGAATTATTTCGAAAATACATTTGCTTTTTTTTGGCAATTCTAATGAATAAATATAAAATTAAAAAAAATGCAAAAATTTCTAAATTTACTTAAAATTTTTTCATATTTATTTTATAGAATTTTTATAAAATTAAATATTTATTTAAATACATTTTTATTATAAGACTATCTGTATTCGAATGTTGATCTGCTTGGAACATACAAGTTTTTTGTAGTATTTATTGTGCTTTAATAAATTTGTATATATTTTCACTTTATTTGTTTTTTTTTTTTAAATTTAAATTATTTCTTATTTAATAGTTTTTTAAACCTAATGCTGAACAACTTTAAAGGTAAATTAAATATAATTAAGCTTCGCTCTTTGGCCTTTATTTTGTACAGAATTTTTGGTTAAATATAAGTCACATTCTTTGTTCATTAACTGTTTAGAATATTAAATATATTGTGCATTTATATTTCTTATCTAATATTATTTCCTAATTCACTTTGATTACCAAAGTCTAGACTATTAATTTATTTGCCTTAGAATAATTAAACAAATTTTTCTATAATCGTAAAACTTTAATAGTTCAAGAGTTAAAAATACAATCTCTTTTATACCAATTTTAAATTCATAATTTCAACAATATATATTGCTGGATCTAAGCCCCCTAAGAAATAAATTGTTCAAACCACAAAAATATATTTTAAGCCAAAAGACACACAAATCAAAATGTTTTTTTTTATTCTACAAAAGAAATGCAAAAATGATAAAGTCTTATTTAAGAGCCTCTATAAATGCAATGGATTTTATTTTATATGGTAGCCTTTACATATAAATAATCTTTTTCTTAATGGCATTGCGAAGACATTCCAAAGGCGGTGGGGGGGGGGTTTTCAATCAAAACTCTCAGACGATGGCGAACTGAACGTTTACTGATAAATGCGAATGTGGGCAAGGGTTAAGGAGGCAGTCAAGAAGACCCATATGAAGTCAACTGAAAACTCATTTAAGGCTCCATTTCACAATGCGAAATATCAACAATTGAAGCAGTCAAGAGACAGGAGAAGGAGGAGATGAGCAGAGGAGGAGCAGCAGCAGGTTCAAACGTCCCATTGCGGCAATGGCAATGTCAATGAGTGTGTGTAGTGTGTGTGTGTGTGTCGTGTGTCCGATAGCCAAGTCAAAATAATAGGAGCCTAGGGAGGGTGGGAGGTGGGTAACAGAGATAGGGAGTAAAAGCCTTGCAACTTTGAACGCTGCCTCTTCGAGACAATTTACCACTTTAATTGCCGCAATTTTTTGCCCATTTTTAAGTCAAATTCACTTGATGGCTATGGCAACATTTTGTTATCGTTGTTGTTATGCTCTGTTTTCAAAAATGGCAAAGGAGTATATTGGGTTTAAGCGCTGCATGCCTTAGACTCGAGCGAAACTGACCAGATATCGAGTAGAGCAGTTTAAAACGAAGTTTAAAAAATAATAAATAAAAAATTTGCACTAAAACAAAATTAAAAAATTTGCACTAAAAAAAATTATTTATAAATTAAATTTGATTTGAGGTATATCAATCTATAAAATAAAATTTATTTGCATAAAAATAGCATTATTTTTGCAGAAGTTATTAATAAATCGCAGCTAAATCAGCCGTTTCTACCACTGTGCATGGGATTGTGTTAAATATTTTTTAATAAATTTTTTTTCTTGCTTTCAGTTTGATATTTTAGATTTTAAATTCAACAGTAAGCTCTCTATTTTAAATAAATAAGTTAAGTTTGTATAACTTTCATTTGCTCAAAAGTAATTTTCACAAATTTTATATTTTAGAACATTTATTCGATTCCAAATGTCTTAAATAAAATCGAAACTAAGAATTGTAAACAGTGAAACAAAATAAACTGCATATTTATGAAGTATATTTCTAAGGTTTATTAATTTAATAAATATGTTTTAATTTTTTTTTAATTTGTACTTAAAAATTTTCCTTTTAGCTTTCGTCAATATAAATTAAATTAAAATTGCAGCACACATCTTTGTTAAGGGTAATATTTATGTAATGCGGATTGTATCTGCAATATTATATTTCTGCAATATTATATGTATGTCATATATCTTCAAATTTAAAACGTAGACTTCAAATAATACCCTTTATCGATTGCTATTCTAATCCCTGTTGCCAAAAACACACAAATTCACCAGCTTTCATACTTTTTATATCAATTTAATAAATATGTGTTATTTAAATTAAATGTGTACTTAAAAATTTTCTTTTTAGTTTCGTCATTATAAATTAAATTAAAATTGCAGTTAACATCTTTGTTTAGGGTAATATTTATATTAAGCGGATTGTATCTGCAATATTATATATCTGCAATATTATATATCTGCAATATTAAATATATATCATATATCTTTAAATTTAAAACGTAGGCTTCAGATAATACCCTTTAGAGATTGCCCCACCAATCCCTGCTACCAAAAATACATAAATCCTGCAGCTTTCATACTTTTTTAAGCAAATAGTAACAAGTTGATAAATGACCAAATTAACAACAGAGTATACTCTAGTTCGGTTGTATTAAATGACAACATTTTCACTTGTTTTACAGTTCTGTTGAGTTCAGTTTTTGGTTTGGTTCAGTTCAGTTCAGTTTGTTTGATTTTACGTTATTGTTGCTGTGGCTTTTTCCAACGCCTGACTGCCCCCAAACCGAAAGGTTGCAATTGTGAATTTCTCTCTCTCCCTCTGTCTATATTGTATATATAGTATTTTTGACCCTGGCCCATGTGTTGTCCGCTTGGTTATTGTCTTTTGGCCAACTGATAGCTCCCTTCTGCCTTGTCTGTCTTATTGTCCTTGTAGAGCTGTTGTATATATGCTCTAAAATGCGTTGTAATTGCAAACAATTTGATATTAAGTACGATTTCTAATTGTGCGAATGATTGCTTTTCGTTAAGGTTTGGGCCATTGTGTGTGGCAGTTGGAGACGACACTTGAATCATGTGGCAGCCATCTAAATGCAACTTTATGGCAACCGAGTATTGCTGGTAAATTACAAAATAGTTTTTTTCTTTTCTCTTTATTGAGATTTATTGCTGTACTATTTGGCAGAAATGTGAAATTGATAATTGATATACTTCAATGGCAATTGAATTCAATTTAATAAAATTTTTCTTTATATATTTTAATTGTGTGTATTTTTTAATTTTAGTTTAGTTAAAATTGACATTAGAAGGTATTGTAGGCTAGTAAAAGTTAGTTGAAAATTTAGATGAATAAATAACAAGCCTAAATAATAATTTCTAACTAATATATAATAAAAAAAAAACAAGTTTTGCCTTAAGTTTTGCTAGCTAAAAATATTTTAAATTAATATTCAATTGATTTTATTTAGATATGATTATTTTTAGGAACATTTAAATTAATTAATTTACTTTCGATTTTACTTTAAAGTGCCTGTATTTTTACGTTGCTCTAGATTTATTATTATTTTGTAATTATATTTTTTTATTTTATAATAATATTTTTTATAATAATAATTTTTTATTATTTTGTTATTATATTTTTTTATTTTATAATAATATTTTTTAAAATAAAAATTTACTTTTAATGGAATAATATTCTATTGGCTTCTGATAATATTTCTGTATAGTAGGATACTATATTTCAAAGCACATTCAGCTAACCAATTAATTAAACCATTAATCTGTTTAATAATGTCATACCTAAATTTAATCTAAATTAAATAGAGTGTAATGCATTAAGAAAAAATTGGAAAACTTTTGCTTTTCCAAATATAAATAAAAGCCAAGCTGGCAGATAAATCCACATCAAAGTTTTGGTGTAAATTAATTGACCAAACTGAATGATAAATATGCAGTAGCTTTGCTTCCAGCAGCTACTACAGATATAATAAACCGAAATCACAGTAGCAATATAATTAATTAAACTTTTATTGTTTTTGCTAATGTGGCTACGCTATCGCTTCCCTCTCCTCTCTCTCTCTCTGCTAGCTGCCAAACTAACAGAGACTGGCATTTAATTTGCTTTAATAGTAAATCCTTGTTTTATATGTATGTCTGTCTCTGCCTGTTCAGACACAACACACACACACACAGTAAATCCAAAATCCAAAATCTTTTAATGCCACAAACGGCATCCGCAAACGACAAACTAAAATATCACTCATACGCCAAGTGGTCGGTCGCTGCTATAAAATTTGTTCACTCGCAGCGTCACTAAATTGTGTTTTGGCTGCGTTTTTGGCAATTTCGAAAATGTGCGATGTCCTTCGCTTCGCTTTGCTCTTAATCTAAATCTGCATGTCAACTCGAAGACCGCATAAATCACAAAATAATCCCAAAGTAAAATAGCAATGGCAGCGCTCCCCATGGCCAGCAGCTGTCCTCGATGGGCGTGGCCATTGTGTGGGCGCGCATTAACTTCAATTGTCTTTTGTCTGTGGCCACGCCCACTATAGAACCCCACTGCCACCCATAGCCATACACTGATTACACTTGCCTATCCGCATTTCCTTGTAAATTTGCTTTGACAATATTACGAGGTGGCAGGGAGAGAGGCACAGCATTAGGGGGCAAGCAATGTCATTTGCCTTGTTAGACCTGCCTCTGCCTCGCTCTCATTCCCTTTAGCATTTTTGGGTCTACATTGGACTTGCCATCTGCCACTCATATGGGCGGGCAGGGGCTTTACCTAGTCGCAGCCTCTCAGCCTCTCAGACACTTCATTTTTATCGAGACAATGCGACCCCAGCCGCAAATGTAATTCAACACAATCGCATTCAATTTTATTTAAAATTGTTAAATCGCTTTCAAACAAACAAATGGACGCATTTGGTAGACCTTTTTAATACTCTATAGTGTGTATGTATAAATTCATTAGATTGAAATATTTTAATAAATTAAATTGAAAAATGTGGTGCATAGTTTATTGATTTCTTATGTAAATATATTATTAATATACTGTTGATTTAATAAGTTAAAAATATTTGTTAATATTTGTTAATTCAATTCAATTCAATTTTATTCACTTAAATATAAATAATGAGGGCTTACATGTGGGGTAATAATAAAATGTCCATAAAGAGTACATGCGACTTAGGCTTTTCTATTTAATAATACAGTTAAAAAAAATTAATTAATGCTTTAAAATAAAATTTGAAAGCAAGGAAAATTATTCAAAAAAATCCATAAATAGTAAATTATTTTTTTTTTGCAAGGCTGTGATTATTAAGTTATGGAAATTTATCGTTAAGTGCCATAAATAAGCCATATATAGCATTATTAATATTATGAATTTAAATAGTTTTTTTCAATAAACGTACTTGTAGCGGAAATAAATAAATAAATAAAATAAATCTGTGTGTGTTAAACATTATTCTATATACCAAATTTTCTATTGTATATAAACTTACCTTTCACATTCAAATATTATCCCCTTTTAGTAATATTGATTATGTACTGCAAATAAAATTAAACTAGTTAGGTTAAAATATATAAAAAAAAGGTAGCATAAAACTGTATAAAAAAATACAATAAATATTTAAAATTCTGATAAAAATGATAGCAATGTCTTTAAAAATTTAACAAAATATTATTTTAAATATTAAAACCAATTTAAATTAATTAAACTTTATTCTTAGCCAGTGCAAATATATTGTTGAATTTTTAGAACTATTTTTTTCAAAGAAAGTAAGGAATATTATATTTATACAAATGCTAATATTTTTATTAAAGATCTTGCTTTATGTGAATTTTTTACAGAAATTTTTTTATGTTAATTTTTTAATTTAAGCATAAATTTAATTATATTAAAATAGAGCATTGAAATTTCGTTTTAGTTCTTAGGTTAGTAAGGGTCGGTTTTTTTTTTTTTGGGTTGTAATAAAGTGTGAGGCAGGCTGCAGTGATTTGCTTTATCATTTGCGGTCCTGGAGCCTTATGTTGCACGTTGCTTTTTGGTTGAACCCAATGTTGGCTGCAGCTAATGTGAATTTCACTCATTGTTGTTGTTGTTGTTGGGAGACAAATGTTGTAAATGAGACTGCGACAAAATCATCAGACAAAAGGCGACAATGAGACAATGAGACTCGACGGGCCAACAGAGGCCCACAAAATGTATATTTCTATAAAATTCAGCATATATTGTAAAAAGCTGTTAACGAGATACAAAAATACACATATACAGAAGGTACTATGGGCATTAAGAGCACACACACATACTAGTATATAGAATATATAAAATATATATATATTTGAAAAGACTTTTGGATGCTGTTCAGGAACCGAACTCTGGATTGTTAAACAAAAGGCGCAAAACGAGTGCTGACGGCGCCAGAGCCTCAATTGAAATAATTAAGTGTCAAAATGGCGCTCTTGAACAGGGGGTTAAAGTGGTGGCAGAAAGGGGTTTTCCTATTTTTTTTTGGGACGGAAATGAAAATGTTTTTACGTAAAAATTACTTGGGTAAATGTAAGCTTGTATGTGCTCAATGAAAGTCTGTGCAACAATGTTTGGAGGCAGCTGATGTAAAGTGTAAACAGTTTAAAGCAATTTGGCTATATGCGGGTTTGAGCTAAAGTTTCAGTTTCATAATAGAATGGTTATTTAATTCGAAAGATTACGAATTGTGCATTGTCATGCGTTTGTTCAGAGGATAGGAAATTTGTGTGACTTAACACAGAGATTAGAGTTAGAGCTAGCAATTGCTAAAATGACAATGTTAATAGCTGCTAAAAATGTCAGGAAATAAGGTCTTAACCTAAAGACTAGAAGTAGTTTGGATATTGCATTAGTTTGATTAAGTTGAAATGTAAATAACTTTGCAGCTTTGTGGGTTTAGTTGCAATCCTTTGAGCTGCAGGAAGAGTGGGGGATAAAGTTAAAATGTTGGCTGCTAAAACCGTTAAAGAATCCATTAAATATATATATAAAAACCCACCTCAAAAGACTTAAACTTGATTTACCTACAACTGACTTAAAAGCAGATTGTTTATATTAAAATTTAACATTTTTAGCTGCTTTTTAAATATTTCGGGTTTGATTCAATTAATTTTAATTTCTTTTGCACTTGGTATAAGAATAAATTCCTGAAATTTAACTTTAAATTACAGGTACAAACTATACAAAAATAAAATTTTTATTTATATATTTAGAATGTCGTAATTCCAAAATTATTTAAGAAATACGTGTCTACAATTGTAAATCTATTTTAAAAGATTTAAACTTGATTTGAGTGCAACGTATTTAAATGGAGATTGTTTATACTCAATTTTAGCATTTTTAGCTGCTTTAAAAAAAATGTCGGGCTTAAATTATATTAATTTTAATTCTATTTAAACTTGGTATAAAATAATATACTAAAATCTAACATTAAATTACAAGCACAAACTTCGGCTTAAAATAACATTTTTATTTTTATATTTAGAACGTCTCATAATTTTTTCTGAACGCAATTAAATATATTAGAATATTTCTCTCCCAATAATCTCAATCTAGATTTATTGTTTTCGACTTTTCATACCATCTCACAGCTTACTCAATTTATTCAACATCTCATGTGATTGCCTCACAGATTTTCCAATCTAAATAATTTACCACATTGACAAACAAACATTCAACCAGCAGAGAGATACCTCTCTCTCTCTATATGAAAACAACATACACAAAATAAACACTTCGTTGTTGTTGTTGTTGTTGCCGCACTTTTACTTAACTTTGCAACGAGCATGCAACCAACTTTGCTTACCCACTTCAACCCCTGCCCTCTACTTGAAAGTCGAACATGAAAACTTTGCCAATATACCAGCGGAGTATAGTGGGAGAGAGAGAGTTTTTCGAGTTGCCAATCCTTCAGTTTGGAATGCCATCTCAATCCACAATCCAATGTCGACCTGCTGACCGCGCGCTCCACACAAAAAACCGCACGCATGCTAAAAGTGTGGCCAGAGCCAGAAACTGCCAACTTTCTGGCAGGGGCCTGCCAACTTGCTGCTGAGCTTAAAGTGCTGCAAAAGTTGGTTTTTCGGTTGGTTATATCCTGTAATTGTCTTAAAAAGGGTTTAGTTGAATCAATAAAGTTAACATAAGTATTTACTAAAATATAAATTTAATTAAGTTTTTAAATTTTTTCCCATTTCGAATTATTAACACATTAATATATGTAGTTACTAAAATTTAAATTTATTTAAATTTTTAAATTTTTTTTCCATTTTGATAGTTAAAAAGACAATTTGGGAAGATATACTAGGCGTTATTTTACAAATACTTTTAATATTTATTTTTATCTTACCAACAGGATCGGGATACTTTTGAAGACAATCAGGATACAAAAGGATTTGTATGTTTAATTTTGTCATCCGATATTATAATTGTTTAAAGGCTAACTTCTAGTCGTTACGAATTTAAAAACTTCTTGTTGTTGCTCTTATTCTTGACACAAAATTGCTGGTAAACGGTTGGCGAAGATGCTCAGCTCAATGCACACAAAGAATGCTGCCAGCTGACTGGCAGGAGGAGCGTGTACCACCTGGAGCATTACCTGGACTTGCACTTGGAGCTGATAGATGGTTGCTGGTATAGCTTGCACCACCCGTTGTGGCAGTCATCGGCAACGCAAGGCCGCAACTCAGTTATGCAATCACAAAGTTGCCCCAAACTCGGGTTTTGCGCTGTCTTCTGGCCACTGATTGAAATTCTTGGCCCGGCTGCAGGCAGCAAGCAGCTTGTAATTTTCAGCATCATCTCCGGATTGGGGTTGGTTAGAGAAAGAGAGAGACAGGGAGGGGCGTATGGCGTAGCCAGTTTTCATTATAGTTTGTTATTATTATTATCAAAATCATCTATGCGTGCCCGGTGCACAACTTCATCAGGCTGCAGCCCTCATATATCCTTCAGCGTTCATCTCGTTTCACCTCCTTCTACTCCTTCAATTGTCAGTTGCCAGTTTCTATTCTATGTGAAGTATTCATAATAACGTTTTCCTGCTCCTGTAATATTCTTATTATTATTATTATTGTTATTGTTGTTGCTGCTATGTTAGGTAGTATACAATAAAATTGTTTGCTGCTTCTGAAATTTCTCATTGGTTTGTCAATAATTTCTTTTCACAATATTTTTTATTTTCATCGTGTTTTTTTATTTTGTGCATTGCATTTGAGGTTTTTTGATTAGTTTTCTATACGCAGTTATTCCAATGTTGGCTATTGATTGCAAAATTTCTATTATTGTGCCAAGTTGTGTACGAAAATTTAAATGAAAATTGGAATTTAACAAATTTTATTTTTTTAAATTTTTGCAATTTTTTTGTGAGATATTTTCCATTTTTGGTGCATACTTTTCGGCTTGGTTTTTAAAGCTTTAACAGCGGTGGCATCAACCAGCTTAACAGACGGCGAATTAAAATACCAGACAGCGAAAGCCAGACAATATCTTAAATAAACTATTAGAAAGACTTAGTTAGAGACCTTTAGTGTAAATTTATATTTAAAGAAATATTCAGTAATATTATGACATGCAAATAACAGCAAAAATAAACATATTTATGCGTCTTTGCAAGTTTCTGAATGTTTTTTTACCGGTGTGCTGTCAGATTCAGCACTTTACGTTCTTTCTTTTACAATGTGCAAAGAATCTTATGATAGTTTTACATTGTTCGCCGTGTGGACAAACTTCTTTTGTCATATTTGTTGTGGCTGCTGATTGAATGGAAGTTATGTGTGTGTGTATGTGCTTGTGTGTGTTTGCAACTGCAACTGGCGAACAAAACTGCTGTCTCTAGTTCACAAGTGCATGTCTATGTGTGTGTATTTTGCGGTTATTGCTGCATCGTCTCTTACCTGCATTCCAATGTCCAATGTCCAATAGATAAGAGCAATTTGACTTCTGCACAATCACCGCAAATTTGTCGCCCATTAGAGCTCTAAGCAGTTCATAGCAAGCGAACGCAGGCGAACATTGCAGTCAAATAGTTAGCCATGACACGAACCCATGTCAGGCGCCAATTCCAGAAACTTTTTAATACACTTAACAAATAAGGGGGTATATTAAGATTTTTAAGATGTTTGTCGTTTATAAAAGGGATAAACAATTTTAATTATGTTCGTAATGGAATAGACAGTATAAAAGGAGTGCGTTTTATACTCTTCTTTGAAGTGATAGGAGAGTGTATTACAGGAATCGCAAATAAGAGTTATAAGTTAAATAAACACAAATCTGAAACAATTTTTTCGGATGGATAGACAAATCTTAGATATACTAATTTAGGACATGGGATCCTGGAAACAGAAAATACTTATATTTCAAATATTTATAAAAAAAACTGAATTTTAAGTCGTTTTTTTCGATTAAAATAAAATTAAAATTAAAAAAAATTGTGACATAATAATTAATTTTAAATTTTTATGTCAAAAACTAAAATTATTCTTATTTTTCAGCATAAAAATTGCTTATTAAAAATCTAAAAATAACATTTTTTTTTAACTTTTTAATAAAAGTTGATTTTTATTAAAAAAATTTAAAAACTAGAATAATTTTAAGTTCACTGTTTCACAGTTTAAATTTTTGGTTAAAAAAAATTTGTTTGTCAATTTTAATGATAAAAGTGCATAAATAATTATTTACTCATAATTTTTATACTTAAAAATTATATTATAGCATGCAGGCTGTTTCTTCGACAATACAAAAAAAAAAAAATTAAACAAAAATAAAAAAATATAATAGTTGCGATTCCTGGTATATTAAAAGAAAATCAGATTAAATTTTAAAAACTCCTATTCCAATAATTTCAAAATTACTAATGTTTTTAAATGCATGAGACTTAACCAATTAAATACATATTTATCTGGAAAAATCTTATATAATGGATAATAAATTACAACCAAATATTTATCACAAAAAAGAAACCTCTAAATTACACAAACTCTGTTTCAAATTATGACAACATAAAATTTTAACTTAATGAAATATTTATAATAACAAAAAGAATATTCTAAATTCGTATTCATTTCGATTTTATATTATTTTGTTAAATTTTTATGAGTACTTGTAAGCATTGAAATAAATTTTATAAAATTACGTTAATACTTAGATTTAATAATGAACATGGTAAGAGCATATAAACTTCGTTGTACTCTGATCATTAGACTCGTTTCATCACCATATCTCCAACCCCATCCCTCAATCAAGTAACACCCGCTGCACACTTCATTCTATTACTTTGGGTGTGTGTGTGTGTGTTTTTGACATTTTTGCGTTCATTTTTGTGTGACAAGTTTTGTGTGTGGTTCACTGGGGCCACTTTACGGGCCTGTCAGGACCTCTTTGGCAGACGGCCGGCCTATTTCACACTTTTATAGAAAATTTTTGCCAATTGTCTGGCGACGTGGCGGCTCGTGTGTGTGTTACGAGTACGAGTACGGGAACGGGAACGAGAACTCGTGGTTAGCAAAATTTTATTATTTTTTTTAAGGACTATTTTTTTTTTTCTCTTCTTTTGCGGAAGTTTGCGCAATTTTCAAAACGGAAATGCAATTTTCAGTTCAGCTGCATTTGTCTCGCAGTGACGCCCAAACCCAAAACTCAAACTCAAACTCAAACCTCAAGCCCATCCGTTCGCCCGCTCGACATTTTGGGCGGCTTGCCAACACATTCAAATCGTATATCAAACGCAGAGTTGGCAGCCCCTGACAATGACATGGAGCGGCAGCAGCCAAACCCTGAAAAGGCCCACGACAAGGATGAAAAGGCTGGGGGGCAACGGGGTCACCAAAAATGAGGATGCCGCCAAAAAAAACAAAAAAAAAGTGACAAAACTAGGAGTAGAAAGAGGAACTTGAAACCCAATAACAACAGGATATTTTTATTGTTGTTGTCCTGGTTTTTGTTGTAGCGTGTGTTACGCCTTTTGTGGCAAGATCTGAAAATATATATTTCACACGATTTTTTTTGTGTTAAACCAAGAATTTCTCGACACGACAACAAAATTGTTCGTTGTTGTTGTTGTCTGGCATTGCTTTTGCATACACAATGAAATTGTTGAAATACTTTTATTTATTCGCATATAAATTATTCAATTGTTCCTTTGGCTTATCTTTCTTGCTGGCTGCCTCCCAGCCCACTCAACCCCCCCCCCCTGTGGACTCTATCAAAATGCTGAATGCATTTGCAATTGCAATTGATTTCTGATATCATATATATCTGCATTAACCCACAAAAATAAAAAATAAAATAATAATAAAAGCTGGGCGTGGCATTATGATACAGTTTTGATTTATGCTTGCATATTTGGCACAAGTTAAATAAAATTACATTTGTATGCAGCTGCAATTTGCAATTGCAGTTTTTGAAGTTGAAGTTGCCACCGCAGACGTTGAAGGTCAGGGGGTTAGGAATGTGCGGGGGTGTGCTGCCAATTTATGTGTGTCAAAACACGCCTTGAGGGAAATGGCCAAAAGAATTTCTGCTTCAATTGTTCATGCACATTTCAAATTAGTGCTAATGTGAATAAATTCTATATATTTACAATTACAAACAATTTTTGTGTTTTTATTAGTATTTAACGAATTTTATTTGATTTAATATTTAGTTTAAATAAATATTTGAAGAGCTATAAATTATTGTAATAATTAGATTTTAAGATTTACTTTCTGCTTAAATTTAAAGCATTTATTTCAAGAGTGAACAATCAGATTTTTTTCCAAAAATAATAATAATAAATTAGCCCACCAGAGTGTTTTTCTAAATATAATAATAAATTATTATATATAAATTATTGATCAAAATCGGAATACATTTTTGGTAATAATTTTGCCAAAAAAAAAAAAATAGTAAATGGATATTTATTTTTAATTTTCCGATGTATTATAGAACTAGAAGGAAAGATGCCTATCCACATATTCTAGATATCTGTTCCTTTTCTGCATTGAGCTCCTTTTTTTATTAAAACTACAAATTTCAACTCCCTAAATAACACTTTAATAGTAAAATTTTAATTTAATTTTGTGGAATATAAATATATGAAAATATTAAGAAATTTTGTAAATCAGCGCTTTTTGGGCTGCGCTTTTGAAGAGCTGAAAATTATTGTAATAATTAAATTTTAAGATTTACTTTCTGCTTAAATTTAAAGCATTTATTTCAAGATGAAAAATCAGATTTTTTTCCAAATATAATAATAAATTAGCCCACCAGTTCGATGTGTTTTTCTAAATATAATAATAGTTATTATATATAAATTATTGATCAAAATCGAAATACATTTTTGGTAACTTGATAATTTTGCCTAAAAAAAGAAAATGGATATTTTACATATAATTTTCTAAAGTATTATAGAACTGGAAGGAAATATGCCTTCCCGCATGTTCTAGATAGCTGTTCCTTTGCTCCATTGAGCTCCTTTTTTTTATTAAAACTACGAATTTCAACACCCTAATTAAACCTTTATTAAAAAAATTTTAATTTAATTTTGTGGAATATAAATATATGAAAATATTAAGAAATTTTGTAAATCAGCGCTTTTTGGGCTGCGGTAATTCGATTTCACTTGAGCTGATAATGTTTAGAAGATCAACATCACCAGCTGTCAAATCGCAAAGTTTGTAGATTTGACCATTAATCTCAGTGCAGAGCAAATGAGGACGAATTACGCAATCAAATGCAGGTTTTCGGGTTGGCAATGGCGTGTCTCCACGAATTAGATAGGATTTGGAGCATAAGTTGTATTCAGAAGGATTGGCACCTGGAATATCAAACTGAGAATTGGCATAAATTGTCTTGATATTCTCGTTTGATATCGTATCGTTCGATTCGCATACGCAAAGTGCCTTGCTCCTTGTAATCCCATTACTGAGTCTTGATATAGCCTTGCTGGAACCGGGAACATCGTCAGCAGCATCAGGATTGCTTTCAGTGTTCCCTTTTATATTCTGCGATTTGTTTGTTATCTTATCCATTTTTTATTCTTTCGAAAGCTTAAACAAAAATTTTAACTAGTATTTATTATTTGTATATTATTAAACTGTTTCGCTTTAGCTAGACTCTGAATGTAAAGTGAGGAAAAATGTATTTTTAATGTCGGTTTAGAAATCAGAGCCTGCTTAAATTTCATGAAAACTAAAAATTCGATAAATATTTAGAAATTATGTTTTTGATATATTTGAATTACTTTTTATTTAAATAGGAACATTTTATAATAATTTCATTTTATTTTTATTTTACCAATTTATCTTCCTTTTTTGAGATTTTAAAAGTATTTTACGTATCAAATTAAATATTTATCTCAGTTTTTTTGTATTTATAATTATTTTTGTTGCATATATCCAAACTGCACCAACAGCTTAATATTCATGTGGTATAAATATTATTCATAGTTTACACAAAATCTGAACACTTCAATGTTTGCTCTTCTAAAGGAACTGCACTTAGCTATCTAATCCTCTTTATTGCGCTTATGAACACCATGAATCAGGGGGCACTTGAGGTTCATTGTCATAACTTTTCAAAAATGTCGCTCCTTTCGGAACCCAACACTCCTCTTGCCTCATATGGCATTTGCCACTTGCCACTTGGCACTTGGCGTGTCGCTGTAGTGCTTCCGTTTCCGCCAACACGTGCGCTAAACGGTTTGTCTGCTTGCCTCTAGAGCCTGCTACTCGTCCTGCGCCACATCCTACTCCTGCTCCTGCTGCTGCTTCTGCGCCGGCTTTTGCCCGACTATCGACACTTTTTGCCGTCAGATGTCAACTGCAGTCCTGGCTCGACGTGCCCTTCGACGACGGGGCTCTGTGCAAATATTTGCGAGCTTGTTTTTATTTTGTTGTTGGCCCGCCTAAAAGCAGGCTTCAATAACATTCAACATTCAAAACTCGTTGTACGTGAGAGCCCTGCGCTTGTCACCAAATATTTCTAATATCTTGAGCTACATGTGTTGTAAATTTATTAGCTGTCATATAAATCTTTGCACGCTGCCGCCCTCCCCAAACGTGTTGCCATTTTAAAATTGAAGTTGAGTTTTGAGGGTTGTGACTGGGGTTGGTAGGGTTTTGTAGGGTCGTCTGCCTGTTTGCTGACAGCAAAAGATAAGAAATTGTGGGACAACACAACCCCTTCAAGATTGCTCATGTGTAGAATTTTTCATTTACATAAATGCTACTTAAGAAAATTAATAATTTTCTTTTTTTTTATAATTTTGCGATATTTGCAGGCTGTCCGCTTTTGGGCTTACTTTTAATTGGACCTGGCCACATCTAACACATGAGGTATAGTCCCACATTGCCATTTGTTTAATTATATTCAATTGTAGGCAACAGATTTATTTCTTGTCAGACATTTATGATGACAGATATTCGTGCTCTTCTCAGCGAAATAAAACATTTCGCGTAGTCAAGCAGAAAGTGAGGTTATATATGATGAGAGAAGAGGTTGTGTTTAATATTTAATCATTACAGGAAGACGTGAAATCATAGCTTAATTTATTAAGCTTATAATTTTCAATATTTGCTTTTATTTAACACAGAATATTTTGATTTTATACTAAGAATTCTCTGCACTTCAATCGAAAGTGAGGTTATGTATGTGGAAAAATGAGGTTGTGTTGAATATTAAATTAATAATAGAATTTATTATTGCCAAAGAGAGTTTACTTGGTTAGCCATATTATTTGTAGTATTTATATTAATTTAGATGTGCTTAATTCCTTTTTTTTTTTAAATTTATATTTAGTTAAATATTCTTTCAGTTCTTCTTCAATATTCGAAACGTGCTCAAGGATTCTGAACCAGTTTGATTTTTAGACAACAAAGTGACCTCATGTTTATTGTTTTGTTATGGTTTTTTTATGATACTAATAAATTATATACCTCATTTATTATCTTTTTCAACCTGACAAGAGTTTCCAGCAAATATTAAAAATTTGTTTGGTTTTAATATAAAATTTATTAAATGCGCATTTAAAATATATTTTTATATAAATAGAAAATAATAACTATAGCTGTATATTTTGGCACGCTTTTCATATCCAGCTCTGAATGTCTGGACGGTTAAACTACTTAACTTCCGCATCTGCTTGTTTCAAGGGCATGCCCTTATCATCAATCTCCACTGAGGGTACCAAAGGTGGCTTAAATCCATATTCCATGTGCAAATTGCGACCAAATTCGGGGCTACGTTTTAGGCTATGACCATTGCGCCAACGTTGGAATTCATCGAATTCGCTGCCATTGCTATCTTGGCTTGTGCTGGTCGTTGGCACAGGACCTATGTAGGACTTGACCATGTGGGCGGGTGCCGAGGCAGCTGCAGCAGATAAATCCTCGGGTAATGTGTTGTAAATGTAGCGAGCACCCTGTAACCAGGGTGAACCATGAGGTGGAGGTGGTGGTCGCAAATCGAATCTCATATCGGCCAGACTAAAGGTTGCCACCTTGGGCGCATCACCGCGCACAGGTTTAATCGGAGGTTTAATAAGGTTTGCCTTTACTGCGGTCTTAAGGGGTTTCCCCGTCTTGACTGCATTTTGAGCATTGAATTGGGGCAGAAGCTTCTTTAACATGCGATTGTAATAGTTTTGTAGCACTTTGGGTGGAATTTGGGCAATCGAGGCATGTGACCAGGGTGGTAGCGCATTGGGATGTGAGGCAAAATTGAAGCCAGGTGAATGATTCGGTGGCATTGGCATATGTATAGCAACGGGCACATGAATAGGTATAGCCATGGGGCGATCTATAAATTTCTCCACAATTTTCTCAATCTCAACGGGCTTCTCCACAATGCGTTCCACTTCGACAGGCACATGCTTCTCCACAATCTTTTCAACAATTTTCTCTACAGGATAGGGCACAGGTTGCTCGACATAGGTCTCCACAGGATAGGGACGATCTACATAGTGCTCAATGTGCACGGGCACTGGAACTGGTTGGGGTACAGCATATGGTACAGGTATATGCTTTTCCACAACCTGATGAATGGGATGATCAATGTATTTCTCAGCTGGTTGAACATAGTGTTGAGTGTGTAGTTCTTTCGGAGAATGCTCATGATGAGAATGTATAGAAGCTGGAGCAGCATCATGATGAGTTTCAGTTTCAATATTAATGGTGGAATGTGAGATTGCACCCTCCTGCGGTGAGCTGTCATACTCCTCATGCGCTACATTAATCGGATTTGCAGCCAGAGAGACATAGTTCTTAGCAGGAGGTGCTGGTTGAGGCGGAGATGGTGCTGTCTCTGGTGCAGCAGCAGATACATAGTCCTTGGGACTATAATCCGAAGTTAGATGATTCTGTTGATATGGAGGCGGATGGTATATGGTCTCATGCATCTCAACCAATTGACCATCCTTCTCCGTTATGAGTTTGTTGTGTATATTAACAGATTTCTGTACCTCCACAAAGGTATAGCCATTGGGCTTAACCAGAAGCTGAGTTTCTGGCTGAGGATTGGACTTAGGTGCAGGAGCGTGCTGTAGATGATGTTGAGATGGCTCAGCGGCTGCTTCCGAGACATAGTCATGTGGTTGAGGCAACTGTGGATGCGAATGTTTCTCCTGCTGTTGAGGAGCAGGTGCTGCTGGTGTCGGATGTGCTGAGTTCACTGTGACATAAACCAGACTATTAGGCGTGGGTCCACCAAAACCTGAGTAGTCGTTGGGTGCAGGCGTGACTGCGGAAGATGAGGCAATAGCCTTGGTATTTAGCTTGGACTGTGGACTTTCCGGTTGAGCTTCTGGCTGCTGTTGAATTACATTACTCAGTTCCCGTTGATAAGACAACTGGGCAGCGGGTTGAACGAAGGAACCTGTATATTCAACTTCCTTGGGTGGCTTGGCGGTTTGACGCTGCGGTGGATTGTTGGTCTCATAGTGGAAGTTGCCTTTGGGTATGGGTCCATCGGCACTGCCAGTGATAATGGGCTTGAAGCTCTTCAGGAATTGCCTAGAGGGTGCCTCTTGGGTTTGATGATGCTGCTGGAAACGCTGTTCACTGTGTGCCTGATAATGATCGAGAGCCTGCTGTGGCTGTGATTTGGGTGTCTCTTGTGCCTGGACTGGAGTTTCTTCGTGAACAATGTGCACATTGATTTGCTGCTCCTCGGCGGGACCATGTTGATTTCTATAGCTTTCAATGGCATGTGAAGAGGATTGCGTTTCTTGAGGTGGTGGCAAACGAGTATGATAGATCTGTGTACCCATATGACGTGACTCTGCAATCTGATTATCCTCAATGCTTTGACCTTCCTCTAAATCGGCATCCTGCTCTCCCAATATGACAATGGGTGCACTCTCGGCGGCGACGAGAGTCTCATTGTCCTCATTCTCGGTCTCTGGGCGCAATAATAAACTGGGCAGCACTGGAGATGCTACTGCGGCGCGATTAATACGCTGCAGCTCATCCCAACGTGAGATGTGATTACTGCCGTCCCTGAAAGGATCCCTCTTAGCACTGCTAATCTTCTCCACCACAATTTCTGTGTGTCCCGGTCTAAGCTCTCGCCTATATTCCTTTGTCACCGTTGTCTGATAGCTATAATATGTCTCATTCTTAGGTGTTAATCCTGGCGTCTCTGTAGTGAAACTGACCTCCTCAGCAGCTGTGGCATGCACCACCGCTTTGTTTGTTGTGGTTGCTGTGGTGCTGGTAGATTCTGTGGCAGGATCTGTGTTTGGTTCGGTGCCACTGAAGCGAAAGATATCGGAGAAGCCATTGGGAAATAGACTGGAGAGTACTTCATTTACAGTGTCCTTCTTGGACTTTTTATCCTGACGCACAAGTACAGTTTCTTCAGGCTGTTGTTCTTCTTCATTTATTTCAAATTGTATATAACCATGTCCATTTGTGGGTAGGTAGGTGCTGCTGCCTTGTTCTTGTGGTGGTAGCGCGGTGGGCAGAAAACCAGGCACGCTGTTTGGTAGGAGAAAAATTAGTTTAAAATAAATGTTTAAATGTTATATATTAGTTAAAAAAAAAAAAAATAGAAATGTGTATATATTTGTTTGCGCCATTAATGTTTACTATTGTTTATATTTTTTTCAATTGAGCCAACATTTATTTTATATAAAACAAAACGGCCTTATAAACATAATTGCAAAAAATGAAAAAAAAGAATATATATTATTGAAATACATTAAAAATAAGATAGTTGATATTCTAATTTGTATGTCCGAAATTTGTTAAAAATTTAATCAAAACATTTTTTTTTTAATATTTAAAGGAAATCAATGAATTTAGTGTACAAAATTTAAGTTTTAATTTGTTTTCTGTGCTCTAAATAAGCATAAAAAATTAGAAGCTATTTTTGCCAAGAAGTATTCAAAGTCTTGCTGTTCTATTTAAACTTTTTGACAATATTGAATATTAAATCCATTTTGCTCAACTGAAAATAGAATTACTTGTCCGTCTCGAGGTATTTATATTGAATCAGTGGAGTACGCAGAGGGGTTTTTTAGGTGTAAAACCCCCTCCGCGCTCTAAATTTAAGAAGTAAATATAAATAAATAAATAAATAAATAAATATAAATTTACCAATTATAGATTTTTCCGAATTTATTAAAAAGAACTGATCATCGACTCATATTAAATATTTATATATTTAAAAAGATATTTTTTCCTATAACCCGCCCGGAAAAAATACTGCGGACTGCTCTGTATTAAACTATCCCCTTTCTAAAATTTTCTAAGCTTAGTCCTGTCACGTCTACGCCTAATTATTTCTTGTACACGAATCCTTTTAAAACAGAACAACAAAATGTTTAATGGCAAATGTTTTTAGCTTACCCAACAAATTGTTGTGCCTGCGTTGTTCCTTCCAGCTGCTCCTTGTCCTGATTTTGCTCATTGAGCACTTTACTGTCAAAGGGTAGCTCATCACTGACCTCCAAGTCGCTGACTATCAGCTTATTAAGCTGTCATAAACGAATCTCATTACCTGTCAAAATCTTTCACTAAACTTGGACTCACCTCCTTGGCGCTGTCAATCAAGGCGTCATCATCATTATCATCCTGGTTGTTGTTGTGTTCGTTGGTTGTTGGCGTTGTCGCATTCTGTGGTCTTGTGGGTGGTTGCAGGGGTCGCGGCTCTGTTGTGGTGCTGCCAGAATTTGAGGCATGAGTTACTTCGGCCCTGGCCAGCAGACAGATGCCAATGACAGCGGTTGTCGCTGCTAGCAGTTGTAGTTTGGGCCACATGGCAGCGGCGCTGTGCGGAAATGGCCATAGAAAGAGCATTGAGTATCGGTGTGAATAACCCCAAAAAAAAAAAAACATTGAAAATAAAGGCGGCACATTCCAAGTAAACATTTAAATGGCAAGCTGTCAAGCCAGTTGGGATTCCCCCTCTACGAACTGAAGAGACTGGGAAATTTGAAGACTGTGTAGCCTAAGAGGAGCCGGCACTTGGCGGGTTTTTGTTTGATTTTTCTGATAAGTTTGATGGTTTTTTTTTTTATTTTTTTTGTTGCCTAAGTGGCTTCACTCGTTTTGGCGTTTTGTCGTTTTTTACGTTTTGTCGTTTTTCTTTCTCTTTCGCATTGAATTTTCCCTAAAGATTCAACGCTTTCCACGCGAGTTGTTTGAACTTGGCTCTGTGTGTATTTGCTTTGGGCTTATGTCATTGCAATTGCATTTGCAATTGGCAATTGGCAGCCACGCAATGAATTATTAACCGAGGTTTTTATGTAGTATTTACAACCTCCGCAAGTTTCATTTTCAAAAAAATTGAAATTGATGGCGTTTAAAATGGTTCATACGGGTTTTCCACATACTTGTTGTGGATGTTGTTGTTGTTGTTGAATTTTGATAGCCATTAAATATGCAAGCCAAAAACTTATTTCACTTGTTAGTCCCGAAGCACTTTCGGACAACAAGTTGTTCAAATAATAACAACAACAACGACAATTCAACTAAGTAAATTTATGGAAAACGAGCGCAGCAAAAAATAAGATTTCCACTTTAGATTAGTTTTCTCAATAATAATAATCTCCTTTTAATACAATTTTTTTTTTTTTCGAATTGCTTACTATTTTCCCACAATGTTGAATCTTAAAAGCGTATTAAATTTAATCGAGTGAATGTAATCAAATTGATTATTATTTTTTTTGGGCATGATAAAGTTGAAAACAAATCAAAAATGAAAACCTTTCACTTGATTACGTTGAGTTTAATTTTTTATTATTAATATTTGACCAGGTATTGAAGGTAATTGCTTTAAAATATATATCTTTGTTGATAGAATTCGTTTTGATTTTTAGAGGGTAATTATTATAATTTTCTTTTAAAAGAAAAAGATTGGAAAACCTCATAAATTTTTTAATATTAATGGTGAACTACATAATTTAATAATACTATACTCTATTTGTAAATTTATCTTTCTAATTGTCTGCTATATTATTTATGCTAAACATTTCATTTAAATCGGTTTTTTATATGAAAGAAATTGATGGAAATAGATAAAATTTATTTTTAATTAATTGAAATTCATTTAAAATTGAAATTAAACTGGTAAGTACCATGTAGGTTTTATTTAAAAGCGAAAGATTTAAAATTGAATTCTTGCTTTAAAAACATTGGTAAATATATTTGATACTACCGAAAATTTAATAATAGAAAATACCAGAAATTTAACAGTAATTATGTTTATTTAATATCTCTGAAAATTTCTGAATTTTCTAATAATAATTTATAAAAAAATATCAGAAATTTAACATTTAATTTTATTACCTATAAACGCTAATAAATTATTTAAAATCGATTAACTATCAATTTATTCAATTAATAATTCCTTTCTTTATTTAATTACACAACAAAAATACATCTTTCAACTTCTTCAAAGTTAACAGCATTTGTTAGCATTTAAAATTCTCAAATATTTAATAGTAAATGCGCACAAAAAGTAAACAAATAAATTATTATTGTAATTTCTCAAGTTAATTCACTTTATTTTGTTCAGTCGACCGCAGTTGAATTTATTTATAAATGAATTGAAATTAAATGAAATCATTTCATTTTCCCACGCTTAATGTGCATTTAAAATGCTGCATTTGATTAATAATTTACCTGCATCCATTAAATATTACGAACAAATGTTTTGGGGCCACGGAGAATGCGCGTTCAACGTTCAACGGCAAAAAAAGAGAGACAGACTCAATTATTTAAATTGATTGCCGCACAATTAAAACACACTTTTAATCACTTTTCTATACAAAATGCAACAAAAACTAATTAACTAGTATAAACGCGTTTTGTTTGTGTTTTTTAAAAGGTTATACAAAGTGAGCTTTGAATTTAATAAACAATTTCACACAGTTATAACAATGTTAATGTGTTTTTAAAACAGTTTAAAGTTGCAGTTTTTATAGCACTGTCATGACTTGACTTGTTTGGGTTTTGCACTTTATTTTGCTGGGGGAAGACTCCGCGTTATAGACCCTGTCAGCTGCGCGTGCGCGTTGCGAATGAAAGTGAAACCTCAATGGATCGCGCATTTCGTTTTCTTTTCGATCGGCGTTGAAGTTTTTTTTCTGCAGTTGTTGTTGCCGTTTGTTGTTGCATGGTTACTTGGTTGTTGTTATTGTTGTGGCAGCTGCTGCTGTCGATCCTTAAAGTGTAGCACACAAACTTGTCCAGCCAGCGATTGCGCAAGCGCACAGCTCACTCTCTCTCTCTTTCGCTCTCAATCAAGCTTTGCGCCCTCCTCGCACTCTGCGCTCTCTGGCAAATGACAATTTTTATGGCTTTCTACAGCAGCATTGACCCTGCCAAAAAAAATGAAAAAAAAAAAAAAATTAAATACAAAAAAAAGCAACATATGCGGGAAAACTTGGCAACAGGTTTTCTTTTTGGCCAATTGTGTGGAAAACCAAGCCACCATCAAGTGAAAGCCCTTGTCATAGTCAATTGCCTGAGCTTTGGTTCGCCCTTGGCTAATGTGACATTATCAACTTGTTTTTTATATTTTTTTATATTTTCTTCAACATTTTTCCAGCACTTGACTATTATCGCATATATTACACCTGTTTATTGTTTTCGATCACCTGGCTTTGTTTTTTGCTCGCATTAAATGTTTTTCACGGCTTGTATTTTTATTATATTTATTTTTTTATAACCATTTCCATTCAATTTTAATGAGCCAACATTCGACAGATTTTATATCTTTTATTATTGTCAGGCATTTGATGTCTCCAATTGATTGATACATGGCGTTTGGGTATTGGGAAATGGCATCTGAATGTTTCTGAATGACGAGCATTGCACTCGTCTCTTAGATAATTTATTATAATTGCAAAAAATAAAATTTATTTTTTTTTTGTATTTATTTATGCTGAACGTAATTCAATTTATTTATTGCATATATAATGTTTGTCTCTCTTTTTTAAGTGCTTAGTTTATGCAAGTTGTGTGAAATTATTTATGAAAAGTTTTTTGTTGTGGTTTAGCATGAAATTAAGTTTGAAATTAAATTAAAATTTGAAATTTAAAGTACTTTAAAAAAGCAAACCAGATAAACAAAAATTGTCACAAAAAAATATTTAAATGAGCTTTGACGTTATTAATATTTATGTTATTAATAAAATTTAAATAATTCTTAAATAAATGTTATTTTTATTAGAGTTTTTAGTGGCCTTAAGTTCTGGCATTTTCTGCAGTTTAAATTAAGAGGTAAATTGGTTTTTTAAATTTATATTTTAATTTTAATTTTGGTCAAATTAAGCCTAAGCATCGGAATAATTTTTTTTTTTAATTTTAAATTATATAGAGTTCATTAATTGCATTTCTCCATTTATAAGACCGAGATGGTAGTCGGTTTTAATAGAAAAAGGAGACATTACTTAAAAGACAAAAAGACATAATAAAAACAAAATTTTCACAGCCTTTACCTTTGATTTCCCGCAAAATAAAAAAAAAATTTTATTTGTTGGCATAGAATTTTAATTAAATCTATATTTGACTATTTGTAAAAGTTGTTAAAAAAAATTTAAAATCGCAAAATTGAGAATTTAGTGACTTTAAAAATATATAATTGAAATTTACCAATTGTGTATTAAAATATAAATTATTATACATTATAATAAATATAATTATTTAAATATAAAAAATTCCCAATTATTATTAAAATATAATTTACTATAAATTATAATAAATAAAATTATGTTATTATTTATTCATATCATAATTCTTGAGTCTGCTGTGCTGTGGAAACTTTTTTAAATTAATTGCAATTTATATTAAGCTCTTCACTGTGAACAGTTTCTGATTTTTATTCGATAAATTTTTACTATGCCTATAAAATTCCCTACACTATCATACAAAAAAATAAATGCAAGTTCTCTTTGTAATTTTCTTTTTTAATAAACTATTAAAACCTTTTAAACTTCATGCTACTTAAGCAGCAAATTAAGCACGCTTAGTCTCTGATCTCTGATCTTTATATAAAGTCTCTATCTCTTGCATCTCATTAACTTTAGCTTTTGTTTTGTGTGTGTGTGTGTTTGTGTGAGAATGTTGCATGCAACATGAGCAAGCACAATTATACAAAACATACACAGTAATTATTATTTGTGACCAATTTGGCTTTCACCAGTTCGCTTTGCTTGGTGTCATTTTGGATGGAATTTCCTCTCATCTTCCGCACAACCAAATGCGTAGAGCTTTTAACACTCAAGTTGTGTGTGTGTGTGCGTGTGTGTGTGTGCCAGACAATTATGATTAAAGACCAAGTGGCTGCTGTGATTATATAACTAAGCCAAGCCAGCCGGCCAGGCGAACAAAACTGCATGCCAAGAGTCTCGCATGGTTTTGTCAAAGGAAATGCGATTCATAAATTGCTATGGCCAATATTTACCCCGCCCCTCTGCTCCACACACACACTTGGCCAACTCGCCTATTGCTTGGCTAATTTACGCAGTCTCAGCATTTGGCAAAACTGTAACAAAAGTCAACTTTTAGTGTTGTTTTTGTTTTTGTTTTAGCCATGGCAATCAACTTCCTTCCGCATGGCCAAACTTGTCACTGGGAAACTGCAAGAAATACACAAAAAAAACCAAATCGAAAAATTATAAAAGGAAATCATTGAAATGCCTGCGCCACAGCTTATTAACGTTAAAAGCCAGCCAGCCTGCACAGGGAAAGAAAATTGCGGGAAATCTATTAAAAGCAATTTATTTAATTTTATTTCTTGTACTTATTTACTTATTGTATATTTTGCAAAAAGCGCATCGAAGCGTTATGGCCAAACAGTTCTATAGTCCTTTGGACTATACCTTCCTCTCCCTCTCTCTTGCCCGCCCCCTGGCTGTGTTAATTAAGTGCGCAGGGCAAATAAAATGAGCCAAAAGGTAATTACAATGAATGTGCGGCCCAGAGACTCGAATCAAAAAGCCAATTTTATGCAACAATCAATCAAAAACCATTTTTAATTTTGCGTTAACAATTTTCATGCTCGTATTTCGCTAGCCTTGCGCTTTTTTTCATTTTCATTTTAATTTTTTTTTTTATATTTTATTTTTCAATTTCAATATTTTTTCCACTTTTTTTTGTATTTTGCTCATTTTTATTCGCCCCGTTGTCGAATGATTTTGCCGCGTCGCTCGTTTAACTGTGTGAAGTAAATTGGAAAATAAAGTTAAAATTAAAATGCATTAATTGAACTGTGAAATTTCATAAAAGTGTATGAAAAATTATTTGTGCGTACGGCAATGAGCGTCCCCCCCCCCCCCCCCCCCCACCATGTTGAATAAAAAGAATTGCAAGATATTAATTGTCAGCGATTTAAACGCGTTTAAAGTCGTCCAGAAATCGCCAGCTGAACTTAATATATATTAAAATACTTATATTTAACGAGCAAAAAAAAAGCAGATAATGAAGATTTCGTAATAAGGTGAAATTGTGAGTGCAACATTTAATGAAATCAACAATTAATTGATTTTGGGCAACAATATCAATTAATGTTTCAGAAAATAATGGAAAAATATTAAGAATGAAGAAATATTGTGGAGCAAATACAAATATCACATTGATAGATTTCCTTAATTTATTTTTAATTATTATTATATTCGATTGACTTAAAATATGAATAGTGCAATTGATTTTCAAAACATGGAGTTTTAGAAATTCTGTGAAATAAATAATAGCCTAGGCAGAATATTAACAAACAGTATTCAATATTTTTTTAATTTAAATTTTATCTGATTTCTTTTAAGTGCTTAGAAGTATAATTTTTATATAATAATAAACAAAGTATAATTTTTATATTAAAAAAAATCAATAATTCAATTTATTTACCAGCTTTTATTGAAAAGTTGAAAATAAAGTTATTTTTTATTGATTTTTATATAATAATAATCATTAATTACCAAATAATTTTCCAGCTTTTATTGACAAGTTGAAAACAAAAGTTAATTTTTAATTTTTATTAAAATAAAAGTTATTTTTTTGATTTATATTAAATTTATTTTTTTTTTATTTTGAATTTTTCAATAAAAGTTGGGAAATAAATTTAATTATTGACATTTATTATAAAAGTCTTAAAAGTAAGAGTAATTTAAAGATTTTAACATACAAATTTAAATTTAATTACAATGTCAGAATTAGAATTTTTGCGGTAAGAAAAAATGAGTTATTGTCAATTTTTATAAAAAAAAACCATAAATAATTCTTTACTCATATTTTGTATACTTACAAGTTATAAAATTTGCGATCCCTGCTTTAGAATATATAAAAAAATCAATTAAGTGAAATTAGTTAATTATTAAAAATCTCTTAAAAAAAGTTTTTATTCTCTGAGTGATTTACTAACTTTAAATTTTCATCCGATTTCTCCCCAAACTCGCATTAAATTTAGCCGCATTAATTAACATGAATATTGTTGTAGTGATTATTCATTATTCAGAAATGTAACCACACACAAATACGAGTATAGCATAGACCATAAGCAAATATATACTTCCCAAACTGCCAAATTGGTCGATTTCACCATAAAACCAACTAATTGCGATAACTTCATCAAAATGAGGCACCGCAAAAAGGCGGCATATTTTTGTTAGCAATCTGTTGCTTTGGCGTTGCCACAGCCACGCCCCAAAAAAGCGGCACAGTGTATTCGTGAATACACTCAAATTTATATATATGAATCAATAAGTTTGATTTGTGCACAGTGGTTAATAGTTTTTATTTGCAATAAAGTTGCAAATGAAAAACATTTAAATGGAAAATTTAAGGTAATTTTTAAATAATTTAAATGCATTTTAAATTGTTTTTTTACTGGGAATCTAATGCAAAAAATAGATATATATATACTCTCTGTTCTAAAGAAAATTAAAAAGAACTTTATTATTATCATTTTAGTTTGAAAATAAATTATTTTTTGTTATTTATTTATTGATTTTTAGTTAGAGAAACCAAACCAAAGATACAGAACTGGTAATATGAATAAGGAATTCGTTGACTTAGAATAATAAAACAGAAAAGAGATTTGTGTAATTTTTAGATTATAGCCTAAGAATCCAGATTAAAAATTAAACTAATACTGGTTTCAAATCTTTATAAAATCAGAAATAAATATTTTTGGAGTCACTGTTATATAAGTAAAAAACAAATAGTTATATACATATATAGTATGCACATAGCTCGCTTCATAAAGACTACAATTTTATGACTATATATAATTATTGCCTTTTGCATTTGTTTTTAACTATTTGTTGTTCCTCAAAAGAAGAAATTGCCAAGTCATGGCGCCTATCATAATAAAAAATTGAAATATGTGCAGCCGGTTTGCGACTTTGGCCATGACAACAATTAAAACAGAAATGTGCACAGCAATGCCAATTGGCAATATGCAATTGCGGATATTTGCGTTTGCTACCAATGTGTATCCAATCCGCCAGTCACTCCACTCCACTTCCCTCCACTCCACTTCACTCTCAATCCTGTAATGATGCAGCATGCACCTTTCGCTGCGGCATTGGCGCGTGCGTCGACATTAGCGCAATGTTGCCTGTTGCCTGTTGCATTTGACGGCATCTTGGCCAGATTTGTATCACCTGGTCCATTATGAGTTTATTCCACTCCAAATAGGAATTTCAATTGGCCGTTCATTGCCAGCTACAAGTTGATAAACTATGCATGTCATATTGCCAAGTGCATGGCCCGTACGGTACGCCCCCGCTGCAATGGTTTTGCTCACCAGTTTTGTGTTATCTCGCGTCTTGGCTATTTGGTGGTCATTAGCGCCTTAAAGTGGTAAACCGGACTCTGTCTGCTTGCTAGTGATGGGGAAACTTAGCGAAACTATCGATTGTTTACTTTTTGAGAGAATATTAATGGGTAAACTTTAATTATAGTTGAAATTAAAAGAATAATATTATAATTTTGTTGACAGCCTTACAACTCAATTGTACTTTAGTTATTTTTTGATTGGTTCAATAGTTTTTGATACAACTTGATTTAAATTTTAATCGATTTAATAGCAAACACAAAATACATGTCTATTAAATTTGATGCATTGCCAGCTCTTGTTTGTTCATTTTTCTAATTATTACGCTTTAAAAAAATATAATATAAAAAAAGGAAAGCCATAAATAATTCAAAAGTTATCAATATTAATATTTATTAAATTAACTATTTATATAATTTATTTTAATATTTCTAAGATCACTTTAATATTATTGTTACAACATTTTAAGCATTTATTATTTTATTTATTTTATAGAATATTCCTTCTACTTTTATGATAATTTTTGGCTAGTTTAATAGTTTCCTTTTTATCATTTTTTTTTTGTAAAACTATCGTTTTTTGCACTTTCGATAGTTTGCCATCTCTAGTGCCTCTCTGAGGCTGCTTTGGCTTGTCGTCGTTGTTATCATTGCCGCTGATGTTGATGTTGTCAGCAAACAGGTTGGCTGGCCAAAACTCTTTAGGCCAAAAACTGTAGCAGCACACAGGCCATGGCCATATATATATATATTGGTAATGGTATTGGTATTGGCCGTCCTGCGAAGTCGTTGTACTTTTGATTTCCAAGTAATAAACCTGACCACAAGGCAGGCAGCCAGGCAACCAGGCATGGCATATACGCATTGCCACAAGCCTTGTTTTGTTGTGCTGTGTTGTTGACAACGCATTGGGCCAATGTACGAATGAAAAACCGGAATATCTCCAATTGCCCAAAGCGTCCTCATGCATCCATCCCGTCCTGTTCCTCTCGATCATGTCGCTTGATTCGTTTGGGGCCTTTCCCTTTCGTTAGCCGCATTCAGCGGGGGCAGTTCGCTTAATGGATATTGATGCAATTGCCTGTTGCAAGTTTGCATGCTGCTGCATGTTGAGCTCATTTGCTATCTTTGGTGCAGGTTCGTTGGCAATTGTTATGCATGCATACACTTGTGCAGCAGAGATCAGCCTAATTTGTTGATTGAGCTTGCTTCTTATATAAAAAAAAGGCAGATAAATTACAAGCAAGACTTGCTTAAATTAACAAGCTATGCACCTAAGTTCATGCTTAAGTCGGTTGAGAATTATAGCTGTCAATTAAAAAAAAAAAATTTAATTTATTTTTCTTTAATTTTTTAATATATATTTTTTTATATTATTAAATCAGAAAACCATAGAAGTGATTGCTCATATAGGACTATTTATTTATTTATTTATATTAGTTCCATAGTATATATTATACTATATATTATTATATATATTATTATATTAGTCCCATAATTTTTTTTATACTTACGTTAATTGTAAAACTAATCCATGATTTAATAATTAATTTTTAATTATATGAAACCAGAAACAGGAAAATATAAAGCCTTTAAGACTAACGACTGTTTATATCTAAGTTTTTTATTTATATCAAGCTAAAGCAATTTTTATTAAATTATTTATAAATATCCAATCTATTTTATAGAATATATTTTTCTCTGCTGCATCCAACCCTAAAAAAACACACAATATAAATTTATTTTGCATTTTTATTTTTAAATTTTATTTCATGTTCATTTTGTGTTTTTTTGTTTTTGTTGTTGTCATTTTGTTTTTATGTTTTATGTTTTACGTTTTATTTTGTTTTATTTTATGCTAAATTGGCTATTTTCTTTGTTGTTGTTCTTGTTTTTGTCTCTTAAACTTGTAAATCATTTGCAGGCATTTCTTATTGCAGTATCCTCCTGGCTTAAATTTAACAGTTTATTTTTTATTTTTGTTTTTTTTTGGCCCTTATGTTGAACCCACTCAATGCTATTGATTTCTATATAGGGCAGTGCCTAAGTTTTATTTTCGTATTTTATTTATTTTTATTGTAGTATTTCCATTTTGTTTGGTGCGCCTTTTGATTTAAATTTCTGCTCGCCTTTGGGTTAGTTTTTTTTTTTATTTAATTTTGCCCAAAATATGCATTTTATATTTTCGTATTGCTAAAAATTTGTTTGTTGGTGGTTGTTACATTTATCTTGGGCCTATGACTTAAACCTTTGCTTATTGTATTTCGTATTTTTCGTATTTTTTATTTATTTTTGTATTTTCGTATGCATAATTCATTTTTCAACACATTTTCTTTGCACTACAAATGAACAGCGTTTTCTTTGTTTTAGTTTTTTTATATATTATGTTTAAAAATTAATTTGCCACAATTTGTTTGGGGTTTTTTGTTTTGTTTTTGTGTTTCTCTTAAGAACTAAATATTGTGGTATTATATGTATGGTTTTTTATTATTTATAAATAATATTTTTTAAATATTATCATAATAAGTAATCATATAATAAATACAATATGCATTTGACCACTCTTTGTAATATATATTCATATATATATATATATATATATAATACCATAATTTGTTAATAATTAATTTTGTTAGTTAACATGACGACGTGTTTGTTTTTGCTTTGTTAATACAATTAGCAATTTTGTATATAATTATAATAATCATAAAACGAAAACTCTTAACTCAACTTTACATGGCACACATACAGTTAGGCTATTCATTAATCGATACATATATATAATCCTTATACGCATATTGGCATATTTTATTATTTAATTCAATTAATTATAAATTATAATCTTACAATGCTTAAAACGCTTTTCATTTCATTTCATTTCTGCAGCTGAATTCTTGGAATTCTGCTTAGATTTTATTTTTTTTTGAATGTTTTGCTTAAATTGGCGTTAGGTTCTTCTAAGTAATTCTTGGTTGATTTTTACATTGATCTCCTTAAATTGCTAATCCTTTATATATGTATATATATGGCGCACATTACTATATAGCTAAGATCATCTATGAAATAAATTACAAAAGCTTTGGCTTTATACACAAAAATCTTAATAAACTTTTGTTTTTTTTTGTGGAAATTAATTATTTTACAATAGCGCATAGTTTTGGATTTGGTTTTATATTACATATATAAATATTTAGTTTTATTATATTTTAATTTCTACTTGTGTCATAATTGTTAGGGTTTATACTCCTCTTTTTTTTTTTGTTAACAACATTTAACACTTGGTAAAGTTTAATATTGTTCTGTTTACTCTTATTGCGCTTAGGTATAAGTTTTTATTTTTCTTTAATTTATTTTGAGCAATTTGCTACTTGAACATTTATGTACATATGCTATGTGTGGAGGGTATTTTTTTTTGTTTGGAGCTAAATTTCAAATTTGTTTCTTTATTAACTTTAGTTTCATATATTGCGTTTTTTGGAATTTATTACAAAAATATGCATTGTTGCTGAATGAATTTATTTCTTTTTTTAGAGTTTTTGGTCCTTGAAAATTATGTAAAATCAATTTGCAGTTACAGAATATAAATTTAAACTATTAATTTGACTTTTGATTGCAGAAGGAAAAAAAAAATGAATTTGTTTAAAATCATTTGAAATAACTTTATATTTTTATAATTTCTTTTTAATGCTTTTCAAAATATCTTACACTTTTGTTTTATATAATTTTTAATTTTTTTTTTAGCCTATTCGAATGCGCAAAAATTCAAATGGAAGGAATTTGTTCGTGCCTGGTAAGTTTTCTTGCTTTTCATTTACAATTAAAGTATAGTTAAATGTCGTATATAACGCGCTCTATAACTTCACTATTTCTCCACACTCTCCACTAATACTAATTGCCTCAAAATATTTAACAAAAATCAGTCACTTTGCAAGTTTATTTTTCGCTTATTTTCTTCGAAAAAGGAACTTAAAGTACAATCTAAACATTTAACAATAGATAAAACGCAAAGTTTTTTTCTATATATCATATTAATATTATATTTGTTTTTTTTTAGAGGATTTTCTTCTTCTTCTTTTTTGGCATTCAATTTAAGCGCTGCTACAACTACACACGTACACACACAGTTACAGTTTACATGCTAGAGTAAAAATATTATGGAATATTAAATAGTTTTTTTTTTGTTAAGGAGGGGTTTTTTTTTTGAGTAAAAAGTTTAGGTTTTTTGCCAACTTAGATGACTACAAAGTGTGTTTTTGTGTGGAGTAATCTTAGCATAGGGTTTATATTTCTCAAGTGACATAATATATCTTTTTATGCTGTTTTTTTTTGTTGCTAATTGGTTACAAATACACATACACATAGCTTTAGAGTAGTAGTAGTAGTTGTTGTGGGCAGTAGCATATATATAGTAATACATATAGTAATATATATATATATATATATAGTGTATTATAGATATATGCTTAAACATAGTGGGTAGTACGTAGTACATAGCATAATGAATTTGTTGCATGCATAAATAGTCAACATTCTCTCTCTCACAAACACACACACTCACACACACACATACTGAATCAAACTCTCTGCAATTGTAGCACTTTCTCTCTCTCTCTTTCTCTATGTAATTCTCACTTAAAATTAATGAGCTTGTAGCAGCGTAACCCCAAAGAGCGTTAACGCCAGGGCTAGCTCAATTTTTAGACTATTTGCCGTATTATTGCTAAAGACCGGAAAATGTATTTGTTCGGGCCTATTGAGCTCCTCCTCCTCATCATCGTCGATGGTATTGGACATTTGACGATGTCGTTTCGTAAAGTTCACATTGAATATTGCCTCCGCAACGCCACCTGGCGACGAGACTATAAAGTAGAAAGTTCTTGGCACACGTTCATGCATGCTGACATAGGTTAAACGTGCCTCCTTGCAATATGGTGTCGGTAGATCCTGGAAGAATATATATAAAATAATATAAGAAATTTTATTTTTATATATAAGTTTTATAGAAATTACCTTGACCGCATAGGCCAGCACTGTGCTGCCATATTGATTGCCTGGCGTAAAGACGCGATCTCCATGCAACCAACGTGCCGCATGCGCCGGCGGATTAGCACAGAATTCCACATTGAGATGCAACGGTGAGCCCGGATAGGCAACGGGCGTGGCATTCAACGCAACAACTGTTGGTGTGCCTGTTAAGAGAGTAAAAGAGAGAGTGTAACTGTTAGTTAAAGTTTTTTGGTTTATTCGACTATTTATATATAAATTTCTAATTTCTTTGCCACTTGAAATTCTTCGTTTTTTTTTGCTTCTTTGCAGAGGACTTAAGTTCTTGCCACGCTAAGCAAGCTCACAAAACTTGCCACACAGTTGCTAAGCCAACTCGTGCACAAATATATACTAAGTCACCTATTAGACACACACACACACAACTGTACTAAAACGCATCTTAGCTGCAATTAAAGTCGCTGCGTAAAGTTTTTAATTTTTTTGTGTTTTTTTTTGGCATCGCCTTTCGCCACTAATTAAAAGCGTATCACCAACGAAAAATTTCGGGCCGCTTAGCGCTAGGATGAGAATTTTAAAATAAATAGAGAACAACATGTTGTCGAGTGCAAAAAGTTTTTTAAGAACGTTGAAACTTCATTAAAAAGTTTACGTCTTTTTTTTGTCAAACAAAATACTTTTTTGTGTGTTGTGAAACTTATGTGGGTCACATGTTAAGAGTACAGTTTCAGCACACAAAATGTGTTGACGTTAGCCAACACTGTGTGACAATCCAATTAGACACATGTGTGTGTGTGTGCTTTGAAATCTCCCCTCTTTTGGATGAGCATATTTAATTATCGAAAGGCACGAAAATTTTGCAATTTTCCACATCATTGCCACAGCAGACAGAGATAGAGACACAGATAGATATAGAGACAGTGACAGAGACGTAGACTGGGCTAGATACTGGTATATTTTTTGGGGGATTCAGCAAATAAACTTGAGCAGTTTATTTACGAGTTTGGGGGCGCGCTCTACAATGGTGGTCTCGGCAAACAAAATGGCCAAAAGTGTTAAGTGCAAATGAGTGTACGATGGCGGGTGCAGACACAAACAACAACAACAAATCGAAGCGCCCATCGACACTTGGCAAATTTATAACTCAAAAACCTACAGCCCAACCCTCGGCAACTCTGGCTGTAAAATCAATTAAAGCAAGTGAATTCTCTCTCTCTCTGTGTGTGTGTGTGGAAGGATGCGACTGCTGCTAAATTATGCGTTCAGCGCCATTTTGTAGACCCCAACTCCCATTTAGTGTCAGCTGGCAACCCTGTTCACTCCACAAAAATAAAAAGAAATGTAATTTATTTGACAGCTAAAACTGATTTCAGTTCAGGCTCTAAAAAATACACCCGCCCAAAACAGCGCTCAAAGGAGATTTACATTTTATTTTGATTTGCAAGCAGCGAGCCATGTTTCAGCATTTTACCCTCTGCCCTCAGGTGGCATCTCTGTTTAAGAGGGAGGAGTATAGTCCCCCCCCAGGGGTCAGCGCCTGGTCATTGGTGCGATTTTTAATTTGATTTAAACGCTAGGCGCTAAATGAAATGAGTTTTCAGTTTGCAAATGGTTTGGGAAAAACGAAATAATGGTGGAGAGTGTCAAAATGTAGAAAATGAAAATATAATACAGGCTAATACTAATGAGAGTGTAAATGTAGAGTTTGGGCATATTTTAAAAGCATTGAGCTCTTCAATTACATTTTTAATGCTTTAAATGGCAACTAAATTAAATTAAATTTGTATTTTATTTCTTTAATGTATTCTCTGAATTTTCAACAGCTTATGTGGAATTTTTTTCTTTAAGTTTTATATAAACTAAAACAAAGCTGTTTTTTGAGAAGAAACTTGGTATTTTTTTTTTATAAATTATATAAATTAAGAAACATTTTTTCGT
The DNA here is from genome assembly GCA_035043045.1 of Hirtodrosophila alboralis. Classification (NCBI taxonomy): domain Eukaryota; kingdom Metazoa; phylum Arthropoda; class Insecta; order Diptera; family Drosophilidae; genus Hirtodrosophila; species Hirtodrosophila alboralis. The sequence goes on along the minus strand of JAWNNH010000903.1, from coordinate 309,070 downwards.
GTGTGCCAATTGAATCAAACTTCAATAAAACATTTTCATGGCTTCGAATAATAATTAAAATTATGAAATATTTTTGGCTTTATTTAGATTTAGTGCATTTTTATTTACTCACAAAAATTAGTAGAATTTCAACAGTTTTTAAAAAATCGCATTAAATATGTAAATTCATATTTAAAATACATTAAAAATGAATTGCATAAAAACTAAGGGGAAAAATATTGAAAAAACATAATTTTAAACTTTTTCGTATTTTAATAAAATAAGAAAGATTTATTTGAGATGCTTAATTTCTAAATATTAGCTTAACCCAGTATTCATGAGATTTTAGCAGACTCTTATCCAAACTAACACTGGGAAACACATGAAAAACATTTTTTATTACCTTACACTCTGAGTCCAGCTGAAGCGGAACAATATATTTATATTTTTTTCTAGTGTGTTTTATAATTTAAATTTTTATTTGAACAAAACCAAGTACAAAATTCCTGCCAGTTCTATAGGAACTAATATTAAAAGATAATGATATATATTTTAATAATAATTGAGAGAATTAAATGTAAAAGTTTCATGTTTCCTCTTTTTAAAAATACAAAATAAAAATTGGTTAATGGCATTATATAAATTCCTGATTATCATTCGTAGATCAAGTTTATTTCACCATTACCCTGTACTGTAGCTATGTGAGGACAATATTAGGCTAGCCTATCTAAGTATTGAAAATTTACTTTATAAATTATTATAATATACACTCCTTGGACTAGTCAACTTTTTCAGTATTTATATTAAGCATTCTGTGCTTCATTAATGCAATTAGGCGTCGCTTTAGTTCATTGCCCAAAATTACCAGCTGAGGGTCCTTTTGGGGCAACTCCTTTCGTTTTTACTACAATGCAATTTGCATGTTTTTTTTTTTTTTTGGCTACTTTTGAGGCGTGCAAGTTTTGCACCTCCGCCCTCTGCCCCGTGCTCAATTCACAACATTTACAGCTACAGTAAAATTAACATTTAAACAATAACAACAAGTTGGCATGTACTACAATAGTTGCAACAACACAATGCAACAGCAACAACAACAATTACAATTACAATGAACGGGGCAACCCAGGCCCAAAATAATAAAGTTTTACAGCTGAAAATTACTCAATTCCCGTTGCTCGCAAAAAGTTAACTTAATTTTTGTAGTTGCCTTTTGTGTGAGTAAAAGTTTTCAAAAAGAGGTGCAACAACAATTGCAATAAGAATAACAGCAACAACAGCTACAACAACAACATTGGCAACAAAAACGTTTTGCAACACTTTGGCGGCCCGTCGCCCAAGTGGGCAGACAATGGACGATGCAACACAAAATGACAGGGTTGCAAATGTTGCTCAGGGTTGTGCGTTGTTTTCCAGGGGTTTGGGCAAATGGTGCTTGCTAGCAAAATAACAAAAATGCGCGCCCCATTGATTGCACGTAGCTGAAAGTTTTGCCATACCCTGTAATCACTAAAAAGTTGTATAATAAGAGAGTTAATAGAACTGTAAGTGAAAGGCAGGAGGAAGGCATCTTCCACCATAGAAAATAAAAATATATATAAAAGTATATATATAAAATATAAATATATATATAAATATATATATCCTTCTATGCTCCTTTATATTTTTATTAATGCTACGATCTGAGTGGCTAAAAGAGGAACTTTATAAAGTAAATTGTACTATATTTCATTTTCAGCAATTTTCTATTTAAAATATTTGTATATAAAGTAGATAATATCGTTTTACAACTCATAATATATAATCTCGACACATATATAGCTTCGGCAGGCTAGATTTAGTTTCCTATGTGGAGCACAGAAAAAAGCTTTGTCTTTTCACATAAACTGCACTGCTTGCTTGCGCTGCCGCTGCTTGAACTGCTTGCACAGCTTTGCATCGTATTTACATGAATAAAAAGATATTTTAAAGGATTTCATTGCTGACTACAGGGCATCTTATAGTCAGCCAAAATCTCCTTAAATATCCCCACTAGTTTTTCTTAACTTTTTCTCTTTTTTTGCATAAAATGCGTGGCAGGATGAGCGACCAGTGCTGGAAAACGCACTCGAGTTGCTTGAATACTCAGAAAAAACAATAATGACCGAAAATAATTGAATTTTCGCATTCATTCGCGTGTTGCAATTACTTTGGGGCAGCCTCGCCCGCAATTCAACTTTTGTCTTACTCTAGCAGTATCTCACTATCTCTCTCTCTCTCTTTTTCTCCCACTCTGTTCTCCATTGCCACTTTTGTTGGCTTGTTGTTGAAGTGTTTTTCCCATCTTGTTGCATCACTTTTTTTTTGTTTTTTGGCCCTGTTATTGTTTTCACTAGCTTTTTCTCCGTTTGATTATTGTGCGCCATGTGCGAAAATCGTGATTTTACCAATATTCCCCTTTTTTTCCCAATTTTTCTTTGACTTGTGAATGCTTTTACGCTTTCTTCCATTGAAGTTTTCGGCATTGAATGTGCGTGCGATGGCGTTGTGAAGTCATTCAGTGTGGCAGTGTCAAAATTTGTTGTTAATTAGTGAGAATGTGAATCACGTGGGAAAAAAATTGGATGGTGGGAAAGAACAAGATTGTTGAAACTTAAATTTTTGAGTTGAATATTGTAGTTAAATTGAAGGAATAATTTAAGTATCTTATTTTCTTTCTATTTGAAGTTTTAGCTTTAGTTAGTTTGGTTCTAAAATTTGTGTTTCTTCCATTCGTTCAAACATTTGATTATGTCATCGGATCGTTTAGTTATTTTCTTCGATTATTTTTATCGATTGTCCTGTACGGTTTTCCTATCAATAGGTATTTTATTTTGGATCTTATGATTGAATTCCTATTTTAAAATTTGCTTGTTTTAGTTTGTATTTTTAATTTGATAAAATTTCCTACATGGATGGAAAATATCAATTTTTGGAAGCTGTTATTTAAATTACAATATTCGTGTACTAAATTGAAAGATTACTTTTATATAGATTTTACCCATGTATATATTAAAAATCAAAATAATTTATGTTAATCAAACGCCTCAACTTGACAAACAAGGCATATTTTATTTTTCGTAAAACAAATATACAAATTATAAATTAAACTTTTAAACAATTTAAAAGCACTTTATACTCTCTGAACAGCGTCACACAAATCGTTAGCATAATGCGTGTCCAGATTAACAAAAGCTTTTCCAGCCACAGAAACAAACAAATAAAAGGAGAATGAACCTGGTTGCGACCTCATTTTGTCAGCAGCTCATTAATTTTTAAGCACTTGGCCATTTTGTGAGGTGGGTAAAAAGTTTGGCACAAACTTAAGATAAATCCTTGGTATGCTTTGAAAGCGTTTGGTTGAATGTTTTGGCCAACTTGTCAGCAGTGTAATCTATAATTCAACGCCATTGACAAACAGTGCGCGATAAATTCAATTAAAATCACCTTAAGGTACGAAATACAAATGAGAATACAACAAATGGCAAACTAAATCCCTTTTTCTTCATTGTAAAGGCTGTGCACGTAATTATACTGTATTTTTTAGAGGCAGGAGAGTATATTAGGTCTAAGAAGTGAGAGTTCGTTAGAAGTTATCAATATTTATGTATATGAGTATTTAGGGGGGAACGGAATTTATAATTATTGGCTTAAAATTGCAAATAAATAAATTATTATGAAGCCAACGTACTACAGTAATTTAAAAAACACCAAAAGCCTTTTTTTGCCCTTTAAATTTTTAAAAATTAAAATAAAAAATTATTTAACTTTAGTATATGAAAAACAAATTGTAAATAATTTCACTGTGCTAGAAAAAAGACAAAAGTGAAATATGATGGGAAATAGAAGTATGTATGCTATAGTCCTATTTGAGTATAGTATTACTGCATATTTGAAACTTTCAGATCACCCCCAAAATCTGAAGTTATGGCCAAACAAAATTTTCGAGACACTTTTTACACTTAGCAAATAATAACAGCTTTTGTGGCAATCGTAAAAAGCTTATCCATACAGATTATAAATTTAGATAAAACGAACTTTCAAATGATATATATATCTATTATAAATATTAAGTATTGCCGAAGATATAGGCTTGTCAATCTAGCTTTTTTTTTTAAATTCTTGCATTTTTTTAACATTTAGCCAAAAAGTTCCACGCATCACTTTTTTAAACTAAAATTTTTTTTAACTAATCTTCAATCAATTTTGTGTACAATACATAATTTGCTATAAATTAAAAAAACGTTAAATTTCTCCTATACTTATTTGATCACAACTTATCAAATAAGTATAGGAGAAATTTAAAGTTTTTTTTTAATAACAATGAACAATTTTCAGTAGCGCTGAAAATACTTTTTTTTAGGTTTCTAATGACAAGAATAATTTTTTTACATTTTTCTATGCTATAGGAATGGATAAGAATTATAATTATTAAGTTAAAGCAGAGTTGTACATTTGAATCTACATTTTAACCTTATTTCATTCCACTTAAGTATAAAACAAAGTGTTGAACATTTTTGTTAATTTTATTGGTGTTAGTTAAGTGAACACAATGTTTATTAATTATACAAAAACAGAGAAAAAGAGAGAGAGAGAGAGGGAGAGAGGGAGAGGGATGGTATGCCATGCCTTCTGGTCAGTCAGCTGCCTGAGATTCTTGCGATTCGCTTGAGGGCAAGTATTGCATAATTGAATATTATATGATTGTTATTTTCATGTTTCTGTCTGTCAGATTGCCTGTTATTTTACACTCGCAGTCTCTTAATGTGTATGTGTGTATTTTTATTTGAGCTTTTCATATCCAAAAACGCTTTTCCGACACACAGCCTGTCCGGGTTTGAGTTTTCCACGGCTCTAACTGTTGGCCCCTTGGGCATATTTTGCTGTTGTTTATATCTTTAAAACAGCGCTCTCACCTGTAATTGTCTGTTTTTGTTTCGTTTTGTTGTGTTTTGTTTTGTTTCGATTTGTTTTGTTTCGTTTTGTGTTTAGTGTCTTTTAATTTCTTCAGGGCTCCTGGCCCCCCTTGGCCCCTTCATTCTTTGGCAGTTTGCACTTTCATGTGTCTGACTTGACGCCCTCGGGAAACAGAAACAGAAAATGAACAGTGGCTGCTAAATGTGCTCACATCTCATTGTTTTGTTCATAGTTTTATTATTTGAGACATGTTTTATTTACAGAATAAGATGCTTATAATTTGCTTAATTATATATGCACAGATGTATATAGACTGACAGGCACAGGGTGTATTTTTTTTTATAAAAGCTGGAATTGCAAATAAGAGCTAAAGGTTAAAAAAAATCAAAATCTCAAAACTTTTCCCTTGGTATGTCATCTTTTAAAAGACACAGCTTGGTTCAGAAGATAATCAAAATCAATTTTAAATATTTCACACTAAAAATTAAAATTGACAAATAATTTTTATATTTTACTTTCAATTAAAAGTTGGCAAATAATTATCATTTTTTATCAATTTTTATTTGTGACTCAAAAAAAAAAGTTGTTGCCGATTTTAATGAAAAAATTAGAAGTAAGAATTATGTATATATTTTTTTCATTAAAATTGGTAATAACTCTTTCTTTTGACCCAAAAATAAAAATTGATAAAAAATTATAAGATTAAGTAAGAATTATGTATAGATATTTTTTTTGTGTGGCGATACCTAAGAATAAGTTTATCTAAATATGCATTTGTGTAATTTAATTTACTGTTTTACTATTATAATTTATTTAATATTCACTGGGAGTTTTATAATATCACGCATTTCCTGGCTGTCGATGTTCTGCCTTTAGTTAAAATATTATATATTCTCTTTCTAGGTATTAATCTATTTTAATATCAGTTTTTGTTACAACGTTGTTTTTCTTTTTGTTTAATAAACTTAAAGTTTGGTCAGTTAATTATTAAAAATAAAAAAAAATAATAAAGCCGATGGTTTTAAAGCTTTAAAAAACCTTATTTACGACTAAATGTACACTTTCTCAATACTAAATTGTACTTTATTTATTATTCTTTAAGGCCTGAATTTAAAATTATGCTTGTTATAATTTCAGCATTAGCTCCATTTTCTTATTACATTTTTTTTATTTAAACCATTTTTTTTAATATATAAATAATTTTACGGCATTTTAATTGTTTTTTTATTCTAATAAATTTAAGTAAAGTTAAATATTTTTTTTATTGAGTTATTTGTCAATTCTATAACTTAAAGTTCGATTTTGAATAGTTTGCTAAACAAACTGATTCAACTTCAATATATTGTATTACTTCAAAGTGTAGTTTTGCTTTAACATATTCACTTCTATATTTACTTAGATATTTCTTATGTTTTTCTAGTTCTTTTCTGAAAACATCACTTAAAAGTTTTGTGGTTTCACTTGCGTGTTATTAAAAGAGAACAAATACATCATAATAAAAAAAAAAGTAGGAAAAAAAAGAAAAAAACATTTATTAAATTTTCAAGTGGCAGCAAAGGTAAATGGAACTTGCAGCTTGTAAACTACACGACACACACACACACACTCACGACACACACACACACACACACACACACACACACACACACGACACACACACACACACACACGACACACACGACACACACGCATCACAACACAAGCAACAAAACTTTAAGTGGCACATGTGAAGCGATTTTTGGCAACTTGTGCAATTTGCATAGCTCGAGAATTGGAAAAGGGGGTGGGGCGGTAAGGTAGGTATATTTGAGGCTACAGGGCATTCTACATATATTCAAAGTTGAGTTTTGTGATGATGATGATGATGCAAGCGCAAACTTTGTGGTAGGACAAGCCAAGGCAACAGCAACTACAAGTATCTACATATATCTATATGTATCTACATATCTACAAGTTGCAATCTTGACTGCTCGCTGCCAGGCAAAAGTTGCCAGCCAGCTCATTTGATATTGAAAGTGAAAGAGCATATTTAAATATATACACTAAACTACACAAATGCCAACTCGTACATGTTTTTGGCTTAATTTGTGTTGACAACGCCAAATGGGGCCACAGAGAGAAAGGGTTAATAGGAAGGTAGAAAAAGTTCAACATTTGCTTCTATAGAAATGCGCTTTGTACATTTTCAAGATTTAGGTTACAGATATTTACACACAAATACACACACACACACACACACACACACACACACATACACACACAGCATATATGCTCATATGCCGATGTTCTTATTAGACAACTTTGTCACTTTTTGCACTCATTGCACTTTACCTTAACCATTGCATTGCCGCCCCCTCTTCAGAGCCGCCTCTGGGCTTTATCTTCATTACACTTGGCTCTTTTTAAGGTTACCATAAAAAATAATGTTGACTTTAATATTATTTTTGGGCATCTTAAATGGTTAAGTCTTTAATTTTATATAATCAAAGAATTTAATCAAAGCAAAATTTCATGTGTTGCAATCATGATGTAGGAATACTTTTGATATTATGATAGAGCTACAGATTTTATTGTGATGGATTTATCTGACTACTTATAAATTTAAAATAATATATATATATTATAATGTGTAACAACACAGTTTATAAACTATATTTTTAAATACATTTACAGCCGACGCTCACAAATTAGAACGCTTAGTAATTAGAATTTCCAGAAAGTAAAGTGAGGGTATAAATTTTTTAAATTTTTTACTGAATAAATATCGATTTGCTATTTTTAGATGGAAAAATATATTTATATAATATTTAGTTTTGTTGCATCTATTTGGGATTTAAAAACTGTACTACTATACTATTTTTAATTAAAAAATAACTTATAATATTTATTGCACTGGTTTGTTTACCTCTTGTTTTCTTGTTTGTATTATTAGAAATTACCAAAAAAAAATAGTTGAATTGTAGCTTTATGGAGTAAACTTTAAAAACGTCCAGAAATTAGAATATTTCAGTAATTAGCAATTACATTAAAAACATAAGTGGTGTCTAAATTAAGAACGTCCACAGTATAATAAATAAATTATTTAAAGTGGTTGTAGTTTATAGTGAATATATCTGTAGGTATACTGTATTTCTGGGCAACACATTAAAAGTAAATTTTCCTTCATATTCATTATTAAATCAGTACAAATCCCTGAGTTGTTCCATTGCCTGTTAGTCTGAAATAATTCCCAAGTCTGGAACTTATGTTTTTATGTTCAAGAATAAACCTCTGCTCTAAATTTCTATTATACAAAAAAAAAAAAAAAAAAAATAATAAATAAATATGTATTTAAACATTCATACTAAAACAGATTTATTTAAAAATAAAGAACTTTATTAATAATTAAATTTGTATCTTTCAATACAACATAATGCATATTTTTAATACCATTTTAAATCTTATTAAACTTATAAAGTGGAATTTTTTTTTTTTTTGCATATAAAAAAAAGCCAAATTTAAGCACATAAGAACCTATAAGAAATTATCACAAATTTATTCAAAATTAAGTATTTTACCTTTGAAACTTGAATACAAGCTGGCGCCAATAAATGTTTTGGAAAATGGGCGTGGTCTATGACCCTAAAGTGCACTATGTGGCGCCTCAAAAAGTTCGTGGCAACTGAATATGGGTGTAAAGTCTGTGGCAGTCTGACACACACACACACACACACACAAACACACACACTTACAGTTAGTTATGTCTGTGTGTGTCAAGCCTATGCTTTATGGCCTGACATTTGACATTTTTATTAGCTTTGCGGCGGCGGCGTTTAATTACTTTACGCGCTGCGTGCAGCGGCAACCATTTTAATGCATTATCTCTGGCTCTGGCTCTGGGTCGTTGTTCCTGTCAGAACAACCAGTCAGTGACAAGGATAACGCCAGCAACAATAGCAACAACAACAATAACAACAACGACAACGACAACCAATAAATGGCACTCGACTGCAGCAAAATGCAATTAAAATATGCATTTGAATTTTATTGCATTGCCTTAGGCACACCAAAAATTGCAAATTTTATGCGTGAACAGCTCATTAAATGGGAATGTTGAAAAAGGATTTCGGTTCAGCGGTTACTAAATGCCAGTTTGCCTATAATATTTGTCGAATTTTCAAAACAATTTATAACACATATTTATAGCTTGATTGTTGCTTCACATTGTTGCGATTATTTTCCATGAAAACTTTGCTCGTTTGCAGTTTAGATAAGATGAAGTAATGTATTTGAGATTTAGTTAAATACACGATTTTGGGATTATATTTGGCATTAATGGAAACTTAAGCACTTTCAACTAAAAAATAATCTTTGAAAATCAAAAATATTCCGCTTGTACAGAGTTTTAAAGCTTAAGAATAAATATATGTTAACAAATTTCTATTAAATTTTGAAGATAAGTATAAGAAAATTTAATAACCTTAAAAAGTTGGATCTTCAAAATATTGTTGACGCCAGTTATTTAAAATACACTCTCTCCGACAACCGATTAGCACACCCTATGTGTCTTGTCTTTAAAGCTTCATATCTACCAATCCTTTAACAACTTTCAAGTTTACATTTTTGTATTAAAAAAAAGTTTATAAGATTCTACACAAGGAAAAATAATAGTTAGGGTTTTATACTATATTAATAACATTTTAACAGAATTTAACAAATTTTTATATAGAAAATTAACGGTTTTTTTGACAAAACGATGTATATCCCAAAAAATTAATTGGAATGCAGAAAAGATAATATCTAAGATAATACCCAAGATAATATATATATCGAAAAAAAAGTGTATATTTTTGTGAGTCCCTTTTATGTTATTGTTAATATTTAATTCTGTATAAATCGATAAATATATTCATCTTCACTTATATATTCTTTTCTACAATAAATTACTAAAGAAGAAATTATTAAAACAAATGATATAAACCCACTTGCAAAAATATAATCGAAAAAAACTTAAATATCAAGTTTGAATGTAAAAATAATACAAAGCAAAAAAATTAAAAGCAAAAATATATTCCGCTTGAAAATCGATTAAATTTTATTGAAGTTATGTCAATTGGAAATCTAGGATAAGCTCTTAGCTATCTTTCAATCTAAACTATATAATAAATGTTATCCCAACTTTCCTAAATATGTTATAACAAAACGGTGTAAGTCTAAAAAGCTTTGGGGTTTTGATTTATTTTTTTTTTGATTAGTTTTCTTATTTCCCAAAGCTAAATTTTTTTATTTTTTTTTCATTTTAAACACTTTTTAAATACTTCAGCCAACTTTAATATCTAAGCATATATATAATATAATTATATAATTCCTTGTGCAATGTTATACCAAAAACTATAATCTTTTTCTCCACTCCTCATGTTAATTATTCTCCCCTAGACACATGTAAACCCATCATCAGCGTCGTCAGGCGACAAATTGCATTATCAATGCGCTTGGCTCTTTATCTCTCTTGCCCCTTTACCCCCCTTTTAATGTGGCCCACCCGCCAGGCCCTTGTGTGTGTGTGTGTGTGCAAAAAAAAAAAAGCTTTGGCAATTTCATGTAATCCACTTGAGGAACGCTGGCAGGGGGTGCAGGCAGGCTGATTTGCACAGTGGGCGTCATCATTATAGAGCAACTCAGTTGCCGCAGTGTCGCTTATTAGTTTGAGGCTGCCGCGGGGCACAATTGGTGGGCTGCCAACCCGCTTGAAAAGCTCACACCCCCCTAAGCCAAGGGCTAAGGACTAACGGCTAAGGGCTGCAAGCTTCGTCTGCTGATGTCTTGTGGCGCGAATTTGCATGTTTGAGTGGCAATTTCAGCTGCATGGCTATTGCCATTGTTAGAGTATTCAATATTTTATGCGTTTTTGACTTAAGCATGACTAAGGATGTAATTGAAGAGGGGCTGGGGAGGGGGTGGGACTTAAAACAGTAGGGGGCTGTGTGCAATACACGTGAATTAGTTTTGATTTGTTTACGCAATGAAACTGCAATGAAGCCGGCAACAGACGCTTGGCTCAAAGGCGAATTCAGCTGTCAACTTGTTTTTACTGCTTATATCCGGTCACGCAGACGCTGTGGCAGGGGGTGTGTTGTGGGTGTGGGGGGGGGGGGGGGTAGGGGTAGAGTTGGGTGTCCTGGCAAGGACTTGAATGTTGCTTTGGGCAACATTACCAACGTCTGTTGGCGTCTATTTGCACAACTTTTTCAACTCATTTCCGTTGCAGTTGTAGACTGTCACCCGCACAGTCAGTCAGAGCAGCATGTTCCCACTCTCTCTCTCTCACACACACACTATGGCCATCTTGCTCTAAATGATTTCTGCAACTGTCTGAAAAGTTTTTACATGCTGCTGCTGCTGCTGCTGCTGCCTTGGCAGCCATTTTTTGGCTGGGGCCATTTTTGGGGCGGCCATTTGCCGTTCTGATGACAAGTTTTGAGTTCATATTTTAACTAACGACACACACACAGAGACACATACATATGGCATATTATAATTTAGTCAAAATGGCAAGTTGACTTTTTTAGTAACCCTAACTATTTCCATCTCTCTCTTTCTCTCTCTTCCAGTCTCTTTCTCTTTCGCTCTGTGTGTGTGTTTTGTATGAAAATTGAAGCGTGAAAATTAATGCTTGACTGCATTTGTGCAAAAGACAACACACACACATATACACACACACACACACTGTACAGATATATGGATAAAACTGTTGACGACAACCAAATGCAAAGAACAACACACAAAAAAAAATAGTAAAAGTATTTAAAGTGGAAAGGAAATATATTTGAAGCAATATTTGCAATAGTTTTTGTTATTGCCAACTTAAAATATTGCTAAAAAAAATACATTTATTTATAAGTTAGTGGCATTTACAATTATTAAAGCATTTATAGCTTAAATTCGATATTTAAATACATTTGATATTTAGCATTTATTTCAGTAAATTTGAAGCCAAAAAATTGCATTTAAATTTTATATAAACTACACAAGTTATAGAAAATATTCGAATTGGAATATATTTTTATAAGTTCGCTAAACTTACCCCAAGTCTATATATCCCATCATTATCTTATCATTTAAATAAAGGCATCAACTATTATTTACACTCTCTAAACGCAATCAACATTTTTGCTGCGCACTTTCATAAAAAAAAATAAAATAAAATGCGTTTAACTTCAAAGCTATTTTGCATAGCATTTAAACTATTCAACAAATTATTGTGTGAATTCCCCAGGGTAAGACTTGTTAGGATTATAACAATTTTTTTTTGTTCTGATGAAAAACGTTGCTTTGAAGTTGCAGCGACTTTTTGGGTTTAATTTTCAATTCGTTTTGTGGCTCAGAAACAACAACCCCTAGCCAAAATAAAAAAAAAAAAATAAAATACATTTGGAAAACGTTTATCTAATGCTCAAGATCGCGACTGTGAATTGAGAAATGAGCAGGGAGAATTGGCAGAGCAGGGTTTTTTTTTGGAGCGTTGTAAACATTTAACATGCAATTTGGCGCAGCTGCTGTGAAAAATTGAAAAGCCCCGAACCAGAACTCATAAATTGCCATTTAAATGAGGCACAAATGAAAAACGTCAAAGGCGGAAACGAAGCAGGCATAACACACACACATACATGCATATATGTGCTTTTAGCCATGTTAGCAGCTCTACCCTTAGATGTGCGCTGGCCTAATGAGTAGAAACAAAGCAATATTTGCCAGCAAACGCTCCAAATTCCACAGTACAAATTTGCCAAGAAGAAAAATTACGCATGGAAAATGAAAAAAAAAACGCCAATGAAAATATTTACGCTCTGTAGAAGAGGGGGGGGCGTTTGCTGCCACATATGTAGAATATATATATGTATACATATATATGTTGATCAAAAGGCATGCGGCACAAGGAACATGCACATAACAAATTAGCATGCATAAAACAATGCTACGCCCTTGGCTTGAGTGGGAGGTGTGGTGTGTGTGTGTGTGTGTGTGTGGTGTGTGTGTGATGCATAAAGTAATATTTATGCTCATATACGCATATTTTTGGAGTAGTAGAAGAGGCTATATACCACTCCATACGCTTACCCTTACCCTCTGTAAATTAAGCATGGAATATGCGCGGCGCTTTTATTAGAAATCAGCCAAGATGTAGTAAAGTGGTGGGAAGGGCGAAGGGTGAGGGGGCTTAGGGAAAGCAACGGATATTGATAATATATGGAGTGGTGAATTTGTGGATATAATATATTGCATAAGGATACACAGCACTTGAGTGCTGCGTTTGCTAAGTAATAAAAATTCCGCAAAAATCATTATAAAAATCAAGCAAAAAAATGTCGTGTCAGTTAGTAAAAGCAGCAGTAGAATACTCTATATAAGAGCAAAAATATTATATTAACTTTTTTTATTGCAAATGGAAATTAAACTAGAAATTTAATGAAAATTTTGATTTATTTTTGTTTTATAAACATTTAAATATTATAAGAGTAGAAAGTGAGAGTGTAAAAGAGGAGAAAGTTTATCTATTAAATCGCTCTCTCTGCTTTTTTATTATTGCGGAAACTGGGATTATATTTTTAGGAAAACAATTGGAACAGAATATCTATTTTTATTGGCTACGGGGTGAAAAAAAATTAAATCAACTTTTTATTAATAAGCTGTTCGATTTTAGACTCTTAGGCGAACCTAGTATGTATAAGGTATTTATAAAAAAAACTTTTAAATTAATTCAATAAAATTAAAATGATTTTATGAGACATTTAAAAGATTCATTAAAGCCTCATTGACACGTTAACTGAACTCTTTATTAAATAATTTTATAAATTATTAAAAGAGCAATAAAATAGATTTCATTTAGTTGATTTAAATGTGACTCAAGTCTTATATATTTACTCTATTTCGATTCTGCTTTTAATATCATATTTAATTCATTTTCCTATTAATGAAGGTAATCATAATTGCTATGTTACATTTATTATAATAAAATCACCATAGTACTTGTACTCTATCTAACATAAAATGCAGACGAGTTGCCTTAGAAGTTCTGGAGGATCTCTTCACCGTTATTGCTTATTAAAAGTCAAATTGCAAAGCTAACAAGTTGGAAAACTATGCCAACAAAGAGAAGGATAAAAAAAAATGAACTCTGCGGCTGATTACCTGCTTAGATGACAACAATCAACAAGCCCCAAAAGTACTACGAGTAGATGGCACTTAATTAGAAATTCAGCCAAACAAAGGATAATATGAATTGTCAGCTCAATAATTAGTCTCAGTAACTGTTTGTCCTGTGGCTCTTGATTAGTTGGCTAAGGCAGAAAAAAAAAAAATTAATGTACAGCCACGAAAAAAAAGCTGACAAAACATTGCCTCATTCTGCAAACACATAAATATGAAAGTTTGTTTTTTTTTATTTTAGGCAAAGGAGAAGTCTGGACGGGGTTTGTGGCAACGTAATGAAGTCGCCAACGTTGTTTTGGCTGCCTCTGTGCAACGCTTCGTTTAAGCGGGTGCCTCAAATTATGCAACAAATACGTAAGCTGCAACCACTTGCATATGCAACGGCGCCAACTTCTTGAGTTGTTTAAAGAGAAAAAGAGAAAGAGAGAGCGTGCTACAAACTGTGGTATAAATGGCATTTTATGTAGCGAAAAATTTTTTTATAAAAATTGGATAAGGCTGTCTTGTTTTGAATAATAAATCAAATTTTTAGTCATAAATCAGAAAATAACTTTCAGCATTGCCTTTAGCTGTGTTTAAAGCAAAAAAAAAAATTAACTTTGTATTTAAAATAAAGTAAAAAAAAAATTAACTTTGTATTTAAAATAAAGTATAGTGTACTTAAATTCACACAAGCTAATATTTATTAATTATAAAAAGGATTAAAATTCAAAGCATTTATTTAAATATAATCTATCACTTAATTTTTTAATGTTTATTGAAACTTAAACTTTGCAGAATAAATGTGAAAAATCCATTTACATATTCTTTTGCAAATTAATTCAGAATAAAATGTGATTGGTTAATATAATCATACTAAAATAACAAAAATGTGTAAAATATTTTTGAATTTGTAGATAGGGAACTGAGAACTATATTAAGGCATTTAAAATAAGATTTCATGAAATTTAACCAAGGTTCTGATATCCAAATTGAAACTGAGAAAGAAGTGAATATATATTCCATTTTTTTTCTCGTGTAATTTATAATAATAATAACTATTAATTCCTAAAAATATTTACAGGCATATCATATTTTCTTAAAAATTGAAAAATATATATGTGTTATTCCTTTCAGATTTCTTTAGAATAGATAAGAATAAAGTATAAGTATGTAAATGCTATTCAGCTTTATACTTCAGTGGATCATCAAGTGGGAGAAATAAATGTAGAAAATTATGTTTCATTTTTGGCAAAATTATTAAGCAATCAAAAATGTGTAAAATTTGTTGGAATTTATTGACCAAGTTTTTGATGCTGTGTAAAATGAGATTAAAATTAAAAAAGAGACGGATATGTTGGGCATGTCAAAGCTTTATATCTTTAAAATGAATTTCCTTCTAAAAAAATTTCAATATTCGACTGATCGTTTCTATCACAATTAGAAGAAACCCGATTTTAATGAAACTTGGCCCATTTTAATATTAAATATCTTGAAGTACAGCTTTTTAATACAAAAATTCTTGCTTTTTCCCATTGTGACACAGGCAGAGTCGACTCAAGAATAAAATAAATGTGCATATGAATTTTGAAGAAACTGCAAAGGATTTCGCGGCTGTGCCGCCAATGCAAAAGTGCACTTACTTACCAACACACATGTTTATACACACACACACACACTCGCACACTCGTACACACACACACACACATTTGTATGAACTTAATTTATGCTTGTGTTAAAGTTTCTGTTGCGTGTGTGTTGGCCAAAAAAGTTTTGTGAGCAAAAACTTGAGCAACAGCAGCTGCAAAAATGTTCTGCACTCACACAAATTAAATAACAATTTTCTCTCACAATTTGGCTACGTTTTCGCTTTGGCTTTGGCTTTTCTTCCACTTTTCTTAACTTTCTTCACATTTTTTTCCTGCCTTTTCTGCCCAACGTTATCGTTAACTTTATGTGGGCGTTCCTGTTGACAATGTGGGGGAATAGGGGGCGTGGCCAAGTCTGCATATGTATGTTAACTAGCTGCTTGCAAAGTGGCTCAGTAGACTTTGTCGCTACTTTTTGGCCCCCCTATTTGGTAAGCATTTGATTCCTCCCCTCCCCTCCCTCAATTTGCCACCCATTTGGTTAGCGTTTTGTTTACATTTTATTTTAAGTAATTTAAACAAATGCAGCTCGCAGTTTGAAACTTGCGTTTTTATTTTTATTTTTTTTTTTTTGCGTGCATAACTTGCCGAGTTTGAAGAGAGAATTTTTTATTAGCTCTAAAGTGCAGTTTAATGAAGAAATTTTTGGTTGTGTGTCAACATAAAAAAAATATAATATAGAGTGTCCAGCTGGCGTTAAACATTAAATTCAGAGCAGTTCAGAAGTTTTACCAAAGATCGCCGTATTAAATTCAACATTTTGAATAAATTTAATTCTAAATTTTCTTTCAAAGTACATTTAATTAGAGGAAAACTGCTACCGCATCGAAAAAACCTGTCCGCATATTTTTATAACAAACTCAAGAGATTTAAAGAAAAGTTAAAAAAATTAATAAATGTGTTTGGAAAATAATCAAAGAACATTTTGTCTAAATTAGTTTGAATTTTAATAAAGTTACCAAATTAATATTCATAATATTTTTGTCATTTTTCTTTGAGGAAAACAACCTAGATTTTTATCTTAATTGCTTTAAACCAATAAGAAAAATCATTTTTGGATAACTGAAAGGTTATTTACCAGGGACCGAAAAAAGAAATTATTTGAAATTACAAATTTGATCAATAATTGTTATTTTCGGTCCCTGGTATTTACTATTAAATTTTTAAAAAGCTTGTATGGCATAGTAGGACTGCAGATTTACACATTTTATAGATTTAATTTTTTGATTAAAATTTACTTATGCGTTTTTAAATAATTCAAAACTGCTAAGTAATCAGTCAATAAAAGATTTAGCTCAAAATAAATTAAAATGACTTTAAATTGTTTAGCGAAAAATCAGTTCATAATTTTTTTTTTTACACAAAAAAAGATTGTAATTTTTTGATTTAAAGTTAATTTAATAACTAATATTAAAAGTTGTATTTTTTGCATAAAAAATGATTCTTATGAAGCAATTTTTTATAATATAAGTCATAACTATTACGGCCCCTAGTAAGCAGTCAATAAATAATTCAGAATAGCTCAAAATCAAATCAATTTAAAAATTTATTTATTTATTAAAAAGTTATATCTACTCAATTAAAAATTTAGTTGCAATAAATTTTAATGGCAATTATTTACGATTGTTAATCAAGTACATATCATTCTTATACTTTTCAAACTTGTCTTTAGTCTTTAATTAATTAATTTAATACTTTCACTGCTTTTAGTTGCATCACAGTAAACTGTCGTAATAATTTACTATTTATCACTTGTGTAAATTTATAAATTTTATACAATTCTACAACAACAAGAAAGCCATTGCTCTAGAGTTTCGAGAGCTTGTGAAGCTTCTTTAAATAAAAGAACCGGAAACTTTGTAGACTGAGAAAATTTTGTACGCCATTTTGCTTTGGCAGTTTGGGAATTTTGCGCTTTTTTCTGCAACTTCTTGCTCTGCTTCTTCCTTGAATTTTGTTTAATTTTAGAAGCAAACATAAATACGGGGGGAGGTGCACACGAGTACAGTGAAGCCATTTTGCTCCATGGGGAACTGTCTGACTGATTCTCTGACTCTCTCTCTCTATCTCTTTCTATCTCTTTCTGTGTGTAGTAAATTTAATCTATTGTATGTGTGCGTGTTATCTAACTTGTTTGCTACCTTAACATCTGCTCGTATCTCTCACATATCCCATATCCTGTCGCCTTTGACTTCTGCCTGAGCTGCCAGGCAATCCTTTCTGGCTGCCACTTGATAAATATGACTATTTCACGCTGCCAGGAACGCAACAAACTCCTTCTCTCTCTGTTTCTCACTCTTTCTCCCTGTTTTGCCATGTTATATTTTTAGTTGTTTATTTGCGTTAAGCGTTAGCAGCCAACGCCTCTGTCATCTTTTACTCCAGACTCCAGACTCCTGACTTCCTGTGGTCCTTGTGCTGGTCCCGACTGCGTATTTTGTTTATACAGCACTCAATTTCGCAGTTTTAATGACAAAATGTCTTACCTTGAAATTGCATGCGAGAGAGCATTATAAGTGTTCTGTGTATGTCCGTATGTTGTATACCCCCATCCTCGCCTCCCCTTGAACCACCTCTCTATATACGCTTGACGCCCACTTGAGGGGACTTTGTTTGATTGCTTTGGCCGCAGCTCGGCAGGAACAGTGAGCTGCCATGTTTGTATTGCACTCGAGGGTTCTAAGCCAGGACATGCCAGGACATGAAGCTGGACTGACTTGACTTGTCTTCTACTGCTGCCGCTTCTACTGCTGCTTTTGCTGCTGTTTCTGTCAGCTGCCAGCTGCTTAACCCACCAGTTGGAGAGGAGCTGATGTAGTGGCAACCAGCCAGCACTTGCCAAGTTTTATTGTCTCAGTGTCCACTTAGCTTTCGCCTCAAGACAACTTAATGCTTCACACAGTATCCTCCAACCCAAATAAAAAAAAAAAATATATATATTAAGTGTATGAGGCAGGTTGCAAGTTTTGTGATAATATGAAATCAAAGCTGTGCGCATTTTCTTTAATTTCCGGTCGCATGATTTTCCATTTTTCTTAAGAATTCAAACACGTTGACATTGTCAGCTACAGCTGAACATTTTATTCATGGCGTATACGTAATTTCTCTCAAAAAAAACTGATTGGAATTGGCCCTGCCAAATGCCGAGTCATCAATCATGCGTCGTTTTTCCACACGCCCAGGCAAAAGATTTGACAAGTGTCAATGCGACAAGATAGAGAGCGCCAGACAGAGACAAAGGAGCAAGAGTGTGAGCGAGTAAGAGAGAGTAAAGAAAAGTCTTTGGACAACTTTCACAAAATCACATGCAAAGTAAAATGTCGAAGTTTTGACAGCCAACGAAGAACAACAACAACTGCAACAACAAAAACAACAACATCATCACCCAAAAAGCTGAGACGCAAAAGTTTTTCATTTGTTTTGCAACGTGCTGAAAACTGCTGTCAAAGTTTTTAATGTTTTTAACTCGCTGCTGTCACCTGCCAAGCCCCCGAAAAGTAGGCTACATAAACTGTGCAAACTACTCGATGTTGAACACACACACACACAGACTCACAGAGTTGTCCCCAACCGGACTTTGAGATTACACTTGTCAAAATAATATTGGCAAAAATTGCATAATCGATTTAAAATACAAAGGTGAAAATATTTAACAGCCTGGAATCAGAATTTTTATTGTAGTATAAATGAAAAATAAAGTGTAATTAATTCATAAAAATAGTGGGAAATGAGCTTCAGTATTCTTTTTAAAGATGATTTTTAGATCAGAGTGTGAATTACACTTTCAAGATTATATAAAAACTCTACAAAGTCTGACTTTCTTAAAAAAATGTGAGAGAAACAGTTTTTATATATCAATCAATATTTGCTGATTTTTAATCAGACTGTGACTTTATAAAATCATGAGAAAACTCGCCAGATTATTTTTATTTTTAATAAATGCACAAAAAGTAGTCTTTCACCAAATAATCATGATTTGGTGAAATACTACTTTTTGATCATCATTTATAATATAATTATATGATCATATGATATGCATATATTAAAAATAACTCTGGATATTCTGTCTAAAAAAAAAACTATTTTATTTTTAATTTTATTCACATTTTGTAGCTATTTTGATTGACGTGAAACCAATAAAAACAAAAAAAAATGCACAAAATGTTGTTCAATAAAAAACTAGACAAAAATTCAATATTTGCTCTGACGAAGATTTAACACTTTTAAGCTAAATGCTAATTAAATTGTTGCCAGGTTCGATAACTATTTAATTAGCTAGATTCGATTCCCAGTTAAAAATAGTGTTTTGTGTCCTTTGAGCAAGTTGTTAAAAAATAATTGTGAAATCAGAAAAATTAAAATTAAAATTTTTTGATTGATATAAAAAAATTCTTTTGAAAATTGTTTATCAAAAATTTATATTTGCAGCTATTTGATTTTAGAAGATAAAATTATTCTCATACTTGAAGAAATTCTTATGACACACAAGAATAAAACCAGTTGATTAACCTTTTAGTGGGGTTTTATTATTTCATATTAAATGGAATTCGAAACTTGGTTTTCTATTCTCTGAGTATGAATCTGTGAGTATAAGTTGCTGAGTATAAATCTCTGAGAATAATTGAGAATAAAATATAATAAAAGTTGATAGATTTTTCTGTATACTAATGTATACTGATTCGTGGGTAATAAATCAGTTTTAAATAGTTTTTGTAACTGGTCATGTATACTTTATTAGACCACAATCCAAACTTATGCATTTAATTTACAAATATAAGCAGATTTTTTATAAATTTATACTTCCTCCCTAGAAAACAACTCACATGCTTAATAAACAGCTTTAAATAGTATAATAAGCATATATCTCTCTATAGCTCTTATAGTCTGCTTTCCTTCACCAACCGTTACAGTAATTTATCAGAGATGCCATGGAATTGAGTTCACATTTAACTTACCCTTGACAGAAACGATGACACTTTGAAGCACCTCAAGCTTCTTCTTATTGGCCAGAGATTGGCCCACACACTTGTAGGTGCCCGCATCCTGATACATGACATCCTTTAGCGAGAATTGACCCGTTGGCTGTGAGCTGCCATAGCCCAGGCCACGCAGTCGGGCCGAAACAGGATCCAAATGAGACCAGCAGCCAAGGGAGCCTAGAGAATGGAGAATGGAGAAAGGGAATACATTAAAGTCATTGGCATAATTCACAGAGAGGGCGCCAGTTCTAATTAAATTAATTGACTTTTTGTCGGCACGCAAGTTTTAATTTCTTTAATTGATGCGGCGCTAGTCGTAAACAACAGAAAGTTTCTACTTCCAACACTGCCAAACTCCCCAACTCCCCAACTAATAGATATTTCTTGTCTATTTGTCGAGTGCCTAAAAAGTGAGCAAAAGTAAATTGCACGCATAATTAATTTTCAATTGTGCTAATTAATGAATGGGCCGCCATTCTTTGACTGCCATCGAACTGTGCCTCAATTAGTTTAACAAAATGTAAAATGTAATTAAATACCAGACCCATTTTTCAAACGCCCTACCACCGCCAGTGTCAGTTACAGTTTTTGTTTAATTCCTTTGATCTATTTCCTTCTTTTAATTTTTTTTTCTTTTCACCGCAGGCTAAAATTTCTATAAAATGTTCTTACCTTGTGGACATTGCAGGGTGACGGCACCGCCAAGTTGCACTTCCAGTTGCCCCTTGTTGGGATTGTGTGAGGCAGCTGCCACAGAAACATCCTGATCATCGGGCTCAGATGTAACATCCACGGAATCATCTGTAAGTGAATTATAAATTGTTGTTCAATTAATTTTGGAATTTATATTTTTTAAGAAAAAGCACTTTAAATTCCTTAGAAAAAATAAATAAATTAATACAAATTCATAAAAGTAAATGCAGGAGTTATGTATTTTAAAATTTACTAAGTAAAATAGGTCGGTTATAAATTCAATTGAGCTTGAAATTTATTTTGCTTAAAAAGAATCTTTCTAAATCAATAAAAAATTAATAAAACAATAAATTTATTAGTTAAGTATTTTAATATTTACTGAATAAAATACGTCAGGTAGAGATTGTATTTCAATTAAAAATGAATTTAATTTTTTTTTAAGAAGCAACATTAAATTCATTAAATTCAAATAAAACAAAAATATATAAACAAATAAATTTATAATAAAAAACATTAATTCAAAACTTTGGTACTTTCATATTTTAAGATTTACTAAATTAAATTAGTCGCTTATAAATAAAAGTTCAATTTAGCCTGAAATTAATTTTTTTTTTAAATAGAATGAGGCTTACTAAAATCAATTAAAAAGAAAGAACATTTTTTTTTTTCAGTATTTAAATATTTATCAAATAAAATTGGTTGATGTTTTTATAGTTTGTTTTTGCGCTGTCCAAATTTATTTCTTATTAATTTTTAAATAGTTTTAATTTTATTTATAATATTACTAAGACAATAATTCGACATATCAAAAATCAGCCCTATTAACCCAATCAATTTAATAAGTAGTTCGTTTTAGTAAAATCACTGCTACAACTAAAATCTGCACTGATTGAAATATATGCAAATGTTGGTGAAAATGTGTGAAAATTGATGAAAATTTAAAGAGTTCCGTTTCGCTGTGTGGTGGCATCACATGTGGCAGCGCATAAAATATGATAAGCTTGTCAGCAATTGTCAAATGTGACAATATTTCAATGACAAGAAAGGGCGTTAGGAAAAGATAGAGAAACAGGGAGAGAGAGGGAGAGAGTATGTACTCCTTCTGCTGGAGCCTTAAGCAAAACAAATTGCGCTGCTTTTGACAGGATGTGGGCGACACTTTAGGATGCTGGCAAAGCACCTGAGTCATTCCCAGGAGCTAAATCCTGCCACACACACAATGAGTTGGCACTTCCGATTTGCGTGATTTGACTGTGACTATTTGAAGTTCAGCGGGCAACAACTAAAAGTGAAAATCGCTGCGCAGGCAGCTGGAAAATTGACTCAAATTTTAGCTACTACAATTCATAAATACATGCTCGTAAATATACACGTAAACGTATATATATATATATATATATTTATGCTCTAATAATAAAAAAGAATAAAAGTAAAAGACATTACGATGATGCTACATTCTAATTTCGTTTTGCCAGCAAAAGGAAAATGACATCGAAATTTATGCGAAATATTCGCATATTTTGTGCTTAACAGGGGAAGCTCAAAACTGGCAGCTGAGAAATGGAGAAATGGCAGCTTGAGAGCGGAGAACTTGGTGTCTCTACTGTGTGTGTGTGTGTGTGTGTGTGGTGTGTGCTTTAAATTTCATGCTGCCTTTTGTGTCACATACTTTATGGCGATGTTCATATTACGTATAAATTACAATTTACGTTGACATGCGCCTAAAAGTATGCAGTGTGCGGCTTTTGTTTGAGACCGGATATCATAACAATAAGTTGCCAAGTGGTTGGACAGGGGCAAAAATCATGACAAAGGAGCAGAACGAACCAACGCACAGGTTTGGGCACAAGGTCCTGCCAGACTCACGTAAGCCTTACAAAGTGTTGCCTACTTATCAGCGCCGCATTCGTTGGGCATTTCAAATGTCTGGCAATTTTTGAGGTTGCACCTCAAAGTGCTCAACAAATTAGCCTTCATCCTTAAAGTACAAACCCGCCGCACAATTAACAAAAACTACTAATTACACACATTCAGGGGAAACCCCAAACAAATAAAAGAAAGAAGAAAAACACACCCCAGACACGCATTAAAGTCAAAGTGAGAAACCCTTAAAAGGCTGAGATTTCAATGAGAATTAAGAGCTGGTGCTGGAATTGAGCACTCGAATTGCCAAAGTAACAATTAATTGTAAGCTCATTTCGAGACGGGCAGCCTTCGTCGCATGTCAATCAGTTTTGCCAATGGACTTTTGTGGGAAACAACCCCCGATGCGGTCAGCAACCCCTGCAATATTTTATTGCTGACAATAGCGAAAAATGTTGTCTACGGGGTGCGATAGCAGTCAGCGGGGGAGAGGGACTTGGGCGTGTTGCTTAGTCAAAATCACGTAGTTATAAACATTTTTTATTGCTCAAGCACAAAAAAAAAATAAAATAAAACAAGAAAGACAAAGCGTCGTTGCTCAAATTGACAAGTGAAAGCTGAGGGCAGCTTGAGCATAAAGCAAGAGAATTCTCCAACTCTCTCTCTCTCTTTCTCAGAAAGTCTCCTCTGTCTATCTCTCTGTCTATTTGACTGTCTATAAAGTGTCTAATGAGCTCAGCTCAACTGACAGACATTTGTCAATGAACATTGCTCGCGGGCTGTTTGACATCAACTGATAAAAGAACCTGAGACTGGGAAATTGTAAAATTGACAAAACGAATGATAAACCGAGGGGTGAGCATACACAATTGTGTGGAGGGGTGTAATATAAGAAGGAAATCATTTGACATGAGATGAAATTATATAATATAGTTGGTGAATAACAAGAAAAGATGAGGGAAATATATAATAAAAGCAGTTTAAAGATAAGAATCCTTTAATTTACATCGGAATAGAGTTCTAAAAGTTCTATTATATGAGAGATAAAAGGAAATAAAAAAAAATAATAACTTTTAAATGAGATAGTTGGTTTAATAAGAAATTATATAATATAGTTGGCGAGTAACAAGAACAGAAGAGGAAAATATCATAAGAGCTGTTAAGAGATAAGATTCCTTTACTATAAATCGGAATAGAGTTCAAAGGAATCTATTATTTGACAAAAAAAAAGGGAAAATAATAATATAATTGTATTTTTAATAAGTAAGTTGGTTTAGTATGTTATTTTCGATTAAATATTGCAAATAATATTAAAATAAAATAACAAAAATCGATTTAATATTTAAAATATTATTAACTTTACTTAATTGGAATTTAGATAAATTTTTAAGAATAACAAAAATCGATTTTATATATAAAATAATGTTAAAAGAAAATAATTTTATTAAATATAAATTTAGGTAATTTCTAGAGGATACTAAGAATCGAATTATATTTCAAATAATATTAAAGGAAAATAACTTAACTTAATTAAAGTTTTGAATAATTTTAAACGATAAAAAAAATGATTTAATATTAAAAAAAATATTTATGACACATAATTTTACTAAGTATAAATTTAGGTCATTTTTGGAGGATAACAAAAAATTATTTAATATTAAAAATAATATTAAAAAAATTAATAAAAAAAAAGGAAAAGAAAATATATAAAGTCTGCAAATAAGCAACTAATATTATTTACGTATTATTTAATGCTAACCAGAGAATAATATTGTGGAATTTAAAGCTGGCATAATAAGATCAGCTAAAATATGGCATCAAAAAATCAAATTATTATTTTTCACTATTCTTTTTATAGCTACGATATCTGTCGCTTGAAATCTTAATTTCTTACAAAATTTTTAATTTTTGATTTAAATTTCTAATATAAAATAAATGCCTGTTAAGGAACATACAATGTGTTGTGGCGTCTGCATGTCTATATAGTTTTTAATATTGTCACATACAATAAACTTATATTTAGTATTTTTGGTCGCTTTAGCCATAATTTACACACCATTTAAGCCAACCACTCATAACTACAAGTATGCCACACAGCTTTATTCAACATTTTCTCAAGTTGTACTCTACACACAGAAAACTTGCCACACTATTCACACACCCACACACACCCACACACACGCACACACACGCACACACACATAATTCCCAGCACTTGTGCCACGCATATTTTGCTCAATGGCCATTCATAAGTACGTTTACTCCGCTCTCTCTTTCTCCATATCCTCAAAAATGAGATAGAAAGGAAAGCAAATAAACAAAAGCAAACAAATGTGCATCAAGTAACGTCCATATGTTGTCAGAGTGGGGTAGGGTATATATGGGGGGCTGGGGGTATATAACATACATAGTAGACTCTACTGAATGTCTTCCACATGGCATATAAATCCGAAGCATAACAACAAAGGCAACAAATATGAAGAGCAAACAACAAACACTAATGCAAACAAGAGGAATCAATATGCCAGTCAGATAGAGAGAGAGAGAGAGAGAGCATATTTCAGACTACAGACTAAAGGATGCAAAGGGGGGTAGTATGTAAGGGGGGTATAGTAGGTCTCGCTACGTTCTTGCCACCAATCATTAATCATAAAGCATCATCATCAGCATGTTGGCATTGCCTTCAAGTGATGCCTGCCCTCCCGGACAGCCTGAAGGACTCTGTGAAGTGCGTTCTTCGTTTGAGTTGAGATTCGGGTTGGGCTTTGGGTTTTCCCGGGTACGGTTTATGGTTTGGGGTTAAGTTGGGTTTGTGCTGCTGCCTGCCAAATGCAG
This sequence comes from Hirtodrosophila alboralis, assembly GCA_035043045.1. Lineage (NCBI taxonomy): Eukaryota > Metazoa > Arthropoda > Insecta > Diptera > Drosophilidae > Hirtodrosophila > Hirtodrosophila alboralis. The sequence continues at coordinate 282,972 of JAWNNH010000903.1, read as the reverse complement.
GCCAGTACCCGGTATCCGCACCCTGCTTGAGACCCGTCAGTAAAGTGTATCAGGCACGTCAATATGTCCACACATCCCGTGTCCTTTTCTGATCATAAATCCTTCAAAACTGGCAAGCTCGCATTCGCTGTCGTTTACATATTGAAAAGTTATTAACTTGTTTTCTCACACATATTTGTGTATGTTTTATTTTTTATTTTTTTTTCTTAAGGGTAACATTTTATAAATATGAGTTAGGTGTGGGAACACAAATGTATGCTTTATCGAAAGTGTCTATTGCAATCACAATTGACCCTTGATAATATTATAAAGCATTGATATTATTTAAAATAATAACATTTTTGAATGCTTAATATTGTAAACACATTTGGTTTCTAACGAATTTTATTGGTAATTTTGTTAAATTAGATTTTGATAGTTTAGATTTTCATTATCAAAACTCTAGACAGGCGGCAAAGTATTTCAGTTTTATTTTAAAAATAAATATCACTTCTTCACTTTAATTTTATCATCTGATTTCTAATAGTTTGATATAGTTCTTGCCCCTAAACTTTGATTTCCCCGTGTCTGTATCCGATTTTTATCATTTTATTTTAATCAATTTACTTTTATATTTTTCTGCGTCTTTTTGGAGAAGCACAATTTTTAAAAGAATAAAAATAAATAATATTTAGTAACATTGCTCTATTTTACATTTTTTTTTAAATTATTTTAAATGAGATTTCCATAAATAAAAAAGCATAGAAATTTTACTGCCAGCTCAAAAAACATTAAAACAAAATCATAAATCATCATCATTAAATACATAATTTTAAAATAATTACTAAATAGTTTCTTTACGAGAAAAATAAATAGTTTTAGTATGTGAACTCTATTTTATAGTTTTTAAATTCTTTCTGATTACTTTTAAATAAAGAGGATATAAATAAATAATATTTAGTAACATTGCCTTATTTTAAATTAAATTAAATTAAATTATTTAAAATAAAATTTGCTTAAATAAAAAAAAATGGAAATTTTACTGCCAGCTCAAAAAACATTAAAGCAAAATCAGCTATATATTAAATTTATATACATAATTTTAAAATAATAATAATAATTTTAATAAATAGTTTTATAATAATAAAAATAAATAGTTTCAGTAGGTGAACTCTATTTTATAGTTTTTAAATTCTATCTGCTAACTTTTAAATAATTTTAATAACATATAAATTTTACAGCCAGCTCAAAAGGCATTTAAGTAAAAATAACCTCTTTAGTTTTTCAATTCACATACACAATTTTAAATAAATTAATAAATACTTTAATTTTTATATCATAAAATGTGTTCCACACACAAAAATATAGTATATTATCATATTTATTTATGAACAGCGTGCAGCTGCATTAGCAGAGGCAACAATCAGCTTAACTTACAAGCTTCATAAACAGCATATCCTGGCTGAAGGGGGGGCAAGCCAGGGGTAGGGAGTGATGCATGCCACGTGAAGTGGAAGTGGATGCGCTTTTGTGGTGGGGTTGCATTTGATTGCGTTTCTGTCTTGGTTATAAATTTTAATTTTTTTTTGTGTGCAGTTTCAGCTTGTTTATAGAATTTGCCGCTATTTTATGAAGAATTTTTCACATTTTTCCAGTTACTTTTCTTTTTCTTCCTGTAACTATCCTGCAAAACCATAGATAGAGCTAATGGCAAGGGGATGTGCAGGGCAGGAAGTGGTGGCAGGAGTTAGGTATTCAGTATACGCGATTAATTTGCAATGAGCTGAAATTGAAGATGATTGCAGTGCATGTGATGTGCACAACAAAAATAGTTGCCAAGAAAAATCAGCCAAGGAAATCTTAAAAAAGTTTGAATAAATAGCTGAAGTCATAATTGAGGTTGAAGATTGTGTAAAAGGAATTTTCTAAGGAATAAGATTGAGGGTCAGAAACATAATTTTAAATCTCGAAAAATCATAAGAAAAATTTCATTAATATATAATTTATTTATTAATTATTATTTAACATTATTTCAGTCAAAAAAATCGTAAGAAAAATTTATTGAACTTGTCACCAAAATATAATAAATTTATTTACTGTAGACTTGTCAATTTTTTATTTCCAAAATTTATTAAAATAATTATGAAAAACATATTAAAATTGAGCTTTTGCAAAGCATTAAATAAATTCCAAATTAAATATATATTTAAATACTCAAAATCCTTAAACAAAATATATATTTACTATACAAATTCACGTTTATTTCAAACGATATAAAAATTTCAGCATTATTATCCACAATGAGTTTTTAATATCTTTCAAAGTTGCCGGAGAAAAAGAATAAACTAAATGAGTTTTGCGTTTCATTTGAAGCAAAATAAAAACAAGTCAAATAAAATTTTATTGCAAATCTTTTTGTGGGCCAGTTTCAGATGAAATTCCCCTCACTCTCCTGCTACTTGAGCCACCAGGAACTTAAGGCAAGCACAAGGACCAAACATATAAAGAAATGTAATCGCCGGCTATAAAAACAAAAGCAGCAAACAGAAAACTAATAATCGTGCGCGCCGATAAACACAGAAATTCAAGCGGGACCCCAGCAAGTCGGACATACTTATATATAGTAGAGTATAGGGGTTGTAGGCCCGAAGGAAGGGCAGAGAAAAATGCTTCATATCGCGTTGGGAAAAAAAGGCGAACTAAACGATAAAGTTAAACCGCGATAACCAGCATGACAAAGGATAATGTATAACATGCGAAAGGACATTGCCGATTAGCCGTAGCCGCCAGTTGAGGCATAAGAAATAAGCGAGAAGAGTATCCTGTTAAAGGGGGGTACGAAAAACGAAAAGAAAATGCTTACGATAGCGTGTAAAATTAAATTTTATTGTAATGCCCCCTTAGAGCCAGCGGACAAATGTGTTTTTCCAATTGGAGACTTTCATCTCAAATGTTGCGCACATTGTTTTGTAGTTTGTTTTTGTCGATGACCAAAAATTTGTAGAAGGGAAAGAAACGGTAGAAAGGTCCTTTGGACAGGGTGTAGCATTGAAGTTTTTGATGGGCTGCATTTTCATAACAGTTGGCTGAACAAATTAGTTTAGACGATTTTGCCGTAACCACAATGGTCTCTGTGGAGTTATTGAAGTGGTTGAATGAATGTGTTTTATTTGTAATATATAGAAAGAATTTTCTGAATGAATTATATTGCAATCCTGCACTTTAAAAAAATTGTTGTTTCCGTGTCAAATTTATTACAATTTCAGTTATAAAATATTTTAAATTTGATTTATCTTAAAACCTTATTAGGATTTTCTGTGCCACACTGACCGTACACACCAAATTTCCCTTAATCAATTCCAAGTTAATCGATTTCACTGTCGTTGTAGCTTTTGCAGAAATTTTTTCCTAAGCCAAAACTTTCACTAATTGCACTTTGTTAGCCAAACATCAGAAACATGATGCAAGAGCCCACTCAACATTAATTAGCCTCAATTCGAACTTTAACTCATTAATGAGGCTGGCAAACAAACTCGTCCTGGCCATAACATACCTGAGCTTAAGCCTGAATACATGTCGATGGCTAGAGCTATAGCCAATCGCAGATGCGGCTCATTCACTTGCCACTTTTTGGTCTTCTCAGTCTGCCTTGATGTACGTGTCAAATTAGCGACGTTTTAACAAGCTCAGCGCGTCCTGTGAGCCATCAGTTTGTCCCTGCTCGGGTGCTCACAGTTTTGTCCCTGTTCGGGCGCCGCCTGATGCTGTCGTCCTGCGTCTGGCGTCTGGCGTCCTGTGCTCAGCCGGCAAATCAATCACATGAAAGTGGCTAGCGCAAAAGTTTCAGAAACTACGTCAAATTGCCTACTTTTGTAAACGACGACTATGGTCGCGCTGTTGACTTTAGACGTTAGTCCTTCGCCATTCCCAAGCATGTCCTGTAGTGTGTTTTCTGTTTTTTTTTTTGGGTGGCACACTGATTGCTTTTTCATTGCATTTTGTCAGGCGCGTTGTGTCCGCTGTGTCTGTCTTGTCCCAGCCAGTCAGTCGACTGTTGTCGACAGCAAAGTTTTCTTTTGCTACCTGTGCGGCGTTTTCCAGCTCAATGGCTGAAGGATTCCACAACGGGCAGAGGTAGAAAACATATCGTCAGCAATTAAGCGCGCATTCAAACGTCTGTCTAGATTTTAGGTTTTTTTTTTATTTGTTGCCAGCGGATGCTTAAAATCAAAATGCGATTTATCAGTTTTTCTTGTTTTCTTGTTTTCCTCTTGCAGGCATTCTTTTTGGCTTCCAGAGCTTAAATTTTTGCAATTTTCTTGGTTTTATTTGAAGCGCCATTTATCAAGGCTCTGCAGCTGCTTGCTAGTTTATGACAGCTAATCCTCGCATACTATATCTTATAGATATTGCCTTAAACTTTATCTGAACACACACACACACAGAGAGTATGGCTGTCATAAATGGACAGGATCTTGGGGGGCTTTGGTTGAACTATATGCCGACTGTTGCCAGTTCGATTTGCCATTTGGCAGTTTCGTAAACGTTTTATAAATTGATTTATGTGCTTAACATGTTGCCAGTTACAGTCAGTCAGTCGCTTGGCAAACCCTCACTCCCCCCAGTCCGTCTCTTCCAATTAGATTTCGCTGCAAAATCAACAGCAAAAGTTTTCGCCGCATCGCATCCTGTAAAAGGAGAGAGACCCAAAAACCCGGCCTGGCTCGGGCCTGGCACATCAATCATCGATAAATGTCGATATGTCGGCCCATGAGGCGCGGCGCGTGTTATTCCAACGCTCTGACTTCACTTCTTGGCCTCTTTGGGCGCTTTTATTTTTATTAATAAAGCATTTGTTTTCCCATAATGAGCAACGACAGCCGCCTGTCAGGATTCCTTCTTTTTCCTGTTTTTTTCCTATTTACCATTCTCCTGTTAGCGCATAAACATTTCAGCATAGACGAAAAATCTCTCCCCAGGGCCAACTTTTTGTGTTGTGGGGAAGGAGGAGGAGGTGTGGTTCTGGCCTGTGGCAGCTTTCTCAATGGGATTCGCATAAAAAAGTGGCAACACTTTGTCAAGTTGTTATTACCAATAATATTTTTTTTTGTACTTTTCTTTTTCTTTTTTCATTTTTTTTGTTTATTTTTTTTTTTTGCTTTTGCCTACAATTTTAGCTTTGAGCGGCTTTTGGCAGTCATTTTGCGTTTGTCATGATTGATGAGCGCTTATTTTACGCATTTTGTAGCCTTTTTTTTTGTTTTTGGTGGTTCGCATTCATGGCTTTATTTTTTGTAGGTGTAAACGCTTTGTCTAGTTTAGTGTTTTTTTTTAGACAGTGCAATCTTGATAGGACCTCAGGAAAGTAATTGTGGTGTGTCTTTTCGGGTTAGTAGAAGTCTTGCATTTTTTAGAAAAACATTTTAAAATTAAAGTCTGATTTTATAGATTTTATATTTTAGAAAAGTTGTTAGTCTGGCAAATTGTAATATTTGTTTGGGTTTTATATATTTTAGTTATGTTATGAGTTCAGCAGCGGTATCAAATACATCAATTAAATTTAATTTTTTAATTGCTCTGCATTGGCAAAATTATGAATATTAAAGCGAATAAGTTTCTGAAATACTTAAAGTGCCAAAAGTGGCATTGTTGATAAAAAAAATCAGTAAATTAATTATTATCAATTATAATTATTTGAAGATCATATAAGAAGATATTTTTAGGCTGTTGAAAATAGTATTTAACTGAATTCTCTTATTTTAAATCATCATTTAAATAAATATAATGAATATTAATAAATATAAAATAAATAACAAAAAGTGGGTAATGAAAACCGTATTTTATTAATAAATAGTATTTACCTGAATTCTTTTATTTCAAATCATCATTTAAATAAATATAATGAATATTAATAAAAATAAAATAAATATAAAAAAAACCGAGGGTAATGAAAACCGTATTTTATTAATTAATAATTGCAATATTTGAAGCCAAGTAAATATTAGTAAAGGTAGATGAAAAAATATGCAAATTATTATTATTATTATATGAAGACAAAAATAAGTTAGAATTGCATATTACATTTTTGTTTTTTTGAAATATTTACCAATCTTTATATTAAATTAAGAGTTAAAATTTTATTTTATTTTTCAGTCCGCAAAATTGTCAAAATTTAAAAAAAATTGCTTAAGCACTTGAGTGGCAATAAGTTCCCTTCCTAATTTGATGATGAAAATTAAATGACAAGAATTTTTAGCACTTCCACTCTCTATATTACTCTATATTACTAAGCTTTTTTATTCTCACTACACCAAAATGTCATTGCCATTAAATGAGCCTGAAAATTACTTTTAGGCTACGTAGACACACACACATACCCTCTCTCTCCTACATTTTTCTCGCATTCAGCTAATCAAATTTGATTTGCGTTTAGCGGCAAAATAAAAATAAAAAAAAAATGTTAAAATGTTAAAATTTTGTTGTCTGCCTGCGTTTTAGGCAACATAACGACAACATTTGCAAACAAAGTGGCGTCTGTCAGCGACATAAATTCAATAAAAATATTTACAAGCATTAACACGCGTTCAGGGCGTAAAATGTTACTCAAACTCACAAAAATCTTTTTAGCCACAAAACGAGAAAATATTGACAGCAAAATGGCGCGTAAGCATAAATAGTGTGGGTGATATAGGCAGGGGGGCAGGAAGGGGAGCGGGTGTCAGGTGGTTGCACAGACAGAGGGTTGACAGAGTGTTACCCACTTCAATGCCAATGCCAATGCCAATGAAATTTGCCACATTTTGCATATAAGGAGGAGGGTAAAAAAAAATACTCTACAGAAACATCAGCACACCCTCAACAAGGATGAAAATGAGCATGAGAATGGGAGCAAAAGGACGAGAAAATGTTGACGATGGTACGCACCATGTGCGAGTGTCGTAAAATTCATGCAACATTTTTTTTGGCAATTTTTCCGAGGGTTTTTTTTTTGCCATTTTTATTATATCAAAACTAATGGCAAAAATATTATCACGCGCCATTTTTCGTGGCAATTTCACGCATACGAGCGCTAATTTATTTGAAGCACTGTACTCATACTTACATCGCACACTAAGGTAATAGCCAATCGAGGAATATTGAAAGTTCAGATGCCGTGATGTGCACTTGTACCAGCCGGAATGTTCCCTTCTAATGGATGTAAAGTTGAGGAAACCGTCGCCCGTTTGCGGCACCTGTAAAAATTGTATAAGAAGATTCAAAGATTCAGTCTAAAGGGAGTTTTTTTTTTTGGTGAAGTTTGGGTAAAATGAGTTTTTGGGTTCTTATGCGTAAACAATTTTTGGTAATTAAGGCAAGGCAAATAGTTGGTCCAAGAACTTTTTCGCGACAACTGCACGAAAATCCATTTAAAACTTGCTCCTTGCAACACAAGAATCACAAAGCGTACCGAACATCTCGGAGACTGTGTCCTGGTATGGGCCTATGTATGCATAAGTTTTGTATAAGACTTACCGGCGTGTCACCGTCGTCCTTCTGCCAGCGTGGCGTACTCGGAGGATTCGAGTCGACGTCGCATTTGAGGCTAACTTCGATGCCCTCGCGCAGCGGATAACCAAAGCCAGGTGTACGCGAGATTGCAAATGAGGGTGTATCTGCAAAAAAGGATTAAAAGGAGAGATTGTGAGTAGGGGGGGATATAGTTAAGAATAGGTATAATACACAGATACTATGATAAGATTTTCGGGTTAGTTATTTTCCATGCTATCTGCAATTTCTTGTCTTGTCTCTGCTGCCGTCTACAGTCTACAGTCTACACTGTCTGCTTGTCTACTGTCGCCTGGCGACTTGTGGCAACATCTACAGAATAGTTTTTTAATTAAAAAATTACAACACAAAAATAAACGCCAGGCGTTGCAAACTTTTATAATTAAACTAAATGCAAATGTGTGTTTGACTTTCTGATGCTCTTCAACAGCAGCAAAACTAACGGACTGTTTGTTGTCTGTGGTACCAAAAAAATACATCTTGGCACATTTCAAATATTCGGTCAACATTTTTGGGTTTAAGTGACAAAAGTTTTAAATTATATAAAAACCTTTGAAAAAGATATAAAATATTTACGTATCTCTTCAGTTAAAAAAAAAACATAATAAGTTATAGAAATAAGTATTGTCAATATATTGTCAATAATATCGTAAGGTTTAACTTCAATATATGACTAAGATAGAAATACTAGCTATTAAAATAAATAAATAAAAATAAAATAATTGAAGGCACTTTTATTAGCATCAAAGGTTAGTTTTTGTTGGCTTGGAACTTTTATATTTATGTAGTTAATTTAATGTAAATTAAATAAAAAAAACTATAACTATAAATTATTTATTATTAATTATTATAATTATGAATGAAAACATCAATAAAATTGACAAAAAAAACTCTAATTTTTAACCCAAAAATTAAACTTAGATTATTAGAATTAAATATGAATTTAATTTTTATAAATTTATTTTTCATTTTCATAATTTTTATATTTTAACTATTTTTATAGCAATTGATAATGAAAATTATTTGTTAACTTTTATTTTAAATGATACCAAAAAAATGTTTTATTTAAATTTGTATTTTAAAAGTTAAAAATGCATATATTTAACTCAGTTTACAGGAACATTAATATTATTATTTTAACAACACCAATGGAACGGAATTTTGATTAATATCAATTTTGCATATTTTTATGTCTACTTTCGAAACACGCAGCTTGGTTTAAAAAATATTCAAAATCAATTTATATTTTTAATTTACTTGTATTTCAAATTGCTAAAAATTTATTAATATTCCAAGTAGCTTACACGTTTTATTTGATAGTTTTATTAGCTTTAATATTATCAATAATAATTTAAAAAAAAATCTAAATAACAGAACTATTAAAGCGAGAAAAAATGTAACAAAAAATCAATTATAAAATTGTTTTGTTTCTTATTTACATTTATTAAATTTTTTACCATTTAACTAAGAACAATTTGCTCTAGGATACTTTTAATAAATTTCCCTTTTCAATATTTTTCAACAATATTTTATTTTTACTCAAGCAAAAACAATTTTACAGCCACATTTCAGGCATTTATTCAAGCCATCATTTATTTGTCCTTGCAATTCTAATGTTACATGCGGGTAATCAAAATCATTTGTGAAATTGATCTGCCATTAAATATAACTACATTTCAGTGTCAATCAGAAAAAGCCATTGAATGTGCATATCAAAAAGCTATAGACAAAAATGCAAAATTCCAAATATAAATGTGGGCTGAACCGAAAGTGACACGCCCATATATAGTCCTTTCCCTATCTACAGTTGCATTCAATGCATATTCATACGCATAAATCAAATGTTTTTTAATTAGTATTAGACAGACGTTTTGCATTGCCCAAAAAATATGGTATGCAACAAAATCAGAGCGTATCCATTGATTTCAATCTTTTTGAAATTTTTCGATTTTTTCGCCTTTTTTTTTGGTTTTATTTCTGTGCCTTTTGTGGACTTTTGTAACTAATACAATTTGATTATGCAGGGCAAATGAAATTTGTTTGTCGGTTGTTTGCCAAACTATTCAATAGACATTCGTCTGAGTGTGTGTGTGGGTGTTTGGGTGTTTGGTTGTGTGTAGGCGTAACAGGCAGACAGACGGCAGTTGTCAGACAACTACTCACATACATATATAAATATATGTATCTATGCATGAAAGTATCTCGTTCTCTGTGGACAGTCAACGACGCCCGTTGGCCTTTTATGCGGCTAACCGAGCAGCTGGGGGGCGGAAACACACTCACAGGACCTTGTCTAGCTGCTCGTCCTGGGCATCGTCTATCTATCAATTTGTTTTGTGGGTGGTGTGGGCGACTCAAAAAGGGATACAAAAATTTTAGTACTTGATCTAACCGGGTATTTTTAAAGAGCGAACAAGATGTGGCTTCTGAAAAGCAATTTCTGCTCAAATTCGCATTTTAAATTTTTTCTAAAGTAAACAAGTTTAAGGTTATTAATAAAATAATTTAAATGTATATACTTTCAATTTCTAACATACTTATTAAATAAATACAGCTCAAACATAGCCAAAACTTTAAAAAACAAAAGTTTTCAATTGTCAAAAAAATTGCTACACATTTTTATATAGATTTTAAACACAATTGGAATTGAGAACAATTTAAATTCCTGTCTTAAATCTCAAAACTGAATTCAATTCATCTCAAGCTTAATTCATAAATTTTACATATTTATTATTTATTTATATACTGCAGTTTCAATAAACTATATGCTAATTCCATAAATACAGCGAAAACTTTTAAAATCCATTTTTAAATAGAAAAAATTTTGCTAAAAATTTTTATATAAATTTCAAACGCAATTGAAATTTAGAACATTAAAAACAATTTGAATTCCTGTCTTAAATCTCAAAACTGAATTCAATTCATCTCAAGCTGAATTCATAAATTTTACATATTTAATTTGCAATGTACTTTCAATATATTATATGCCAATTCCATAAATACAGCCAAAACTTTTAAAAACCAATTTTTTTTAATGGTCAAAAAATTGCTACACATTTTTATATAAATTTCAAACGCAATTGAAATTGAAAACATTAAAAACAATTTAAATTCCATTCTTAAATCACAAAACTAAATTCATAAATTTTATATATATTTAATTTGTGAAACTCTGCTTAAATTGTTAAAAAGCATTTATGCATTTTGTTCTGCCTCGTTTTTCTTGTACAATTGATGTCCTTGATTTGCCTGTCAACTGTCTGCATAAAAATGTAAAATTAAAAGCAACAATAACAACAAGAACAACAATAATAATAATAATAACAACTACAAACACAACAATACTCAACTGTCTGAGCAAAGTGCTTTCATGTGTGTGCATTTTAATTTATACAACCGTAACAAACAATAACGGGGGGGAAATAAAGTTGGGGGGCAGGGATTTTGGATTGGGGATTGGGGATTGAGGATTGGGATTGGGGCATCAGGAACTGTTCTCTCAGTTGTTCTTTGTTGTAAAATGTTGTGGTTGGGCCCATGTTTGTGAAGTTGTTGCCTGTTTTTATTATTGTTGTAGGCCTTTTGCTGTTGTTATTGCGGTTTTTGCAATTTTCATGCCTGGCCAAAGCTCACACACACACACACACACATATACACATAGAATGTAGGTAGTTTTCCATTTCCATTTCCATTCGTCATTCCCACAGACTTATTCATGCAAATCCCGCACGGCTTTTCTATATTTTCCAATCATTTTCATGGTGCAGCTCTCTACCTTGGCATTTTGTCATGGCATTATGCGGCTTGACGGGCATTAATAAAGCAAATAACTGTGGCACTTTGTTCTATACCAATGTTGATCCTGGCCAACCGTCCATCCGCCTCAACCTTTCGCATTCGCCTACCAATTTCAACACGTGTCTGCGGCTTTGTTACTGCCAATTAGTGCGAGTCCTTCTAATTGCTCCTGGGATTCTGCCATTGATTTTTGCCAGCCAATTGCCAGCTGAAATGGATGGCGACATTTGGTTTTTTTTTCCCTTTTTTTTTGGTTTGATTTTTGTGGTTTGAAGTAAGTCACGTGTATGCTGTCGTCTAACCTCTAAGTCCTTGCAACTGACTTCTTCAGGTTTATGAGTGTGTAACAACTATAATCCATCAAATACATGCCGTTGCTGTATAATGCCAAGTTACAGTGAGTGTGCATAGTATGCAGACCAATTAAATAAATTTGCCATTAGTGCGCAACAGACAGTTGTGTAAATATTGTGCTTTGATTAACAGAATTGACAAAGAAATTTTGTTTTTAATTTACTTAAATAAAAGATTGAAAATTCGTTCTCAATTTATTAAAATTTAACTATTAAAATTATCTTTTAAATAAAAGAATAAAAATCCATCTTCAATATATAAAAATTAATCTATTAAAATAAACTACTAAATTTCCTATCCAATTAACAAATATTTAACGCTACCTAATTTATTTCTTAAGTTCCTGATATTGGTACTACAAAATCCTGTTTATAATCAAAAAATTGTGCATATATTTTTTTTAGAATAAAATTAATAAAAAAATAGGTTAACTAAATTTGAATTGAATCTTTGAATAATTTCAGACTTAAATTATATTTTTCTACAAATATATTGTTATGCTTTGGACAATAATATTAACAAAAATTAAAATATTTATAAATATTTTTTTTAATATTCCTTAAAGATATTTTGATGCATCAATCAATCCATAGTAGCTGTACCTCAATTCATGTTTAATATGAATTAATTACTTTATTTTTCTTTAAATATTTATATTGATCTAAGTACTTTGTACAATAAAATAAAAAATTATTAAAATGTTTATATATATCCATTAAATATTTTATCATATTTTCCTACAAATATATTAATATAATCAGTACAAAATAATATTTAAATATTTATAAATATCTATTAAATATTTCTTAAAGATATTTTGATGCTTCAATCTATCCTTAATAGCTGTACCTCAATCCATATTTTATATGAATTAATTAATTTATTTTTCTACAAATATATTGACATACTTTGTTCAATGAAATAAAATATTATTAAAATTTTTATAAATATCAATTAAATATTTTATCATATTTTCCTATTCCCATATTTATAAATATCTATTAAATATGCCTTAAAAATATTTTGCTGCATCAATCAATTCTTAATAACTGTACCTCAGTCCCCATTCAAGATGACTTAATTAAAAACTTAATCAAAGGCTTTGCGCACATTTTTCTCTATCGCAATTGGCATGTTTATTTGTGTTATTTTTTTCCTATTTTTATGTCCTTCTTATAAAGTTGCCGAGTCCTGCACTGTCCCAGTGCAATTTTTTTTTCTATTTGTTTTTATTTTTCCACTGCTGCACTTTCCATTTATATAATTTCACCTTGTGCTTTCTTTTACTTGTGCAGCTGCATATTATTTTTTCTGCACTGTTGTTTTCCATTTGCCCCCTGCCCCTTTGCACCGCTGTTTACCCCTAACACCAGCCCCTAAGTCACCCCGCAGCACCCTTTGATTGTAGACTGGGCGGCACAGTACAGGCTGCGTGTGCCTCGTGGCGTGTGTTAACTTTAGCAATTTAACTTTTTAATCAACATTTGCTTTTTGGTTTTCACTTTTACTTGCCACACACTTGGCCCCCGTGCCACTTGCCCCAACTGCATCACTCTCGCTATCGCTCTCTGTGTTAATTAAGCAAGGTGCGTTTCTCGTGTCGTGTTTGGCTTTTATTAAAAAGTTTTCCTTTTTTTTTCAACATTTCAACATTTAAATATGATTGCAAATAGGTGACTTACTCACCTGACTGAAAAGCGGAATGAGACTGACTAATTGACTCTCTAATTACGCACATGTAGATATTGCAATTATATTTTTGAAATTACTTGGATATTTCATATTAAATAATCAGATTTGTTCTCATTTTTGATAACAATGAAATCATGTCAAATTAAGCTGATTATTTATTTGAATTTTAATTATCTATAAATGTCTGAGTTTGAAAATAATAAAAATAATGAAAATAATAAATTTTATTTGGAGTAAGATGTATTTTAAATGAAAAATGAGAAATAAAAACAGAGGCTTTAAAAATAATAATAAATTAAATTAGTTAATATTTTCTTGGAAATATTTTTAAAAGAATTACTTTAAAAAAACATATAAAATTTGTTAAAGAAAATTTCATCAAAAAAGAAATTGTTATAAATTATAATTAAATTCAAAAATTTGTTACAGAAAATTTCATCAAAAAAAAAATAAATTACAAAAATTTATAATTAAATTCATCTAAGATTTTCTTGCAAATATTACCAAAACAAATACTAAAAAATAATAATAAAATGTTTAAAAGAATATTTCAGCAATAAATAAAATATTATAATATATTATAATTAAATTCAGATATTTTTTCCTGGGATATTTTTTTAAACCAATTGGAAAAAACTTATAAATTATTTTAAAACAATATTTCAATAAAAGACACATGAACATCTTAATTTCAATTTAATTGAATTAATGGCCAAGAAAGCAAAGAAGATGGGCAGGAAATTCTGAGGGCTCATTAAGGCCAAGAATTTTAATAAAATAAATGGGTATTATTATGTTAATAAAATATATAATTATTATATATTATTATATAATTATTAACTACATAATTTTTCAAATTAAATTAATTAAAAATAAAATGTTCTCTCTGATGCAGCTCTGTTTTAAATATATCAAATTTCCCTCCAAGTTCAAGTCTTATTAAAGTTTAAAAAAAAGAAGAACTATCTGCATTTCAAGTTACATATATTCCAATTAAACATAAATTTAAAACTTACACTGCACATCCAGGAGTAGAGAGGCATTTTGTCGTATTTTCAGCGTTGGATGTTCCATGACGCATAAAATTCGGGCATTATGATGAGCCCTGTAGACGGCGGGCAGACGAGCGTCACTTTTGGCACCGCTGTTGATTTTGTAGCCAATCTTATCCTGTAGACAGACAGACAGAGAGAGAGAAGGTTAAGGAACTGTATCATAAAAAATTCCATTTTGAATTGAAGGCTTAGGACCGGGACAAATTGGGCGAAATGACAAGGCAGCAGCCAATTAGTCGCAGCCTTGTTATCAGCGCGACATCATTAATTTAAATTAAAGCTTAAAGGGCAAGTTCAACGCCCGCTGCCCCCACCGAAACTCTCTGCCTTGACATGCAAATTTTGTTGGCACAGTTTTCAATCAATCATCCGGCTTTGTTGTAGATGGGGCGTACCAGAGACCAAACACGCAAATTTGTGGCATTTAAGGTCTATGACAAACAAACACAACAAAAACACATAAACACACACACACACACACACACACACACACTCCCATATACACTTAACACTCAAGTCGACAATTTCAATGTGTTTGACAGGTGGCTGTGGGTGGCTTTTGGGTGGCTTTTGGGTGGTTTCTTGGCCCATCTTATGCAATACGCTGCTTGACCAAAATGTCTCTCCTTTTCATTATGCTCGAGTGCAGGACAAACAAATTTGTCGTAACCGCAGCCGGAGATCCGTTGTTTGAGCCGTATACCAGAAAAGCCGCCGTTATCCACACTTAATGTGTTTGCTGTCTGTCTCCACACACCCACACCCTCCCCGCCACACACCCTCTTTGCCACTCTGTCTGTCTGCATAGCTTGCGGTTGCGACTGGTTTGCATTAAGACAACAATACAATATGTCAAAGTGTCAGGCTAAAACCCCATCGTCAGCCATTGAATCCCATCAGACATATACCTTCTCGGTCTTGATCTCCTCCAGTTCCAACACCTCGGCGGATACCTTCTGGGCATGACGATCCACGCCAGGACTGAGCAGCACCTCCCAGGTGAGTGTGGGTCGCGGATTGCCACCCTCACTGACACAGGCCAAGTTCAGCTCCGAGTTCTCCTTGACAGGCACAAAGATATTGCCAGCATCCAAGCGACGTGAATCAATTAATAAATACGGCGCCTTTGGACGATCTGTGAAGAAAGAAAATATTGTTTATTTATTTATTTATTTATTTATTTATTTATTTATTTATTTATTTATTTATTTATTTATTTACAAAATTAAACCTACCATAAGTACTAAGCCTAATAAGAATTTTACAATTACTAGCGAAAGACCTAGACTCAAGAAATTATTTATTACGTTTAATTTATTAGATGATTTTAGATATATGGTTAACTAAAATATATAAAAAATAATTGAAAAATCTGTTCTTATTTTCTTTTTAAATAATTTATATATATTTTATAATTTTTTCCAAATATTAGTGAAGTTGAACGTATTTCACAAATTATTACATTTTTTTTATTAAATATATATTTATTTATTCGAAATTTTTCTAATATTTAACGAACACAAATGCGTGTGAAAATATTAGGTAAATATTTGCTATAAACAGAATTTATGACTGTAAAATGAAAATAGTTTATTTTGAATTCCAATTCTAAAAAGAATTATAAAATAATTTTAATTTAATAGTATTAAAGAAAATCTTAGGTTCTTTTTAAATATATTTTATGGTACTTGAAATTTTCCAAATATGTAGAAATAGAATTAATCGCATTAATAGAAAAATAATTTATTTTTGTATACAAATTCTAAATAAAAGAAAAAAAGCACTTTATTTTAAACGCATTTAAATAAATCTGTCGATATTTATTAGATATATATTTTTGCATTTGAAATTTTAAAAAAATGTTAAGAAAATATTAGCACTAAATTTTTGTTTAAAACAGAATTGATGGCAATAAACGAAAAATACTTTTTTTGGAAAAAACTTTAATTAAAACTAAAAAAGCACTTTATTTTAAAAGCATTTAATAAAATCTTTTTTATTTAAAAAATATATATTTTTGCATTTAAAATTTTTAAAATATTAAAAAAAAAAATAAGGGCTAAATTTTTGTTTAAAACAGAATTGATTACAATGAAAAGAAAATACTTTATTTATTCATTTCAGTATAAAAAAAATTGTATCTAAGAAACTACTGGAAGGAATACCTATTATTATTTATATTTTGGTTTGTATCAATAAATCTATTTAAGAACACCTTATTTTTAAATTTTTCTTTATATAAAAGTTAAAAGATTTCAATATTAAAAAATGTTTATAAAAATATGAACAAATTTACATTAGCAAAATTTATATAATATCTGTTAAATCTCTAAATAAGCCTGCAGCACAAGGTGTTTATTGACTTTAAACATATTATTCCCAAAGTTTTCTATTGCTCTTATGTTTGTGGGCTTTCGACTAACATCTAAAAGAAAGTTTTCTCAAATAGCTTTGAAAAAGAAATATAATCAGCTGAAACTATATAAGGCTTATAGCATCTAAAAACAAGAGCGTGAAATAGGCAACATTTGCTAAAAATTGCGACGCACAAAAGCCTTGCCACAGTTTTTGTCATTTGCAGCTAGCTTAATGTGCACACAACTGTACCTGAGCATCAACTAATAGGTAAAGTTTCATTCTATATATATATTTTTTTTTTGTGGGCAGAAAGTCTTTCTCTTTGGACTTGGCTCATTGCCTGCTGCACGTACTGTTTGCTACAGCTAATTTCGCAAATGTAACGACCTTTTTAATATTTGTCTAAACTTTTATATATATATTCTGTTCAGGCGTTGTTGCCACTTTTGTTACTCACCCAGGACGACCAACTTGACGGGCCGAGCATTCTCTGTATAGCGTCGAGTATTCTCTGCCTCACATTGCCATTTGCCATCATCCTCCAGCATGACATTGGTGATGGTTAGCGCTCCATTAGCCTCCTTGATGAAGCGATAGTCGGTGACGCGGGATGTGCGGTCCATGGCATGCACCACCTGGATAGAGAGAGATAAATAGAGAGAGAGAGGGTATGGATGAGAAGTTGCAAGTTAAACTAGTTAGTAAAGAGATCTTTGGCAAGTTATCGCATTAAAAGTAATGTCACTTCAAGTCACAAAAATTATGCAAAATGCCGGCTTTAACTTTTAATGCAGCAGCATTAAATGCACATAAATTTGGTTGTTAAATGCAATGCCATACTATCTTTATCATTATATGTAGTATAAAACAATTGCTTTTATTTCGCGTGTAATGTTTTAATATGCCAGCGACTGCGCTTCTGCCAGGCAACATTTTATTACATTTCATTTTTGTGAAACAAACAAAAATAATGACAATTTAAATGCGTCTGTTGTCCCAAAACCCACTGAGAGCTGTTACTCTACGCTTAATGTGGCAACAATGAACTGCGGCTGGCTTAAAAATGATAAAATAAAGTGAAAGATGAGTTAACAGCAAGTGACGACGATTAAATACTCTTGCAACTAATTTAAGTAACTTTTTTGGCAATTAAATTAAATTATTGAAGTTCTTCATAAGAATAATCAATTCTGGATAAATCATTTCAATGAAAACTGTTTGATAAACAAATTTATTCACATCAGACTATAGTTTGGCAATTGTGAGTTTAATTAAAATATTTTTAAAAACCTTTAAAATGCTCTTATAAGTACTGCAAGTTTTAACAATTATTTCTATATGATTCAACCGATTTTAATTAAATTTAACAGTCTTAAAAGTAAAACGAAGTTTTGATTTAGAAAGTTTGAATAAAAACAGAAATATTTATCATACAAGAAATCATTTTATTAAGCTGCTCAATCCTCCATTAAATATATGATAAAGTGGAAAGATTTGGCCAGTTCCGATATATATATATTCCGCAGAGGAATATTGAAAAATCTGTGCCAAATTTCAGCTTATACTTAAAGATTCCTTTTAATAAAATAAACAGATAAACAAATAAAAAAGCTAGATCTCCCTATTATCCCGGTCAGAAATTAAAGGAAATAATTCCCCACCTTCAATACAATAAACAAGTTATAGAAAAAAATTAAAATACCCTTTGCAAGGGTATACAAATAAAACAAATGTGGCCAATAGTTGTTGGCCAGCTTTCTGCCTGTTTCTGTTCTGGCTTAATGCTTACGAAAATTTATGTGCACATTCAAATGCTGTACAAAAATATGAAAAATTTACAGATATTCAGTAAATGTGCCGCAGGCTTAATGAGACAACGCTGGCCAATGTTGGTTTTTTTTTTGTTTTTATAAATCATAAATAATTTTAATTGCATTTAATACACAGACGCTTAACTTCTGGAAGCGTATTAAGTTGTCGTAAATACTCGTAAGTCTTTGAGCACATAAGATATGTTGTAATCCCTATAAAAATGTATATGAGAAAAATAAGTTGATTTTTATTTGTCTATAGACGAACAAACTTTACTGAGAGATATAAATATATTAAAATGGTATTTATTATTGTGATAAGATTAAGCTGTTAATATACAGGCAGGATTTAGACGAGTCAAACCTCTAGTTATTAATTTATTTATTTATATTATTATATCTTGGAATTAATTGTTAATTTCATAAGAATATTATAGACATAAGAACAACGGCCTTTAGGCTGCCAATTTAATTTAAATATTTCAAAAAATGCTTTCTTAAACGTCTTTAAAATAATAAAACTCAAAAGTTAAACACATTAGGAAAGGAAATTAAATTGTTTCAAATTTCTACCCAAAATAATACATTTTTTGACTAAAATACGCCTCGTAATTTAATTCAACTGTAAGTGTTTAATATATTAAATAGTCCACAATATAATTCACATAAATTGAATAAAATCTTAAATCAAATAATAACAAAATTGGAGGGAAATAATTTTAATTCTATCTTGTATTAAAAAGATATTTTTTTAAAAGTTTTTTTAAAGGAAAAGTTGTCAAATTTGAATAATATTTCGAGGATATATACTATTTCTCTAAATGATCAGTAAAGCTGAGAAATTACCCAAACAAAAAGGTAAAAACACAGTCTATAAATATGAAATATAAAAAGACTTGTGATATTCAATATGCTGTAAAAATAACTGAACAACAATGCACAGAATTAGATTAATTAGATTAAATAATATTAGTTTTAAAAGCTCTGAAGAAACTCAACCAAAATGATACAGCTTTCGATAGATAGCAGCTCAGTTAAATATCCAAAATATACATGAATACAAAAAACCCAAAATAAAAATAATTTCATAAATAAAATAAAACTAAAATTGTTATACTAACGACTGCTGTAAATTTTGCACATAATGCGCTTGGCATTTGTGCCAAAAAAAAAAAAAAAAAAAAAATTTAAATAAAAATAAAAACCAAATCAGCATATAGGGTATGAGATATATACTATTTATAAACAAAAATATTTGTATGCTATGGCGCTTCCGTTTCCGTTGCGTGGCGCAGTTTTCAATTTTTGGTTAGTGCCGTTTATGATTTTTGTATACATTTTTGAAATGCAGTGCAAATATTTATGCGTGCATGCATTTTTAGCAATTTTTTTCTTGCTGACTTGGCAGCATACAAATGTGTATCTGTGTGAGTGTCCGATTGCTTGTGTATGTGTGTTTGTGTGTGTCCACTTCCGTTGAGCATTTGCCGCAGTCGCCGCAACGGCCATTGCAGAAATTTATTAACCAGCGGCCGACGGTCGACATCCTTGCAACTGGCAAACTGGCAGCTGGATTTTCAGGCTGTGCAACGGCGCATTCAGTTGGAAATTTATGAGGTAACATGGCACAGAGAGATGCCAGTTTGGCAGATACACACACACACAACGGACACACAACACACCTGCAGAGAAAGATTTTGGTTTGCCAACATCGCCGCTAGACAAAAGCGTTAAATGAGCGTGGCAAATCCTTGTTTACAGCGTCGAGCGGCTAGCGGATTACACGCTCGATTGTTTTGGGCCCCAAATGCCTATACATGAACATGGCCAGGGCCCAGAACCAGACCCAAAACCCACAAGCCAACAATCGACAATGCCAAAACCCGATCCAGAACTCGGTTCCGTGTTGGCCAGCCATTGTTGGCCGTTAAATCTCACGCATACTTTTAGCCTGACTGTGATCTGTTTTCTGGTAATTATGATTTTTCGCCATTTTGTTTGTATTTTTAATACACTGTTAGTTGAGAGAGTATTCCAGTTTTATGCAAGACAGGTCTGTCTGTTGACACTTTGTATAACTAGAGTAAAAAGTAAATTTTGTTTTCACACAAAATAAAATATGAATCCATTTTGAGAACATCTCAATCCCATTAATATAATAGAATAAATCCATTAAATAATGCAACTGCAACTGTTTCCAATTGACAAACAGAGTATTGTACAGTCCATAACTTTTAACAGCATTACACATTTTTCATCTTTCATCTTTCATCTTTCATTTTGCATTTTTTTATTTCGTTCATGTTTTTTTCGTGCGTCCTGCAGCTGCCTCAATTCGCATAAATTGTTGCATATTTGAAGGCGCATTTGAGTTTTACATGCGCATAACTTTGCATAATTTTTGGTTAGTTGTTATCCGAATCGCTTGAATCGTGTATTGTAGTTTTTGACATGGCCAAAACGGCAACAACAACAACTTTTGTATTTTTGGTGGGCCATAATACATTGTATTTTCTAATTGCATTGTTTTAATATTTTTGGCAATTTGCGATTTACATTTAATTCTGCCGTGCGGAATGCGCATTTTGCATTTCGTTTTCTCCGCACCGCTTAACAAATATTTATGTGCGAATTATAATGCAAATTTTTTTGGCTAACTAGTTAGATGATTTAATTATTTTATTTTGAGTATGATTATGCAAAATGTTTTACATAACAAGTTTTGTTCACATATTATAAATTGTGCGCACGAAATATAATTTTGTTGAAAGTCCTATTTCAATTTGCCTAAATTGTCAATTTTAAAATTTAGATTTTATTTCGTATTTTGGAAAATTTTAATTATTTTATATGTCGGACTTTAAGTTTGATTGAAATTTAATATTAAAACAGTTTTGTAAATTTTATAAATATTTTATTTTGTTAATCATTTCCTAATGATTATATTAGCTTAATTGTGAAATAAATATTGGTAGCTTTATTAAGATATTTGAATAAAAAAAATACTGTTTGAATTAAAATATATAAAATCTGTATTTGTGTTAAAAAATTAACTTTATTTGTATTTTTTTTTTAAGTTTGAACTTCCAAATTTCAGACTAGAAAAAAAGGAAGTTTAAACTTAAAAAAAAATACAAAAAAAAGTAAATTTTTAAACACAAATAAAATAAGTAAAAATCCAAATTTCAGACTAGAAAAAAAAAGGATTTTTATTTATTTGATTTTTATGCAAATGAACGTTATTTTGATTTCGCAAAATTCACATCGCATGGATTGGCATTTAAGCTGAAACTCTTTTTATTTTATTAAGTAAATTCCAATTCTTTTCACAAATTTTGTGCATTGAAAGTTTCTCACACAAGTAAAAAATTTTCATTGGAATTTTGATTTTAAACAATTTTAAACATATAGTAAATAATAGTTCTTCTTAAAATACATTTGAAGCCTTGTCAAAGGCTTTATATTGAATGGGAAAAATTTAACTTTTCATACATTTAATTCAGGATTTAATTTAACGAAGTTCTAACAAAAATATTAATTTAAATAACTCAAAAATAAATTTCTCTAAACAGTTTTCTTCAATTAAAACCAAATAAATTGCCCTCACGCTGCCTTCTTCAATTATAACCAATTTTTTTTAACTCAAAATTTAGCTAAGAACACCCTGTCTGAAGAACAAGAAAATGCCTTTAAAAAAAATGTCACCCTATATGTATGTCTGTTCTGTTACTTGGAATTGCAAAAATCTTGTCAGCAAACATTACTCGCTGCCTGTAGATGTCTCTGCTGCTGCTGCTGCTGCTGCTGCTGTTGTTGGCACAAAGCTACTAACTTGAAATTGCTTTCGGCAAATATATTAGCCTCTTGATAATTTTCAACAATAAATTCTTTGGCACACACAAATATACACACACACACATACACTCAAAGTAGCTTCATCGCTGGGGAGTCGAATGTGCAGCATTGTGCAGCGCTCCAGAAAGTACAACAAAAGTCGCTCATGTTGCAAGCTGTCAGTGCAACACTTGTCGCATGTCATTGCCGCAGTTGCAGTTGCAAGTAGTAGATGTGTGTGTGGGCAAGGGGCAGGGTGGTCTTAGAGGCTATGTTTGTTAGAGATTCTTGCTGCAGACAGCGAACAAGACGAAAGTCAGCGAAACAACAGCTAAAATGCAATTGCAAATGTTGATTGTGGGCGCTTTAGGGTAAGCGCGGGGATGAGCAGAGTGAGAGGGGTGAACAGATGGAGCGGGGGTGAACAGAGTGAGAGGGGGTAAACAGAGGGAGCGGTGGTAAGCAGAAGAAGCGGGAGTGAACAGTGTGAGCGGGTTGTCAGTGATAATGATAAAATATATTTGCTAAGCCAGAGCATAGAAGACAAAAAAAAATAAAAATTATATTTCAAATGCTCTATAATAAAATCAAAATAATATTTTAATTGTACTCTTTTAAAATATTTTTGTTATTTAAATGAGGCAATCTTCAAAATTCGATTTTTCATATTAATATTGTTAAAGTAAATCGCAAACTTCTAACACTGTAAGAAGTGGTAAAAAATAATTAAACTATTATAAAAAAAAATTTAACTATTATTGTAATTTGTTTCAGAAATTCTTAAAGTTAATTTGCTAACTTTGAAGGCCTTTCATTTTATTTTAAATATTTTTGATATATATTTATATTTTAAGTAACTTTTCATATTTTAAATATTTTGTATATTTTTGTTAAATATTTATTTATTAAATGATTTTCTGTGTTTTAAATATTTTTTTTATTTTAAGTGACTTTTCAATTTATTTCAAGTGTGTTTGTTAAATATTTATTTATTAAGTGATTTTCTGTTCCTTAAATATTTTATAATTTATTTTATACTGCTTTACTTTCTTTACCTTCATATTGCGACTTACAAAATTACATTTTTAAATTAATTTATATATGAACACTCTAGGAATTAATATATATTAAATATGGTGTTGACGTTTATTTATTATTTATTATTTTTATTTTATATTATTTATATTTTATTATTTATTTATTATTTTCAATCACTTTTTTTATGTGCTCAAGTTATACTCTGGCTTGCAAATTAATAATTATATTTCTCTTTCTATTTGCAATTAATTTGAATTTAATTTAAAAAGTTCTGAATATTTTCAGCTTTAATTCGTTTTCATTACTTGTTTTCCTGCTGTTTTAGAATATTTGTAATGATCGATGCTTCATTTACTTTAATATAATTTAAAATATATTTAATTAAGTAACTTACAAAAGTCTGTTTATCTAACATTTAATTTAATACAACTCATTAAACTCCATTGCTTTTTGCTTTATTTTGAAGAGCATTCTAATTGCGGTGTTGCACTTGATAATGGTGCTCATCTTGCAACTGGCAACGTCAGCTCTACTCTAACTTATACAGACACTGCCTCACATTGTTGCCGCATCATTGTTGTAATTGCAGAACCCCCCATCCCCCTCTCCACTTCACTCTTACCCCTTGCCCACTTTATCAACCGCCAGCACACTTAATCTGCTGCATGTGCTCTCTTCATGTCTTTTGCTTGCACATGGCTGGCTTTTGTTTTAACACAACTAATACAATTGCACCATGGGGAAATGCATCCTCTGCAACTGCTGTTGCCTCTGCTGCTGCTGCTGTTGAAGCTTCGAGCAACATCTCGGCGGCGTTGATTTCATTTGCCAGCGGCAGAGGATGCAGCGAGAGGCATTCCCCGGCTACAGCCGACATTGTTACTAACTTAATAAACTTGTCAAAGGTACAAAGTAAGCGGCGTGTTAGCAACTTGTGTTCTGCCACGCCCCCTCCCATCGGCAACATCTCTCTTGGCTGCAGGCAGCGCGTATTGCAACGCATTGTTGCTGATTTTCATTTGGGGATTTGCCCCGCTTTAGCGTCTGAGTGATTAATTTCTTGGCTTGATGTGATTTACTTGCAACTGCTGCACCACCATTGGGCCATCAGCCCAACAGCACCGCTCTATTAATGTCCTGTATTAAGTTTTGCCCTGCGTCGCCTAATTGACTAATAGAGGCTTAGTGCGGCTTTTGACAGGACGAACCCTTTGAGATTTATGCGGACTATGCGGTTGCTGCAGCACAAATAAAATAAAAAAAAGAAATATAAAAAAAATAGCTAGAAAATTTCTTTGGCTCAAGTTAAAAGTCTGTTGACCTTAAACCTGAGCCCTGACAGCAATACGCCAACAATGTGGCAATAAATAAGTTGCAGGCAGCAGCTAAAGTGCCACAAAGTATGCAACATTGGCCATACGGCAAAAGCGACAACCATAAAAACCAAGACACATCAGTTGGGTCTGCTGAGCAGCAGAAATTATAGAAAAAAATGTCTTTAAATAGAAGACAATCTATTAAACTAACTAAATACAAAAAAATAAAAATATATTTTGTTTTTAGTTATATGTGGCATTAAAAAAATCCTTACAATTATCTAGCATCCCAGCAGATCTCTGTGATATAAAACTTAATTATTTTAATTTTCGATTATTTCTAATTTTAAATAATTTTTGAAACATTTTTCTACAGCTCCTGATTGAAATAGCAATCGTTTTTGTATTTAAAATTAAAGTTTCAATAATCATTTATTTTACCTAAGAATTCGCTTCTGGATTTTAGAAGCATAAAATAATAATTTTGAATTATTTGAAAGGAATCAGAAATTCTTTAAAGAACATTTAAAAAAGTTTAGCATTTTTATATAATAAAAAAATTAATTTCAATTAAAATTCAGGCATGATAAAATCACATCATAAGGTTTGTGATTAGCTTAATATTTATTAAAAACATGATTAAACAAAGTCCAAATTTTCCACAACTAAAATTCCAAAATATGTCTGAATTAAGACAAAATTTTGCTTACCTTCCATTTCAACAATTTAATACGCGCAAAAAACAAAAAATCATAACCAAAAATAAATGCTACATAAATATTAAATATTTTCACTTTTAATAACTATTTTAGCTGGGTATTTGTCAGTTTATCAAACAAAAATTCTAAAGTTTTAGTTACGTTGCTGTTATGTGCATAAGTGAAACTTAAAACCGCAAATCTTGTGTGTCTGGCAATTGTCGCCTTTTGCAACATATTGCACAATAAAGTCAACAAATTGGCGTATAGACTAAAGAGGACAAAGTGAAAATTGTATGGCTGTTTGGCCAGGGAATTTGATAACCTGCAACAAATTGTAGCGACATAATGCAACGTGTGTGGCAGGGGCAACAACGCTGTGACGAATTTTTACGGTAAATAAAAGATGGAATCGATAGACGACAAATGTACGCTGAAATTGTCAGATTGTTGTGTGATTTGATAGCACGAACAAGTGCAGCAATCAGACAACAGACAACAGACAATGCACATAACATTGGCGTAGACGTGTCTACGGTTCAGGATTTTGTCAGATGTTGACAACCAATTTAGTGGATATATTTTTTTTTTATTTTATATTTTTCAATAGCATTTCTTAGCTTACAATATTGAATTTAATTTTTGTTATAGAGTGTGAACACAGCAGGCAACAAGACAACACTGGCAGCAACAATGTTTGCATGCAACGCCCACAACAATTCAACGCTTTTTGCTAAACCAACAGACACACACACACACACACACACACACACTTAGATACACTTACACTTACACCTGTGGGGCAGGTGCCTCAGTTAACTGGCAAGCCAAGCCGCAGACCAACAACCGAGGCACGTATACAAAGTGTTGCTGTTGTTGCTGTTGCTGCTGCTGTTAGTTTCAACTATTATTTGCCCATCAACAACTTGGCCTGCCCACTCGTTGTTGCTGTTGCAATTTACACTGCACAAGTGCAACAGCAACAGCAACACGAACAATAACAACTACAACATCAACAACAAAATAAACAAAAACAATAAAACACAACAAACTGAACACCGCACAGATGTTTAGTTGTTTATGTAGAACTTGCTGACCAAGTATATAACTTGTGTATAATGACTTTCTGATGAAGTTTGTCATGGCATACAGTATATCATATATTGCAGAAATGTTGCACATAAATATCATGCCGATAGAATTATGTATGGAATACTTGGTGAAATAAATGAAATTTTAAACTCCGAATTTTGTATTTTTTTATCAATTCAGCTGCTACACAATTTTAAAGAATCATTACGAATTTAGATTAGAAGGTAGATAAAATGTTGCATAAATATCATGCCGATGAAATTATAAATGCTTTACTTTGTTAAATAATAGATATTCAAAACTCAGAATTTAGTGTTTTATTTATTTTTCATCTTCTATACAATCTTGTAAAATCATAGGAAAATAAAAAAAAATATTGCATGAATATCAGGCCGACAGAATTAATTATTAAATACTTGATGAAATAAATTAAAATCGAACCAAATATTGTATTTTATAACAATTCAGAATTTTCAGTAAGTAGATTAAATATTAAATAAATATCAGACCAAAGCCAATATGAATGGAATACTTCGTTAAATAAAGGATGTTTTAAACTCCGAATTTAGTAATAAATAAATATCTTTTTTATCTTCTATACAATTTTTGTAAAATCATTGAAAGTTAAGAAATATTGCATAAATATAAGGTCGATAGAATTATTTATGGAATAATTGGTGAAATAAATTTAATTATAACCAAATTTTGCAGTTAGGCCAATTCATCTACCACTCAATTATGTAGAATCGTTACGAAAGTAGAAATAAAATTTATAAGTTTTATATATATTCTAAATATTCAATTTATGGAGTTAAGAAATATATAATACATTTTTCTATCGTACATTTAAATTATTAGTTTATTTTGATACTTTCTTTTATTTTTTTGGCAATTAATTAATACGAAATTTAACTAAATTTCTTAGTTTCAAAAAATCCTTTAAAAATTTGCTACAATCTCAACGCTTTTTTGGATTATTATCTGTTTTTTATATAATTATTTTATCTTACTAACATTTATTGCTTTATAATGAAATTTATTGTTTGTAAAATTCGTTTAATTAATTTCATTTATTTAATTTTACCTTATTTCAATTAATATAAAATTTTTCTTCATTTCAGAGTTTTAATTAATCTTTAAAATTATAACAATGTTTAAGCTTTCTGAATAATTTTTTTTTTTATTTTTTTATCATTTAAATTTACTATTATTTATTGCTTTATCAGTATAAATCAGTTTTATTTATTTAATTTTTTACTATTCAAATAAAAATTTTCTAATAAATATTATTTAATTAATTCACAGTGTGCTACAACAGATGCCCTTAAATACTCTTCCTATAGTTTCAACGTTCATTCACATTTAATTTTTTTTATAAATTTTTTTTTATAGAATTTCAACTTGTGAAATGCTTGTACTATCCTCCATATTTGTTGGTCTGCCGCTGGTAAAACTCTCAACTGGTTATAATTGCATTACGCCAAAAGGTAGACTACACTTTTTGCTGTTTGCACTTGCAATTACAACTCAATAACTTTTGCCGGCTGGTAGTTAACTTTTGCGCCATGTTTGTTAATTTTGTTGCCAGCTTTTTGACTTTTTGGTGGTACCGTTGCCATTTGTGTTCTCTCTTCTGTTTTTTAAGCATTTTCAATTTCAATTTAATTCGTTAGTTAAAGTGTAAAAAAGTAGAAAACAAAAATTTGCATTTGTATAATATTTCGCTAGATATTTGTGGGCGTTTTGCAACACGAGAGCAACAAAGTTGTAATTAGAAGTCGACAAAAAGCAAAAACCCTTACTTGACAGTGGGCGGGCGGTCGGTCGGTCGGGTCAGTGCAGAAGGTCGCTCTGACAGATGAACTCTTAAAATGCTTTTGACATCAGAAACTATCAAATAATAACGATTATCCTATTTGCATAATGCGGCATTTAAGCGACAAATAAGCAAGGAGCACAAAAGCCAGACAAACTATGGCAATGAGAATCAGCAAGAGAAAAGAACTGGCACTCGAGACGTCTGACAGGGATATAGAAGACAGACTCGAAAAGGACATAAACGGGGGGATCCGTAGGGGAAATAAAGGCACAAAGGACAAACGCAGTGCAGGCGACAATAAAAACCAACTAAGAATGTGACATTTGCAGAGATTTAGACTAGCAAATACCCTAAAAAATGAGAGTAATTTAAGAAATTGCGGAATTGTTTAAGTTAAGGCTTTCAACAATTTGTTTTTTAAGTTTAATACAAATTGATGTGCATATTTTCACATTATATATTTACTCACATATTGTTCAAATTCAAATTTAATTTAAAAATATATTTTATTAAACAGAAATCAGAGAAATGATTTTTATCTACTTTAATTTTTTTTTTCAAAAAATATATCGGAAAATGGTCAAAAAAACATTTGAAAATTGTGTGAAAATCTCAGCTGGATTTTTATTTATTTCTTTGAGCTATTTAAATATAATTGATCTCTAAATTCTCAATTAAAAAATACAATGCCTTTTTAGAAAATGTTTTAAATACAAAAATACAATAGGCTTTAGCTTTACACTCTACCCAATGTGGCATACCTTTTCTATGCTCAGTCTAATTTACCCCACCTCAGTTTCCTTATCACGGGGTACAAATATTAAAATGCGAATATTGCGAGACAGCTTAAGAGACCAAAAGGACGCAGGACTGGCAGCTAACGGGCCGCATAAGAATGCAATTAAAGTCAAAAGCTGCAAACAAGTTGGCAGCTCCGACAGCTGCATTTAGACTGGGATGACATGAAGATAAAAAAAAGAAAAACAGAAATGGAAATATTGTTCCAATTGTTGTCACTTACCTGGCCATTCTTATACCACATGCTGGAGGCAATGTCCAGATCCACCTCGCACATCAACCTAATCTCTGAATGCTGTTCCGCATAGACCACAGACATTTCCTCATCCTCATAGGGATTGGGCGGCACCGGACGCAACGGCAGCACACGCGGCTCCAACGGAGCCTCCTCCTCATCCAACAGATCCGAATCTTCGCGACTTTTGGCAAATAAATCGCGTGTGGCAGTGCCGCTATCAAACTCTTCTACATCATCTATGATAACCACAGGCTCTTTGGGTTTAGGTTTCAGATCCTCCGGCGCCAGATGCACCGTGGAGCGTGAACGTTTCGCCTTTACCGTGGTCAACAGGCCACTGCCGCCAAGTGATTTATTTGCATATTGCGTGACTGCCGTGGCGCTCGTGGCCACTGTGCTGGCACTGGCAATCACAGTGGGCAATTGCAGTTCCAGTTCATCCTCCACTGTCTCCCGACGCAAGCGTCGCTTCACCTCCTTGTGCGCCGCCGCACGATGCGCCTGATGCACATGATGACTCTTCAGTTGAGCCTTCCATTTGGCCACCTTTGTCTTGGCCCGGGCACAGTTTTTGGCACATTTGGAGGGTTTACTATTGTGGTGACCATTCGCCTGGCTATGGTCAGCTGGCAGTTGATGCATTCGCTGCACATCCGCTTGGAACTCCACTTGACTCTGCAGCGACTTCTGCTCTGATATGCTGCGCCATTTGCTGGCTGCGTGCTCGGCGGGCGTTGTCTTTAATTGTGACTTGGCATTGATATTTTGTGGTTGTGTGTAGGTGGTACCTGGAATTGGAAGAGGGGGGAAAACAATGTTAGAAAAATATTGAAAGAATGTTTGGTTTATATAGTACAAAAATAAAGTTGAAATCATTTTTTTTGAGCACTTTTAATAACTCAAATCGTTTTTTTCTCTAACCCAGCCAAGAATTGGTTCATTTAAATATTTTTTTAATATTTTTTAACAGCTTTTCCTTGGCTTAGTAGAATTAATATAATTTTTATTTACCTCTTAAACTAGAATTAATTACTTGGCATTAAATCATCATCTTAGATTTCAAACTATCAAATAAACATATTACATTTGCCTTTTGCATCTACGTATTATGTCATTTTGTCGACCGAACGACTGCATCAAGCACTTTTCGTCGACCGAATCAAATCAACTGCTTCAAAGCTTATATAAATAGTTAATTTAGTGGTTGCACTTGCCTTTAAATATTTTTTTGTCAAAGCTATCTTAAATTAAGCTCTTAAGTCTGTTTAATTGAAAACCAAAACAAAAGTCATCTTAACTTTGTAATCCATAACAATTTCCAAATAGAGAACTCATTATTAAAGCAACCCAAAGCCCAATATCAATTCCAAATCCATTTCAATTCCCTAAAAAAACATGTCAATATCTGCAAAGCATCGAACCAAATTCAAATGCATGAACAATTCAATTTACACACACATATTTACCTAGATATAGAGCCTGACAACAACAAAGACAATGGCCCCCCAGGAAAAATAACCTAAGGTGAAACAAAAATGCCAAAAGATACTACAAGCAGTAAGGAGCTTTATCCTTGGGAATGGGAGTATCAATTACATTGCATTGTAACGTGTAAATATCACATAGCACATACGCTTACAAGGCTCATGCATTTATTTATGACATTTTGCAGTAGGTTCCACCCAAAAATGTGTACGTTGCATGCTGCAGCTCTATTTAGTTGCATGCTGCATTAGAGTGAAGAAGATCCCAGTAGTAGTCCTGGATGCCGATATATGTTGCCTGCATGCATGCAAATCCTTTGCTAATCCTTTTGCCATGCAAAGCAATTTTCATGCCTAACTTTTGTTTGACTGTCTGCCTCAATTTTGTGGCACCATGCCCCTCTTACCCCCCTTGGGATACTCAGCCTATTGTCTGGTTGCTGCTGCTGTTGTTGTTGATAAATTTACACAAGTGTATGACAAGCTTTCAAATGGTAATTAATATTCATCTGAGACGGGGGCCATCAAAAGACAACGCGCTCTAGCTCCATCTCCATCTCGAACTCCGTCTCCGTCTCTTGGAGTCAACTGTGTTGCCTGGTGTGGTTAGCTGACAAAAGCAGCTCCCAGTTTTCTGCAGTTTCCTACTTGGTTGCAACCCTATTTGGTATGCTTCATGGCCATTGTCATTGTCTGTTTGGCGCTTTTGTCTCAGCCCATTTCTGGTTTGGGGGCGGGCGACTCTTTCTCTCTGTCTCCTTAACTGTACATATCTCTTCATGTTTGTAGCTAAATTAAAGTTGTCATTTTTCAAGTGAACGCACAAAAGTATGCAATGCGCCTAATAAATTTGCACTCACAGAACCCCTGGCAACCCTGTGCAGCAAATTCTCCCCCTGGCATATCCTGGGCTAAGGCACTCATAGGCATAACTTTGCGAGTCTCTGGCAAGTCATTTGCACAGCAGGAGCCATGGCTACTGTGTGTGTGTGTGTGTGCGTGTGTGTGCATGTGTGTGTGTGTGTGTGTGTGTGTGTGTATATATAACACACATACATGCAGAGAACCTACTCTGTCGACAGGCAGCGCTAAAATGTTTTCACAACAGCTTAAAAGTCTGCTACACTTTTTGCATAGGCAGCCAGCCAAATGCAGCTGCATGTATGTGTGTGTGTGTGTGTGTATGTGTGTGTGTGTGTGTATATGTCCTGTTTGTTTACATGCAGTTGTAGTTGTTTGTGCTGTAACTTAAGTTGTAAATGAAGATTGCGCCGGAAATTGCACAAAACTGACAGCGTCTTCGCCATGCAGCAGCAGCAGCCTCTTGCAACATGCCCTCCACTTGCAACGCCACACCCCACCCCACAGTCGCTGCATGTGCGTGTAAATTTAATGAAGCTGCCACCTATACATGCATGCATTCCTTATAAGGAAAAAGTGGGCGCGGCACATGCTCATGCATTTTGGGGCGTTGAAATTTTCTCTTTGGCATAGACGAAATGCGTTGCATACGTTGCGGCGCTGCGGCGCATAAATTGCGTGTGTGGTGTTCCATTAAGTGCCTTACAGAGTCTCACTCTCTCTCTCTCCGACTCCGGTCTCAATGTTGTTTGGCAGTTAATAAAACTGTTAGTTTTTGGTCTAAACTTGTTGGCTCCTTGTTACTCATTAGGGGGCCGCTAAAAGTTGTGGCAGCCACAGAACTTTGGCTGAAAGAGGAGGGGCAATTGATTGAAAGGGGTGAGGCATTGCAACTTATTTTACCTGAGTGGGAAAATAATTTAAAGAAGCCACTTTTGAGTCTGATCGTGTATATAATATTGTCATGTCTGCCTGTCTATCTATATCTAGATTTTTTGATTTAAAGTTGCTTCCTTTTGCTGCAGGATCTAATTTTTATATATAAAACTGCTCAGCTTGACTGACTGATTGGCGACTCTCGATCAGGCTAAACAGTAGAAGCTAGAAGCCTGCAATTTTCACTGTAGCTTCCTATTATATTGAAGGTTAGCACTCTGGAAAAATTTTATTAAAAATATATCGGAAAGTGGGGAGAAAAATGCATTTTATAATTATATGAAAATCTCAGCTGAAGCAAATATATATCCTATACAACCTAACCACCGATTTAATACACAAATACAATTTCACATTAAAGTTTTTCCTTTAAAGTCTTTTTGAGCAGTTGGAAACAAGTTTAATTGCATTTTTATTTATTGTTATTTGCAAACTCTGCATATTGGCTTGATATTATGTTTACATGCTTTTTCTCACTTTTATGCAGCGCACATTTTATTAAATATATATTCATATATACAGTTTTTTTCGATTTAAGATATTTTTTTAATGCACACGCTTTGGGAGTGCTTCAATCAATGCAGTTTTGCAATTATTGCAATAATTTTTACAGAAAATTGTGCCTTCAAAAGCCTTCACTAAATGACAATTATGACCAGGCGAACAGTATATGCAATACACATTTTTTTATATATTTTTACATTTTTTTTTTCTTTAAATATATATTTATTCTGTTCGGAGCTCTATCAATATGCAAAATGGCGATTGCATTTTCATAAACTGACAAAGGGCGTGCATATGCATGCCTAGGGGCGTACTGGGCAATCAAGCGCTGACATAATTACATGCTCGTATTCGAATATGTCAGCCTGATTACAGGAAACTGCGTGAGGGTGGCGGGAATTGAGAGAGAGGGAGAGCGAGGGGAACTGCAGGTTACAGGTTACGCCTCTGGCACATTTAACAAGCAAATTTCATTGATTTTTCTCCACGCTATATTGATCTTTTTTTTTTTTATTATTTTACCAGCAAAAACATGCAAACGACATGCAGTTGAGTTGCATTTCATGGGTTTGACATTTTTTTTTTCTCCTTCACATGGCATACAAAATGGCGTCGTGCCAGTGTTGCCTACACACTTCAGCTTTTTTTTAATTATGTCAACAATAATTTAATGCACTCATCTTCTCATTCTATGTGTGTGTGTGTGTGCAAGGATCTGCTTGTGTTGCCAATAATAATATTATTTTATGCAAATTCGCACTCTCTAATAAAAAAAAAGAAAGAAAAAAAATAGGGGAAAACTGCAAAAAACTTTTGCATATTTATCAACGCAAATATGCGAATCTATAAAAATTGTGCATACAACAAAAAATTTCAATTGGTTCCATGCATATGCAATATTTATTATTGAAACAACAAACCCGATTGAAGCACTAAATATATTCGTATATATTTTAATATAAATGGCATTTTTTTTAAATTATGCAAATTATAATCAAAGTTTTTTTTTCCTGTTAAGACAATTTTTATTATGCCACAATTTTTATAAAGTTTGCATTTACATAATAAATAAACTTCTTAGATTTCGAACTGTCGAAACGAAGCAAACAATTTGACTTTATTCTATATTTAAATTATTTTTCTTCATATTCTTTAAATGTTAAATTATCGACTTAAGATTTCATAAATGGAATTGACTGAAGAATATTTAACTTTTAGATTTATTATGTGGAATATATATATGATAAAGGCTTTGTCTTTTAGATTATTATGTCAGTAAAATTATAGGCAAACAAAAACTATATAAAATCAACCCAAGAGCTTACTTACTGATATTAAGACTAGTTTTAAATGTTTTTTTGAATGAAAACTTTTAATTTTTATTAAAGCTATGTATATTACAAATATTTATCATTTAACTTGATAAATTTAAAACATTAATATATAATATTTGTATAATAAATGAAAATGAATTAAGAAATTTATTGTGAAATTGCAAAACGTCACAAAAACAATGCCAATTTATATAAGAAAGTAATTCTAAAGTAGTTCATATTTTAGTTAAAAATGTATGCCAAAATTTCAAAGCAACTTCGACTGACTATATACACTCTATAATAAAAGCATTTTTCTTTATCCCCCAAAGTCAAAAATTTGTCAAAACAAATTACCTTTTAAATTATTTTTAATTTTGGTTTGCATTCTAGAGTGCTTGTAGCATTTAAGTTCTATTTATTTGTGGTAATTAATTTTCTAATTATTTTCTTATTTACCTACACATGTAATTAGGGGAAAGCATGTTGTTCTCAAGTTGCCAGTACACGCACCCTCCATAAGTATTCTTCCACCATCTAAACCAAATATGCATACATAATCAGAGCTCAAACACAGTAAACAGTAATTCGCAGGCTAGTCAATATTACGACTGGTTAAAGACGGCAAGGCAAGTAACTCGACTTCCATTGTCAACACAATACAGTGCCAGCCCACTGTATGCACACACACACACATGCAAAGGCTGTTGCACTGTGCGTTGATTAGGTTAATGTCCTTAAGGCATAATACCAGCTGGCTTCACAGTCAAAGGCAGCACTTTAAACTGGTTGCCACTTGCCACCGTGCGGCTCATGCCACTGCTGCCACACTGAGCCGCTTAGCGATGGTGGCTGTTGCACTTGTGGCCTGTCTTCACGGTGCTCGCATGTGTTATGCACTTGCTGCAGCTGCAGTTGCCGTTGCCGTTGCAGTTGTGCAGTTGTTGCACCTGCATGTTGCATGCCTGCTGTGGTGCATTGTTTAAGTTTCATGACGTCGACAACTTTGCCAACCGCCACTTAATGCAAGAGCAGATCCAGCAGGCAGGCAGCAGCAAAGGGGCTTGGGTTTGGGTGTTGGGGTTTTGGTGGGGCATGTGCGGCATGTGTGGCAGGGCGTGGTCGTGTTTGTATCTGTGTCTGCGTCTGTGCACTTTGCCTGGCATGCCGTGTGGCTTTTGTGGCATTGGCTGTGTGGCAAACCAGCAAATACTTAACAACAACAACAGAAACTGTGTGTAACTGCAAGTTGTGCGCGCATTTTGGCATTTTTGCTGCTTCTTCTCGCCTCACTTGCCTCACTTGCCTCATTTGCCATTTCAACTAAAAGCCTTTTAATCGATTCGAAAATGCTTTTGCAAAATTATTGTGTTAATTTGCAATTCGGCCTAAGCTATGTAAACATTTCAAAACATTTCTTGCAACATTCAGACATTGCGCATACGACGCGTGTGGCCTTGCGGTTCCATTTGGCATTTGGCACGAAATGGAAAGTTGACAGCAAATGTCTGGCAGCAGCATACATATAACACAACACACTCACTACATAATAATTAATTAATTAATGTATTTCGAGTGGAATGTAATTGCTTAGTCGCTTTGATTATACACACATAGACATTTGGTACATAGACTTATTGAAGGCATATAAATAGCTGTAGGCAATAAGTACATATTAATTAATGCTTTATGATGCTAAACAAAAGGCGCACAACAAGTTCAATTAAACAAATAAATTAAATTGTGCATTAATTATTATAGAAATAATGTATAAAAGAATGGAATGTTTTATTGGCAAAAAAAAAAAAAAACTAAAAAGCTAAATACAAAACGATTTGCTGAGCGTGTACTTAATTAAGTCTTTTATCGTTTTAATAATTGAGAAAAGTATTAAATGATAATTCTCTAATTATTTTGTAATATATATAAATCAGATTTTAATATACATAAGTGTTAAATAAAAATTTTAATTATTCTTCTTTAAACCCAAACTTAAAGCTAAGTTTCAAAGACTTTTTGAATTTTCATACACTGAATATTTATAAAAAAATATATATGAAACAATAAACTATTTTATTGGGAAAAAAGAAAAATAAAACACAACTAAATCAATGCAAAACAATTTTCTGAACGTGTAGTCAAATATGTGTTTTATTGTGGTTATATTTGAGAAAAGCAAATAAATAATAATTTTCCATTTATTTTCTTTAAATTTTAATATACATATCGACAGGACAATAAATATATTCATACTGTTCAAGTGGTAAAATCGTGATTCAACTCAAAAAAAATTAAATAATTTTTTCTCAGACAAAATTTAATTTATGTTGAGCTTTAGTATTATGTGCTCTTTAATTGAAACGAAATGAAACAGCATTTATTGCAGTATTATTGTATAAATACTTAATTCTTAAATTGTGCTGAGCAGATTTAAAATCATTTTTAATTTCGTATTATAGACAATAAATTGTTTTCTTAATACAGATAAAAAGCTTTGCATTATCGCTGACGGATTAAAAGATATGGACAGTTGAAGTAAAGTTCTTGAAACGCAGTGTTAAATATATAATTTAATATTTTTTTTGATTTTCCGACAATGTAAAGCTAATTTTCAAAGACTTTTTTAATGTTAACACACAGAATATTTAAGTAAAAAGTTTTAAATTAATACACAAACTGCTTTATCAAGCATAAACAACCTCTACAAACTACGTCAAGGTCATGCCACTTCGTTATGCTGACGAATTGACAGCTTTTTATTTTGTTCAAGTTTTTTTTTTTTTTATCTATTACGTGACATTTTCCGTAAGTGTGTGTTGTATGTTGGCAAAGACTTTGTGGTCTAATTCGTGCCGCATAAGCCAAAAAAAAACAGAAAACAAAAAAACAAAAATAAAAAACTATTTTTTTTTTATTGTTATGCATGTGTAGAGTGCTGCATGCCGTTATCCTTTGTGGCACATTATATTTTGGCCACGGCCAGTCGCTTAATGTGCACGGCAATTACTGGAAGCTAACACCCACATCTACACCCTACACCCTATCTCTCTCTCTTTGTTTCTTTAAACTATTGCCGCATCGTTTGCTGTTGCAAACGTTGCACATGTCGCATGTTGCTTCATTACACACACAAATACAAACAAACAAACTGAGCGTCGACAATGTCAGCGACATTTACACAATGTCAACTATAAAGTTGCCAAGGGACCTGCAACAGCAGCAGCGGCAGCAGCAGCAGAGAGTGAGATTCAGGTGGCAGGTGCAATTGGGGCAACTTTGGACATATGCGTTGGCTGCTCTGCTTTGCAATTGTGTCAAATTAATTGTCAACTGTTGTCGCATGCCCTCTCTGTCTAGATATCTCTACCTTTCTCTCTCTTTTACAATGTGTGTGTATTTTATGCTGTGCCTGTCGTCTGTTTGATAAATTGCATTTAATGGCTGACGCCAATTAAGAACATTTTTGCTGCTGCTTCACATTTTTGCAGCCAGTTGCCCCGTTGCCCCGTTGCCAGTTTCCGGTTGCCAATTTTGTTGTCTTTAGTCGATTTTTTTCTTCTACTCGGCAGTTGCTTTCAATTTGGTTTTTAAAGTGGAATGAAGTAGCTTGCAAGGCAGCGGCCTAATAGAAATTGATAGCTTGAGTTTGCTTGCAACATCTTTTACCTCTCCCGTGCCCTGTGTCCTGTGCCCTGTGCCATGGCCACGTTCTTACCTCATATTTCTCACTTCAGCACGCGCACATTTCAAAAATTAGATAAAACATCACATTTTATGCTGAAAGTTACTTGGCTCTTTCGCTTTCATATTAGTATATACCATAATACATACTCGTTTTGAGGTTTGATATAATGGTTCCGTATCTTCAGGTAACTCTTGGCTCTTCGCATTATTTATGTGGCCTTGTGACGACGCTGCCAAAAAGGTCAGCAGTTTGTTTTATCAACATTTTCAGTTCCAAAAGTCACTCAGCAAAAGTTTATTCAACTTTTTTGGTGGTTTTGTAATGCAGAAGAGTCAAGATATTTGTAGAAATCAAAATTTTGAAGGGTTTCTTAAAGAAAGAACCGGAAATGGTCTGATTTTTATATGTAAGCAATTGAAAAATATTTATAAATATTATAAAAATTAAAATAAAATTCGAAAATAATTTCTAGGCATATTCGTTGTAGATAAATAAACTGAAGAATAAAGATATTTATAGAATTCATAATTTTTAAGGTTTTCTTAAAGAGAAAGTCAAACATGGTCTGATTTTTATAAGCACCTCATTGAAGAATTCTAATATATATAATAATAAATAAAATTTAAGCTTCGGAAATAATTTTCAGGTAATTTCGTTAACTTAAGGGTCATTTAATTTCTATTCAATTATTTAAATGAAATAAAAATTATAACAAGTGTTTTTTTAGGGAACAAATTGCAGATAAAATTTGAAAGAATTTTTGTTATTTTTTCCTAACAGTTTTTTAAAGTAAATATAAATTTTAAAATTATTTCTCGTCTCTGGAAATTCACTTAATATCTTTATATATGAAATGAAATGAAAAACCTAAAAAATGCTCTTTCTCTTGTCTCGATTGTATATATTCCACAAAATATTTATATATATATTAAACTAATATTTAAAATAACCAAAAATCATACTTGATTACTAAAAAAAGAGTATTCCTGTCTCATGATCCTTTGGTCAGTCTATACTTTCTTTGTTGTTTTTTTTTTTCGTGTAAACCTTTTGTATGGCGGCTTGGATCATTAGGCGTGGCAGCACTTAGCGGTACTACGTGCTATGTTGGCAGTGCCAACCGCAAATTAAGTATACGCCGTGTTGCGTTGACTGCCTAAAAAGTGTATGCTGCAGTTTGCTTGCTGCCTGCACAAACAACAAGCAGCAGGACGAGACAGACGGACAGACAGACAGACAGGACAGCATAGAACACAGAAAATGCCCGCAGTGTCCTGTGAAACGTTTCGTTTGTTGTCTCTGTGTCTTTTTTTCGTTTATGTGTGTGTGTGTGTGTGTATTTGTCTGCAACTTTTGCTCCAGCATGAATTAAGCGCCAAAAATGTGCGAGGCACGTAAATAACTTCAGTCCAATGTTCGAGGGGCACGTGATCAAATTTCGATGGCAACTTTGTTGCCAGCCACTTTCTGCTGCCCACTTTCCGCTTGCCACCTCCGCATTCCCGCACTTCCTTTTTCCCTTAATTTTTTCTACACATTTTTTTAAGCATACTTTTAGACGCTTGCACTCGACTTTATCATGTTTTCATTTTGGGCGGCATTGCCTTTTTAATTTGTGCACATTTAGCTGCTGAATGAGTGGTGCCTGAAGGGGGGCA
Organism: Hirtodrosophila alboralis; assembly: GCA_035043045.1. NCBI lineage: Eukaryota > Metazoa > Arthropoda > Insecta > Diptera > Drosophilidae > Hirtodrosophila > Hirtodrosophila alboralis. The sequence continues at coordinate 243,106 of JAWNNH010000903.1, read as the reverse complement.
AGGGGAGTAGCAGAATTGAGGGACGCGTTTGCCATATAATTTTTTATACGATTTTATATTTATTTGCATACATTTTGTTGTTGTTTTTTTTCTGGTTCGTTGTTGTTTGTTCGCTTTGCCGCAGCACCAAATTAATGCAAATAAAACGAAGCGAAGGGCAATAAAAGTGTTTGTTGTTGCTATTTGTTATAGTTGTTGTTTTTTTTGTTGTTGTTGAAGTTGTTGTTGCAGTCTGCAGCATAATTTATTTACTTTTGCCTTGACTTTGCCGCGGCTGGCCATACCACGTGCTCCAAATAGGGTAAAAGGGTATGATAAACTAAAGTAGCTTTTACAGATTCTAAAATGATTTATTTCGTTGGCACAAAAAATTTTAATCGTTTTTTTGGAAATCGGAATACCTACAATTAAAATAGTGAATGTTTTGATCGGAGAGAAAATTTTGAATTAGTTTGAAAAATTATTTTTAATATAAATAAAAATTTATTTTAAATTCATTTTATAAGCAATGTCTGAGGGCAATCAGTACTTCAAGGAAAATATAAAAGTTTAGCTTTCTGCTTTTCTATTTTCTATATAAATTAAAGTTAAATAACAGGGTATTTATAAGCCTGTTGTACTCAAGCCATTACTCAGTTGGTTGGCACCGGAAAAAGCGCAATTAAAATGATAATTTCACAGTGTCGTGCCACGCCCCAACAAGCGTCCCTTTCTCCACTCTCTCTCACTCTTTTACAGCGCACTGCAGCGGTACCATTGCATTTTGCACGTACTGTGAATTATAACCTGCCGCATAAAAGTATGCTATAATTTTGCGCTTAAATGATGCGTGCTCAGTGCGCCTGTGGCCAGTTGCCGCCTCCATGTCCTGACGCAAAGTTGGAATAGTTTTTTTTTTTTTGTCTTTTCCTTTTTTTTTGTGTGTGACCGTTGCTGATGTTCCCCTCCCCACAACAGCGCTGGCCCTACAAACGCTGAAGCAATTTTATTGCATTCCTAGCACTCGACCATTTTTTATGCGCTTTAATTAATTCGCATGGCCGAAAACAAAAGCAAAAAAAAAACAAAAAAAAAATAGGAAAAAAAAAGCAAATCTTATTAACTTTGGCTTCATCCTGCTTAGAATCTCGCTCGCTCTCCCTATATCTCACTGAATGCACACAAATCCAATAAGACAGGCGCTTCAATAAAAATCAATAATCAAAGTGGATGGGCACCCGGAATAAATGAAGAAATAGCCGTAATGCTTTGCTTATTACCTTCCAATTCATTAAACGTGCCGTCAAGCCAACCCAAACCTCCCTTGGTTCATGGCGTCCCTTGGTCAGACGCCTTTTTACCCCCCAGCAAACCCTCTCTCTATCTATCTCTCTGGTCAGCCCTTTTCACTTAGCATTGATGTGGGTAAGCGTGTGTGTGTGTGTGTATTGGTGTGTTGATTGTCTCTAAGGCTCAGCATATATATATATTTATTTATTTATCCCCCTTTTTATTTTTTGGTTTGTTCAAGTATTTTTTTTTATTATTGTTGCTTTTTTGTGGTTCAATGGATAAAATAAACATTGGACACGAATATGTTAACAAAGATTTATAAATAGAATGCCATATGTAAAGTAGAAAATCAAATGTTTTCCAAGAACTGCATCAAAGTATCCAAATAAAAAAATGTATGCTCAGTGAAAATAGAATTCCACGGAAAATGTTGTGACATTTTGAAGCTTTTGACTTTTGACGCGGTATAGAATAAAAATCCGATGAATTATTTTTGTTTTTTTTTTTTTAATTTTTATCTAATATCAAAAGCGTATTTTATAAAGAAACACACAACACACTTGCTAAGAGTATTAAAGTATTATAATATATAATTATAACCTTAAAAATAATATTTAGAAATATTTTGTCAAATTAATTCCATTTTAATTTGCTGAACAATCAAAGTTAAATTGTTAAGAATTTATTTTAAAATATATATATATATTTTTTATAAATTGCCTAACCTTGAATACAAACTTTGCCACTCACTGTAGCTATGTTACAGTCACTCGAATCAATGTTCTATGTATTTTTGCCGCCACATATAGAAATTTATCTTATTTCAATTTAATTCAATAAATCACACGAGTGCTTCGTTGTCTAAGCAAAATGTCCAGACACTTGGATATATATATATGTTTATATACTATATATACACATATGTATATACGCATAGACACAATGCCGATTTTGTTAGTTCCAGCCACGTCCAGTCTGGGATACTCAATCATTTTTACACTCAAGCCGACAGGCTGATGTTTCTCGTCCTTATCAGGCGTAAATAATCACAAACGTTGGCTAAATAATAAATACACATATATATGGTTATATACATGTTTATATATATATGTATATACTATATGCTTTATAGGCTTTAGGGCCACCCTTCGGCCCAATCAACTGGTATTAATAGCCTCGCACAGAGAGGCACTTAGTCTGAGACCTAAAGGCAACATTTTCTTTTTGATTTTTCTTTTTGTTTTTTTTTTTTTTTTGGTTGGCATGAAAAATGATGCAACGAGCTGTGGAGCATTGGCCCAAACATTCGCATTCTCACAAGCAACACAAGAATAAATATTAAATAATCATTTATATTTTTTTCTTTTCGCAAAACTTGCGGTTTATTTTCATTTTATTTATTTTGTTTTCTGTTCATTTGTTGTCGTTTGTTTTGCCCATGCCACGGGGCGTAAAAGGTGACAATTTCTTTGCCTCAGCAATTTTTATTGTATGGGGAAATGTCAGAAATTAGTTCTTTTTTTTATTTAGAGATTTCATTATGAGTTTAGTAAACATTTTGTTAAAATCTGATAACTTAAATATGGTTTAAACTAAGCTAAGCTCTATAAAGTAAAATAAATTCATGTCTAGAATAAAGTGAGAAGTCTAAGAATCAATTGAAATTGTCTAAAGAGTTAGCTTTCTACAAAATTACCAGTATTGTTTTAAGGTTAAATTTTTGGAAGTTAAATTTAAATTAAATTAATTTTTTTTAGCTTTTAAAAAAATTAAAGAAGACTGGACCTAAAATACAATTTATTGAAGCTTTTAAACTTAAAATATTGTAAAGAGAATTGAAGAAAAAAAAAAAATTTTGTTTCAATTAACAAATAATTCTAATTATTTATTGAAAAGCAATGAAATTTTAATGGAAACTGTAATAACTAAAACAATTTTATTTAGTATTCATATTTTATAAAATATAAATATCTTTAAGAATATATAAATTAAATACCTAACTGTTCGACTATAATAATGACGAGCTGTTCTTTTATTAATTACAGTTCAAATATCTTAAATAAATAAATAAATCTAATTTAAAGGTTTTATCCTAGAAATCAATCTCTATTTTTAACTTGGTTTAAAGTAAATTAATTAGTTTAAGCATTACTTAAAGTAACTTCCTATAAATTAACTTGCAATAAGCTCTCTATTTGCACTTTAAATAAAAGTGTTTCTAAAATTACACCCTAGCCCCCTTCTACCCATCAACATTCCAACATAACCGCCATAGAAATGTGTGTTAAATATTATGCAAAAGTTGCAAATTACGAGTAAAAAGGCAACGTAAAGTGCCAGGCGGTAAAACATTTTAATAAACTGTGCTCATACATCAAACGGTAGGTAACACACACACACACACCCACCCACACACACATGCCGACACGCACACTTGCTCATGTAATTGGCGGCAAAACAATTAGTAACATTTTACAGTTGCTAGTAACTAGATGTGTGTGTGTGTTTGTGTGTGTGTGTGTTTGTGTGTGTGTGTGTGTGTGTGTGTGTGTGTGTGTGTGTGTGTGTGTGTGTGTGTCTGTGTCTGTGTAAATGCAAATGTATAAATGTGTGCGTTAGTAGAAGCTTAAAATATTTTGCACAAAAGTCCACAGCAAAAACAAAAACTGACGAGCAGACTAAGTGCCAATGTACTATGGACAAAATAAATATCTAAAGTGTTAAAAAATGTTAAAAAATAAATTGATAATCTATAAATGGTTGATAGTCAAAAATATTAATATTAATGAGTTGAATTTTAAAATAAAAACTACAAATAATATAATATAATAATTATTATCAATTTATTTCTACAAAAGATAGGAAAGTTAGACTTGACTTTAATGAATAAAAAATTGTTTTTTTACGTAACTTTTCTTTTTAAATTAAATAAGAGTTATTTGTCAATTTTATTTTAAAATTTACAAACTAAAAATTCACATAAATTTTTATTTAAAAAATAACAGTAAGAATTATCTGTGAATTTCTATTTAAAAAATCACAATTTATAGGCTGTCTTATAACAAAATAGATTTTAAATTAAATTTTTTATATATGTAAACAATCTTAAACAGTTGAATAAAAGTTCAAAATGTTATGATGATTTTATATATTAATCCAAATAGAATTTAGCTGCTGTGAATTTTTTAAACAATTAATTTTTAAATGTTCGCTGTGTTTCTATCCGTTAAATGATTTTTACAGATTTTTTGAATAATTTGCTGAATTCCACATTCTTATAAATATTAAAAAAAAATAAATAAAATTCAATATTTACAATATGTAAATAAATTACTTTTAATGTCAAATAAATAATATGTATTCTTTAATAGATAAAAGCTTTTAAAAATAGCCAACAATGCATCTAGTATTCTTTGCAATACTCATCTACAAATACTAACCCAAAATCATAAATTTATGCCACAAAATGAAACCATTTAACCCCATAGTACGAAATGAAAAATTTGCAGCAGGTTTCGACATAGGTGAGGCACAGTTTGAGGTGCAGGCAACAGTTGTCTGGCGAGCTGAATGCGTCTGAGCAACCTCTGAAGAGGCACAACCCAAAACGTTGCAACTTTTGACACAGTTTAGCAGTTGCAGTTGCAGCTCCAGTTGCAATTCCAGTTGCAGTTGCAGTTATTGTGGGCGTGGCAGCATTTTGCTTTGGGAGGGCGGTAAAAACATTTGACTCGTTTTAGCTACGTAATAAATTACCGTAATTTCAAAAACACTTAGTGCATGTGGCTGAGCGATGACTTATGCGTGTGTGTGAGTGTGTGAAGCATTAGCATTTATTTTTTTTTTATTTTTTAGAGGCAGCAACGAGTGGCAAAAAGCAAAGGAATGTCGCAATTTCCGTTTGAAGCGCAGCAGCTGGCAAGTTGCAAATGTCAGGCAAATGCTCGCACAACCAACACACACATTTACACACACACCTGCCTGTCAGGGTTGGCTCCTTGATTGGCTGCATAAGCTGCGGAGTTCGGTAGACAGAAACAGTAACATAGTAGAGCCAGAGTATTGGAGAACTCTGCCTTAATGGAAAACTCATGCTGCATGTCGCCAGCTGCCAACTGCCAACAGCTCTTGGAAAACTCGAGGAAAACTCTGCCAACTATCAAGCGTTCTTGTCAGCCAGCCCATACTATATTCTAGATGAGAGATCTCTCAAGAGCTGTCGCATGTGGCCTACTTATGGGCGCCATGGCAGCTTAAATTAAATGTGCATGCATCAATAAATTTACGCTAAGCGACAAAAAAAATAACTTAAAAATATTTGCTATATAAAATCAATAAAAATCAAAGAGAAACAGCTAACCTAAAATATATTTAAGTAACTTTTCGATTCATATTTTCTATGGCATATGGCGCTCTTATCTTAGGATCATATTTTTAAATAAACAATTTAAGTTTTCAGTGTAATAAAAATAACTTTAAAGTTGTTTAAACTGCAAAAAAAGAGACACAAAACTTTCCTGCATAATTTCTATTACCCAACTAGCTCAAAAATTCTCTTTTTCAAGTCTGCAGCTCGGCTTTGACTCAAAGTTACGACAGCAAATTGAATAAAAACTGCAACGTTGCCAAGTGACCAAAAAAAAACAAATAAAAAAAAGGTTGAAGTCAACATAGATGCTTCGCATGGCGTATACTTGATATTTTGCGGATGATTCTGAGCCACATTATTGACAACTGCAGCTAGGACACACACACACACACACACACGCTCTGTGCAATTTCAAGTGCAACATGTTGCAAGTAGCAAACAAGACAGCAAGTGGACGCGACAAGAATTTCAAGATACAAATACGAAGTTGCCAAGTTTCATGAACAACTTGCAAAAGGTTAGCAAAAGCGGCGAATGCGAACCCCACCACCTGCAATTGTAACCTGGTTGTAACTGATGTTCCAGTTGTTATTCTGATTGTTGTTGTGAGTGTTGTTGTTGTTGTTGTTTCTGTGTGTGCACACTCGAAAACAAGCTCATCAACTGTGACAACAACAAACGTCGGCATGTCGATGATGTAGTCCTCTTGTTGACGTTGACATTCCCATGGCCAGTCAGCGTTGAAGTTCATATCCGTTCGCTACTTCTTTGCCCAGTTTCCCATGACTACCTCACGTTTGCCCTTCCCCCCCTTGCAACTACACCACTGTGTCAGTCACTACTGCCCCAGTGTCCATGTCATTTCCAATTGAAGACGTTTCGATGTCACACTCTGATTTGCTGTCCACTCAAAGCGTTACAGCAAATAGCAGTGCGAACTGAATTGAACTCGAAAATATTTTAAAGCTGTTCAAGCAAACTAAAGGTTTCTTTTTTTTAAGGGATAATTTTGTGAAGAAATTTGTAAAATAATAAAGTGGAGATTTAACTGAAGATAAATTAATGACATTATTATTAAAAAAAGGACATTGAGGATGTTCACAAGGCGAAGGTTTGTAATGCGTCGCATAGCCAATAAAGGTGAAAGGTGATAGTATATTTAAAAAAAAGAAAAAAAAAGCATCAAGTGTTTTAAGAAGTTTTATACCTCAGATTCCATTTTTTTTACATATTAATTCTAAAATCTATTTATATTTATTTTCATAAATTTATTCTAATTTCTGCTGGCTGAAATTTTAGGTCTGATTTTAGTCAAAAAAATTTAAATATAAAACATATTTTACAATTTACAATTTATAAAAATTCACACTGTGAGTAGCTCAATGATAAATAATATGTCCTTAAATGATATATAAAATGTCCTTCAATGACCAATATAAAGATTTTTTTAAGTATGAAAAATAATTTTTATTTTTATTATTTTTATATATAAGAATTTAAATTAATTTAAATGAAAATTTGCTGAAGGCCACAAAGGAGCCATGCTATAATTTAAATTAGGTTTTTAGTTTATAGGTCTAATCTAATTGTTAATAATAATAAATTAAAAATAATTTTTTATCCTGCTTCAAGGGTCATGAGGTTCAAGGGTTCTAATTCTTCTAGCTAATTTTTTCTGCTTTGATTATTTTAAACTGACAACTCTTATTTGTGACACCTGTTTTTAATATAATATCACTTTACTACAATTTTATAGCTCTTCAATAAATTCTTGCTTCATTTTAAAGAGTTCACCAGCATTTTTTTTTGCCTATAACGAGTCTACACTTTATAGTTTTACCCTCAAACTCATTTTCATGAAATTTGCGCCCGAATCTGTCGTCTGTTTTGTGTGTGTGGCCCCGAAAATGAAAACAATTTGCCAGCCAAAGTAATAAAGATGCAAGCCTTGAAGCGCCTGCAGGAGGAGTCTGATGTCCTTTATATATAAAAAAAATGTATGCGTGTGTTTGTAGGTGTTTATGTGCTGTGTGCCATGTGTGTGTGTGTGTGTGTCTCATTGGCGCTTTATTGTGATGTGCGCTCATTTTATTCTTGGTATTTCTTTGCTCATATTTGTTTAGCCTGGCATTTTATTTTTACTGTTTATAAGCTGACAAAATTGTTTTTCTGCTGCTTATATTTGCAGCATCGTCGTCGACGTCGTCGACGTCGTCGTTGGCATTAAATGGTTTTCTTGTTGCTCCATCACGTTAACGGCCACACTGCGGCTACGTAATAAAAAGCCAACAACAAATAATTGGCCAGCCTTGGCAGCAACAATTTTCATGCGGCTGTTTGTTTTCTCACATGCGTTGCGTATACGCCATGCGAGCTGAGCGCTAAGCCGAGTGTTTTCTTTTTTATTTTCCATTTATTCGTTTTTTTTTGGGTTTACTTCAAAGCCAAATCAAAGCAGCGCATAGATATAGATGCACTGAAACAAAAGGATGCTGTTTCAAATTCTCATGATTCTTAGGAAGTTTTTTGTGAATTGAAAATACAGTCAAAGAAATATATACTCATGGAGAGATTCTGAAAGGAAAATAGTTTTAGATATGCCAAATAAAATTTTATTTCCCCAAACCTGTTTAAAAGTCTTTTGATTTTCATGCGGATTTTATTTTGTTATTTATTCTAGCTTAATATTTTATTATAATTTTAAAAAGCCATATATTTTGATTAATTGTCAAAATTTTCCATTAAATTTAAATTTAAAATCGTAAAATAATATATTTAATCAATTCTGTTTATCAAAATGTATATATATTAAATGATTTAGATTTTTAAGTTATTAAAACTGTGGAATTTATGACTGTATAAATTTGACAGAAATAAACAAACTTTTTGGTGGCTTATAATTTATTCTAGATTAATTTTTCATTCTAATTTTTAAATAAAAATTTGTTGAATACATTATTTTTAATTTGCTATGCAATTTAAATTTACGTTTAAAAATATTATATTAAATAAATTCTGTATGTCAAAATGTATATTAAATTATTTAGTTATCAAATCTTTAGAATTTTAGACTTTCGAAATTTTTCAGATCTAAACAAACTTTTTGTGGTTTGTTATAAAATACCCTTGCTCTAAGACAATAATTAAAACTAATTTTTTAATATTTTAAGACAAATGCCAAAAATGAAATGGTTCAAAATAGGCCTTTTAACTGCTAAATAAAAGCCTTTTAAGATGGTTTAAGTTAGCGACTTTTATTTCAAGTGACTTTTTTCTCTCAGTGTACGAAAATAAAATGGAAATCTCAGATTCGCTTTCAGCTTTGCATTGATAAGCACTGGAAGCGCTTTTTTCAATTTCATGCACTTGACTGCGGCCGCTGGGCAGTTGTCAAAAAAAAAATACAAAAAAAAGAAAACCAAATTCTACACCCTCCGAATGTATCTACTCCCCCCGCTTCCTATGCGCATTTCCTGTTCGTTGCGTGAGCAAAAGGCGAATCTCCTGCAGCATTCCAGGCTGATGAGATTGAAGTTATGCATGTGCATTTTCATTTTTCATTTTTCGGCTTTTGGTTTTCTCGCTTCGCTGATTTTTTTGAAAAAAATGAATTTTCCTTTTATTTTATCTGTTACTGTGTCAAATTCTTTGTTTTGTTTCAATGAATCAACAGCTCTAGGCCTGTTATGTCATTTCACTTTAGTTTTTAGTTATTCTTCTATATAAATTTCGGTAAGAACAAAAAAAAAAAAAATACAAAAAAAACAAAAAAAAAACAAAAATTTGCAACAAAAATTAAACAGAAATATGGCTAACTCTGGTACGCCCAGTGAATCTTCACCAAATGCCAACTGCTTGGAGCTTCAGCGTCTAATATCACGCGGCTACAAATCGATGAGAAAACTGGTTCATTTCTACAATGGCCAATTGCATGAGGAACTAACCAGCCTGCTGAGTTCCCTAAATCAGGAAAAAGCCCCAACACGAAACATAAGCGATCACAGTTCGCAGCTAACAGAGGCTCTTGATCTAAAGTGGTAAGTTTTAGGCATAAATAATAATTATACTTATTTTAATTAACGCTCTTTAACAGTTTAGCAGACTGTAATAAAATTAATCACTTTTTGTTGACGCGGCCCAGTTGCAGCAGCTTGGAGCTACATGGCATTTAAAAAATTTATGTAAATTTTGGCACCAAAATAATTGATAAAACTTTGTTCTAAAAAAATAAATTATACTTTCAAATCAATGAGTTAATTGTTTATACTATAGAATATTTATGAAAAGCTTTTAAATTTAATGCAGAAATTAGAAAAAAGCTGAATTTAGAACCAGAATTTAGATAAATGAAGAGAAATATCAATTGTTTTTTATGTTGTGATTTTTATTATTTAATATCACTGTTAATAGAAATATCAAAGATTTTTAAATAAAGTATTAATTAAAGGGGCGAAATTATGATATTTTAAAATTGCAATAGCCCATTCAAATAAATTCTGAGCAAGAGCATAAAGTACAGAATATGTTCATAGTTGCAAGATTTCTTCGATATTTTTTATATTCAAGTATAAATGAGTATTAATAGTCCCAAAATAAAAAAGCCTTGATGGCTTTTAATAAAATATCTATAATAGATTTTTTAGCGTCGTTAGTAAATTGCGCCGCAAAGGAAAAACTTTAATAATTATTGTAAATTAAGTACAATTTTGAATGTAATTAAATACCAAAATAAAATTTAAAAATAAGTATTGATAATCTTCTTTTTTTTTAATAAATAATTAAATAAATATAAAAAGTAAATATTTATAATAAATCTAATAAACCAATTCAAAAAAAAAACTTCTTAATTTTCGTACATCAATACATGTAAATAAATGGAACCAATTAAATTTACACAATACCCTTTAAAAAGCTTCAAAACTAGCTCTTAACGTAGTCAAATTGAACAAGGAATTTAATGACATTTTCCAACTTAATTCCTTATAAATATTTTTACCAAGGACTGCATGCATAATATCTATGAATATATTGATGTCGCTGTACTAAATCAGAATTTTAGTGCACAAAACTAATTAAGTGCAATATTCCTACAGCTACTCCAATTCAAGAGCTATATAAATTTATTTTATGCCAGGTCTAATGAGTAAATCTGGCAGAGCATAATCCTCAGCCAAGCCACACAATCTCATACAAGCTTAATTAACATGCTAGCGCTGTCAGACGTAAGGTGAGCCTACGGGGCAGACATTTTTATGGTGTATTGTTAACGCGTTGCATGAGTCACAGCAAAAATGGGGAAAAACAAAAAACAAAAAAAACAACATAGAAAGGAGAAAAAAGTAAAGGAGAAATACATAACAGCAGCCAAGAGGCAACTGGCAATACAATTTGCCGTGACAAATGCGGCCATAAACAAAAATGGCGACGCCGCCATTTTCTAGTGCAACGACAAAATGGCTGCCCCGGCTGAAGTGCCTGGGCGAGAATTTCATTTTGGACGACGCGACGACCTTTTATGAAATTTATCACACGCGACCCTCGTTGACTCTGTCTCTCCCCTCTCCCTCCCCCTCTGGGCTTCTGCTTTTCGAAGTGCAATTGCCCTTAGAGTCGCGAGTTTTTGGTAATGAAATTTCGTTTTAGCAATTACCAGGACCCTAGGCAATTACAAATGTCTACAGGACTAAGAACTCACTAGCATATGTGTTAGTTTTTAGTGTTAGTTACGCTAATAGCTTCACTGGCAGCTGCATAAATTGTGACTATCTTTCAAAGCCCCAACTCCTTAGACAGAAATCAATTTCATCGACAAGCAACAAAACAAAACGCCACAAATTCATAATAAACTCTAAGAAGAAAATAAAAAGAAAAAAAATACGAAAATAACAACACACACACATTTTGTAAAAATATTTTCATGGCTCGCGGCTAAAATGTTATTAAAGTCAATAACATAAAGCAGAGAGGACAATATCTTTTATGGGGTATTTTTTTTTTTTTTTTTGTTGCTGATAGCTGAGCCAAGCCGAAAGCCGAAAGCCAAAAGCAACTTTGCCAAATAAAAATAGCTTACAAATAAAAGCAACTCGAGGCGAAAGCAAGCAAAATACGCTGTCCAATGTCAAAGTAATAAAAATAAATAATGGCTTTTGAATAAAAATTTATATATTTCCAAACACACACACATAAATATTGGGCCAGAATAAAGTTTGAAAATATTTGCGAGCTATTTATAGGAAGGAAGAGTACATGACAATTAATAGATTAAACAAAATAAATTTCTGATTTACTTCGATTTCTTTTTGTATACAGAATTGCATTTTGAGTTAAAAATTTATTTAAATTAATATATTCTCAAAAATTAATTTTAAAAATAATTACAATTTTATTTTGTTGATTTTCTTCATTTTATTTTTTTAATATTTAAATATATACATGCATATCTTTTTATGGCAATGCTGCAGAGGGTAATAAAATGATGTGGGAGTATATTTAAGTAATATAGAAAAAAAATCTACAGATTTTTAATTATCGAGGATCATGCTATATATAGGGATCTGGAAAATCTGTCGATTGTTGGTTCGACCATATCTGAATAGAATTCCCACTTGAATCAAAATATTTTTACTAAAATCTGCCGCAAACTGAATAAACATATGATCCTTGCCAACCTCCTCTAATGAGTTACACAAAAAAAAAATAGTAGACTTAACAATGCATATATTGAGCACACAATTTTATGCTTATCCTGATAACACATAAAGATAAAAAATCAATAAATGAAATTGAATAAACAGCCTTTCCTCCTCCTACCCCATCCAGTTGAGCATAAAGACAAAAGGCAAGGACACACAAATGGGTGGGAGGTGGTGGGCGCTATTGGGGCTGCCTGATGTTAACGCCGATAATAAAAAAAAAAAAATAATAATAAAAAAAAAAACTCTGTGTGGCAGCATTGACGACGCATCAGAGAAATATATCACGTATGTATAAAAATCATATAAAAACGTTGCGAAACTGCAAAGTTGGCGAAAAAAATTAAGAGCACAAACATGGCAAGCGAGAGGGGAAGTGGGGTGGGTGGTGTACTGCGACTTATAAGCTGAGGTAGGGAAAAGACGTTGCAGAGAGGGGGTTGCAGAGGGGGGTTGCAAAGGACAGTTGTCGAGGGGCTTGCAGAGGGGTGTGCACAAATGAAACGCACGCGTGAGACAAAAGCTAAATGATACACAAAGGAGCAGTTGTCCTGTGTCTGTGTATGTGTACTTATATAAAACACTGTATGTTGCACAGTGAGCAGGACATTTAGAGAGGGTATGTGTGTGTGTGTGTGTGTGTAAATGTATGTGAGCTTAACTCGTCTCATAAAAATCACTGGCAAAATGACAATTTTTATATTTAAATAAATTGCGTGGCAAAGACGTAGGATATTTTATATAAGTGTGAGTATATGTGTGTGAGTGTGTGTGTGTGGGTGTGTGGGTGTGTTAGGGTGTGTATACGGTAGGATCCAGTCCATTCAAATGAAGCAATCGACACAGGCTTTAAGGCAGCTACAGGCTTTGAGTTGAATACCAGAAATGACAGATATATCAAAAAAATAGTATAATTGAATGTATAATCGAGAAATCGTATAAAATATATAATATGGATATATAGATATATAAACCCATTGCATTTATTAGAATCATACGAAACAGCAAGCCTTTACAAATATATCGGTCTATTTGTTTTAAATAATTAACACAATATTTACATAAGAGTTTAAATAAAATACTATAAACATAAAAATATAAAAAAATATGGTCTATATTTGTCCACAATTATTTTTTATTTTTATTATTATTACAATATTTTTATTGTTATTTTTTTTTATACATATATTTCTAGTATTGTTTTAAAAACATTTTTATTATTTATTTGAGCATTATTAAGCCTACATGTCCAAAGAAAAAATTGCTAAGAAAATAGCTTTTATTTTAATTTATTATATTTTTATTCAGAATTCGCAAGAACTTGCAGGAAACTTCAAATAAAAAATCTAATTTAAATTTTTATTTTAGGTACATAGGCTATTTTAAAATTTTTTCTTGAACGATCATCATATTTTAAATCATTAAGCCATGATAAAATTTATTTTAAATTAGCTACCTTATTGAAAACTGTACCGACAATCCATTTTTTAAATTTTATTTATTTACTTATTATTTATTTATTTTTTTTGTGCAATCAACGACCCATTTTACATTTCATTAGACTCTCAGATGTGCAGGATACAAAACCCTATTGCATATTTAAATTAAAAAGCAAAAATCAAACGCTACAATTTTCTCTCTATATAATATCCATTCCATCCCATTGTACTCTATAAAGAGCAGCTACTTAACTGACAAGGAGCAGAAGCAGCTACTTACTTTTACTTGACAATCGAGTCCTTGTCTTAAGGCTAACTCGATGACATACGCAACGTGTGGGATGGAGACAAAGGCGGGATTGTCCTTAGCAGGTGCTGATTATGGGCGTGGCCATGTGTGAGCAAATCGAGTTTGTCGCCAATATTCAATTTTGTAAATTGAAGCAAAGTAGAAATAAAAAATAAAATCAAATCAAATTTGTGCTGGCTAAAAAAAAAAATATAAAAATTTACGCACTTGAGAGAGTACAGAAAAGTAAAAAAAAAAAGAAAACTAAATAACGTTTTATCAACCCAGATAAAATTGAATAAAGTGCATTTTATTGGCGATTTTCCAAAAGGAATTGCAATTTTCAAGCGACAGCTAATCGAAAATTTCTTAGTTATCGATTGTGAATGCTGCTAGATATTCCATTCAGCTAACAGATTTATTTATGTGCTCGAAAATGTAACCATTGTGCAATAGAAAAATAGAAAAGTGAAACTAAATTCTTAAAAATGGGTGTCCACATAAATTTCCACAAGGAAATTTGCATTTTTAGCGCTTTGGGGGCCAAAAAAAAACGCTGAATTGAATATGAAGAAAACACAAGTGCAAAGTGTGGTTTGCATTACAATTGGCGTGGGCAAAAAAAAAATGTGACCAAGTCTAATGCCCTGTCACGCCTTCCGCCTCCCAAGGGCGACCCAACAAATGGCACATAATTCAATGCTCAATGGCAGCACTTTTTTTTTTGTGGTTGGCCCTCGTTTGATTTGCTGCTTTACGGTTCAGTTTGATATATACTTATATAATACATATATCTTTTATTTGGCTTAAGTAATGGCACGCCCATTTTGTGGGCCAGGCCACGTCGCCATGGCCATTTGCTGAGTAATGTGCATAAAAATAAAAATGGCACGAAAAAAAATAAAACGCATTTTCCATTAAAATGGCAACTGCAATTGGATTGGAAGCCATTGATGGATCCAGTTATGAAATAAATCTTCCAAGAAAATGTACTCTACTCATTGTCACTGAAGGTTACATTCTTGTAAATGTTAAATAAAACAAATTGAAAGAGATGTGGTCAAGATAAGATTAAAAATAAAATATAAATAATAGTTGGAAGCTAGTAAAATGTTGCAAAAATATAAGATGATCAATTTTTTCAGCTGTATTTATTATAATTTGTATAAATTTTATATTCAAAATGATTTTAAAATAATTTTCCCTAACTGCCAAATATTCTCGGTTCTTGGTTTTCTTGTTGACTATATTTTCCATTTCAACTTAATTTTTAAGGAATATTTATCTTTTTTTTTGGATTAGCAATTGAATATTTTATTATAATAGTTGGGAGTTGTAAAATGGTGCAAAAATAAAAAATGATCAATTTTGCATTCCTTTTACTGTATTTATTATAATTTGTGCATAAGTTGTAGAAATTTTATATTTAAGAGAATTGTATTATAAATTAATCATAATTAATAATTAATTAATTTGATTTTAAAGACTTTTTTTTTACTGCCAAATATTCTTGGCATCCTCAGAGTATACTGGTTTTCTTGCTGACTTTATTTTCAATTAAAAATTAATTTTAAAGGAATAGTTGTCTGTTTTTTTGATTAGCAATTAAATATTTTATTTAAAAAGATTTGGTAACTCAAATAAAATACAAAATTCAAACTAAATTAAATTTATGGCAATCTATTAATACAAACAAGTTTCCTTTAAATATAAACTACATAAAGCATTAACTTGGCTTACAAAAAAATAGATTCTATACAAAAAAAAAAAAAAATAAATAAAATGTAAAAACCATTTCGTTTTACGGCTTTAAGTTTTTTGCATTTTCAATTTTCACTTAACTGCAAAAAAAGTCAAGCTCAAATTGAATTGATATCATTTGCTGGTATTACTTGTGACTTAACACTGATTACACACGCTTCAAGACATTTTCTCACTTACTTATAGACAGATACACATACATATATAAATAGTATATACATATACATATATATATATATATATATATAGGTATATCTAGAGTATGCACACTCACTTAAGCCAGATGAAACTTTTACTCTGGTTACCCAGAGCGAGAGCTCAGAATTGAGAACCGAGAAGTGAACAGCACTTTCAGCTACCCATAAATCCCCATGCTGCGAAAACTTTAAAAAACTGTGGCTAAAGTTTGTAGCCCGTATCAGAAATAAAAAAAAAATAAAATAAAGATATATAAAAGGTATAAGAAAAAAAGAAAATAAAAGAAAAACAACTGAGCAACATCAAATTGTTAAGGGGAAGGCAACCCGCATTCAAGTGTTGAGCGTGAAAAGCTTTTGGTCTCGTTATTTTTATTATAATCAAAATAAAGACTACAGTGCGCGACATAAATTTAAGAACCAAGTAAGAAATTGCAACTGAAGCAGATGACGGCAGCAGGAATGCTTGCTTGGTCGCATATTGTATATAAAGCAGAATTAGTTATAAATTTAATAATAAATAAATTAAATAAATAATAATATAATTAAATAAATAATATAATAATATTGATTTGTCTTTAAATCTTTTTTTATGAATATAAAGAAGTCCATAAAATTCCACTTTATATCTGTTTTATAGA
This sequence comes from Hirtodrosophila alboralis, assembly GCA_035043045.1. Lineage (NCBI taxonomy): Eukaryota > Metazoa > Arthropoda > Insecta > Diptera > Drosophilidae > Hirtodrosophila > Hirtodrosophila alboralis. The sequence continues at coordinate 226,443 of JAWNNH010000903.1, read as the reverse complement.
ATTGAATTAAAATTTAATGTTCTAACTGAGATCTTTTATTTTATCGTGATTTTAAAATTTTTTTATAAAAAACAAATGCTTTGTAGTATCTAAAATCTATAGCACTTTCTAAATATTTTTAAATTTAATAATTGATTGGCTAAACATTGATTTCTGCCTAAATCTTTTTTATAAACATCAAGAATTCTAAAAAACTACACTTTATATTTATTTTTGATATATTTAATTAAATTGAATTTAAATATAATTAACCTACACACAACAAAACTAAAACTATAATTATATTAATTATATTTCAAGCCTGATATAAAAAAAAAATAAAACACAAAAATATATATCTATATATATATATAAACAATTTTTTAGGAAAATATTAGGAAAGTGGATTTTGAAACTACTTTTTAAGTTGGCAGCTGGCTGAAAATATATTTAAAAAAAATAAATAAAGCTAGAATTCATAAATTCAGAATAATTTTCAATATTTAAAGGAAACATTTTTTAACTAATGGTAATTTAATTTAAGTAAAAATCAAAAAATTATACAATGTCTCAGTCAAACTAATGACGATTCTTGTATATTAACTTCTCCTAATTCCTATTTTATACTTAAGAATCATTTTCTGTATATTTTTATTCCTTATAACGAAGATCCTCTGTCCTGTGATTCTCTATTACTAAGAATACCCTACAGAATATAATTAATATAGTTTTTAAGAGAAATTTTAAGCAAAATATTTATTTCTATAACTTCTACATATCACACAATAAATAAATAAAGATGCTAAATAAAGTTTGAAAATTTTAAAATATTCCATAAGCAAATTATGCATTTATGGACAAAGTAACCCAATTTCTGTCTTTAGAGGGTATAAACAGTGGGCATAAATGACAAAAGGCAAACACACACATACATTAATATTCAAGCTAAGAATACAACTGGAACAAGAACAATATCGATGACACTTTGATGGCTACAAAAGCAACAACAACAAGAACAATAACACAAACAACAACCACAATATGAACTTGGATTCTAACCACAATTTGGTGGTGCATTGTATTGGCCATGTTTAGATGTTATTGGCTTGTTTTGGCCACCGCCTGCCAATTGTTGGCCATTGATATTGACTTGGACATTTGAATGCAATTCACATACAAAGAGTTCGAGGGAAAAGAGAGAGTTAAAGACCACAATGAATGACTGTGGATTATGAATGGAGTCTGAGCATAGGCACTCAACATATGTTGGGGGAAATGAATGCGGCTCTGCTTTTCAATAAAAAAATAATAAAAACCCTTTGGCTGCCTTTAGGTCTCATTGCTTTTCCAATTTAATACAATTATCGCAGAGGTAAATAGTACAAAGTGCGACCGTCCCAAAAGTAGGAACTGAAAATGAATAAACTTGTGTAAATGCACTGCAAACAACTTTACGCTTAATTGCAGTTCAGTGAAATGCACTATGGGTCTATAAGTTGATCAAAATGGTATAAAATGCGTGAATTAAATTTAAATAAAATATATAAATAGTCTTGTTTTGAATTGCATAGGATTAAAAGTTCAAAGAAATTTAAGTGATTATTTTCCTTATAATATGAGTTTAATTCTTCTTTTTGAGAATTTATTCCATAATTTAATTTATAAGTTAAAATTTATTCTAAAAGTTAATTAATATGGCACAAAATGCGTGAATTAAATAGACTTATTTTGAATTTTATAGAACTTAATGCTTTTAATAATGTTAGTGATATTATTCTGCTTATAATATGAGTATAATCCTGTTTTTATAGAATTTATTCTCTTTGTTATTTAAAAAGTAAGAATTTATTCTTTAAGTCGATTAATATGGTATAAAATGCAAAAATTAATTAGGCTTGATTTTAATCTTATAGAACTAAAAGATCAAACATACGTAAGCGATATTCTCCTTATAATATGAGTAAAAACCTTTTTTTTAGAATTTATTATATAAGTTATTCTATAAGTAAGAATTTATTCAATATGTTTGTCTATAAGTTAGAATTTACTCTTTAAGTAAATTAATATTGTTTAATATACGTGAATTAAATATTTTTTTTTTTAAATTTTATAGAATTAAAAGTTCAAAGTAATGTAAGTGATAATATTCTAATAATAATATTAGTATAATCTATTTTTTTAGACTTTATTCTATAAGTTATTAAATGCGTGAATTAAATGAACTTGTATTGTATATAATAGAATTTAAATCTAAAACTAACGTTTGTGATAAAATTCTTCCTATAATATGAGTATCATATATTTTTTTTTAATTTATTCCACGGTGACTTCATAGACACGAATTTTAGAAATTTGATTGCATATAAAAGATGTCAGAATACCTATATAACTTTTTCTAGAACGAATAACTACATCATATCCATTTAAAGGATTTCTAAGTAACTTTTTTGTAGCATTAATTTTAGTTGACATAATTCCCATTTATTTCATCTTCATTCGAAAATATTCAAGTATATTTTTTGCCAAAGAAAATTGCCTTTTAATACCACAGTGCACATCAGGTCAGGCCCTATAAACAGGCAATGCTAAAGTTAACGAGCTGCCAAACGAACATGAATCGTATTTACTTTTTGCAAGTGCTGCGCTGCAAGTAACCTGTGGCACTCACCCAGGCACTCACACAGGCATTCACACTCACATTCACACACTTACATTCATTCACATTCACACACTTACAACTACAACTACAACTACAACCGTGCGGTCAGCTCGGGCAACTTTTCAACTTGCGGCAATCAAACAAGTTCAATAACGGTAATTAACAGTGCAACGGCAGCGCGTGGATGCTTCAAATGCTTCAACGGCAACGGTAGAGAGAGTTTTACTCCTGTCCACCACCCCTCTCACCATCTCAACCCCTCGCCCATCTGTTGCCCTGTAATTTGTGAAAAGTTCAAAGCTATTAGCATGTCCTGAACCCCGCCAATAGAGCCTGATATACGCCATTTTGCCCAGCTCGTGTCGTCGTCGTCGTCGTTTGCCAGCGGCGGCATCAACGGAAGTCCTCGAGTCCTTGCCCTTGCCCCCGCTGCCCTCTAATGATGGCAACTGCCCAACGTCAGTTATAGACCATTAGTAATGGTTGGAATGGGGAAACGCGGCATTTTTAGTTGGCTCCAACTGCCGTTTAGGCCTTCTACTTGGCCACTTGGCATGTCAGTTTTGATTGAACCTGATGGACGCGCCTAATGTGCTTTAATTGTGAATGATGTGCAGCGGTCACAAAAGGATGTCCTTAATGGTTATTAATGTGCACTAATAAACCCCACTGTCAAAATAGACTATCTGACTGTCAGTCAGAGAGTCGAACATTCGGACAACTGCAACAAAATGTCAGCAATTTTGACTTCATTTATGTCAGATAAACTAAAAAAAAAAATAAACACAAATGAACCCAAATGACAATAAAAGAACTCTATTGAATTTAGCAACAATATACTAGTTAATTTTTTTAGCAAAAGTTAATTAAAATTTAAATTAAGCCTACAATGAGGCCAACTGAACAAAAATAATACATACTCTAATATGGCTAATAAAGTATTTACTTTTTTTTTTTTGTTACAAAATATGTAACCATACTCTGTATTGTGAATAATAATGCTCATAAATGAAAAGAAAATATTGAACTATAAAATCAAATGTTTATAGTTCATTCTTGTAATTGCGCTTAGTTTTTTAATTCTCATTTGTGGAATCAGAATTCCAACTAAAATATTTGTATTAATTATTACAATTTTCCAATGTTGTTTTTGGCTCTGAAAGCGGAAATAGGCATTTTAGGAGAAACATTTTTTGTAGCATTTTAAAATATATTATAATATAAAAAAAACTTAATAATATAATATATAATACTTAAAGGCATTTTCAATAATTTTTTTTTCTTTCAAATAAATTTTTTATTGAATTAATTATTGACAAACAATTAAAAATTTGATCATTTTGTGGCGCAAAGAACTGCAAAGCCATTAATGGTATATAAAACATTCTACCAAATAAATAAACTATTTTTGATGGTTTAATTTTTAAATTTTCTGAGTGTTACTAAAAATTTTATATCATAATTTGAAGTCTTATTTAACATATTAAATTATGACATTAGACGTAATAACAACCTGTAAAGAAAATTTAATTTTTTGAGTGTTATTTGTGTAAGGATTAATAATACTCTGATGTTTAAATTAAATTAAATTTTTAAAGTATTACTGAAATTGTTATATCGAAATTTGAATTTTTTTAAGGCGTTTGGTGTTAAAATAAAAAAAACGATCTATAAAATTCTCATTCAATATTATTGAGTGTTTTTTGGAGAATATTGATAATACTCTAATGTGGTAAGCCAATCATTTAAAAAATTTATAATGTTAAATATGTATTATTATTAAAATAATATTTTTTTAATGATTTAATAATAAACAAGTCTAAATATTTGTGTCTCTTTTGTTTGATGCTCAATTGCATTTAAAGCGATTATTCAATTTAAAATTCTTTTCTTTAATGTACATATTTTTAGCATAAATTTCATATTGAATATATTCACTTATCATTCAGTTATGGAGCTGCTGAACTGAGTATACTTTTACTTATATTCATATTTTCTGCTTGACTGTAATAAACAGAGCAATCCACAAATGCAGCTTGTTTGCAGTTTGTTGCAATGTGTTAGCGGATCTATCAATTTGTAGCATTTTCAAGCTCATATAAGCCACACTCGCACACACACACACACACACATACACACATGAGTACTCACATACTCATTCAGAAAACATTCACATACACTCACACTCCATTCTGGCAGCAGCAGGAGAGGCAACAGCCTCAGGAATTGAGAACACGCAACCTGACGGGCCGGAAGCAAGTCAGCTAAACCAGGGGCAAAAGCGGGGTCACGCTAGGGTTTTTGGGCAGGATGAACAGGAGCAGGATGAGGATATGGATGAGGAAAGGAGTGTAGATGGTCTTGCATCCGATTCACTTTATTCTTTTCGTTGAGGCAGCCACTTTGGCAACAGAACTTGAACATGAGTGCAATCAAATGTATTACATTTTGTGCAACTTAAGCGGCGACTGAAGTGCTGAAGACAGCTGCAAGAGTGAGATGGAGAGTGTGTGTGTGTGAGAGAGAGAGAGAGAGAGAATATGCCATTGATATATCCGCCTTTGGGTGCAATGATTTCCTGGGGAAAAACTCAAGTCAAGGCTGCGGCTAGAAAAAACTAAGCAGATGAAGTGCCAGCCAGCCTGGTTGATGCATACGGCGCCGTAAACTATATATATATGCAGCATGTGGCATAAAAATGGGCCAAAATGGCAAACAAGTTGGATAAAGGAAATTGCTAGAAATGCATTTTGTGGCTTATGAGCCATGAAGCAACACAACCCAAATTCTCAACTCAAGATGAAGGCCAACATCTATAGGAGCATCGCACCACACCCAATGTCTGGCAAATCAATTGAGTTTGCTCGACAAATATCCGCTCGAATGCCAACTGACAGGCAAATAAATGCAATGCACTGGCTTTAAATATCCCGTTTACATGCAGTCGAATATATATGACAATTTCGTAGCCAAAAGAAAGGCCAAAAAATATTGACAAATTGAAGTAGATACAAAAAGAAAACTAAAAGAATAAAGGGAAATTTTTAAGACCCTTTGAAAGTTGCCCTGTATAAAATGTTCCAGATGCCGTGTAAACTGTTTCTCATTTATGAATAAACGTGCACTCAAATCAACTCGTTAACTCATTACTCAGAGCCTCAAGTATCTAAATTTAATCGGAATACAATTAAATATCACTGCTTCAACATTAACTAAAACAAAAGATTTTTAACTATGACAAATTTCGCAGTGTTTGCTCAATTGGCTATAATGCCATGATTGATGGATCCAAAAAAAGAGAGAGAGAGAGAGAGAGAGTATGAGAATGAGACAGATAGATGACCAGGCATGATATGATTATCCAAGCCATTTAAACTGTGTGTTTGCAACTAATCAATGGTTAGGGAAATGAGTTAAAGGACTTGGACTTGCTTTCTTGACGTTTGTCAAACAAAAGCAAACACAAAAAAAAAAAAATTCTTCTAAATTCCCTGGCCAAAGTGAAGCATAAAAAAATTAAAAAAAAAAAGCCAGGAAAGAGTTCGAAATCGGGTTTATCTGACTGCACAAAGCCAAAGGAGTAAGTAAGGAACTATGTATATATACCTAAAAGGGATTTATTTGATGACTTGTCTAACTCGTGCCATTGACTCACACGATGACACTGACATGCCTCCACCCTATATACCCAACAGCCCCCCGTTGAATGTCCCGCCATGACGCAGCACTTTTGCAAATGAAGTTTTATAACTTTGCCCGTCGATTTGAAAGTCAACCAAAGAGAGGAACAAGAGGTAAGTGGGAGACGTGTAGCGGAAGTTGTGAAATGCGACAAAATGGAATGAAATTAAATGCATTTTGAACAAAAAAAAAAAATGATAAACTTGATGCCGACATGGCCGATGAGACTGTAAGATACAGATACTTAAAATACCATTTTGAAAAAAAAGTTTCAACTGTATTAAGTTCTATTTGTTTAGCTGCAACACTCACACATTCAATCATCTCAAATAGATTTTTTTACTTACAATAGTTGAGTTTAATGCGTTTAGCATATATGACATCATAAGACTTACCTGTAAAAGAAAAAAATAATAATATAAATGATTAGAAATGTGGCAAGAAAATTTAAAGTGATTAATTTAATTGTATAGTAGGTACATTTTGACTGGTGAAGCTAAAATGCTTATATAGTATTTAAAGTTAAGTAAATTTGAGAAATATTTGTAAGCAGAAAGTTTCAAGATATTTTAAGAATGTCCAGTTACTTATAACTTATAGCAAAGGTCATTTTAGGGATCATAATTGTTGAAAAAATTACTTTTAAATGCATAAAAATTATAATATAATATTTCTAATAAAAAATTAATATTTTTCTTATTTCCATTGAACGCAAAATTTGTTTAAATGGCCTTCAGCATTTCTCTGAGCTTCTCATAGCTATAACTTAATATTGAATATATGTGTGGATATTTTTTTTAACAACTAAAATATTATATATAATTCTATAAAATAAAATGTGCATTAATAATGATGTGCAATGTCTGTTTTTTTTTTTTTAAATAAATTCAATTAAAAAATTTGTGTTTGTTAAAACCCTATACTTTTCTAGTAGATTGAATCAATTTTTTATTTTCTTAAATATCACTTTTTGCCAAGTGCTACATTTTGACCCTTGAATACAAAAAATGAAGCAATGATGCTTAAGTAGAGTTGTATAATAAAATCACGAATAATATTCAATAATGTCAATCGCAAATTAATATATTTGGTATATTTTAGTGTTAAAGTAATGAAAATAAACTATAGCTGACTTGGCAGGGGTTGCTAACTTGTTTGGTATGAAAACTTGCACTTTTGTCCATTTGCCAAGCTCGGGTGAACACCCCAAATGTAAATTTATACCTTTACGGTAAATATTACTAATTATGGTACGAGAATTAAAAATAATTGTTAGGCGAACAAAATAATTCGTCATAGACACAATTAATATATAAAAAAAAATATTTTCTGACAAGGTAATTTATTAAAATTAGATAATTCAAGTCGAACACTTGACAATTTTTCTTATTAAGAAATTTTTTTTTTCTTTTTTACTTTGTTCAAAATTAAGTTATATTATAAATCTATATACCCTTTAAAATGCTGCATACTTTCATAAACCTCATTTCTTTTAAACCAAATATAGTCAAGTGTTGTGTATTGTAGCTAAAGCTTTAATTATCATGCTATCAGTGCTGGCATTTTTACAGTTGCATTAAATTAACAGAATATACATGATTTTAATTAAAAAAGCAATTTTATAATTTGCAGGAAAATGCAATGTAAAGAGACAATGCGACAACATATATATATATATATAAAAACAAGACAACAACAACAACAAGTACAACAACAATTGCAATTAGCAAAATTTGAGCAGTTAGCAACACACACACACACAGGACACACTACATATATATGTGTGTAAGTGTGGTGTCGTTTCATTATTGTTGTTGTTGTTGTTGCTGTTGTTGCTGCCGCCACTTTAGCCACTGACTTGTCCAATTACTACAACAACGGCATTCAAATGGTGCGCCGCAGGCCACGCACACACACACACACATACGCACACAGGACTCTCGGACCGAGTGAGAAAAGGAAGCGCCAACTACAAAGTTTTTTCATATCCTGTGAAAATTATTATACGCTTTTCGCAAAATAGTTGAAGCCAGCGGCAAACACACTCTCATGTTGCTGCTGCACTTTTGACCAGGACGAGCGCACCAGGAGGACATGTGCAGCACCACAAAATGTCAGCAGTTGGGCATGAACAAGGACTCCAACGAGTTGTTCGACAGTCAAGCGAATCCTGCACTTCCTTTTCGACTCTGGTGACTCTGAAATCCGTTGGAAAAACTTTTGTCAAATTGTTTTTTTTTTTTTTGTGTTCTCTCTCTCTGGCAACAGCTTGTGGGCAACGTCAGTGTCAGTTTTAATCATTTTTCCTGACCCTCGAATCCTCGAACTGCTGTGTATCCTGTATCCTGTCTATGCCACGCACTGCATACAAGTGTTTGTCATATTTACGTTAATAAAATAAATATCTCATAAATTGAATACAGCTGAAGAAGCTATAAACTTCCACTTTTAAGCTTTGAAGCAATGAAGGACTTGTAAAAACCACTAAAAGTTTTCCCCAAGTGGTTTGCAATCGAGATGAAAATCTTTTCGGAAAAACTTTAAAACTTATTTAGTTTTTGATTATTGCCATGATATTAACACATGCTTACATATGTCAAGATTAAATTATTATTAAATGTTTAAGGTCGCAAAATTGTTATAATATTAAATTAAAATTTTATATTTATTGAATTTAATAAAAATCAAGTAAGTTTTGGCGATTGATTGATTTATGAATTAATAGTTAACAATTTTAACAGTTTTTTTGGTGTTTATTTTATGTCCTGCCACCTGACGTATACTCAATAATTTAGAAGCACATTTGCAGCAACTTTAACTCTGTGCTTTATGCCATAGAGCATGTTTAACTAAAGCATAAATCGCGTTGTGGCTGCCATGACTCAAAACGGTAAGAACTGTTTGCAGCTATCCAAAAAGAAAGTAAAAAAGGAAAACCAAAGAAAATTGCCAGAGACGTAGTAGTCTCTTGCAGCCTTTGGTCGATATGCCTTGGACCTGTATAGTCTGGTGTTCTTTTTGGTGCCGCGTTGCCACAACCTCTCGCGTTGCATGTCTGGCCATATAACTCACGCTTTTCAGCGCCAAAGTGCACTCAGCGCATGAGGCATGAGGCTGCCACGCCCACATACTCGTTGTGCAACCAGCATTGAGTATACGAGTGTATATGTATATTTATGCCATGCTTAAGCCAATAATAAATTTCTGCAACAATTTTGTTGCAAAGCTGCAGTTTGTCAGCATTAGCCAAGGCAAGCCAACAGGCAGCTTCAGTAGCTTCAACAGAGTGAGAGCGGTAATAAAATCGATGAAAGTATCGATAGTTATGAAGATTTCTAACGATTGTTTACTCAATATTTCGATGGTTTATTATATAACGTACTCCCATTTTTAATTAATTTATATATTTAACATTGATTTAAAGATAAATGAATTTATAAATAAAAACATATTTTTATTGGATGCAGTTCGTAAAATTTTTTAGTTTTGCAACTTAATTTCGTAGTTTTTATTTATTTTTTAAAATTCCCTTTTTGTCACTTCTTTATTTTATGTTATAAAAACGTTTTACTATTTTAATGGCTTTAGGATTTTTATTGATTGTTTATTCAATATTTGAATAGTTTATTATATATCGCAATTCCCTTATCATTGTTTATTGCTTTTAAAAATAAAAAACTATTTTTATGCGAAACTTTTCTTGGAGTTTATTCGATCCTGGAGTATGCTTGACTTTGCCATATATTTTTTTAATTTTATTACAATTTTCAGATACCGTACTGTTCAAGCTCTTTCTTAAAATATCGATAATTTATATATTTTAAGCTGAACAACAAAGTCAAAGCAGTCTAAATCGATCAGGTTGAGAGAACTGCCAAAGTTCTAAAAAACCTTTCAAATTAAACCCCAAGGCACTGGCCCAAAGCCAACACACAACACACGCACACACACACACACTCACATTTCTTTGCATGTTGCCAACTGTATTTATAATTAACTAAAATTTAATGTTAATTCAATTTTGACAAGGCACGAAAGCAAATATTGAGATAAAAGGCGAAAGCTAGATTTAAAGTAGAAAAGTAGATGTCTGGGTGGTAGATGGAAAGTAAAACTTTCAACTTATATACTAGTTCAGAGAGTATGAAGGGGGGGCAGGAAACTGGGGAGCAGGGACAATGCCGAGTGGGAATTAAATTTAAGGGTAGGAGGGGGCGGGTTTTTTATATGCTGTCTGAGTTGGCTGACAAAGTTACAGTAGTCAAATCGTGGCATGTTAAGTTGTAGCAACTTTTGGTAACTTTAACAAAATGCGAAATGTTACAAATCTTTTGCCAGAGCTCAGAAGTTAAGACAAAGAGAGAGAGGGGTAGAAAGAGGGGAAGAGATGGCAGTTGCAAATGAAAGAGAGAGAGAGAGAGAGAGAGCGAGATAGAGGCAACATTCTTGTCATATATATGAACACAAGCCTTAAAACCCTTTCACATTTGCCATGGAGCACTTAATTAATGCAATCACAGTAAAATGTTTGACAAAAATAAGTTTGACAGCAACAAGAAGCCAAACGAAGCGAAGAGTCTTGGCAAGGGGGGTTTGTGCATGTTTTCGGGGAGGGGAAAATTCTCAGAAGTGCATAGCAATTACATTTAGTATCATTTTGGGTCTTGAGAATGCAAAACAATGCAAAGCAATGTTTTGAGATGCAGATAAAAGACATTTAGTAGAGTTTCGAGTATAGAGAGAATAAACTATCGAAATATAATACAATTGCTACTATTGATAGCTTAAATTATCGATAGTTTATCTTTGCAAATTAACAATTTTTCTAAGCAACAAAAGTAATTGAAGCAATTAATTTATTTAGAAAAAGAGGACTCGAATTCCTATAAGTTTGTATATGGATTGTCAAAATCCCCCACAATATTTTTAAATTAACTATCGTTGTCCTTGATTTCCTTTTATCGCTTTAAGATTGTCTGAGAATATCTCCGCTTTAATCAATCGGCTCTTCAAACCAAATTCTATGTTTAGACCTTTAAATTTTTGTCAAAAATTAAATATATAAAAAATAAGAAAATAAATTGATTGCTGAGCAAAAATTACGTAAATTGAAGAATTTTTTCGATAACAACCAGTCAAAGTATATAAGTTTATAAATAAATATTCTATCGACATTTTATCAAAGTATTTTTTATTTTAAATTAAATATATGTAAAAGATTCCATATTAAATTGCAAATAAATAATACTTAATATATTTCGCATATTCAGCGTGCTTTATTTAAATTGCCTCAAAAGTTTTTCTTTCATATTTTATTTAACTTTCTAACACATATTTCACTCTGAAATTGTAATGTAAATTTGATATGCCATGTCTTGCTTTTCATCAGAATTAACCTTGGCAAGGCCGCACGTATTAATTAGCAAGGCATCTTGAATATTCTAAAAAACTCGTTTGAAGGTTAAGCAAAGAGTCTAGAGAGAATTTTCGTTGGGTTCCAAAAACTGATTTCATTAGCATGTTCCCGGGCGCAATTTCATTTGAACTTTTTAACGGAAGCCCAAATAACACGTTTACATCATTCCAACAATTCTATGCTTTGGAATATATGTGTGCGTTAATTTCACAAAAGACAACAAGGAATATATTATATATTATAGTCAGGTGCTTAGAGAAATTTGGCCTGAAGGTGAGAGTGTCAGAGGTTTTAAGGTCACACGTTGTGCCTAATTACCAAAAATGTTGGATAATTATGGAGTTTAGAGAACTGAAGCATAGTGTAAATTTATAAGCCTGATAGCACAAATATCAGATATTAATTACTCGCCCACACACACACATACATTGCCTTGACGCTGTTTAAATACAATTTCGACATTGCCTGCCAAAGACAAATTAACATAACGACTCCTGTTTTCTCTCTCTCTCTCGCAATGTCCTTGTGTCCTTTAGCCTTCTCATTCTACCGCTCTGTCATTTCTTGTACAACTGTTTGTCCTGACGAGTGTCAAATTAATTGACAGTTGCGAGGTTTGCCATTGTCCGCCCACACGCGCCATAAGCGGGCCAACAGCAATCAGCCAAAGGATCAAGTTGGCGTCCTGACAGCCATAGGTCGCGTTTATATTGCAGTCGCAGGATTTGCGCATAAACATATACATATATAAGTATTATATATAGAACTGGGCACGTTTCTATACTTGTATGCGTATTTGTATTTGTTGTGAAGTACAAGTATGTGAAAGGACATAATATTTGCTGCATTAATTAATGAACACTCTCTCACACAGGAGATTAAGAGAGAGAGAGAGAGAGAGGGCGGTGGCCGGGTTGGGACCTTGTCCCTTGTAAGCGATTTAATGACCTCAAATGTGTTGAATGACTTGATTCTTGGGCTTGGGCTGCTTGTTCGGCTTGTCAGTTATGTCATAAAAAGCTCAAGAGCTCTATTAAATAATAATTATGAATGAAATAATTTTGTGATGTCATTACACAGATTTCTGTTTTTTCGGTTTATTGGTTTTGGTTACTAAATATATTTAGTCAGAAATAGAAGAAAATATGGTGTAATATTTTAATAATAGTTATCTATAATGTCACAAACATTTTGGTTATTTTGCTTTTAAATAATATTAAATTAAATAATATCTATGAATGAATTAATTTTGAGCCGTCATTTCACAGATATCTCTACTTTTAAATATAAGAATATATAAATATACGAGTATATTTTAATCAAAATAATTTTTCAAACAATTTAGTTATTTATTTATTTATTTGCTTTAAAATAATATTTTATTAAATAAAAATGAAATAATTTTGAGAGGTCTTTACACAGCTTTCTCTGCTTTTTTTTATTGGGTTTGGTTATTCAAAATATTTAGTCGAAAGTATAAGAAAATCTAGTGGAATATTTTAATAATATTAATCTATAATTTCATTACCATTTTGGTAATTTATATATTTATTTATTTTTTTCTAATTTTTATTTACAATCTATCTCAAGATTTTAAGTTAATTTTTGGTCATGGTTAGACGTCTGCAAGTCTATTAATATTTAATATATTTTTTTTATAATTATTTTATAAGAATCCAAGCTATTTATCCAAAATGTTCATAGAAGAAAGATTTTTTTCAGTGACCGAAATCAAACCCTAAAATCTTCTTTTTCAATTGTTATATTAATTTCTAATATTAATTTTTGATGGAATATATTTTTAATAATAAAGTAATAATAAATAAAAATATAATTTATTAAATATTTTAAATTGGTCACCCTACAAAAAAAAAAAAACAAAAATCGCTGATGTACAACAGAAAATCTCAGAAAAATTTATATTATTGTGTCTTTAAATAATTATACAAAATTTTTTACATTTTTAAAATTGTTTTCCTTTTAAAAAAAAAATCATAATGCTTGTCATTCAATGGAAAAACGCAAAATATTTTAAAATTTTGCCACTTTTATTTAAATATAATAATAAATATATATAATAAATATATATTAAATTGTTTATAATAAATAAGCGCTTAACTTATTGTAAATGAAAATAATGATAAATTATTGTGTTTGATACATAATAAATAATAAATATTTGATGCAATACAATTCTAATATTATAGATATTATTATTATCATTAATTTGATGCAATACAATAAATATATGTATATATAAATAAAAATTTATTTTATTATTAAATTTAAAATTTAATATGCTGTATAATATGAAATGCTGTTGTTAAGTATTTAACATTTTTTTGATTAAAACAAAACCTTCAACTTTAAATTCTTTTACTTCCTTACAAAAACAGCTCTTTTACTACCATTGTCATCAGGCTTTATAGTCCCCCAAATCTCTCTCTATTTGAACACTTTAATAATCTACCCAACCAAGTTCGTTTGCCACCCGTTCTAATCTGTTTTTTATTATCCCAACGCATAGCTTCGTCAGTCGCCAGTCGCCAGTTGCCAGTCGCATTTTATTATTTTTCCAGTCGCCGCTAACTAACCAAAACAACGAAAATTGCCAGAGAGAGAGAGAGAGAGACACCAGACAACTGTGCAAATAGGCTATACCTTCCTAGCATTCAATCCATAATCTCTGTATCCGCCCTATGCCAAAAAACCCCCCGTTCAGACCGCACAGATCGGCAGTTGGTGCATTTGCATGCCTAGGAAAATTTTTGAAATTCCTGTCTGGACGGGATTTCCTAGAACAACGCATAAATGCATCGCACTGGGAACCATCCGCCCGATTATGCATGTCCCTTGTTTCATATTGATGATGTGCCCCATAGCGCCCAGCGGGCGTTTCCTACAAAATAAACCCAAAAAATAGTTTCATACCGAACCAGTACCAAAAGCCCGCACTTTTCATTGAGTTCGCATAGTTTTGATTTTGGTTTTGGTTTCGGTTGTGGCTCAGTTTATTTTTCTTTCATTTTTCTCTCTTTTTTTTTATCTTTATTTTGTAGAAGTAGAAGATAGAGCAGAAGGCAGGAGGAGTGTCCATTTTGCCAATTGGCTGCACTTGTGTCCAGTTGACTGTATGGACAAATCCTGGCCTGCTGCTGCTCTGCTCCTGGTCAGCGATTCCCATTTCGGTTCTAATCAATTTTGTTGATTGCCAAAATGCAAAGTTCGAGCCAATGCATTGAGTACTTGAACTTGGCTGCAAAACCATAAAAAAAAAATAAATAAAAATGAAAATAAGAGCCAACGGAAATCGAAATTTTCATTCGAGATATACAGTTGCGGTCAAAATAATAGTAGTGCGTGTAATGTAATACAAAAAACTCAAAATTAAAGGACTTTTAATTTATCTAAATTTTTAATTTATTTTTTTTATGAAACGTAAATATATTGTTTATCCATCTGAGATACCAAAATTAGTTAACAGTTATTATTTTTAGATTTAGAATTTTTTTTCTTGCAATAGCCTAAAAAATGGCCGGTCAAAATAATAGTAGTGATGAACAAATTCAAATATTTTAATGGTAAAAACGATCTTAAACTAAGTTTTTTTTATTTAAAAGGTTAGATATGTGAAAGACACTTAATTAATAACAAATTTAATAATTTGTTGTTAAGCCTTTATTGTGAAATACCGCCTTAAAATGATGGAACCTGAAGTCCATAAGGCTCTAGTATCTTTTTGGAGATATTGAGTTCCAGGTGCTCTTAACGATCTCCCAAAGATGATTATTATTTGTTGGTGGATGCTTTGCAGTATCCTTGTTGACATCGGACCACAAATTGTCAATGTTCTTCAAATCGGGGGACTACGGGGGCCTCTCCATTACATCAACTTGATTCGATGTAACCCATTCTTTGGCAGTTTTTCTGGTATCCTTTGGACCGTTGTCCTCTTAGAACTTCAAAATTAACGGCATATAATCCGCAGGACAGCGTAGCATAATGTCCTGCAGAATTTTTACATATTTTTGCCTATCTATTATAGTTGTGAGCCAATATATGGGTCAAACACCGAAATATGAAAAACATGCCAAGATCATTATGTTCCAAATGTCCTGTTTCACGGCCTTGGAGGTGAATCTAGGCTGATATTCGGAATTTTGTGGATGCCTTACATATTCTCTAGATCCTTGACTACCAAACAACACAATTTTGGACTCATCCGACCACAGGAGTCCTCCATTTCTCAAGGGGTCATTTCAGATGTTTCTTAGAAAACCGTTTTTACTTTTGGACATGTATTTTTTTTAATAACGGAAATTTTCTCAGGCTTCTTGCTACCAGATTATTTTTCCTTAAACATCTACGAATCATTTCCATAGGTTAGTCCATACCTAAGTCCTTTTTTATAAGTATTGCAGGAACATACGTGCCTCGCTTCGAATACCTCTAAATATTTTTCACTAGTTTTTAGGACATGATTCGAGGTCTTCCACTTTTATCTTTTTTTGGCGAGTACTTTTTGGCGTGTCTTATCATGATTGACGAGCATTCAATCAAATTTTGCACTTCTTTAAAAGTTTTCCTTTCACAAATCAATTTTTTAATAAGAGCACTCTTCTCAGAATTGGAAGGCTTGCCACGCCCCTTTGGTGCAACTCTTAGCAAATAAAATTTTATAAACTATATTGTAATTTATCAAATTACAATAATAAATGCCAAATCATATGCCTTTCTTGCTTAAAATATTTTTTTTTTAGTTTTAATTAGTTCACTACTATTATTTTGACCGGATCAAATTAAGGGTGGATCACGAAAAAGAGCAGAATCTAAAAAATGAGAAAAGCTTTTATGTCCTAATGATACTTTTTCATAAAAGCTAATTCAACACTATGATCTGACAAAGTCAGAAATCAAAAGCTCAAAGGAACCTACGAAATATCAATATTTTAATTTTATGTCTGGTGGCACTACTATTATTTTGACCGCAGCTGTATATTTGAATTATACTTATGATTTGGGTTTTCAGAAAGCAGCCAAGAGCCCATTTACTGGCAATTGTTGCTTCATTATTTTAAATGACTTTATAAGCTATTTTTTCAGCGGAAACTGTTTTCAAAATAATTTAATTTAATTGACAAAAAATAATGCAAGAAATTGTGTCTGAAATCTGAAATTTTAAGTTCAATCCTTAAAACAAGGTTTTGCAACTGTGAAAATGTATTTTTATCGAATTTAAAATTAACAACTAATTTATAAAATCTACAGGCAAAAATATAGCAAATTTTAAAACAAAATATATATATGTTAAAATTTTTACTTAATTTATATAATAATAAAATCAAAAAAATAATTTTTATATAATTTTCACACACTTTAATTGCACACAAATATTGTAATAATTATGTTTATAATATATACAATTAAAAACATAAATATATTTGTTAAATGTATATAACCTTATCAACAAAAAAAAAAATCATTTTATAAATTATTTTTTATATTTTAATAAAAATATATTTTTTCAGTTTAAAGTTTAAACTCATATTTCATTTAATTTAATTATATGCAGCCACATTTTTGTTGTTGTTTTTTTTTATTAATATTTGTATTCTTAATTTGCAACAAAGTTTTACTAATTTCCCTTTTGTTTATGTTTGTCAGCATTTTTCTTATATTTTAAATATTTTTATATTTTTTTTTCCTATTTTTTTTGTTAGTAGTTTTTGTTGTTGTTGTTGGCTATTTATGCGTATTTAATTGCAACTCATTAAGCATATTAATTAAATCACCACATTTATGCAATAAACTTGCGCCAGGAGCTAGACAGGGGGTTGGGCTGTGAGCGGGTTATAAAATATATATTCAGGACTGTCATGTATTTCAATTCAAGCCACGTAAAATATTCACACAAACAGCGCGCCAACAAATTAACATGAAAAACAGGAAAAATTGCCAACAACAATAGGAATAAAAAAAAAATATATTAAATTGCACATTTTTTTTTTTTACAGCGTGTGTAAATTTGCATACAGAATGTAAAATGTGAAATAAGAGAAGTTACACGGTGCTATCATAAAATTTAAATAGCTGCAAAAATATCATTTATGTAGGCAATAGTTTTAAATAACGGGATTTACTTTTGATCTGTGTGTGTGTGTGTGTGTGTGTATTGCAAAGTTGAGGATTATATTCAAAATTACACAGCCCAGTTGCATAATAATTTACACAAAATATTACATGCAACAATTACAAGCTGATTAAAAAAAAAAAAGAATCCATAAATATGATTAACACAAATTTGACACTAAAATAAAATGCGATATACGTGTAAATTATAAAGCTATAATAAAAATATATGAAACAAGTGGATTTAATACTCTAAATGTAAAATATATCATAGATGTTACTAAGTATGGAAATAATATGGAATATTTGAAGGATTCGTCATTTGATATTAATCAAAATTTGATCTGTTAATTAGGCACTGAATAAAATTGAATATTAGTTGATTTATTTTGGAAAATGAAAATAATTTTTATATAACTTAAAAAGGATTTAATATAGTCAAGTGTTTCTGTGGCAGCTATAAGATATAGTATTCCAATTTAACTCATATTTTGTCAGCTAATAAAATATAAAACATTGCTTAGAATTGAAGAGTTTGGTTTAGATTTTTTGAAAAAATATTTTTTCTTCTTTTAAATTTATTTTTCGACGATTGTTTCTAAGGCTCTAATTGAATAATTTTTTTTAATAAATTTATTAATTTGTATAGAGTATATTGATAATAAGAACTGTAGAGTTTGCTTAAGATATCAAGAACATAAATCAACTGTGTTTCGACTGCAGAAAAAGGAAAAAATATCGGGCAAGTTTCAATAAGCTACAATTTTAAATTAAGAAACTGTTTAGCATAAAAGCAAATAGACAAACTAAGAAAAATTAATTTTATTTAACAAATACCTAAACCTCACGTATTCAATTTCATAATAAGCCCATATAACTCTCAGTTAGTGTATTTAAATATATATATATAATAATCCAAATAATTTCACATTTGATTGAGAATGCCAATGAGCTGTAATGCAAAAATAAATTGCATATTCCTTGATTATATTTACACAACAAATAATAAACACAAATTTTGCAATTTTGCAGTGCTAATTGATTTAAAAATGGCGCTAATTAAAAACTGTTGCTACAGTTTGGATTGGGTGTGATTTTATTTGTATAACATTTCAGATGATAAACCACATGAATAGCATATAATAAAGGACAACTGTAAAGAGGTAAAAAAAAGTGAGAGAGTTGAATTTGATGGACAGCTCGCTTTTAATGAAGCGACACGTGTCCTTTGGGTGGCACGTGTGTGTATAGTGTGTCTGTGTGTGTGCATGCAATTAGAAAAATGTCAAAGGCAACAAAAGCAAGCTGGCCACGCCCCACAAGCTATGCAAATTAACGCCCACAAACTTGTCAGCCAAATGACATTGAAATGTTGCAGCAAGTGGAGAAGCAGCAGGAGAATTCTGCAAAATTACCTTTATTAGCGAGCTGGAGAGAAGAGGAGAAAGGAGATTGCTGCCACGTGTTGAGCCATTTGCTGAGTCTGGGCTGGGATGCAAGGGTAAAGGACATTATGGCTTACACAACATGAGGTATGTATATTGCATGACAAATTCAGCTTTAAGCATGTTCATGTGCCACAAAACTGGACACAGAGAAAGACACAATTCTCTTGTTGCTATATAAATTTGGGATTAGTTAGGGTAATTCCGGCGTAGTATGCAGAACGGGCTTTTGCCATTAAGCATAAAATTGAGTTGTGTCTCGCGGGTTTGTCTCTGTAAGCGCCAAGCATTTAATATGTTGGGATTTGTAAGCTTATTCCCCCAAGTTGTGACTGTTGTCGTCCTGCCACGTCAGGACATCACAGTGTTCAGTGGCTTACAGGCTCTGTGAAGCGTGACGAACACACGCGGCTAATGCAAGGACTAACGCATTTGATTTATGTACAATTACAATTGGGTGCAGGACATTAAGGAGTTTCAAATGTATGGCAAGCCAATATTTTGATTATTCTTAAACTGGACTTAAACAATGGCAAGAAAGCGGAGATCCTAGCTCTTTTAATTTTTGTGTATAACATTTGTTAACAATTTAGAATTATTTAGGGATTTTTTTAATTAAAATTGGCAATAAATCTTTCTTTTTTTGACCATAAAAATTAATATTTATTTTTGCCAATTTCTATTTAAAAATTGAATATAAAAGTTATTTATCAATTTTTACTTTGTATGTTAAACAAATTAAATTGATTTTGATTGATTTTTTGAGGCAATCAGTGCACTTTAAAAGTTGAGATATCTAAATGATTTTATTTTCAATGCCTTTCCAATGATATATTAACTTTATACACAGCTTGGTTCAGAAGATGGTCAAATTCACTTTTTATTTTTTAAATTTAAAATAAAAGCTCAATAAATAATATTAAATAAATATTGAAATTTAATTATTTTTTCACAATTTTATTTTTTTGATCAAAAAGTACAAGTTAAAATTAATTTATTTAAAAAATATTATAAAAAAAGGTTTATTCTGTTTCCAGGATCTTGATTTCTTAATTAGTATATCAGGCTTAATTTTTTTGTACTCATAAGTCTTATTTGCGATCCCTGCCATAAACATATTTTCTAAAATTCCCGAATGTATAATAATAATTCGAATAATTCCGACTAGAATATATTGAACGAAATAAATTCCTAAAGCAAACTTGTAACTTGACTTAAATTCAATGAAATATGCTGTAACTGAATATATATTTAAAATTCAGTAAAAATTCCTTATTTACAGATGTTTCCATTGTCATAAAAAGTGTTATATGCTGCTTTAAGAATCTATCTATTTTCAGTTTCCATTTTTGCTTATTTTATAAATTTCCTGTCCCATTTAACTTAAGCTTGCCAGTCGAATCGATTATATTATTTCAACTTTTATCTTCAAGTTGACATAACTCCTTTCTTTTGGTGTAGTCATAACATAACATAAAAATATCTGACATTTTCATTCAATTTGCCCACAGACAGATGAACAAACAAACAAACAAACAAACAATGTTGGCGATGAACGTCTGCAGTTGTCATTGCGAAGACTGGCCATAAAAATATTTAAATTTTCTACAAAAATATACACAGCTACTATATGTATTATGAGTATATGTATATAAATGTACATATACATATATGTTTGCAAGTGTTTGTATTATTGTATTTAATGCATTTGCTGTTGCTTTCAGAGCGAAATTTATAGCTTATTTATATAACAATAAAAACTACAACAGCAGCAACATGAAACAGCAGCAAAAATAACAACAACAACAACAACAAGAACAATCACAGAAATAACAACACGCAGACATAACATGAAAATGTCGCCTCCATATATGGATATATATATATATATATATATGTTTATATATTTCTTCTTTTTTTTTGTTTGTTGGGTAATACGAAATCCGACGACTGTCAAAAAAAAAAATGGGAGAATAAAGTGAACTATGTGGGAGTTTGTGACTAAAGGATGTCCTAGAAAAAAATGCAAAGCTGTGTTCTTTAATCATGCTATATAATTTGACTTGGATAATGGATTGCGTTAATGTGAAAAGGTTATTCCAGATTGTTCAGAAACTGTTGCTATATATGGCTTAAAAGAACTTAAATACCAAAGAATAAAATAAGAATAAAAATATAGTAATTGATATGAGAAAATGTTGTAAAATATTAAGACATATACATATATAGGAAAATTTGAAATTTGGCAATTGTTTTAGGATAAAAATTAAATTAAATTAAATTATAATGATGTTATCGGTAATTTTTGGAATTAACATATTCTGTACACATTAACCAATACTTATTTAATTTTTTTTTATTTAGTTAATTTAAAATGTTAAGCAAACTACTTTAATTTATTATTTAGATGAGCTACAAAAATGTTAAAATAATTATTCTTATAGCAAAAATAGCAGAAATCAATGAGAATTTACTAATATATAAAAAAAACACAGATTCTGGAAAATACGAAATTTGACAATTGTTTTAAAATAAATTTCAATATTGCCGTTAATATTTTGATAAAATATAAACCGTACAAAATAACCAATATTTATTTAAATTCATTTAATTTAGTTGAACGATTGCGTAGTTGATTATTTAAAATGTTAAACAAACTACTTTTATTTATCATTATTTCAGGATCTTTAATACAAAAATTCAAAACCAAAATTTTATAATTTAACAATTATTTTTATGATCATTGTGAATGTAAAAAATTCGTTTAAGTTTCGCTTCTCTAAAAAATATCAACTTCTACTTCTTAAACAAACTTTTATAACTTGATTATATACCTTTTATCAAACATTTTATGACTATAGGGTATACAAAAAATACGAGAATGAAATATTATGCAAGTGCGTCTGTCTGGCAGGTTGTGCATGTGTGTGTGCGTGTGTGTGTGAGCATACAAATTAAACAAGATGCAACACTCAGCCGACTAACTGCCTGCACGCCATACTGGCTGGCATCCTTGCGGCCATTCTGTCTGCCCATCTACGCCAGACTCTCCGCGCGAGGATATGCCTACTGCCCCCCCTCGGACATTCCAACACTCCGCACTGTGCACAGTATGTACCGGCATTATGCGCCCATGTTGCGGTCGCCGCGGCCTCGACGATGGCCCCCTTTTTTTTTGTGGGCGTAACTGCGATGGCTGGCGCCAGTTGCAGCCGCCATTAAAAATTGCCAACAGCTTGCAAAATAATACAAAAAAAAAAAAGAAAACAATGCAAACAGCAACATGCAGCAAAAACAGCAGCCAAAAATGGATGAAACAACAATAAAACAACAAAAAAAAAAACAGAAAAGAATTTGCGTTGATTTTTATTATAGATGAAATATATCGGTGAACGTTCAATGACTTTATAGGACATTCACCGTTGTCCTGATTGGCAAGAAATATGAGAATTTTTAAGTGGTCTTAAAGCCTAAAATTGATATATTAGTATTTATCGATATATTTTTATATTCAGGGCAAAATCGATGTTAACCACAATTTTAATCATTTTTGAGTTTATGTCTTAGTTTATTATCTTATTTTTAATTTTTTTTATAATTAAAATTTATAATCAAAATGTTCCTATTCTAAAATTAAACTATACACAATTAGCATTTTGATAACAATATGTTTTGAATTATCACGTTGCAGAAAAAACATAAAAAATAATTAAAATGCATTCTAATTTATTTAAGGATTGTAGAAATTCTTGTTTGAATATTGAAAATTTATGATTTGAACGGAATTTTAAATTGTTTTTAGACTAATAGTAAATAATATTATTTATATTATCTACAGTAATTTATCCATGCTCGTTTATTCTCTGTTAAACTATAATAAACTTTTTCCATCTCTAAAATACATATGTGCATAATTTATATCCTTCAAACTGCCCTTATTATAGTTATACTTTCTGTCGATTAACTTTTTTCACATATTTCTTATTTGTAAATTAATGTTCGCTTTTTTATTATATTTATTGCTCAGCACCTGTTGATTTCAACTTTTTTACAGCAATTTGTATTCGTAATAATTTATGTGATTTTACAATTTATGATTAATGCGACCTCAAATGCAGCTCTACATACATTTTGCTGTCCTCAATTGCAGCAAATCAGCATATTCATATATACCCTGTAATATAAGTTAAATTGGTATACTAACTAAATCGAATACTTCAGCATATTAATGGAATAATAATATTAATAATAGTATAGTCTAGTTTTATACTCAAAAATTTTGCTTTGCTTTATTTTAATATTTTTTTCCACTTTTTGTTTTCATATCTATACTAGAATTTCCAGACACAAAAAAAATTATAATAATAACATTTTCAATATAAACAATCTCTTGAGCAGACTCTTGTTGCATTTTCTAATTTAAAAATATTCAAAAGTATCAATAGTATCCAAAAGCCAAACTGTCGACTATTTAAACTATCCCAAGTATCAATAAAACTCGCCTACGGCCATCGCAACTAACAACTACAAAAATTTATTATAACACCAGCTTAGAGTATCTTTAAATCGAGCACATTCAACTGCTAGATATTTGTTCAATTCTTTTAGTTTTTTTTTTTTTTTTTGTGCTCTGCTTTTGTCACATTTATTGCCATTGCATTGTTGGCATTTTGCAAATTAAACGGATTTCCGCCAAAGGCCATTTCCGTTGCCCAGAACCACGCCCACTGAAAGCCTCTGTGCTTTTTACGAAGAATTCTTTTTGTTTTTCTTTTATTCTTATTTTTTTTGTGTACTATTTTATATGTTTTATGCTGTAGTATTGACAAATGTTTTCTATTGTTTTTATTTTTTATTTTTTTTGTTTCTTGCTTTTAACTCTATGAACTATTTTGATTTCACCCCCTCAATAGAGAGTTAGAGGGGCTAAAAGGAAGTTTGACTAGTTTTTTATTTATTTATATTTTTTTTATTTTTTTTGCAATGCAGTTTATGACAGTTGGCTGCCTGCGGCGTTGCTTTGAATTTTGTTTTCACAAAAGAAACTTTAATAGAATTTTGCTGTCTATTTGCACTGAACGCAGCAGCAATTGTCAATTGCTTTCGTTATTTGTTTATGTATTTTTTATTGTCTATTTTTTATTTTTTTTTTCTGGTATGGTTTGGTCAAATTTAACCAAAAAAATTGATTACTTTATTTATACTATATTGCAAATGTAGTTCGTTTGTATTGCTGGGAAAGTTTTAATTTATGTCGCATGTTAATTAAATACAATAGGCTTCAATGAACTGGATACGCATGCCAATTATCCAATAAACAATTACAAAAATATAAATGAAAAAAAATGTTTAATAATAAATAAAAATTAAATCATAATATAGGCAATATAATAATGCTTAATAAGGCAATATAAATCTCATAATTATGCCATAAATTAAATTAAAGCAAAAGAATAATTCAATTAGAATGCAAAGAATAGAATTTTAATTCGAAGCATATATTGGTGTGTTCGGAAAAATAAAAGCAATTGAATTTCGCTTGAGAGTTAGAGTTTTTTAAAATGAAAATACTTTTTGAATAATAAAATATTTTAGATTTAAATATGTTTTTATAATCTCTTAGAGCAAATTTTTGGTTGGATTTGTGTATGAAAGTTGTGATGAATTAGTTTTAAATTAATATTTACCAATTTTATCTTTTTTTTATTATTAAAAATGCTCTAAACTGATTAAAATATAAATTTTCCACAATTAATTAATTTTTTGCATATTACAAAGTTTAGCATTTCTTTGAAAGAAATTTTTATAGAGTGTTTTATTTAAAACACAGCAACTTTCTGCAGGACTTATACAATTTTAAAATGAATTTATTTTTAGCCAAAAACTTTTCCGTCTGACCTTGTGACTGTCCTTCAGCGGCAGGCGCCACAAAAAAAAAGTTTTACAAGTTATACAACACCTGATGGCCACCAAGCAGAGCCGCTTACTCTGGGCTCATTAACATATTGAATTTAAATGTCATGTAGACAGACCACCAGAGACAACCCTCTGCTGCGGAGGAAAATAACAAGCCACAAAGCAGACATTGGGAACAACCCTCCAAACGAGAAAAAAAAACAAACAAAATATGCTAAACTACTTTTGTTTGGCATTTGCATTGCCAAAACTCAAAGCCAAAAGACGAAATTGCTATGTCAAAATGATGATGAAGCGACTCATCTGCATATTTTGTTTTTGAATTGAGAACATGATTAAATGCCCAAAAAAAAATATAAAATAAAATGGAAAAATGACGTCAAAAGTATTTCAGATATGTATTTATATTTGCATTAAAATTACAATTGAACGGAAAACCAAAAAAAAATAAAATGTGGATGGAAAATTGCGCAATGTAAATTGATTTTTAACGAGGCGCGTTTTGTGGACTGATTTAAAAAGAAATTTCAATTGCTTTGCCAGGATGTCGAAAAGCGAACTTTAAGAAGGCAGCTTCAGCTTTGACTTGCAGCTAGTCAGAGTCCTTAAGCAATTCCCAGATTCTCAACTCCCCCCGCTTCCCAAAACCACCATCATTTGTGATATTAAGCCAAAAAAAAATATAAAAAAAAGGACTGCAGGCCACGTGCGCTTTGTGATGTTGCTGCTGTTGCTGTGAAAAACTTGGCAAAAAATGTGGGCAAAAGTCCCGCAGGATATGCACATACACACACCACACACACACAGAGCGTGGCGCGAACGCAAAATGGCGGCGACAGCGTTGCCAGACTCTCAAAAATTGTGTAAGCTGCCAGCGTAATTGTTTAAAATTAGTCCTGGCGTCAAGGGGCAGACCCTGCCCTTTCCTTCCCGCTAACATCGCCTCAAATTAGCCAACAAGGACAAGGACACAAAGCCGTTTAGACTTTAAGCTAACTTTAATATTTAGTCGAGTTTATTAGCGTGCAGCGTCACAAAGCATAAATATAAATTTACAGCCCGTTTAATTTATGAGCCTAAGAAGCCAAAAGCAAATATGGTTTCAATAATTTATCGATGCTTGAGCTGGCGATAGTGCACTTGATGCCACGCCCACGCGTCCTAGAAGTGGGCGTGAGCCGATATATATAAATCAGACCGCAGTCTACACATAAATTTTAGAAGGGGATGCGACAAGTGTCCGGTTATACAGCGTGCCAAATTCAAGAATACTCGCAATATATATAAGTATGTGTTTTTTCTTTGTTGCAGATACGTTTTTTTTACGCTTCTTAATATTATTTGTAACATTTTGCAACCGCAAATAGACACACACACACACAGAAGACACACACTTGGCAAGTAGCGCGCAAACAAAGAAAGCGCCCAAAAGTTGTCTACACAATTTGTCACTGGGTCATTTTGCACATTAGAGAGCAGCGCGAAGGATATGGTGAGGGGTATGAAACAAACGTTCAGGACCAGAGCATTTACAAGATGCGAAGAGAAAACGAAAATATATGATCGTAGGTAAATAAAAGTGATGGAATTTAGGATGCCCATTATTTAATTTTTTATCAAAAGCGTAACATAGTTCTTATTATAGAAGAAACCTGCGCAATGTTTAGATTCTATTATATATTTTTATACATTTTTTTTATCTTTGTATTGTTATATTATTATATTTATATTATTATTTTAGTTAATAATATAAAAAATATTTTTTTTTAATTTTTATTACTATATTTATATTTCTCTTGAGCAAAAATCTTCTCATCTAACCAATTATCTTTTTATATATTTAAATATATGCAACCTAAACCACAATTAATTGGCACGGCCAGTTAATTTTTGATAGTACGAATTTCAATCGTTTTTATTTATATGTAAGCGATATTTGATCAAGCAAGTTTTAACTTTTTGAAAAGGTTGTTTAATTATCTTTATTTTGATATCAAACACATAAACCTTTTTCATATACAAAAAGATGAAAAATCTATTTAAATCTTACCAGTTAAATAATGCAATAATAAGAGTAATAATAGAATTTAATTGCAGTTTTTTAAACCATTTTTTTTTTCTTGTTTCAGGCTTTGCAACTTATTTCCGGCTTATTTATATTTGCAAGTAGTTTGTACTGAAAACAAATTAAGATTTTGTTTGTTTTTTGATTTGTTTATATTTTTGGAAGTGCTTTCGATAACAATTTTTAATAAATAATAAACCTCTTTTAAAAATGTTTATTATTTATTACAAATTTTTATCATAGACTTTGGTACATTTTTACCATTATCAGGGTGTTTGTAAAAAAATTTAAATGAAAGATAATTTTTTGGCTGGTTAGATAGTACTATACCAATTTTTTTTGATTGATTTTTTTTATTTATTTTATATTTTTTTTTATTATTTTTTTTTATATATACATTTTCTCCATTTTTTTTGCTGTTATTTATTTTGACAATTTTAAAGATTTTTTTCCAAAGTTAATTCATTAAGGCAATTTGATTTTTAAATTAGCATATAATAAATATTTTTACAGGATTCGCAACACGAAATTTAAACCAAAAACCTTCCAAAAACTTATTTAATTGCAAATGCCACAAAGTTTGCTCACATCTTATATATCCTTACATATTTCACTTACTGGGTATCTTTTAGGTTGCTCACTTAAAAAATAATAATAAATCATGTGCATAGAAACCAGAAGCACATGCCAGGACAACAACCATTTGCAGGACTCGCAGCTGAAGCAACCGGCGGGTCAGTGGCTGCTCATTTGGCCTGGTCTGACTGTCTGTCTGTCTATCTGTTTGTCAACGGCGAAAAAAACGGCGCCAGTAAAGTTTTGCTCCTGTTTTGACACAGTTTCAATTTGCTTTTGTGCAGCATTGTTTTAAAAAATATATATTTCTTTATTTTTTTTTCTCTATATTTGGTTGCACTGTTTGAATAATTGCTAGAAAATAGCGTAAATCAAATGAACAAAACGCTTTAAAGTTTTGCCAACTAATTATAGCTGCTGAGGCGTCGAATAGGCACTACAATGATTAATTAAAGGATGCTTGAACTTGGCTACTAATATTACAGTAATGTTTTGTGCAGTGTTAATGATTTAATATTAATTTTCAAATTGCAAATTTCTAGCAGGTACAACTGTTTTGGTAAAAGGACCTTACAAAGCAACAGCAGCAGCAGCTGTGCACATAGAACCTAATTATGATCACAATTAAATTGCCATTAAATGAGCAGCTCTCAGGCGTTTCTACCTATATCCTGTTGCCCTCTACATTCTCGTTTCGTCTGCATAATTATGTTATTTTGGCTATTGTATGCAACTAAAGTGCTGCCTGCATGTCTCCAGGATATTCACAGTGCCCAGTGTCCTGTGTGTTTGCGGAAATTGAATTTTAGCTAAATTCGTTGCATGTCATTAGGCGCAATTATGTAATATAAGTTACTTTGGGAATGAGTAAGGCTCCCAAAGTGTTGACCGCTTGACTATAATTCAACACTTGAATATGTACTTTCTCTTTCTACATTGCTTAGTTAAATGCTAATTGCTCGCTTTCTCTATATATATGTACTATTTAATATACAATATATATATATATATTTTCTTGCCTGTTGTTGTTCTAAGCAAGTGACTTGAATTATTTGCTTGATTTAGTTTTGTGCATTTCAAGTGCAAATTTTGTATATATTTTAAATGGCCGCTTTGTATTTGTGCACAGTTTGAAATAATTTAAATGTAATTTGATTTATAATTGGCAATTAAATGTCTGCAATTTCAATAGCTAATTGATTAAATAATAACTTGTTTGCAATGGTCATAACATAAATTCTCTATTCATTTATATTTAATTTAATTTTCAATATATAAATTTATTAATTAATGTAAAAGCTCAAACTCACAAATGAACCTTAAAATAATTTATTAAATCGCATAAATATTTATGTCGAACTGACTTTAAATTTTGAGGAATTTAAGTAATATTTTAAACCGAAATTTCCTATTTTAGTTCTTAAAAAATTAATTAATTATATTATTCTTATTACAGAAATTGAGCACAATACAAATCTAAACCTCAAATTGCAGAATGGAATTTTTAAATAAAATAAACACGTAACTTAAGTAATTTCTTGAATTTAAAATAAACAAATTCATATTTTCCCTAGTTTTATATAAATTAAATAAATTCAATAAATATAATATAATATATATATATATGCCATTTAATTTAAAATTTGCTGTTTATCTTTCTCTGTCTATTTTAATGCCACTTTTCATTAATTTATTAAAACTTTGCAGTAAAGTTATTTAAATATTTTTATCTGTTTGATTTTTATTAATTATTTTCCAACTCGATGGACAACAACTTTCACTTATCGCCATCTTATCCGGGAGCATGCCAAATAAATTTCATATTTCCTGTCACATTTATCACACTGCCAAAGCCCTTCACTACAATGAAACCCATTTCACACCAGAAATTTGTGTTTATAGAAAATTGCTTTTTGCAAAATTGTTTAAACTTCCGGCGTACATTTTTCAACTTATTAATTTTCCATTAAAAACTTACAAGCAATTAAACTCAAAAGACCCACAACAAATAGAAAACCATTCAAAACAAAAACAATATAAAATTATCAACACGTTCCGCTTATTAACTGGACGGCTTGAACATTTATACTATAAATAAATAAAATGTGTCAGAGACAAAAATCCTGTCGACTTGTGGGTCGCAATTCTGTCACAATTGTTTGAATTCTAATGCAGAGAGAGAGGCAGGACCATGAAATAAGCAAAATATTGCTGCAAAATTTCCGGCCAACATTTAGAATCAGTTTAAACATTTTTGGTTAAGAATTGAGTGATGCGTAAATTTTACGCTTGCTTGAATTTTTGCAACTGCCTATGAAAGCCAAGGCACAAGAAATATTTATACAATTCTCATTATATATTATCATGTTGATATAAAGAACTCAGATGATGATGATGATGAAAATGACTTTGATTTTTCGTTAGAATTTCTTCATATGATGCTCTGATTTAGTTTTATGCATGCTGATGTGCTTTAAAACGGATGTTTCAAAGTATAAATACACTGAGAAAAATATAAATTGTAAAAGTAATAAAATCAATTGACAATTTGTACGCTTTGTACATATTTCTTGATACCAATAGCGCTTATATTTT
Organism: Hirtodrosophila alboralis; assembly: GCA_035043045.1. Classification (NCBI taxonomy): domain Eukaryota; kingdom Metazoa; phylum Arthropoda; class Insecta; order Diptera; family Drosophilidae; genus Hirtodrosophila; species Hirtodrosophila alboralis. Next base: position 195,982 of record JAWNNH010000903.1, on the reverse strand, counting down.
ATTAAGGAATTTATTATTAACTTCCATGTTTATTTCTTATGAGATTATAAAAGATTTGATCTCAATTTGGTTTGTATTTTTATTAATACTATTTAAATTGAAGTTAATATTATTTAAAGTAATTGAATTATTATGTTATAAATAAAGTTGGATATAGGAAAATAATACAGATCTTTTATAATGATTGTTAAATACGTTTAAAAATTATAAGATTTTCAACAAAACTGCGCCCATTAGTATGCAATAATCCAAAAAATATTCACAAAAAATTTTAAAATTAAATTGCCCACAAATGTTCATGTTTTTGATAATTTAAGAATGATTTCTTTTTTCTCAGTGTTTTATATATAAATACAGATAAAGCAAGCAAGGATAGCCATATCCTTGGCTGGCTTGGGTGGAGCGTGGTCCTGGGCTAACATTTGCTAGCGCATAATGCTTTCAAAGCTGCTGTCAGCCAGCTGCGCCACTTGAAGCAATTTATGAAGCATTTTACTTACTTAGCTGCTGATTTACTTCACACACAACCAAACGAGTCCTGTTTGTGTATCTTTCTGTATGTGTGTGTGTGTGTGTGTGTGTGTATAACAGCTGGCAAGAACCTTCATGGCACATGTGTCTGCGATTTTTCTATGAATATGAAATAAGTTTTTGCCTCGCATGTGCGTAAATAAACAAACAGCAGAAAACAGGCAGTAGACTAGAGCACATGGCCAGCAGCTTGTGGGCGTGGCACAACAGGACTCTACTCTCCTCAACTCGACTCAACTCGACTCGACTGTATTCTAAGTCCGTGTCCTGACTAGCGATCGAGTGCGTTTGTGCAAACAATGCAGCATACTTTCAGGCAGCTGGCTGCTTTCAATGTTTGCTCAAGGCGTTGGCAACACATCCAAAAAGAAGCATTAGAAACCTAGGCATAAAGTTAGTACACAACTTTGTTGTACCCTTTGATATAAGCGACCTGCAGTAGTGCATTTGAAAGCATAAACAAGTAATTTGCTAAATAGTTACTTGCTTGAGTAAGCAAAGCAATTCAAGCTTTTGCTTTTTACTTGAAAGCTTGCCAAAGAGCATGGCATCGATTGTGAGTGTAAATAAATTTAAATATCTTAAAGAGTTTAAAGGAGATTAAATACATTAATTTATTTGAAGTTATAGCATATATTAATTCAACGATAATCCATTAATTAATTAATCGATAATCCATTTTTAGAGAAATTTATTGTTTATACTCTCAATTTAACTGAAAACTTTCTGTTAATAAATGCGTTTTAGTTTAATTATTTAACACTTAATTTCAATAAATTAAAAGCCATACTTTTATTGATTTAAAATTCGTTCAAATTATTTTGTTTATAAATTAATTTATGCCAAACTCTCAGCTTAAATATTAGCATTTTATAATGCAAATTATTTTATTTATTTTTTTAATCTTTAGCCCTCCATATCAAACTACCCCATTCCCATGATTTAATGCTGGGTATAGAAATTCCTAAGCAGCTGCAAATTAAATACACGTAGCCTACTTTATGGCTGCCACTAAAGAAATTCAACGCAAATTTTATGCTAAACAACAAAACGAAAAAATATATAAATAAATCGAGCCCAATGCGAAACCCTTACAACTTGGCACAAAACACATTGAACATTATTTAAACTATACAATAAAATACGAGCATGTGAACTGAACCCAAGAAAAAAGGTAAAATTGGCATAAACTTAAACGTATATCCTTTAAGCAGGATAAGGCCAGAGAAGGGTGCCCAGAGAAGCTCAAGGTCAGTTCTCTCTATCCAAAGACTTTCTCAGTAAGCTGCAATTAAATTTATTATCGTCAGCGGCCAATCGATGGCCAGACAACAATGACGCGACATTTTCAACTGCTCGATGTTCTCTAATTTCATAAAGTAAAGGAGTTAGAGAGGCAGATGGATTGCCATAATTGTACAAAGCAAATGAAAGAAGCAAAAAAAAAAACAGCGCTTCGTTAGGGCGCCGTCTGCTTAATATTTTTTTATTTTTTTTTTGCTTTTTTTTGCTTTTTTTTTTTTGATGATTTGCCAGTTTTATATGGCATTTGTAAGCTTGTCAGTTTGCCAGTTCTGTCAGTTTGTCTGTTTTGTTGGTTGTTTACATAAAAATATTGCCAGCGACAGCGAAGGAGCCAAAAGAAAAACATAATGAGGCAGACAACAGCCCACATCCAGGCAGACGCGAATGACAGAGCAGACATTGAGGAGACCCAGACAGAGACACCAAAGAACTCTGCTGGTCTGACGGGTTTTACACTTTGCCAAATGCTAGTAAAGTAATCTGCAAATGAACTGATGCCCAACTGTGATATACTCTGTTTTGCTAATCAATATTATATATACCAGAAGTTTTCACAGATGTGGAAAAGTTAGCTGGGGAAATGTGTGTATATTAAATTTAATATATAATAATAATAATAATAATAATTTAAAAAACTGGGATCGCAACTAATCGAAAAAATCAGGCCTGAAAAAAATTTACTAGATAATTGGCAAAATCTTCGATATACTAATTCAGGATGTAAGATCTTGGAAACAGGATAAACTTTTATTTACAATATTATTCAAAAATTAAATTAAATTAAATTTTTGAAATTTTCGATGAAAAACATTTATTTGTGAAGTAAAAATTAAATATAAATTTAAATTTAAAAGTTGAAAAAAAGGTGATATTAGTTTAGTTTTAATGGTTAACATTTAAAATTAAAGTTAAATAATAAATGTTGTATTCAAATTTTTAATAAGGCTGGCAAATAATTTTTATTTTTTATATTAATTTCATATTTTTTTTTTCGGGTCAACAAAATTGGAAAATGCCAGTTCAAAGAAAAAAATTCATAATTAATTCTTTACTGATTATTTTTACCCAAAAAACTGAATTGCAATCGCCGCAAAAATCCAATATACTCCATTGCTAATTTTACCCTACAAAAACAGAGTATAAATAAAGAAGAGAGATAGAAAAAAAAAAAAAAAATAGAAACTACCAGACAAAGTGGTAAATAGACGTAAAACGCGTGACTTTCACTTTGATGTCGCGGCTGCGACCCGCAATGTCTCGATTTGACCAAAGCTTACTATGAAATGAAATACGGAAAACTCAACTGTGAGGTTTTTCCTTGTGCTTTTCCTGCTGTTTGCATAGACAGCACGTGCAGTCAGCTGCAAAGTTTTTTTTGTTTTTGTTTATTTTTTAGTTTGCCATTTGCCAGCTGTGTAGATTCCCGAAGAGCGAACTTAAGACGGAACTTAACAAAAAATAAAAAATGCCAGCAGCAGCTGCAAAACAACAGTCAATAGAGATTGTTTTTAGACCCGGCTTATGACAGCGATTGAAAAGTCAATGACAGCGGCTTTTAAGATACAAAAAAAAATAAACTTTATTTGCATTTAAACAATAGATGGCAGATGATAAAAGTGGAATATTATTGAGATGCTTTTTTTGGGGAAAATTTTGCAAAATAGGCAAAACTAATCAAATATTGAAAGCAGAATAAATTAAAAATAAATTGACAACAAGTTATGCATAAAATTCTACTTTATTTAGTGATTTTATTGAATGTAAGTTTCTTGTGAACATTGAGAAATAATGAAATTATAAGAAATAGCATTTCTTACAAAATAAATATTAAATATTGAAAAATAAATTACCTGCATTGTTTTTTCGCTATTGCAAATTCACAATAGTTTTAGTATATACTCAAATATTTTTTTTATTTAAATATTAAATTTTCCCGGCTCTGCACAAAATATCTAGCGGATCTTTAAATATTTCTAACATACTTTAACAGCATTCCACAGGCCTCTACGCTAGTTATAGGGCATTTTAAAACCCATATGTCTTTCTATCGAATTTTCATTTAATCCTTATGTTTCAAGGATTTTGCTGAGTTTAAAAAAACACAAACTTCTTTTTAAATCGCACCACAAAATATATTGCACAATATGTATATATTTCTTTTCTATTTTTTTTTCTTTTGCCTACAATCAACTATTATTGCTATGTTAGCAAACTAAAAACAAAGCTCAACTCTTGTACAATCCTTTACAACTGACCAAGGCAAACACAAATTTCACAGCTGCCTGAGGCTAGGCTGTCACAAAAGCTAACACATAACGACTGAGACAGTCAGACAGAGACACCAGGCCAAAGCAAAAGTTGCACCCAAAAACAATAAAGATAAAGTGGCAGACATAAAAATACCCTATAATTAATGTAACAGGTGTGAAATAATCAAACAACTATCTTATAGGTATATTTGTATGGCATTTATAAAATAAAAAAAAAAGTATAATAAATTAACAAATTTAATTCAACATTATAAAAAAAAACTGACTCATTGGCGACTCAAGCGAATGCTTTGTAATATATCGTAGCTTTGTTCACTATATGTCTGGTAAGGGGTAAAAAATGTATTCGAAAATGAGAATTCAGAAAAAAGCTGAAAATTCTCGCTCTTAAATCGCTTTCTTGGCTTTAAGATTGCTGAATGCAACTGAAAAAGAGAAATTGCTTAAAACCACGATGAATTTATTTTGTATAAAGGTAAAGTGCACTGTGAAAAGTAGGAGATATTTCGCCCTTCAAGAATTGCGGAATAATCAGAAAATTTCAATAATCGAAAAATATTTGACGCTGTATTTGGTACATATAAATTAAAATGAATTTTTGTATTAGAAAAAAAAATACATAGCTACTCACGCCGGAATAGCCGATCCATTTTTAATGTTCGTTAAAGCCATTTTCCACCCACTACCAACATTACAAGAATTTCAATTCCCTTACCCCATTTGTCTTAGATGCAGGGTATAAAAAGAAGACAAGTTGCATGTGACACACCTTGAGGCGTGTTGCAACTAGAACTAGAGCTGGCAAATGTTTGCTTGAGCGGCTTCACAGAGAGAGAGAGCGACGGCTTATCAGCAGGTGCCACAGAGGTGCCTGCCTTATACTCACAAAACTGAGGCAGCAACAATGAGTGTCGGATGAATGCCTCGGGTTAGAGGCATGTTAAAAATACTGCACTTTCTTCTTGTTTTATTTTTTTTTTTCCTTGAGTTATCAAAACTTTTCAAGCTGATGTCCCGCTAGTTGCAATTTTCAAATGACAAACAAAACTATAAAACAGTTAGATAATGAAGCGTAAGCTTTTTACTCACACATCAAGAAACTAGACAAGAAAAAATTTAGATGGCGGCAAAAAAATAAGGAAAAAATATGAAAAAACGCCAGTGCATAATTTGTGGCTGTCTGCGATAAAAGTTTGCTCCCCAAAACGAAAGCCAAATTGTGTGTAAATACTTAAAAAGTCGTTAGTGTTGGCAAGAAATGGACGCCTACGAAAAAAAAAGTGGACAAAGTCCAAGAAGTAAGAATTCCAAGACCAAGTGTTTGGGTTGGAGTTGTGCAAAGTTATGAGAATATATATATACATACATATATATTTAAGTTTGCAAGCGCTGCGTATTTTTTAATGAGCATCGTCTGTTGAAGTCGTCGTCATCATTAAAATTATGCAAGCTTCGACTTTGATGATTGATTGAGTTCAGTTTCAGTTAACAGTCATACCAAATGCATTGAGGTGTAGCTGTGGGTGGCTACACTTAGAAAATCAAGGCAATTTAATTAAGAACTAAAGGGAAAACATAAATGTTGACGAAAAAGCAATAGTAATTATTTGGAATATTTTATAGAGAATTTGTGTCTATTTCGGGCAGTTAAAATATTCTGAATAAACAATTTTTTAGCTATTTTATGTTTCACAACAATTAACTACTTAAATTATTCAAAAACGGATAATTATATCGTTGCCATGGAAACGAAGGCTCAATAATTATGAAGTTGGAACACGTTTGTTTTAAAAGAGATTCACAACAAACTCAGCATCCAGAAAATGAATATATTTATATATTTTTAGATAGAATTTAAGCAATATTTATTAACTAGTTTTATCACAATTGGCTGTCATAAAAAGAATTGAACGAGAATTGATTTATTGCATAAAAAAAATCGTTTTAAAAAAATCCCTGCAACCATAATTTTCATTATTTTTTTAAAGCAAGAAAATCAGCTCCTTTCTCCTATTTTCTCCAAGTGTATTGACATCAACTGACATTAATTGCGCCTGAAAGCGTGCTGCAATAAATTTGCTTAATCAAACTATTTAGGCGCTGTGTCTGTCACGCTGCGGAAGTCAAGCTGGCGTCGTCGTAGCCATTAGAGAACGTTGACGAGCAATGAGAAACGAGCAATGAGCAACGAAGGCAGCATCGTGCAACGTGCAACGTGCCACCGTTCAACGTTAACGAGCAAAGAGCACATGTGTTGCATGCTTTTAGGCGCTGGCCAGACGACACATATAATCCTAATTAATTGCCAGCATCGGGCATCAGAGCTCACAACTGCTGTAATTCGACTGCATAGCCATGGATGGAGAGCAGAGCAGCATCCTGGCCATTGCTCCATGCATCCAGCCTTCGAAGCAGCAGCCTCTACATCCTGCCCAGGCAGGTGCACGTGAGCACTTCGTGCGCGCCATTTAGTCATCGAGTGGCACGAGAGAGAGGCCGAGGCAATGTGGCTCCTGATTTTGCTTCTTGTGCTCCTTGTGGCACCGTTCATTGCGTTTCATGCCACTGCCCCATTATTTCCTTTTGATTTGCTTTGGCTGCAAAAGTCCTGGCGTCGTCGTCGTCGTCGTCGCCGTCGATGTTGTCGTTGACAGCGACTGCAGCGCATTTCATGCACTTGGCTGAGCTTTGAAGTTGCTTAACGCGTTTGATGTTTACAGCCGCTGGGCCGCTGCTCATTTGTATTGAGTTTGGTTGTGTGTGTGTGTGCGAGTGTGTGTGTGTGTAAGGCTATCAAGTTTAATGCATGCAGCGAGTGTGACAGATGGCAAAGGGGTCGCTCGACTACATAATATTCAATAGGGAACCCTAAGAGCCATGTCCCTGAACCAAAGTCTGTAGAAAGCATAAAAAAAAAAATGGAGGTGACAATGAAGGGTGCCTATTCGCATAGAGAAAATCCAAGCAGATATTTTAAGTTAAGTTAAAAAATGCAATGCTTAAGAGCAACCTTAAATATGTCGAGCAATAAAAACATTGACAACTTATAAGCAAATAAATTTATATTAATGTTGAATAATTTCAATGCTGACCTTTGCCGTTATTTAAATCTCGTTAAATCATTAAAAAAATAATTAAATAAAAATTGAAGAGAAATCACAGCTACTCGAATAATGGTAATTGTGAATAATTAATTAATAAATTAAAAAAAATGTATTTTTTCAGAAAAACATGACTCAAGCCTCTTGCAGCACATGAATTAAAATTATATATATTTTTTCATTGCAAAAATAATTAACAAAAAATATTAATTTATTGTTTGTTTATTTATTTTTAAATTCATTATTAAAAGATCACTTTTATATCGATAATATCGATTTTTTCGACTCCCCTAGCTAGCATTTTAAATTCTACAAAACAAAATAATGAAAACATATTTAATTTCTCTTATTTATAGCCAACCTAACTCAATAAAAAAAAAACAACAAATATGGCAGCTCTTCAATGAATGGAAACCCCCAAATACCAAACCAAAACACAAGAGAAAAATTGTAAAAGTTTTGGCCACTTAAAAGACCGGCAAAGGCAAAAGAGATAGAGACAATTAAAGCGAGAAAGATAGATGATGCCAAAGAGTTTGGTTTTAAATATGCAGCAATAATCGAAGTGGAAGTCGAACATCGAATGGCTAAACGGCTGTTGCGTAGCAGAAAACCAGAAAAGTCCTGCCTGCCAATGCTTCAAGGATACAGAAACAGAGAGCAAATCATGCCGGGGGGGGAGCCATAGTCGGTTGCCAAAAGTATTCAACACAATTTTAATTAGTTTTGAAAAGTATTTTAATTTTTGCAATTTGTGTGTGCGTATGTATGCCACACGGCGCCAGCATGTTGCCTCAAAAACTGAGAAATCTTTTAGCCCAAGCAATTGTTGCCTAAACTTCACTGGGAGCGCTGTGGAAAACAAGACCAAAGCTCGTTTAATGCGGCACTTTAATGATTATTAACATTATTAGTTGTAATGAGCGTCGTCAGCGTGTTTTAAAGTTTACCAGCGAAATTTGCCAGCTATTCAAAGAATGAATGCGTAAAATAAAAGCGGACACAAAAAGCAACCAACAAAAAAATTTAAAAAAAATATATATATATATATAAATGCAGAAATTGAAAAAACAAAAAAAAACCGAGAGAAAGTTGAAAAAGTTTTTTGAAAAATTTTTGCAATTATTTTTCTGTTTTAATGTAATAGTGGCGCTTCCAGTTTTTCCTATTTTATTTTTGCTTTGAAACAAAAAAGTTTGCTTAAACTATGCGGCCGGGTTGAAAACCCCGTCCCATCCCCGTCCCCTTCCGTCTGTCTATTCCTACGTCTCTGGTGCCGCTCTACTAACCCGTCTGTCCAACTGCACGTCCGTCCCGTCCTTCCCGTCCGGCTGACTGGCCAGTTTAGCGGTTGCGTTGAGCATGCTGAAAAGTATGCTTTGATTTTGCGTTCAACATTTGACGTTTGCCCATTGCGTTGCGTGGAATTCAGTGTTCGAATTGTTTGTGCTTTTGGTTTCAGCATTCAGCTTTAACCATATATATATATTTATATATTTTAGGCTTTTTGGATTTTTATTTTCTGCAGCTCCAAAAGTTTTCAAATTAAAGACAAAAGTTGCGCAGCCAAAAACAAAAAAAAAGAGTTTGAAGATAACGCAAACATTTTTTGGGGTTTATTGAAATGATTAGTGGTTAAACTTACGATTGAGTCAAAGCAAAAGGCACTTACCTAAAAAGAAAAGAAGAATATAACATTAGTTTTTTTTGGTTAAAAATACATTGAGCTATAAATAAATGGGCGAAATGTTTCTTATGGTTTTTAAGGCATTTAAAACCAGGAATATTAAATAATGTTTTTTTTTTTTTTAATAAAGTAATTATAAATATTATGTTATTATGATTCACCTTAATTTAAAATATTTCTTATGACCAGTATTTTGTTATTTTTATTATAAAACATATAACGATTGCAGGACCTGTTTCAAACTATGGATTCGGCTCTAAATAAATGATAATATACAAAAAAACAATGAAATATTTTAATCTTAACAGATTTATTCAGTTTTCACAAAATAAAATTAATTAATTATATTTTTCCACATTAATCCTGTTTCCTATTTTAATTCTTCAAATCAAATTGCAATATTTAATGTTGAGGCAAAATATATATTCTTTTAAATATATATTTTCAATGGAATTTTTTTTTTTTAATTAAATTTGAAGCTGTTTGTTTTTAAAAGTAACTTCCGTTAAATATTTTCAAAAAAAACATTCACACGACTTCTTATGAAAAGGCATTTGTAGCTAACAGTTGCCTTTACCTTTACCAAAATTTTTGGCATATTTCTCTACCAAGCTAATCAATTTTTGTCAATGTTTTGTTTCTCCCAGAAAAGACAGTCAATTTGTAGCTCGAATTCCGTTGCTGCCGTTGGCAACTAGTCTGAAAGCTGTCGAGTTATATTCTCAACAACATTTTGCGCCCGAACTTAATTACACACAACTCATTTGTCGCACACAAAAATAAGAATTTCCCGGACGTAGAAAACCCATGGGTCATACAGGCTGTCGCACTTGAAATAGAATACCATCTACTAACCCCTCTACAAGAAAGAAAAGAAAAAAAGAATTTGGAGATAGGACATGACATAGAGCAGAAACAGAAGCTAGAAATGAGATTCGAGACTCGAGACTGAAACTGAGGTTGTGGCAGCCACACAATCCAGTGAACCGTGCAACTAACACAGACTTTTGTTTATATGTCATACAAATTACTCATACGTTAATAATTTAAACGGATGGCTGTTGATGATGGCCAGTCGAAAGCAAGTCGAGAAGAGACGAGACGAGACAAGACGAGACGAGTCAGTACGTGTTGTGTTGTGTCGTCTGCAAATTTGCTTTGCCAATATCCACATACTGTGAAATCAATATGAAATGAAAACCAAATACGCAATGCCCCGTCTGACAATCTATCTGACTGTCTGTCTGTCTGTCTGTCTATCTGTCTGATGCCCTGTCTAAACATAAAGGCATCACCTCAAGCTTATTTATTTTGTGGCTCTGATATAACTTTCATTATTATGCCGCCTGAAAATTCATAACCTAAAGCAAAGACAGATATGAATACTTATGTACATCCAATGCCCAAATAAATGTATATATATTTATTATGTATTTCATCAATAAAACAATGCGACAATCAATATTTTGAGTTGTCTTTTTGTTTGCTTTTGCCATGCCAGCCAAATTATGTTCACAAACGTATTTGTTTATTTGCTTGGCGTTTGATATCAATAAAAGTGTTTAGTATTTACACATTTATATAGTTTTATTAGTCATAAACCTGTCTAAAAAGTGAAGTGAATTCAAACTCAAATTAGTTTAGCATAAATTTATAAATTGAATTTTTAATTCGATTCATCAATATAAAAGTGTGGATGAAAACGAAAATATTTTTTAAATTTAATTCACAGTATATGTATATTATTATAAATAAATCAATATTACATTTAAACAGTCTTTCATTGATAAATGCGGGTTAAAGTTGTGAAAATTTGAAATATGCAGAAACATTAACTATTTTTCTGCAAAAAAATTACTGCTCTGAATTATGAGAATCTCCGAGAAAGGCGCATATCAAAATTACATAAAAACTGTGATTATATAATTTACGAGATCCACCAAGAATGGCCCATATCTCTGGACAATCACAAAAACTTTCTTTATTTTATATATTTCTTTTTAAAATTCCTTATAAAATATTTAATATTTATCCCAAGATTTTAGTCCCCCAATATATACCAACACAAATACAAAAACTTAATTTATTTTTCTATAGATTTGAAATTTTAAACTATTTAACTTTCAATCGCATTCGCCATATTCAAACCCTTGATCCACAGTAAAATCGGACCATTTCAGTGGGAAGTGCGCTTGCTTCTCCCCAATGATATAGCCGCCTTTAGAGTGGGGCAAGGGTAATAAAATTTTTGAACCCGGTCTCAACTGCAACGGTAGCTGGGCAAATTTTTGGATCCATTTTTTTATTAACGAATTATCATGAGAAATTTGAAGCGCACTTAAATGTGTATTCGAAGTATCTTCATCAGTGGAATGCGGATTTTTAAATTTTGTGAGTTGTGGAAATGACAGGGAATCTTTCAGGCCAATAGCTTCAATGAGACTCTTTGGAATTTGCAGACCATATAAACTGTTTTGTAAAGATGATGGTGTCATAAATAAACCATTGTTCTTTGTTTTAGGCCAGCTAGATATTATACATTTATTTAAGCCATCATCGGTTTTATCATCATTTCTGCCCTTCTGAGAATTTTTCATAATTTGTTTCTCAAGATCGTCAACTCTTTTTCTGGCTTCTTCATACATCTTCTTCACATCAGCTTCTCTTCTTTTTCTATCTTCCTGAAGTCTTCTCTGTAGTTTAATTTCCTCACGAATCCTTTCATTTTCTATATACTTTTTTCTTTCTGCCGCCAACTTATTCTGTCTTAAATATTCCGCATCCCGTAATTTCTTTTCGGCGTCTTGGCTTCTCTTTGTTAAAAGTATTTTCCAACAGTTTTTTGTCAAACCTGTTTCTTTTTTCTGTTCGACATTTCCTTGATTCTCATTCACTTGTTGTAGAGCAGCTTTGCTCATTTTTTCAACTAAATTTTTATCTTTCTTCAGTTCGATTGTAAGTTTTGTTACTTTACCATTTTTATTTAGATTATCCTGAAATTTTTTTTCTAGAGCTGTCTTAACGAATTTCTTCTGCACTTCAGGCTTATTCAAATAGTGTTCAGATTCTTTGAGCTTCTTTAGCCGTTGAAATGCACAATAATTCTTATTTGCAGCCTCCCTTTCTTGTTTGATAGTATTCATACATCTTTTCGTAACATTCATTTGATTAGATTCCTTTTCAGTGTTCCCTTTGAGTTTATTCTCTAAGTTTTGTGTAGATTTAGCCTTAAGTTGCTTTGCTATTTTACCTTTAAGCATCTGACAGTGTTTAATGAGGTTATCGATATTTCTTACCTCTGAGGTTATATTATGAATATAGGATTGATCTAAGCTCGGATGACTTTCTTGGTTTATTCCTATTGGCTGCTCTATTCCTACTTTTGCCTTGATAGGTTCATTTAAATTCACAAATTGCTGATTTTGTAAATTTCTAGTATCCGTAATTATACCATTCAGTTTTTTATATTCCTGCTGCTGATGTGCAAGATGATTATCATTAAAAAGTAATGTAAGATCATCATCTAGTTTATTTATATTTTCCACATCCATTTCCTGTGTTCTAAAATTTTCTATATTGATATCATTTAAGAACTCTTCCTCATCTATAAAATTCGGCAACTGTCTTAGACTAACTTGTGGTTCTGACTTTTTTACCATCATGGCAGGATTCATCAGTTGCTCTTTATTTTGTGATAGCTCAGATTTCGAATCGCCTTGCATTCTTGTTGAATTTGGGAATTTAGAACCTTTAACATCGATCTTTTTCAACTCCATGCTACGGCGTAAGGAATCTTTTCTCATATTACGAATGTTATTATGTTTCTGAACCTCACCGGCGTACTTGACTATCTTCTCTAGCTCCATCTCTTTATCTGAGCAAGACTTATTGGACACTTGTTCTGGAGAACCATAACCTAATGCCTTTTCCCATCCACGTATATTCTCTAGAGCGGCTTTTAACTGCTTGCTAGGCAGCTGATTCGTCCAATATTCGCTTGAACTTTTCTTAATTGTCCTAAATAGTTTGTTGGGATCCGATTCGATAAAGTCGTTATGTGGTCCAATGTGATGAAATTGTCTTGTTGACTGTTGTTTATTTAGCTCATTATCCTTATGTTCAACAGAGTTCAAAGGTGTAATATACTGAGGATCTTGCTGTGAAAAAGGTTTGGACTTTTGCTCAAAGTTTGGTGGCAGCGTTGGCTTTTTCGCGCACTTTTTATTTGATTTATGTAAAGCATTGTCATGGAATGGCATTGATCTTACTTTGCAGCAGAGATTGTTTTCTTCCATACAACAATTTTTACCAGCCTTACAGCATTTTGTTATTGGTAAATCCAATTCTGGATTAAAGCTGCCTGGTTTGGAAGAGTATTTAGAAATAGGAAGTGGCGCAGGCGTTTGCACCGATTCATCACAATTCTTCCTTAGTTTAGAACCTTGGAAGTCTTTTTGTATCGTCTTTCCTATAGAACCTTGGTTAGTTTTGTGCTTTAAATTAATTTTAGAGTTTACAATGCTTTCTTTTTTACAACATTGTGACTTACAAGCATCAATGTTATTGTACGGAGGCAGGTTTTCCGATATTTTAAATTCCATTCCTGAATTAGAGTTGCCAGGATTGTTTTTAAAAATAGGAACTGGCACAGGCTCCGATTGATCACAATTCTCCCTTAGATTAGAACCTTGTAAGTCTTTTTGTATTGTCTGTACCATAGATCCTAGGTCAGTTTTGTGTTTTGAACCTATTTTAGAGCTTACAATGTTTTCTTCTTTGCAACATTGCGGCTTACAAGCATCAACGGAAATTTGTGGACTTAAGTCTTCTGATTTTTGAAAACCCTTTCCTGAAATAGAGTTGACAGGCTGGGAAGGGTTTTCGGAATTAGTTGGCGGCACAGGCTTTTGCTCACAATTTTCTCTTACTGAAGTCATTTCACAAACTGGAGACGGTATCGGTTTAGAACCTTGTAAATTGCTGTGTAATGATCCTATAGATCCCGGGTTGCTTTTGTGTATTGAACTTATTTTAGGGCTTACAACATTTTCTTCATTACAACAATGTGACTCACAAGTATCAATGGGCTTTTGCGAATTTAGACTTTGCAACTTTTCTTTGGCTTCACATTTAGAAAATTCTCGATTTGCACTTAATTCAGCAATAGTTCCAATATTAATCGTTTTTGAACTTTTTACGGAATTAAATTTGTCACTGGTATTGCTGTTTGTTTGCTCATTTATAAAAGTAGAGCCAGGAGAATCTAAGGCTTTAAAATTGACCGTTTCTAAGTTTTCCAATTTCTGTTCTTTCGATTCTTCGGGTTTAATATTTTCTTTTATTGGCAACTGATCGGAATCAACAATTGCTTTATCTTTAAGCTTGGCATCATTTGCAAAAAGACCATTTTGGGCAGTTGATGACTCATCGCTCTCAATTAATTGATCGCTTTGTGTTTCATTTAATGTACTTGACTTCTCATACAGCAATTCCTTCAATCGATCTACAAGACGCTTTGAACCTCCATACCATGTCGATTTATTTTGAAGTTGTACATTGGGGTGATTGGAGCCGCTTAGATTTGTCCGAGCAATATAACTATTGAATCTACCTTCAGCTTCATTTTTGAGTAAATTTTGAACCGTTCCTTGTGCCTTAAGAGGCTCCTGCTTAGAAGATTTCTGGCTTAAATCAATATTCCGCGGAGGTTGAGAATTTGAGGGTTGCTTGCCGCTAAGATTTCGATTAAATTCCGTTATCTGACATCGCCAGTTGCCAGTCAATATCTGTTGCAGCTGAGTACTGTTGCAAATCCGCCACATTTTGACAGTAGACTTAGTGATGTAGTATTGCCCGGATTTGCAATAAATTTTGTTAAAAAATGAAAACCAAACATATATTTATCTAGTATATGTAAATAAAGCTCAAGTTGAATTTATTTCATTGCATACACATTTTTTTAAAACTATTGATTTATAAGTCTACGCGCTTACTATTTTTTTAATTTAATTTAATTTTATTTTTTTGTATCAAACTTAATGCCACACTGTGCTTTGAACAACACATTAGCCGATTTCCTAAGCCCGCAAAGCTCCCACTGTGATAGATGCGGACGCATAATGCCGGTTAGACCGCATTTATTAACAATGCATGGTAATGATAAATATATTTCTTTCTTAATGCCACAAATACCCCGTGCATTTGTGGACAATGAAATTATTCGATTACTGTTCTCAAAAATGGCAGAAACAACGTCTGTAGCAGTTAATCCAATAGCCCAATTTGTATATCCCTTAATAGCAATGATTTTGAATGCTGCATCAACCACATTCTTGTGAACATTTGACCATAGCATAGGATCCTTCTTTGTGCCTATGGTGGGTAGAAGCGCTTGAAGTCTTACGCCTCCAACCGTTACTGATGACCACATGGGCACTGAGCTACCCCCATGTTCCCCTATGACAAAGCCATCGACTGAACTGGTTGATACTCCAATAAGTTGTGAAATATATAATCGAAATCGGGCAGAATCCAAGTGACAGCCAGTGCCAAAGCAACGTTCATAAGGTAGATCAGTAATCTTTCGAGCAACCCAGGACATTACATCCGTCGGATTGGATATAATAATAAATATAGCTTTGGGACTTAGCTTAACAAGTTCGGGCATAATTTTTATAATAATATCCGCCGTTTTTTGTGCCACTTGAAGACGTGTCTCTGTGGGTTTTATTCGAGCTCCAGCTGTGATTATTACGACTCTTGAATCCTTTGTGACTTCAGCACTTGAGCTAGGTTCAATTTTACAATTGTTTAGAAATAACGAACCATCCAACATATCTCGTTGCTCGGCTACGCACAATTCTTTGTTGACATCGTAGAGGGCCATATTGTTAGTAATACCCTTAGCCAGAAGAGCAATGCAACAGCCCATACCAACAGCTCCAGCACCGACTACAGATACTTTATTACCAGTCATGCAATCTTGTTTATTGAGACGCTTGTATAGACATTCTCGAAATGCATTCATAAGTTCCTTTGGATCCTTTGTACATTTTTGATTCGAACTACTCCTAACTGAGACTAGATGTCCTTTGAAAACTTTCGAAGAATTTGTGTTTAATCGATTTGTATATTCATTTACGCATTTCCGAAGAATGCTGGTAACAATCGGTTTAAGTAACATACCAAGAAGAATGATTGAAACAAATTTTGGGGCTGAAAATTTTTTTTTTAAAATTTTGATGATTTTGATTTTGATGATTAAAAATGACACTAACAAAATAGGTTACTCTTTATAGATTATTTAATAACTTGGAACTCTCATAGATAAACTCGTAAATAAACATTACAAACATTATATTATTTATTGAATACAAGCTCATACAACTCATAAAGAATCAGGTATATTACAGTTTAATTTATTTCGGCATTTAACATTTTTGCAATTATGATTTCACAGCGAGAACAAAAAAAAAGAAAAGTCCTTGAATTGAAAGAAAACATATGAAAGAGGCTAGAGCTTATCTCAATTTAAATCTTGTGTGTTACAATTTTAGAAAGTTTCAATAAAGAAAAAATTATTAAGTTAAATTTTGATACTGCATTGAGCTTTAAGTAACTTTTCAGCGGACTTCTTTAGCATTTCTTTCTCCCAATCCGATAGCTGGGGACGCATCACACCAAATAGACCACATTGATTGACAATACATGGCATAGATAAAAATATCTCATCTTTGATACCGCACAATCCCTTTGCATTTGTAGACAATGATAATACTCGATGGCTGTTCTCAAAAATGGCAGAGACAACATCTGTGACGGTTAGCGCAATGGACCAGTTTGTATAGCCCTTTCCCTTGATTACAATATTACCCGCATTTCTAACAGCCTTGTGTACATTTGACCATTTCATCATATCCGTTTCGGTGCCAATGTTTGGAATAATTGCCTGAAGTCGAGTACCTCCAACAGTGACGGTGGACCAGAGAGGAACTGAGCTTTCTCCTTGCTCACCCAAAACAAGGCCATGCACAGAACGTGTGGCGACGCCCAGAATTTTTCCAATTAACATACGAAAACGAGCTGAATCCAAATGGCAGCCGGTGCTAAAACAACGCTCATATGGTAGATTGCCAACCTGGCGAGCAAGCCAGGTCATTACGTCCACAGGACTAGATACAATAATGAAGACTGCTTTGGGACTATGTTTGACAAGTTCGGGAATAACTTGTTTAATGATGTTTGCCGTTTTTTGGGCACTTTCAGAGCGTGACTTGGGATTGGGCCGTTCTCCGGCTGTGACCACAATCACCCTTGATTCTTTGGTACATTTAATATCAGAGCACTTTTCAATATGGCAATCGTTCAGAAATAACGAACCATCCAGCAGATCCATGCGTTCTCCATAACATCTTTCTTTATTTATATCGTATAGAGCCATATTATTGGTAACACGTTTGGCTAGCAAGCTAATCGCACAGCTCATGCCCACAACTCCAGCGCCAATAACTGAAACCTTGTTCCCGTCTTGAAAGTCTTGTTTCTTGAAAGTTTTGTAAAGACATTTGCGAAAACTATCATATTGTTTTTTAATTGCTTCATCATTCTTTTTCTTAAGCTGCTTTTTGCACTTTTTCTGTAGAGCCGCCTCTTGTTCTTTCCTTTTCTTAGAAGCCTGTTCGTACCTTTTCTTCCGAGCTACTTCTTCGCACTTTTTTCTAAGAGCCTCCTCCTCAGCTTTGCACTTTTTCCTAAGAGCCTCTTCCTCTTCGCGTTTTTTCTTCAGAGCCTCCTCTTCTCGCTTTTTCTTCAGAGCCTCCTTTTTCGCCTCGCACTTTTTCCTAAGAGCCTCTTCCGCTTCGCGTTTTTTCTTCAGAGCCTCCTCTTCGCGTTTTTTTTTCAGAGCCTCCTCTTCGCGTTTTTTCTTCAGAGCCTCCTCTTCGCGTTTTTTCTTCAGAGCCTCCTCCTCTTCTCGTTTTTTCTTCAAAGCCTCCTCCGCTTGGCGCTTTTTCTCCAGAGCCTCCTCCTCTTGACGTTTTTTCTTAAGAGCTTCCTCCTCTTTCTTTTTTAGTGCCAACTCTTCGGCTTTCTTCTTCTGAGCTGCCTCCTTTTCGCGTTGTTTCTTCATAGCTTCCTCTTTGCACTTTCTCTTCCGAGCCGCTTCTTCGCACTTTTTCTTAAGAGCCTCCTTCTTCTCCTCGCACTTTTTCTTAAGAGCCTCCTTCTCACACTTTTTCTTAAGAGCCTCCTCTTCCTCACACTTTTTCTTAAGAGCCTCCTCCTCGCGCTTTTTTTTAAGAGCTGCTTCTTCGCACTTTTTCTTTCGAGCTGCTTCTTCGCACTTTTTCCTAAGAGCCTCCTCCTCCTCACACTTTTTTCGAAGAGCCGCTTCTTCGCACTTCTTCCTAAGAGCCTCCTCTGCCTCACACTTTTTCCGAAGAGCCTCCTCCTCGCACTTTTTTCTAAGAGCCTCCTCCTCCTCACACTTTTTCCTAAGAGCCTCCTCCTCGCACTTCTTTTTAAGAGCCTCTTCCTCCTCACACTTTTTCCTGAGAGCCTCCTCTTTTTCAGCTTCTTCTTTGCAGAATTTTTCATGGCATTTTAATTGAACACTATCCAGTTCACTCTTAATAAACGCTTCCATTTCACATTTTGCTTTTCGCACATCTTTTTCTAATTCCGCGTACTGCTTTTCCAGTTCAGCCACATCAGCTTTATTTTCCTTTGGTTTCTTTTGAGATTTTTTAGTTTTTGTACCTTTAGTCAATCTTTTTTTGGATATAACTTGACCAGATTCTTTGCACATTTCTCTAATTACTCTCTTTTTGCATTTTAGTCTAATATGAGCTTCAAGACATTTGTGAGCACGCGCCAGTCTTTGCTGCTCAAATTTAGTTAATTTTTTACTACACTCACATATATTTTCCCATTCTTCTTTAATACACTGATCCAATCTGGTTACGAATAGATTCTTAGGAGCATCTGAGTCTGAAAGGGGCTCCTTACGTTTTAACATACTACGACAAATTTCTTCAAGGGTCTTTGGTCTTTGCTTAACTTTTTTTGCTGATTTACTTCTAGTTACATTTAAATCTAATTTGAGGTTTTTTCGTTTTGGTAATTCTGAATTTAATTTCTTACCACCTTTAGTCGGTTTTTTGTTAGAACCGTCTTTTTGCTTAGGTTTTTTCTGTTTCTCAGCTAACTTTACATTTTTTTCTGTTTTATTTGACTTCTTTTGAGACTTTGTCTTTTTCTGTTGTTTCTGCGACTTACTTTTCTTAATTTCTTCCTTGGAATTATCTTTCTGCTCTGTTTTCCTTTTTTCTATCTGTTTTTTATTATCTTCCTCACACTGCTTTAATAACTTTCTGATCTTCATTTTTTTTGCCACCTCACAGCATTTCTTTTCTAGTTCTTTATCATTGCAAAACTTCTTAAGGGCTATTCTCTTACATGCCTTTTGCAAACTTTCTGTCAAACAACACATCATCCTTTCCATCACTTTCCTATCGTCTTTCTTCATACACTGCATCTCGTTCTCCCAAGCTTTCTTTTGCATATCAATACATTCTTTCTCATAATCCTTTAGCTGTTGCTCTTCTTGTTTTTCCTTTAAGGCTGCCTCTCGTTGCTGTTTTTCTTTCCTACGCATTTCCAATATTTTTGCGTATTCATTACAAGGATTTTTCTTGTTCTTGCCAGAACTGTCTTTAGTAGAGGATTTTTTGCTATAGGAAACTCGTTGCATAATGTCCGATTTCGATGTGTTCCGTAGATAAGGCATTCGATCGGAAAGTATGGGTAAGCTTCTTAATAGAGGCTTCCGCTGATATAATGTTGAAACTCGACCTAAATACATATTACTGATTGGCATAACCGAAAATTTGGAAACCACAAATAATGCTTATTTATTGCGAAATATTAAACTATTGAATTTTGATAAAAAATTTTGATATGCAACTTTTACATAATTTTGTCAGAAAATATTTCGAAAGAAAACATTATTTTATACTAGATTTTTATAATAGTAATTTTGAAGAGTATCGAAAAATAAAATGATTACTAGATTGTGTATAAAATAAAAATGGATATTTCTAGCTGCTTTTATCGGGCATATTTAATTGGTTCATAATCCAATTTAAGTATACAATTTTAAAGGCAATTTTTCCGCTGGCAACAGAACATAATAAAGCAATTAAAGTTTAATGCCACAAACATCAGAAGAGCACCCAAAATGCCGGCGAAAAGCGACAACAAGTCGCAATTTCACATACAACACATATAACAATAAAAATGAGCACTTTACACATGTGTACAATTAAAATATAAACGTGTCAAACACACGCGCCAGATTAAGACTCCGACTCTGGATTCAGATACAGAGATACAGAGATACACAGATACAAATTCCGAATCCGTTCAAAAATTAAAAGCAACAATGGTAAAACAAGTTGCACAAATTAATGACAACATAAAAGAATTTAAATATAAAATGTTGCCAACACACTTACATATATGCACGTAATTGCGGCGTAAGTTTCAAGAGAGCAGGAGAGCAGGAGAGAGGGAGAGACTGTGTGTAAGTATACTTATGTACGCCACTGTCAGCCAGGTGAGTAGTCAACTTGGCTCTCGGTGTAGTCTGCTGTTGTGTGCTTGGCGGCGCATGAAGTGAAAATTAATTTCTAAATGCGGGAAATTAACAAATTACAAACAACGCGCGCTACGGGGTGTGCTGGGTGGCAGGCAGGCAGGAAGCAGAAGCTGGCGGATGTAGACATGCCATAATTTACACACACGAATACACACACACACACAGTGAGAGATGTGGCGCATTCATGCCTAGCAGTAAAGTTCGTGGGGCAAGTTCCATAGAGGACTCAAGGTGTTGAAGCGCAGGTGAGACACATTGTCTTTAGCTATGCCTGCCAGCCATGAAGTTGTAGACATATTTATACACTCCCATTTACACATACACACACACTGCCACACCTCCCCAAAAAACACACACCACTCTTATGCACTCAACCCGCTGACAGTTGACAGCTTTGCTAATTTTCCAGCAAACCACCCACCGAAAATGAAGTTGGGCGTCTGTCTTGAGCTGTCAACATCTTTTTGCTAGCACAACAGTGCTTCTTCAACCCCGCTTCCCTTACTGGTTTTTACTACCTCAGCCCCCCTTCACACCTGCAAGAACCGCAGCCTCTGTGGTCGCGCTTTCAACATTTAATTAAGTTGTGCTCGATTTTATGTTCGCCAAAATTGTTTGTCTGCCGCCTGCACTTTCTGTTGCCTATTTTGAGGCTGAAGAGTCAACGTTGCGGTGTGTGTGTGTGTGTGTGTGTTTGTCTATAAGTGTATAAATGTGTGTGTGGCACTTGGTTGTCATGTCGCGGTTGTGGCTACGTTCCTGTCATTTGTTAACATTTTTTGAGGTTAGCGCATAGATTCAAAAATTCTTTAAAAAAGTTAAGATGTTGAATGAAAAAGAGTTGAAAAATGCTTACAGAAATTGCCTATAAAAAGACGCTAATAAACTCAAAATTTAACAAATAATTAAAATTTTGATTAATACAAATTCTTAATTCCAAATTTGAGTGTCAAATTAATACCGAGCACAAAACACGATAAAAAAAAACACATTCCGCATGAAAATTTCAAGTTTTAAGTGTAAGATAGCTAGGAGAATAATATTCTATAATGTTAAATTAAAAATTTAATGTAAAATTAAAATCAGTAATTTTATATATTTTTTCTTCTATTTTTAAAGCATTTTCAAGCAAACTGAAAACATTTTCATTTTTCCAAAAAAAGAGAAAACCATTATAATGTATTATTCTTACACATGATAAATGATGCTCAGAAAAAATGTTGCTATGACTAAATAAAATACTAATCATTTGTGGGGAGAACAATAATAAAATAAAATAGAAAAACTTGTTCACAATTGCAGCTGCTAGTTCTGTTTATTGTCATTTAATGTGGCAAGAGGGGCGCCTAGTGCTGTCTTACTACTGGCCAAGAAATCATTAGACACGAGTTACGTCTTAAAGTCTCGATTTTAGGCCATTGTCACTGTCTCCTAGACAGACAGAGTGAGAGACAGACTTACTTACATTATTCATACTTGTATATATATGTGAGTACAAGTAGTCATTTATCAGACGTTACTCATTTCATGGACTCATTCATTCGTGCACTCATTTAGACATTTGCTGCGCATTTGGCATTGTTAACTACTACTTGGTTGCAGCTATATTTTTTACTCTGTATTAAAATATAATAGAGTATACTGAGCTTACTTTTTATCAATGTAAGCGAATAAATTTGTTGTGTATTTTTATTTAATATTAAATTAGAAAAGATTAAACAGATCAGCTTTATAGGTAATTTATCATTTAAATTATAAAATTTTTAATCGACATAAGCAAATAAATTCTTTTTGTATTATTATTTAGCATTAAATTATAATAAAGAAAAAAAAAAAGTTATAATACGAATTTATCGCTAAAATTAATACCACATAAATAAATAGAGCTTACTTTATTTATCATAATAATTCATTTAAAGGCATTTATAAAAAAAATTAGAAAAGGGTTTTAATCAAACTTCAAAAAATAGGATTTACGTTTTTAAGTAAAATAAATTTTAAAATAAATTTTTAAAATCAAGCTGTGTATCTCCCATTGAAAGTGCTCGAAATTTCCATTCTTGAAAGAGTAAATAAAAATAATAATATTTACATCAATCTTCTGCAGTTTTTTTTTATATTTTTAAAAAAATATTAAGTGATTAACAGAGGCGATATTCGGGATCTTATTATCCTTTAATTATTGCTCTGCAACGCAAATCAATTTATTTAATATTTTTTTCAATTTTTTATTATACCTATAGATGGATATATGAAATATATTCTGTATCAAAGTAATACAAAAAAATATATTTATATATTTACTATATTTTAAGGCAAAATTCGATAAATTTATTGTTGTACATTGTCCATTTAAAATTCGGCAAAATTTAAAATTTTCTCCTATAATACACTAAAAACAGAGTATATCACAGTTGAGTACTTCTAAGTTAGCAGTTTTTTTTCCAACATTTTTTCATTTGAAAGCTGCTGCTGTTGATTGTTGCACAAGGATTTGTCAAGGATAAAACACTCGAGGGCAGTTCGTTGTTGTTGCTGTTGTTGCTGCTGTCGTCATGATTATGTCTATGTCTATGGTTTATGATTATGTTCTTGTTGTTGTTGTTGTTGCTGGTTTGAGTTTAAGGTTACATTTAAGGCTGAGGCGCCATAACGACAATGTCATTGTTGTTATACACCCCCCTATCTACCCTATCCATTATCTGTGTACCGCATTATAAAACAGTTATTGATTTTACGCTGCAGAATGCAACATTGGCGCCCCCCAAAAGTACAGACTTGCGGCCTTGGGGCATGCAATAATACTTAAAAAAAAAATAAGGATGCTGCAATTCTTTTATGGATAATGAAATTGCAGTTTAAGCGACAAAATATGTTGCAGTAAAAATATTTAATATTAAAATGAACTAAAGGCTTTAATAATGTCATTTGAATGCGATAAGTTCAAGAATGTGTGAGAATTTTTCTGTTCAGCTAAAAATTAAAACTTCTTTAATAATATAATATACAAAAAATTTAAAAATAAATTTGTAAAAATTAATATAAGGTCTTGAGAAATTAAATTTGGCATGTAGTCTTTTCTTTTTTTTTTTGACTTTTTGAATTTCATTTATTCACTCGAATAACTTTTACAATTTCAAATAGAAATGCATAAAATTTAATACACAAATACCAAATAATATTATTTTACTTTATACCAAATTTTCCAATAATCAAATTACATTCAACACAAAGAAAATGTCAAAAAAAAAAAATAACTTGCAGCTGGCACAACAAACTGCATTTGTCTCTCAATTGTGATCTTTAATCGACTCCCGCTGCGCCATTTTGTTGAACAAATAATTTGCTAGAAATTGAGTAGCAGCAGCAACTGTAAAATATATATATAGAACCCCATAGGGCGACCGCAGTCAGGCAGGACGACGAGGAAAACTGACACAGACACAGACACATTTGTGGTTGCCAAATTATTTTGCGACTGTTTCTATGTGTGTGTGTGTGTGTGTGGGCGTGGCATGTGGTTAGTTAAACAAAAATGCTGCGGCTGCCACACACAGAGAGACACACACACAGCTAGTGTCAAAAACTGGGTCATTGGGCAAAAATGTCGCAGCCCAGACATATTAAAGCCAACCAAAAATTACCTAACATGTACTTTACAACACAGCGAACAAAAAACAAACAGAAAAGCCCACAAAAAACCAGCGAAGTCAAAGTTCAAATTTAACGACAGAAACCAGGAAACTTGAAAGCAAAGTATTTTTGTCCTGGCAATGGCGCTCAGCGATTCTCAACTTCCGATGATGGCTGCTTGCCAGGACTCTCTCTCTCTCTCACAGAACTGCCACCTGTTCCGCTTGATTGTGCCCCGGTTCGCTCCCTCATCATGAAAGGTTAATGACGGCTGCTGTCAGCAGCGAAGGTCAACCCAGCTCCTCCCCCTCTCAGCCCAAACCAAAGGATCCCCTGTCTTCCATACCCAACTGCCTAGTAGTATTTCATTCCACAACCATTTGTTGGCGTTGTCCTGGTTGTTGTCGTCCTTTGTTGGGTCAAGCATGCAGCAGGTAAAAGTTTCATTTCATGGGCCCAAAGTGTAACAAAAATACCAAAAGGGGGCGGGGATATGGAGGCTGTGATGTGTTGCGGGGGGGGTGCGGTGGCATAAAAAGCAACTCTGAGCTCTCGTGCTAAATAGCAGCACTGTGCTGCTCCTTCGGGGAGGCTGGGGACAACGCCGAGCGTAAAAGTTAAATGAAACGAAACACGTTAATGGCCTCTGGAGCTGGAAGTACGCGGCGGGGCGAAGCAACTGAGGCTGAGGCTGCTGTGTGTGGCAAGTGGCATGTGGCAGGTTGTAGGTGGCAGGTGGCGGGTGGCAGGTGGAACGAAGCTAAAGTTAAAGCTGAGCCTTACTGGCTGCTGGCTGTTGAAAGTGAAATTTTTCAACTAGTTAGCAGTCAGGTACTCCGGCTCGTTTCTAAATATCGCTACACTGACAAAAAATTACTTTATATTTATTTAATAATTTAAATAAATTTAACAAAAAATTCCATAAGTTTTGCCTACCCAAAAATAAATAATAAATTGTTTACATTTCTATTTATATGTGTAAAGTTCAATTTTTTTTAATATTAAGATAAATAAATGAGGATTAAAATGTAATCACAATTTGAATATTTCAGGAATCCAAAAACATAAATTTTAGAGACTGAAACCTGAGATGAAATTTATTAAAAATGCCAACTTCTTAACTACTTTATTTTATATTTTTATTTTTTATTTTATCATATCAGATCTAGTATTAAATATTTAACATTATAATAAAGCAAGCACTGACTGTTTGACTCGATTTCTTGACTAGTCATTTGTGGAATTTATTCAACATTTAGATAATAATTCAATTTAATTTTTTTTCACTTAAATGTTAATAATAGGGATTTAGAGGTGGGGTAATAATATAGTAAAATAATATAGCTTCAGGAAAAAAATTACTATTAAAAAATAATATTTGATAGCTTGGAAAATTATACAAAAACCCATAAAAATATCAAAACTCTCAAAACTTTTGCAGTTCATCCCGATTCAAGCTATGTCATTTACTTCATTGGGAATATTTTTGCTGTCCTTATCAGTTGATTTACTAACTGTCAATCAATTAAAAATAAAATTCTTTATTTCCAAAACCCAACAACTTATATAGCATTCTAGCAACAATTTGCTGAAGAACACAACCAATAAAAAAAAGGCAAAATAAACACAGATAACAATCTTAATTTAGGGAGATTTTTAAGGATGAAAATGACAAACTATTCGAGATCATAACCAGGGCTGTGATTATTAAAAAAATTATTTAACTGGTCAATTTGTGAGCGTATTTTTATAGTTAAAAAAAAAACAAACCAATAAACAAAATTAAATTCTCAAGCGAGGTAAATTATAATATACATAAACTGAATTAAATATCTCATAAATGAAATGTATTTTTAGCAGTGTAACTTTCCTTAGCAGGTCAACGAGCATGGCCATGGGCGTGGGTAGATTTTAGAGGGTAGGAGTGCGGTGTAGGGCAGTGGTCTGCAATGCTGTCATTGAGCTGTGTAATAAAATGATATCGTTGGCTTAGTTAAGTAGCAATAAGCAGAAAAGGCAAAACCCAAAAAACTCGTTGCCTTTCGCCTCTCTCCCTCTCTCAAATCACAGCGAACGTCCTTTTGGCTTGATGTTAAGTTATTTAGGCTATTTAAGAGCCTAAACGAGTGGACGCCTTTGTTGCCACCCACACCCACACCTTCTTTTTGCCTCCTCTGGTCATTAAAGCCAAATTACTGTATATTAGGTTACCGTTATCCTCTGTTGTCCTTGTCCTGGGGGCAAAAGTTTACGTCGTGTATTTTGATTTGCCTTCGTGTGGCTTACTTCGAAATTTGACTGAAAGCGACATATTAAAGTTTTACCTAATTTATGGAGAGAGACGGAGTGTAACACCCTGTAACACCCCTCTGCAGGACGTTTAATTAAAGCAAGGACTTGCATTACTTATGTAAGCAACTTAAAGAGCAGTTTTCTATTTTCCCTTTTTTTTTTGTGTTATTTTACTTGTCTGTGTGTGAATACTTTCGACAGCTTTGTGCCACAAACTTGCACTCAATTGTTTGGCCACAATAAACTCAAACGAAATGCAGTAAAAATGCAAGACATGAGGGGTTGGCGGGGTGGAGGGCTTTTTAACTCAAGGGACGAGCTGTAAAAGCGGGCCACACAAAATACAAAGAATTATGTATCACTTCGTTACGACTTACTTCCACTTAATTTATTTTCAGTTGCTTTTACTGACTGAATACAGTGGTGTATGTGTGTGTGTGTGTCTGTGTGTGTGTGTGTGTATGTGTGCGGCAGACAGAGACGAAACAGAAATGAGACCAAACTGAACAGAACTTGAGTTAAAAAAAGAAAAGAGAAAAAAAAAATGAAAGACTACATTAAAAAATTTACAATTTCTACAGTCGCCTGGGAAAGTTGGCGTACACATTGAAAACATTGATAGCCAAGTTTTCTTTGTTCATTTTAAATGTTTTTGATCTTAAAAGTTTTCTTAACTCGTTGCAAATATTCTTAAGAGGGTTTTTTCTTACCGAATAGTAAAAATAAAGATTTTGAGATTATTTTTTTTGTTATTAAAATTTGGTTATTGGGAATAATAAAGAATCAGACTTTCAAAATACTATTATTTTAATTTTTATTTATTTATTTATTTTTGGATGACAAACAATTCTGCTTCATAGATCAAAGCATTATAATCGTTTTTTTAATTTAAGTTAAGGTACAGAAAAAACCTAAAAAAAAATAGTTTTAAATATGGCATTGGGGAATTTTATTTGCAATTACGGTCAGCTATTTATGTACATATATAAATAAAATTATTAAATACTATATAGCCGATTAATTAGTTAAATTCAATATTTTACTTTAAAAGATTTCACTATGAAGCGCTTTATATATTTATATAAATAGGTTTACAATTAAGGAACTCTTCTAAATTTCCTTTAAAAAAAACTATGCTAAAATAAATTTTACTATTTCGCTCTAAGCCACATTTCTACACTTTTAAGCCGTTTTACCTATTGAAATATATTTTCTTTAAACTCCTCTGGTCTCAATTGTAACTTTTTTCATTTCCAACACTTGTACATAATCTTTCTTAACCCACTGTTTGACTTCAGTTGCCTTCACTTAGCGCTTACTCTTACAAAAGCCCCAAGGCGTCAGAGTCTAGCAAACGGAAAAGAAGAGCATGAAGACAACATCAAAATGGCGTCTGGTCAAAAAAACAAAAAAAAAAACAAAAAAAACAAATATGGCGCCTGAAAAGCGTTTGACTTTGGCAGTAAAGCGAGACGCCTTTTGCATTCAATTGCAAACTGCAACTAGAACTGCAAATGCTTTTGGCCTTCACACCTTTTGTTTGGCTTATTGTGGCCCCGTTTCTTGCCTCATGCCTCAAAACGCCTTTCAAGTGCCAGCGCATTAATCTCAGGTGTGCAATTTAGTGTGCGGCCAATTTTTGTCGGTCTAGCCAGGCCGGAAGCCAGCAACCAAATGCTCGGAGCATGCAGCTCGCAGAACCGTGTTGACCACACGGTTGTTGGTACGGCTTTTTTGTTGGCCTTTGGCCTGGTGTTGTGAACATTTCTGTAGTACCAGGCACACCTACGCCCTTAGCAAATGTTTTTGGGGGAAATTTAAAACGGAAGTGCGCGTTTTATGCCCTTTTTGAGTTTTATTGTTAGCAGCGTTTCCGCTTTTGGCATTTTTTGGCACAACGAGCGCTGCATACCTTTCACATTTCCGGTACGAGTCTTTAACGGACTGCAATTTCTTTAAAAACAAGAGAGAAAAAAACTTTGGCCCTCAACTCTTTAATCTTAACTTTTGTTCTACATTTTGCTGGGGAAATAAAAAAAAAAATGGCCAGCTAAATGACGTTGGCCATAATTTCCCAGGCAAACGACAAAGGCGAGTTGAAGGAAGTAAGAAATACGAAAAACTTTTAATAATTGCATTTTGCAAGCAGCTTCGACATAATAAACTCCGCGACGAACCGGACGCGCCAAGCTAGTAGACGAAGTAGACCTACAAAAAAAATAAAAGAAAAAATAAAAGAAAAAATAATAGAAAAAAAATAATACTTATATAAGAACCCTAACCCAAAGTATCTTCAGTCTGTGAAGCTTTTGGGGCTGCATCAACACCAGACAACAAGACAATCAGCGGCGTCTGTGGGCCACATAAAATAACCGAAAAGTAATTCGCCACAAAAGTAAACTTGAGCACACAAAAGTCGAGTTTTAAAATAAACTTGCAGCAAACTGTATTTTTCTTATAATGGTTAGTTAGGGGCAAGGGGGGAAGAGGGGCAGAGTGTACGGGTGCCACTCGAGGCACAAAAGGCGCATTTTATATAAAAGAAAAGTGGCTAACTAAGTCGACGACGACGGCGTCGTCTCTGTTGCTGTTGCTGTTGCAGTTGCAACTAGCAGTCAATTCAGCTCTTTGCTGCTCTGGTCTGCTGAGTGGCCTGCCTCAAGAGTCGCCTATATACTTGCCACCTCCTCCCTCTCCTCTGACCCACGCATGCCGAGACATGCTCCGCGGTTGTCTTGTTGATTGTACTAGGTTCCGAGCTCTGGGTGCGCTGAGTGAGCACAAAATTGAGTGCAGGAGGAGTCCACTTGAAAGCTCAAAATTTAAGCTGATTTTGGTTGGAATTTTGTTTTCGATGCCTGTTCACTGCAAGCTAAAAAGTGTTGCCTACTTTCGAAAGGAGAAGATTGTTTGAAAAGAGTTTTTTAGAGATTCTTTGATATAGTGGACTTTATGAAATTGATGGGAATAGTTATGAAAATTTCAAATTGTGATAGCCAAATATGTTTTAATTAAGTTTCTGGTTATTGACATTAGAGTTTTGTATGTTATTAAGTCATTTAAATGACAGTAACTGGGAAACGAGCAGACTTATTAAATTGTTAGCTTTTTATAGAAATGTATAAGGTGCCTAAACAGAAAAACATCAAGGTATAATTGCATAGCCAAAATCTAAACAATTTGGTATTCGGCATACTTTTCAGTATATTTACATTAAAATAGTAAAACTATCCTGCTTAAACATTTTATGTATTTATTTATTGAAAAAGTATAACAATAGGAAAAGAAATAAGGGTTAAGGCATTAAATTTCAACTAAATAAATCATTATGAAGAAAATGTATAATTCAGAAAACACTAAATATCCTACTTTTATCTGGACCATCGAAAAAAAAATTTATTTGCTTTATCATAGTTTTTTCTATAAATTTCGCATTTCTATAATCATTTCCGATTTTTATTTAAAAGTCATAAATAGTAGTTATCCAAAATTTGTATTTAAAAAATAGCAAATAAGAGTTATTCTGTAACATTTATATAAAAAATAAAAAATTAATAATTCTGTATCTATATGCAGTCGACGTTCACAAAATGGAAACTTCAGTTATTAGAATTTCCAGAAAATTTGAATTATTGCTTTAATACATTTTTTCAGCTTTTACCGAATATAAATCGATTTTTTAATTATAGCTCAAAAAATATATTTAATACAATATAATTAGAGTGAATTTTTATGTTTTGTTTTGTTGCATCTATTTTTGATTTAATGTAAATATATTTTTAATTAAAAAATAACTAATAATATGTATCGCACTGTATTGTTAGCTTTTGTTTTGTTGTTTTTATTAATAGAATTAAACAAAAAAAAAAAGTTTTAATGTAGTTTTTTTGAAGTAAATTTAACCCATTTTTTTTTTCTTTATATCAAAAAAAAAAAAAAATTTAAAAATAAAAATAATTCAGAAATAATATTATTTGTATATATTTTATTATATATATTTTTTTTATATTTGTGAGCGTCCACTATATTATAATATACAAATTGGCAGATAATTCATTTATGGAATTTTTTAAATAATACTTAAGCATTAGTATTATTTGCGAATTTTAAAATAAAAATGACACATAACTGCAATTGCCTATCTTGTATTGAAAAAAAAAAAAAAATAATTATTATATTATAATTTTTACTTTAAAAGTCATAACAGTCGCAATGTCTGATATAACATAAATAAAAACAATAGAAAAACCAGCAAGACATTAATATTAAAACATTAAATTGTGAATTGCAATAAAGTGAACCCAGATTAAATGTATAAAAAATTATATTGAGATATAAATAGTCTATTTTTTTATGCTTCAGCTTGCTTGATGATTCAGGTCAACGTGAATGTGAACATCAGCCAGATAATGACAAGTCCAATGATATGACTAAGCACACCCAACGCGCCACTTTATTAAAACTGAAATATGCTTCATTGCTGTTGTTGCTGCCACATTTAAGTATGCAACACATTTCGTTTAGCCAGCCATCAAGATGATATTGAGAGAGAGACGAAGTCTTTAGCATTTCAAACACGTAGCAAAACGCACATTCAGCTTAAATACTTGGATAAAATGTTGGACATTAAGCCCATGGGGGCATGCAGCCCGAGATATATTTTTTTTGATGGGAGCAACCCAGGTAAGACCAAAATATTGTATAAAAATGAAGGTAAATTTTAAAATGAGAAATTTTCCACAAAAATTTGCTGACAAATTTCACGCTTTACTACGTGTCAAAAAAACTAGAATTGAAATGCTTTAAAATTTAAAATTTTTTGCCCAGATATCAAACGAGATTGCTTACAGTTCAGCCAAAGCTGGAAGCTGCAGATGCAAGGAGTGCAAGGACTCAAGCACTCGACGTGTGTGTGTGTGTGTGTGTGTGTGTTGGTGGGCAAACATTTTTATGCAAAAATATTTTGCATGTCACTACCGAACGGACAAACGGGGGGAGGGGCAGGCAGAAGAGCGGCAGCCGGCGCGGCATGTGTTCACAGGCTGTGTGTATTTGCCACAGACTTTTGCATGCATAACAAGTCAGCGAGCCGAAGGGGGGCGGGGCGACGAGACGGGGGGCGTATGGCCAAACAAACAGTGCAAAAAAACATTGGCTAACGCTTGTGGGCGAAGAGGGAGGCGAGGAGGAAGGATAAGGCAATGCCGTCAGCGCACAGGAAACGCATACAAAACTTTAGCGGGGCGAAATTTCGTAATCTTTGCAAATAAACGCGTGAAATTCCAAGGCGCACCGCAGTGGAACATGTGCCGCAACAAAGAGCAAGGGAGAGAGGGTGAGCTGCAGGGGGTAACATCGTAGTTTGCTGTGGCAGCAGTGGCAGACATGGGTTGTGGCAGCGATGCCGCCATTTGGTCGACATGTGCCGCGCCATTTTGGCACACAGCTCACACGCAAAATTGCGCATTCAGATTAAAATTCTTGAACGCGCATTTCCGTTTCCGTTATATGTGTGTGTGTGTGTGCCTGTGTGTGTATGTATGGTTGTTGAGTAGTCGGATATGCCGCGCATTTTCTTTTGCAACGTCGCTCGTTACACGCATCTGACTTTTAGTCTGACAAAGGGGGGGCAAGATGTGTGGCAACTGTAAATTTGCTGCTTGTAGGAAATCCTTTGTATGTTGCAACCTTGAAGTAACCCTAGGTTGCAGATAAAGCTATAAGATCGATAGAATATCGAAGCATAACTATCTTTTATAGCAATGCAATTTTATATGTGGAAATATTTATTGGCAAAAATTACTAATAGATTATTAAAAATAAAATATTTTAAGTTATGTGCTGATATTTAAATTAATAATAAATATTAGCTTTGTATGTTTTATATAAAATGCCATTAATATTTTTAACAGACACTTGTTAGATCAAAGAACGTTTTGAGTCCTTCTCGGCATTAAAAAGGATAATTTTAACTTTTAATTTAATTATAAGTGTCGTAAAAAGCAGCGCTTAAAATCTTTTTATATTTAATATCAAACACATTTTATTTAAATTTTAAAATAAACAAAAAATATTAAAAATTAAATAAAAATTTACTCTCAAAAAATTGATAACTATCTTATTTATACTTTACTTTTTAAAATATTTTAATTGTTGATTTGGTTAGGAATAAATTTAAATACATAAAAAGCAGCGCCTATTATATTTTATTATTTATTTATATAATTTTTTTTTTACACTTTGAAATTCCCAAAAAAAAATGAAAATTCAATAAAAAATTAACTCACAAAAAAGTGATAAAAATTTAAATTGAAATTTTCATTTTTTTCATAAATTAAATAAAGTAAAACTGCTTTAGGCATCATATTTAGATTTAGATATATTACTAGCGCTTTTTCTAATAATAAATTTAAATATATATAATCAAAATTCTAATAGTTATAAAGCCATAAAATTCTATTTATGCTCAAAAGGTGCAAAGTCAAAAGTCAAAGTTTTTTTCTAAAATGTATTTAAAAGATTTAATAAATACTTTTAGCAATCCCTGCTCTACATAACAGCATAGTCTTGGACAGCAGGCAGACATAATACATGAGCCTCCATGAGTAATATGGGTTACTTAATAGCATATCACTCATACGCCTCATTGCATTAAAGAGCGAGTGGCAAGTTGCTTGCTATGCAGAACCTGTCTTAGTTGGAACCATCAGCCCCGGGGCAGCAACAGTCCAGCATCACATATTATTTTATTTTATTTTATTTATTTATTTTTTTTTATTTTGGGACAACAAATGCCCAGGGTCAGGAGGAGCTACAGCCGTTGCGCCCGTATGGAGAGAAACTGGAAGCCCCAAAACGCACATCAAATAAAAGAAATGGCTTTGTTTGCTGCTTGTGGCATAGAATATCAAGCTGATAAGGGCCAGCAGTAGCTGAGTCAGGGCTGGAGACTTTTACCAGGGTCAGGAGCGTTGTGCAATAAAGAGGGGTGCGGGCAGCGGCAGAGGCGTTGTGTGTGTGTTAGTGTGTGTTAGTGTGTGCTGGCGCATAAATAATGTGACCTGCCTGACTGCGATTATCTGTGAACTATTTTTCACACGTTGCCGGCATACAAAGTGGAGCATTCGGTTTTCAACAAAGCATTGCCGGGAATATATGAGCTAGATGGCTTAGTGGTGCCACTTGGCGCATTAATTTGCACAAATATATATATGTATTTTTTTTTTTCGTAATACTCTATTTTTAGTAGATAAAAGGGAGTATATTGCAGCATATTACGGGAGGGAGAATATTCTTAAAATCTAACGAAATTAAAGCAATATCTTACATGACTTTAGACTTGGCTGATTAATTTATCATATAAAGCTAGAGAAGTCCTTGTTTTTAATAAACGATTAATTGGGGAATTTAATAAAATCTTATAAAATGAATCAGTATAGACTAGAGACCTCAATTTATTAGGAAAATTTATAAATTCGTAAAAAATCAAACAGTATAAAATCTCCCTGAATAAACCGAATATTTCGTATAGATATCATAGCTGGACTCGTCATTCTCATATATATTTAAATAGATTAAAAATCTCTTTAAGACGTTGATAGAGATTCCATTCGATTTAAAACAATAATATGTCTTATAAATCTTATATTGGCTAAAAAATTCAATAATTTTCCCTATAAAAGTACTTCTACTCTAGAAACCTCAATTTAACTCTCCAAATTCTGTAAAATAGTTGGTTCTAATATAATTTATTTCAACTTAAAAATATATTCATAGTTTTTGCACATTCACTTTCTTATTAAATAAAATTCAGTTAAGTAAATACTTTAGTCGGTTACTTGCATTTAGCCACAAATTTAACGCAATTATTTCTTAACTTGTACTTACATTTTACTAAAATAATGAACAATAATATCCAGAGGCGTCGATCGAATGTCGGTCTCATGACTTCATCACTTCTCCAAATGATGTTGTATGTAGTTTCCTTGCTGATGTTAGCCTTAAAGCCGTTCAATGGCACATGTGTGGTAAACTGCAAAAGTAAATGAGAAATGCGTATAATTAAAATGTGAAAATCTCTTAAAAATTGTTTAAGCCAATTAAAGCCAACTTAAGCTCAACAAAAGTGGCCAGGACTAAATCCACACACGCTAAGGGTCAACAGCAAAATCACCAAAAAAAAAAAAAAACAAAAACAAAAAAAAAAAGGTAAAAGAAGGGAAAAAAATTAACAACTGTTTGCACATAAAATTAATTAATTTTCAACAAAAACTCTTTTTTTTTTTTTTAGTTACATAACGTTAGGCGGATTAACTAAAGGGAGAGAGAGAGAGAGTCAGAGAAAGAGCTGAATAAGGGATATATATATAGAGACATCCAGACAACTTTGAATTTTCGACAGCATTTTGTCTGCAGTGTTTGAAGTGCAGCGCAAACAAAACGACAAACGTTGCCAGCCGACGAAACGTGCGCATACTTTTGCCAAACACTGTGCACATGAAACGTGTGGTGGGTGCATATATGTGTGACTGTGTGTGTGTGTGTGTGTATAAGGCAAACAAAATTAGCAGCAGAGCTGACGTAGATTTTAACGAATTGACGTTGTCCTTGTCCAGTTTGTTCTTATCCTGTTGTGTGCCTCATAACGGCAACAATGGCTGACAATTAAGTTGCCAAAGGATTTAATTATGCATATATCTGCTCAGTATCCAAAAATTAGAGATTGAGTTAGGGAAAAATAGTTAAACAAGATTTTTTTGTTGTAAGCCTGAAATCAACAAAAGTGTGCCCTAAACGGATATCTATAAATTTGTACAATTAAGTCTTTTAATTTAGATGATTTCACTAACTTTAAAGAGCTTAAATTTAATTTATATATGTGACACACATCGTCTCTAATTCAATTCAATTTAAACTTGATCTCATTCTTAACTACATTCAATTGAATTTTTTCTTAAATTAAATATGCCTAATATATTAATTTTAAATTTATTTTTATGCTTTCTAATCAATTTATGTCTTTAATATAATTCACTATAAATATAATTCTTAAATCATTTTATATATGGGTAAAATCTTATTACTTTTAATTTAAATTATTTTAAATAAGTATGTACTTGAAGCAACTTTATTTAAGCTTTAATTGTCTATCAATTATGTTTTAGTTTCTACATTTTATAACAATTTTATTCCATGTTCATTTAGGGTTTTTTCTTACTTTAATTCCATATAAATTATATATTAATTTACCTATTCCATTTCAATTTTAAATCTATATAAGAAAAATAAATATTTTTTGCTTATTTTCAAGTATATTTTATCCTTTATTATTATTTAATTTTTTATCAATTTTATTTTAATTTTATTTAAATTGTAGCTATTTCATAATTTTTTTCTAAATTGTATCTGCAATTAAATGCGTTTGAACTTATTAAACTTGCTTTCAATTTATACTTTCATTCCATTTTAATTCCGTTTCAATTCATTTAATTTTTCTTCAATTTATTTCAATTATATTTAAATTGAAACAATTTCATAATTTCCATCTTAATTGTATCTGCTTTCAATTGCATTTGAACTTATTAAACTTGCTTTCAATTTACACTTCTATTCCATTTCAATTTCTTTTCAATTCCATTTCAATTCTTTTTCAATTCCATTTCAATTCCTTTAAAATTTCATTTCAATTCCTATTCAATTCTGTTTCAATTCCATTTCAATTTCTTTCAAATTCCATTTCAATTTCTTTCCAATTCCATTTCAATTCCATTTCAATTTCTTTGCAATTCCATTTCAATTCCTATTCAATTCCTTTTCTATTCCATTTCTAATCCCTTTCAATTCGAATTTAATTCCTTTCCAATCCCATTTCAACTTCATTTCAATTTTCTCTTTCAATTAGTTGCCACAATGAAATTGAATCAAATTTACTTACTGC
Organism: Hirtodrosophila alboralis; assembly: GCA_035043045.1. Taxonomy (NCBI): domain Eukaryota; kingdom Metazoa; phylum Arthropoda; class Insecta; order Diptera; family Drosophilidae; genus Hirtodrosophila; species Hirtodrosophila alboralis. The sequence goes on along the minus strand of JAWNNH010000903.1, from coordinate 159,570 downwards.
AACCATAACACATGCAAGTAAATGTGACACAGTTAAAATCGTTTGGCATCATGTAACACATTTAGGCCGAAATGTAATGCAATTGTATGGTTTTGTAAATGGCAAACTATAATATTGTCTGGGCAATGCAGGCAAACATATCACGCGATCAATTTGTCAAACATGGAACAACAATACAATGAAGTAGCCAGCCAATGCATTGACAAACTGAACAAATGACAAATGAACAAAAACGGAGTATGTTCTCTTTTGGGTTCAATGCCAAACTGCCGGCCCAACATTGTGGCCAACAAAATTGACAGAAACAGCGATGGAATTTGACGCACATCATCAATATGTGACGCTGTCTCTCTCTCTCTATCAGTGTGTGTGTGTGTGTGTGTAGTGTGTGTGTGTCTATTCTAGTGGCATTGCTGTTGTTGAGCTTATGACATGTCACACAGCTGTCATTATGCAAGACGAACCCTCGAAAACAAGGCCAGTGACAAACTATTACATGGCAATTGTTTGTTAGATGAGCAGCAGCAGCTCGGAATCAAATTTTGGTTGAGCAATGCTGCCCCAGCTGGTTGCACAGAGAGAAATAATCAAGTATATTGTACTCAATTCGATTTGGTAACTTTTTAAGAAACATATTTGGGGTGTTCACTTGGGCCTGGCAGTCGAGCAGCAGGGTTAGTGGCAAGCTTATACTTCTTATAAATATTATATAAAATATAAAATATAATTTAATTTATTTAACTAAATTACACGATCTTGAAAGTTAAAACAAAGCTGTCACTTGAAGTTCTCATCTAAGAAAATATTTTTTTATACGAAAAATTAACTACAAACTTATTTTGTCTGTTCTCAAAACTATCTATGATTTTTATACACTTATACCTTTATAACAATTTTTTCCTCTACTTAGAAATTTTGTCTTCATTTTTTTTGAGTGTAACTTTCATTTCAAAAAGCACAAACGCAAACAAATCAGCTTCTGTCACTTTTCTCAGTATGTTCGTGTGCGTGTGTGTGTTAAATGAAATGTGATAAAAGTTTAGATATTTTATGTATAAAAGACATGAACGCATATAAATCAAGCATATGGCCAAAAAGTGGATCCAAACAAACAACCCAGAGACCCTGGACTGCCATTAGCGGCAGGTGTTGTCAGGTAAGGGAATAGAGACTGGCCACAATTTTTCTCACGTCTCTAGGCAAGCTGTTAGCCCCTACAAAAATACTACTAAAAACCGCCTGGCCCTTTATTTATGGCCAAAATGTTAAGTCAGACTGTTTATGGGCTTTAAAATAGGCGCAAAAAAAATAAAAATAGTAAAAAAAGAAATGTTCAAATGCTTAAATAATCAGGTGTGCTTAAAAAATCAAGTTTCAATCGATGCGAGAGGAAACTTTATGGCATCCTTTTATAGAAAATGAGCCTAAAAGTATGCTTAACATATTTATGTGAAAATAATTCGCAAGTGGAATTTGGAACAGCTGAGAATATTTTTGACTTTCTATTGAAATGTGTTTATGATAAAAAATTTAAAGAAAATGTTAAGCAAATTGTGATTTTCATTAACAACTTTATATATTTTGTATTGATTTATAATTTCTATTCCACAGCGAATATAAATATGTAATATTCTACAACACGGTCGCAAATGTCAGCTTTATATATATCACATAAATTAATTAAACAATACAAATTTAAACCTATATAAAGCTTCTCTTTTTTTCCATAGAATAAATAAATATATTTATATACAAAAAATAAAATGTATATTTGAAATTAAAACCACAAATCGCATCAAGTTTGCTCCACTTGTAAAATTTGTGAAAATATTACGTTTACACACACACACACACACACACACGGACACAAATTGTGTAAAACAAACCAATTATGCCAGCTTATACGAGCCTTGGTGTCCATTTCGAAATTAACCGTAAAGCGCACAATTCATAACTAAAACCTCAATTAAAATAAAAGCCTCAAATGCTGAGCGAAAGAAGATTTTTGCGAAAGAATAAATATATATCATACAATATATATATTGTAAATAACAACAAAAATAAAGCTGCAAAATTTAATTGCCACAATTTTAAAGCCACAAGCGGCAGCAACAATGATGATGATGTTGACAATGATGATGATGATGATGTTGATGATGATAATGTGGCAATGCAACCAATGCATAAACAATAAATGCCAATGGTATGTAAATTTTTGCCAATTTACCGCAACAATGCAAAACTATCTGGGCTAGTCATGTGGGCTGCCAATGGGCGTGGCACAAATTTGTTATTCGTGTATATGTGTGTGTGTGTGTTGTAGCTTTGCAAAAGCTGCAAATGTGTTGCACACACCGAAAATTTTTTAGGTTAACCACAAACCAGCGAATCGAGCTGAGGAGAATGACACAGGAGAGACACAATGCAAACATTTGGCAGGCAAATTAAATTTACATGACACTTAGCAAAAGTCGCAGACACAAAACAAAGGCAATAAAATAGGAATTTAAAACGACTTAAAAATACCCAGTATTTAGTGTTTTAATTTATCTGGAATATATGTTAAATAATATACAATTTCTAAGGCAAACAATTAAAAAATAATATAAGCCTGGTATTTATATTTGTATTTTTAAGATTGGGCCATTTTATTTATACTAAATTCCAAAAAAAATTAAAAAAAAAAAACAAAAAAAAATGATTACATTAATTCTTGAGGAAATATAAAAATATGTTCAAAATATTGCAAAAAAATAATGGCTTTGAATGATATTTTTAATTTATTTAGACATCAATTCATAAACGAATGCATACATCTTTTTCTGAGTAAAAATTATTTTGATTAAAAATTCGGCTATATATATTCAGATATATGCCTGATTTGTTATGTAAAATTGTATTAAAATTCTCAACATATCGATATGAAAGAATTTATTTATTTTAAATATATTTAAGAACTATTTATCGTAAATAATTATTGTCAAAGCTTCCAATTACACAACTCTTTAAACAAACTCACAGATCACCTAAATATTTAGCTTTAAATTAAAATAAATTCTCAAAAAAATAAAAATACAAAAATACCTCTCTTTAAAACCAAAAGTATCAACGCTCTGCACTCAAACAACACTTTGCTACCTTTTCAATTAATTTTAAAGCGTATAGAGTTGAAAAACCAAAAAGTTGATAAAAAAAAAAAAAAAAAATTTCGATTGCTTGTAAAATTTCCATTTGAGTTGATCTGTCGCTTTAATTTGCATTGCCTGCTTATATCGATGCCTGCCAATTGCTATTTTATACAGTGCCTGTGAGCTGTTGGTGCACATTAATCGATGCGACTGCCGACTGTCAGACAGTGATATACAAAAATGTTATTCCACTGCGGTTCCCTCATTGATTGTGCAAATGAAATGGATGAGCTACAAAAAAATATACAAAAAAAAAGGAATATAAAAAAAATGAATAAAAAAAAAAGTTTTTAAATTTGCACTGCAAAATTTGTATTTTTGTTTTATTTTTTTGTTGCATTGCGTAATTAAATTTTATGTTATTATTTGTTTTTAATTTCATAAATTTTAATTGCGCTGCCGCTGCCCAAAAAAAAAAAAACAAAAAAACTAAATCTAAAATGCAATGCGACCTAATTTATGTTGACATATAAATGCAATCAGCTTGATTTATGAATGCCATTAGCTTAAAACTGAATTAATGTTTAACAGAGTTGTATTTAATCGAGCTAATTCAATTGAAGTATTGATTAAAATGAACTTGGAACTATGAACCTGCTGTTCATTTAAGTACATCGTTTTTTTGTACTCAATTGATTAAATTATTTATAAAAAAATCGTTTATTTTATGTGCATGCAATTATAATGCATTTAACTCCGATTTGAGTATGAAGGCTTTTTTTTATTTAATCATAAGAGTTGGAATATTATTTAAAAAACTATAGCAAATAAATTGTATATAACTTTAGCATCATATTGAACCTTAAGATAGAATCAAACTAAAGAATAAAACCAACAAATGAAATTTTTTTAATAACTTTAAAATTTCTTAATTCATTTGCTGCAAAATTGAACCACTAAAATTATTGTTTCAATTGAACTATATTCTTCAACTCTAATTGTTTAGTTCTGAAAAGGGGAAACTTGTTAATTGCCTAAAGCTATAATATGCAATTTCATGCAAAATGATTTTTATCTCGAAATTTTATTGTATATTTTGTTTTTTTATAGCATTTAAATAAGCATATTGTGGCAGAAAAATTGGCGTGCAAATTCTTTAAATTAAGTGCAACCTTAATGTTTTATATAACACATTATTATAATTGATTTAATTTATTATCAGCGCAATAAAACAAATTTTATTTGATTTATTTAAGCTTTTAGCTGAAAATTAACATAAGGCATTAGATTTTATTTTAAACAATAACGTTGCGGTTTTTATATATTTTTTTTTTATTTTAATATAAATGTATTTCTGAAGAAACCAAATAATTTAAATTATTGAAAAAATATAAGGAATATATTTTAAATATTTATAATTACAATTTTAAATCAAAATTAATGTTGTTAATGTTTGTTATTTTATTTGACATGTGCTGAATTAAACAACTTTTATATATTTGCTACATTTTAAAGACTCCAACTATTCTTAAACATATTGCAAATCTGCTCAGCAACTCAATCAAACTATGTAATTGTGTTTTTTTTTTTGCCATGTGTCTACACCTGCAATCTGCTCAATTTCAATGGCAAATGCTATGTAAAATCAATGACACCAGCTGACACTTGTTGGAGGACCTTAATCAAAGACTACACTAAGCTGTGGCAAGAACGAGGCCAGAAACCAGAAACTGAAACAGCCAACAAATGGAAAGTTAAACAACTTCGACAGTGTTGCCAGAGTTCATTGTTTTGGCATGCGGGTGTTGCATGGAAGGGGTGAATGTTTCGTTGCTTCAGTTGGTTTGGCTGATGATGGTTGTGCCACCCAACCAAACACTATCACAATTTCCACATCGACGCGCTGCTGCCGCGTCTGCTGCCGAGCGGCACTTTTGAACAAATTTTTCATTGTCTTTTGCATGCGCTCTTGCCACACACACACACACAGGCAAGAAGTCGCTTTTTATGAAGAGGGGGCGCCACCGCCTTCAATTGCCACACACACACATGACTTATGTGGCACGAAGCGAAACAAATGCGAAAGCACAAAAGTCAACATATTGAATAATGATTGGGTAGCAAAAGACTTTCACACACTTTCACCAGGCAAAAAGTGTGGAAGAAACGGCGGAGGAAGAGGCACGCAATCAGCACATATGATTTTTCAAATTTGTTTTAAGTTGAGGATGATTTTCTACCCTGCAGTTATTAAAAAAATAATTAAAGAAAAGTTGATAATATACTCAGACTGGATTATATTTAAATTCAGAATTTTATATAGTTTGGGGACTTAAAGATATTTTTAATAATTTTTTTAGAAATGAGGACAGCTTAAATTTTCGATTTTAATTAAATTAAACGGAAATAGGAACTGGTCCGAGTAAATTGATTAAAATTGCCAAAATGAATGAATGATAATATATTTATTTTGACTTTTTTAAGTTAGAATTTAGAATTTTATATATTTTTTCCAACTTTTTTTTAAGTCATTATTAATTATTTTTTAAAAATGCGAGCAGTTAAAATAAATACAGCTGATCCGCATAAAATGATTAAAATTGACAAAATAAATTGCTGAATTTCTGATAAATCAATACTTAATATTCTGTTTGTCAGTTTCCCCCAAAATTGAATGTTAACCTGTCCAATTTCCAATTCTCCAAATATATATAAAGACATAAATCCACAAGCAAACAAAAACGACAATGCATTGCAAAATTCTAATATAATTTTAAACAGGGTATTCCCTAAACGAATATCCTTAATTATTAATTGTCTATCGGCACTCTATTCTATTCTTTTCTTTCTTTTTTTTTTTGTCGACTTTGTGTTGTTATTTTTAGGCCTGCGATAAATTTGAAGCCTACTGAAAAATGCTGCAAAAAATTAATGATGCGCCTTTTTTTTATTGTTTCCGCTGGGGCAACGTCAAACAAAAAATTGTTCACATTTCTGCTGCTTTTTATGCGATTTGCGTTTTGTGATAAATTTTAATCGAATTTCACTTTTGTTGCCGCTCTCTGCCATAGAGGCTCCCATGACATTTACAGCACCAACCCGATGGATATCCTTTTTACCCAAAGGGGCCCACATTGACATCCTTTGTCATGTGTGTATCATGTGTGTGTGCGTGTGTTGTGTTGTGCGCTTTTATTGAAGCCGATAAGCATGTCCGATAAATACTTTGGTTGTAATTGATTGATATTCGAAGCGGCAACATTTTCGATTTTGCCATTTCGCTATTCGATTTTATTCTTTGTCTTGTTGCGTAGGCGAAATGGGATTTGTGATTAATTGGATTTGTTGGTTTTTTTTTTCTGTTCGCTTTCAGAGGTTAATCTACAAACAAATTGAAACTGGCGCATTTAAAGGCTCTTAAAATGCTTTCATATCAATGCCAAGTCAAGGCCCAGTTTTACTTGCATTTTGGCATTTGGTCTAAAGAAACAAGCCAAGACAATGTAAACTGGCACATTGCCATTTAGGTTACCTGGAAGCCACATCATGTGCACCAGCTGCCACCAGACAGATGAAGCCAAAAAAGCGAAGTGTATACAACTAGTTGACTTGAATTTAACCCAGAATTCGTAGCAATAGATTAAAGACAAGAATGTGTTTGACTTTTTTTTAAAACCTTAAATAAACTACCTTAAATAAACAACTTAGACTAGAGCTATAATATGTGCTCGAGTTTGGCCAAGAAATGTTTGTTTAAAACACACAAACTTTTAAATAAACATCTTGAAAAGCTTGTGAAAGCTTTTAGCTAGTAAAAATTACATTAAAGACATAAAATTTGCTACACTCTGACTTTTATTATGAAATGTTTAAAGTACTAAAAAGCTATAAAATATATTTGAACGCTTTTAGCTAGTTTGCTCGATGTTTGAAAATAATATTTTTAGATAGAAAATTTATTTAAAAAATTATTTTTAAAAAAGCCAGTCTTAAAAAGGTATTTAAAAGGCTTATTGAATTTTTTAACTTTATTTATTTTAATGCCCAAAAATAATTAATTCCATTTGATTAAAAATGTTTTCTAAAATTCCCAAATAAATTTTTTTTATCCTCTTGTTTTACTAATTTAATAGTGCTCATCTGATCATATTATCTATATACAAATTTAAGTAGGTTTTTTTAAAGCAAGAAAAATATGAAAACAATTTAATCACAGACAATTAATCAAAATTCATTGATAAAACTATGTACGTTTAATAATTTTTTTTAAATATATATAAAAAAAATTAAGTAGCTTTTTTTAATGCTAGGAAAATTATAAAAAACCATTTAAAATCAGTCAAAATTTAATTAAAATTCATTGGGAAAATTATGTACATTTACAAAATTATTTTGATTTATTTAAAAGCTAACGTAACAAGTAAAAATAAATAAATATACATAGACACACTTAAACGCTGCGTTAATTTTGACAAAAATAAATAAAAATAAAGCTGATGCTCCAGTTAATCAATAAACTCAAACAACTAGTTACTGTTTCACTTAACTTAAAGATTTATCCATAAAAAACTGCCCCTGAGCAGTCTTAATATAAAGAACAAACTTTATCTACTATTTACTAAAATATCAATTATTACTTCATTGTACACATAATCGAATATTGATATTAACAATAACCCACTTAGAACCTCATCCAGCGCCTGGTTTTCAATCAACGATAAATCATAAACTTTCAACAAACTCGAACTTCAACTTCCAACTACAACAACTGAAGCAATCATGACACTCCAAAAAATTTTAAACTTACTTTAGGTTGATGTAGGCCAGATATATGGCCTTATTTGCCAATGCTCTGCCTCTCTCTCTTCATACAGTTTGTGTATCTCTGGGTCCTTTACGAAAGTTGATCGAAATCAAATTAAAATTTTATGCTTTAACATTGTGCTCCAATTACTGTCGCAAACAATTTATACGCATGCCTTTCCTGTGGGGGGGCCAGAGCAATTTTTCAAGCCAAAAACTTTTGTATGGTGCAGCCCCCAAAACGGTTTATTGTAATGTCATGAAAAATGCATTTTTCAATACACAATAATAATATATGTAACACAATAAATTGTAAAATGCAACAATAACAAAAAAACGCTTGAAGGGTGCCGGGTTACGGGAAGAAAATGTTATAAAATTGTTATCGAGCGCATAATAGCAAATGTTGCAAAATAACTTTTGACAAAGTGCACTCAATATCAAACAGAGTGTGAGAAACAGAGTATACTAGAGCGAAAGAGTGGGAGAGAACGATAGAGTGAGACAGTGAGTTCAAAAAAAATGCGAATGTGTATGAGCATCACAATGAAAAATCACAGAATACGAGGCAATGGCACAAGCTGCCAGTTTGAGCTCGCGTTAGAAAAAAAATTGCTACATTTTTATACTTTATACTGTAAAGAGAACAGAGAGAGTATATTGGGTTTGCGGAAATAGAGAAATTGCTACATTTTTATACTTAATACTGTAAAGGGATCAGAGAGAGTATATTGGGTTTTGTGGAAATAGAGAAGCTAAAGCGAACTTATTTAATTCTCAGGTCATAGAAATGTAAAGTTTGTTTTGTAGGTCTCAGTAATTCGGAAAAACTCACTTTATTCCATATTTTTATAGATATTAATACAAATTTTGATATAGGATCTACGACGATGCTGTATTTGCATTTCTAAATTTTAATGTTTGGTATTAAAAAAGGGAAATTCCTTGTCTGTGTGAACAATTTGCGTATTATATTTTTTCGACTGCTTCAAGCACTTTTCGTTGTGTCTTTTCGTTGAATTAAATCTTTTCAAATTAAAACTATGATAATATAATTTAATTTAAATTAATTAATTTAATTTTAGTCATTAAATTTGTTAAATATTTAATTGGATTTCAAAGAAATTAAACCACAAATATATTCATTTAAATACAGAGTATTTTACGAACGAAAACTGCAATGCGCATATTTGATTGTTTTCCATTTTTTGTATATTGTATAATGTTCGTTGGGTTGGCAACCCTGCTCGCATATAAATTGACACAATTCGAGCATTGTGCTGCGTCCGTCAATCACTTTGAAAGTCAAGGCACCCACACTCCCTCTCCCTCTCTCTCTCTCTCCCTCTCTCGATTGCATAATAAACATGCCGCACAAAAGTATGCAATGCAATATTTGCCAATCTAGCCCCTTGTTGATGCCGAAGTGGGGGCGGATAGCTCATCTTCTTTTTAAGGATATATGACAGACAATATGTCAAGATAGTTAGATGGCAAAGTAAACTCCACGCTGCAACAGGATGCCAAATGCCCGCGGCGTTAAATCGCATGTTGCTATGCAGCAAATTAAGCTGCCAAACAAGCCAGCAGAAAAAAAAAAAATATATATATATCAAACCAGGGCATAATCTTGTATTTTTGGCTTTAAAATTGCAACGATGCGTTGCAAGTTGGACATGTAACCAAATTACGAGAAAAGGGCAGAAAATTGTACCACATGCGGCAGCCAGCCACATTTGCAACGTTTGCGAGCGAATATGCAACAATTTTCATGCACCGCACGAGACCGAAAACAACAATAACAAAAATGCACACAAATTGGCAAGGGTGCAGATAAAATATACTGTAACTTGACTTGGAAAATACCCTATAATTCTTATAATTATGCTAGAGATGAAAAAGTGGAAATAAAATTTATATTAATATATATTAAGATAATTCCCTTTAAATAAATTTTTTTTAAAAATTATTTAAAACATAAATATACTTCCAAAAGATACAAGAGGTTTTATCCAATTCTTGTACACTTTTTGATTGTAAGATTATTACAGGGTATTAAAAAACACACATAAGAGAAAGCATGGTCCAAAAAAAAAATAAAAATTCCACTCAAGCATGCGGACAGCGCACCAAAAAAAAAAAATTATAAAAAAAACCTTGATGCATAACTATAGGCGCTGCCAGGCATAGTCCCTGTCCATGGCAGGCATACCAACAACTTTAAATGGGGGGGGAAGCCAGCCATGTGGCAAAATAAGGGGGCATGCAGTGCGGAGGCTGTATACTCCATGCATACTCTATACTATGTTGTCTGTTGCATGCCTGCTTACAGGCCAAAACAATGGCTTGCATATGTAGCGCCTAAAGTTATGCAACAGCGCACTTTTTTATACCCTGTTGGCTTAGTAAAGGGGAGAAAGAGTTTAATAGATTTTATGCAAGTAAATGTAGCTTAAAGAAGTATACAATTGTGTTATTATTTTGATTTTTAGTTATAGCTAGTAATAATTATTATTGAACATTATTAATAAGCGAATCAATCTGTCTCTCTATTTACCTATATAAATGTGAAGTTTCTGAGACTTAGGAATATAAAAACTGTTGAAAATAATTCACAGTTGCATATATTGGGGCAAAATCCCCAATTTTAATACAATATATCGTTACTTTCGTCTATATATAACTATTCCATGACGTTCGCACAATAAAAACTGAATTATTCAATAAATTATATTTTGTAGCAAGCATAGGGCAAAATCAAAGCCTTCTTACATCGTTACAACATTGATAAACTGCTTGAGCTGCACTGCTTGATATTCATTTTCCTATATACTTAATTATTCAATAAATTATAATTTGTACTAAACATAGGGCTAAATCAACATTTCCTTCATCTAAAGCAGTTAAACTGCTTGAATTGCACTGCTTGATATTTATTTCCCCATATACAGCGTAACTTCTAGTCAACCACACTCAATTATATAATTTTGTACTTGTTGTTTCGTGTGGGCGCCAAAATGTAACTATTAGTTGCACATAGTTTTGGCAAGGCGACAAATTCTTGGCCCAGTCACGTGCTAGGGCGCAGGGGTAGGCGATCGAGGGGACGGTTGCATGTGTGTTGACAAGCCGAAAATCGGGTCAGTAGTAAATCAACAATAACAAAAACAATAGCAACAACAGCGGCAAGACAAGGTGAGGTGAGGCAGGCGGGGTTCAGCTGAAAACAATGGCAATCATTGTTATGTAGCATGTGAAAAATTTATGTTGCATAGTTTTAGGCATTGTAGAGTGTGCAACATCGCTGATTGCCACAGCGCGAAAATGGCCATGTGTGTGTGTGTGTGTGTGTGTGTGTGAAGCAGGGATAACACACATTTTGTGGTTGCAATTGACAATTGAATGATGATACAGAAATTGAAGTTAATTGTGACGGTTGTATTTGAAAAATGGTTGACATATCAGACATATTGCATGCAGTTGGAAATTGGACGAATATATGGATGTTATTTGTGCAGCGTTATAAAAACATATTTTGCAATATTTGAGTTTGTAAATGGAAGCAAAATAAAACTAAATTTAACATACCTATAAAAGCTAGTAAATTAAGCAAAAATTTTTGTTTATCATATTACTTTCTTTTTAATTTTATTTTAGTACTTTTTTTAAATTTTAAAATATTTTTTAAATGGTTTTTTTTAACACGTAAGTCACTCAGCAATTACTGCAACGATTTGTTTAAGAATTCTAATAAATATATTCAATTTTAATATGGTTTTTTGTGATATTTATACGCAATAAAAAATTGGTTTTTCAATTCTCTCTTATAATCAATATTTCCTTATTAAATTATATCAGAGGAAAAATAATGTATAAAACATATAAATCATCTATTTTAATTTTTGTTATTTAAAAAATTAAAAAATTGCTAAAATTCAGTTTTGCTTAATACCCAAAAAAAATAATATTCAGTCAAAACAATTTTTTTTATTATTTATTAAATTAAATTAAATTATTATTTATTTTATTAATTTTTTTATTATTTATTTAACTGCGAATTCAGCAATTTTATAATATGTATATGCCACTTTAATTAAATATTTTCTCATACATATAACAAACACACAAATCGATAAAAAAAAACTCCTTTCAATTTACAATGCAAAAAGTCCTTTTAAAGTCTGCAATCAGTTTCTGCTCAATTCCTTTATAATGAGTTCATGCTTCTGATTCTCAGCTTAAATACGCAAATTGTGCTGCGAGACTGTCGTGCAGCAGAAAGTTGAAATCCTTTAAAAAAAAAAAAAACAACATGACTCCTTGGGGCACAGTTAATGGGTTAACTTAAGTGCTTAAGAGGCATGGCGCCTTAAAGCATGCAACATTTTTTGTTGCCCAAATGGCATTAACAGCAACGGAGCTGCCAACGCTGACGCTGATAACAGCGCTTCCGTGCACACTTCAATTCACAACACACGCACACACACACACACTGTGATAGAGTGAAAGAGACAGTCAGAAGAGTGAGAGAGAGAGAGAGAGGGGGCGAAAGATTGCGTTGGCACAAGACGATTAATCAATAACCACTCAGTGGGAGCGCGCGTGTGAATGAAACGATTTAATGGTCGCAAAATGATGCGAACCCCTTTTGTGCGCTGTTGCGTGCGTGAGTGCATTAATTTTTGTGAGTGACTGTAGGCTACTTTTAGGCGCTGGGGCAAACGCGTAGCAAACGCGGCATATAAATGAAAATATGACAGGAATCGGTTAACTTGCAAGTATCGAAAGTTGAATATCCTTGCAGAGATAATCAAAATTGAAATTTTTATATATATAAGTGATCTATCATATGGTAACTTTATTATATATTAATAACATTTAAGTCAAATTTTTTATAGCATATGGAGACTTTTAAGTTTTTCTAAATATCTTGTAAAAAAAATTATTTTTATGCAAAAAATTAAAATTTCATCATATTCTTTATATGGCAGCTGAATAAAATAAATATCCAATCTTGCCAAGTCTGACATATATATATGTACTGTTTGCTGTAAAAAGTAGCATCTGGGGCAAGTTAAATTAATATAGCTTTAAATCTGAGATATTTACTTGCATAAGTGATTTTTTTGTGATTTTATCAGTTGATTTCACTGTTAATGCTTAACAGAAGACAGATTCCTTTAAGTGAAGTTTTTTTGACAAGGATCGCAAATATGAGCTATGAGATTTGCAAATCAAATCTGAAAAAATGATCTGGGAGAAAGAAAAATCTTAAATAAACTAATTCAGTATAAATTATCCCAAAAACAGAAAAATCTTTTATTTCCAATTTTTAATATATAAATTAATTTTAACTCTTAATTTGTATATATTTAAATAAATAAAATATGACTTAATAATTTATATTTTATTTATACTTATATTTAAAAATTAAAGTAGAGTTCTTGTTTTTAATTTTCCCAAAAAAAAACATTAAAAAAATAACTATAATTATGACTTTAAAATAAAAAATAAAAATTGAAATTAAAATATTATTTCATAATTCTTTATTAAACAAAATTAAGTAATTTTTCGATGCATATAAACAACATATGTCTATTTCTAATTAGCACAAAAAAATAGAATAAAAATAAAAGATTAAATTTTAATTTAGCACTTAAAATAAAATAAAAATTAAAAAATTAATTAATTGTGGATTTTTGTAATTTTTCTATTTTTGATAAAAATCAAAAAATACTTTTTATCTTACAATTTTTATATTCCTAATATACGCATATTTTTTATAAGCCCAAACACATCTCCCCCAATGCAGTACACATTGCCTTACTGAACAAATATACCCTTTCCCAGGATACACTCAGTTGGCAACAAGAATTTCGCATTTAGGTTTCGATCAAGTGGCGCATTCTGTAAAAGCAAAGGACAACGTTCAGTGCAGACAGGATAGTCCTGCTTTTAGCAGGCACTGTGCATTTGCTGTCTGTCAGTGGAATGGAATTTTGGGGCAGCTTTTGTGCATTTATGTGGCACATTCAGTGTGATGAGCTGCCTGATGGCAGGCAAATCAACGCGCTAGAGTGTCATTTTTATATATGTGCATGCGAAGCAAACTCTTTGAGGATGGAGCAACAGAAACAGAAACAAGCAAAAACATTATTGTGGTAATAAATTTTTGGTAACAACACGCAAACCCACCAAAACACACACACACACACACGAACACAATACCACATAAACTACAACTTTTGCGAGCAGAGAAAAAGCAAACAGAGAAAGCGCCAAGCCGAACGGTTGACCCACCTGAAAGTAGGCAACGCAAACACACACACACACACACAGAGCACACAATACACTCAAACACACACACACATAACGGAAGCCACAGAAACTGGCGCCATGTGAAACATGACCTCCCCTGCCCTTCCCTGCCCTACTCCTACTTCAAAAGGGCAAAAGTTTGCGTGCCAAATACACAGAGAGATGAATGCCAAAAAGTCACTGGCAAAAATCAAAAGGTGAATGGTTGTATGTGTGTGTCCGTGTGTGCGTGTGTGTGTGTGTGTGTTGTAAACATTGTGGCATGCATATAGGCGCCTTACCAAAAGAATGAAAGAAACAAACTCAGAGTCACTTGCATGTCACGCCAAAGCGACAACTAAACGACAAACATTTAAAAAAAACATTTGAGACGAGTATATACATACGCCACAGGAAATTCTATATCATCGCAAATTGTTTGTAGCTCAACAAGATGAAAAACAGCCGGAACAAAAAAAAATGCTAAACAAATAATGTGACACTAAAGGACGACAATTAAATGCTCTAAGGAAATAGTTAAAAATTAAATTATAATTATTAAATAATAAATGCAGCATCAGTTAATGTTTAAATATAAAAATACATTTATTTCGAGTATATAATTGTGAGCCCCTTTAATGTTGTTATTGTTTAAATTTTTGCAATTGGATTAATAATGCGGTTTTGTTTAATTTTTAATAAATATTTAAAAATTATTTAAAATTGTTTATTATGTTTATGATTTATTAAAAATTATCCTCCTACTCCTAGGTATATTTTGTACCTTTATAATTTATAGTTGAATACTTATTTCTAGACTTTATTTATTTCTGTCTGCAGGCACTTTAAGAAAAAAAAATCTTAAATAATCCAAAATTTCATTATATACCTTTTGTACTTCTTTAAAAAAAATACACAATGCAAAATTTTCTATAATATATCGATCTATGAAACATTTTCAGCCTTGGCTATAAAAAAAAAATTAATACAAAAAATATAAATACATTTATATTCTATATCAAAGCTTAATTTAAATACTTGAACAAATTTTTTGTATAATTTTTTACATGAAATATACAATTTTTTCTAATTTTTTTGATACTATTTTTATTATTTATTAAAATCAAAAATCGAAGACTCTTTAAGCATTTTTGTTATTAATTTTAGGGATCGCAACTCTTATAATTGAAATAGTAAAAAATTATGAAATAAAATTTATTTATTGATTTTTATTAAAATATTTAAAAATTACATTTATTTTTATTACAAAAAATTATAACTCTTAATATCTCTAAAATTATCTGCTGTATTAACAAACTTTAAAAGCTTTCACGATGTGTGGCTCAATGCCTTTTATATTATTCATAACATGTCATTAAAGGACAAATATTATGGTTTCTAAAATTATGAATAATAACTTTAATTTTAAAATAAAACTTGAATAAAAATTAAAATTATTTTTTTTTAATAAAAATTAAAATTATTTTTTTTAATAAAAATTAAAATTATTTTTTTTAATAAAAATTCAAAATAAATGTTAAGCCATTTTCTAGGGTACTGAATTAGTATATCTAAGATTTTCCTTTTCTTCTAGATATTTATTTTCAGCTTGTATTTTTTTAAACTAATTTTATGCGCATAACTTTTATTAGTGATCCCTGATTAATTTCATTATTTTATTTTATTTTGTTCAAAATTAAATAAAGCTTAGCAAATTTCATCTACAACTTCAGTTACTCTATAAGGTTAGAGTAAATCAGTAAAAATATATAAAATGTTATTTGACTTGCTCTGTGTGTTTGTTGTCATACTTTTTGAAGCGCAACATGAAACGCAAGTGAAAGGCAAAGTTCAGTTTCGGGGTTTTTTTTAATAAAGTTAAGTGGATCAGCGCACACAGGACAACAACAACAACAACAACAACATCAAATGACTGCCTGGCAACAAAAGTCCTGCCAAACCAAAAAGCCTACTCTACCCTATCGCCCAACCAAAATAAAAATATAGCAAAACGTTTAAATGATATCAAATGCAAAACAACATTTTTTTAATTTTTTTTTTGCATTTTTGGTTTTAATGTCACAACGTTTAACCCGCCAGGCAGGTTAATTAAAACGGAAAAGTTTTAAAAGGTCCTCGGCTGCATACGAACCTTAACATACTATATAGAAAATTTTGTAAAATTATATAGTTCAAAAAAAATGTTGATAAATATAAGCTCATTAAAAGCTTAGCTAAATACCATGTGTGTGCGTTTGAGTTTGTTCATTTTAATTTGATAAAATTGCATTTGCATCATTTTTTGAGGCGACATCGATGAAATCGCGCTCAAAATTAATTTATGCTTTTGCTAATTAAATGGCCCCAACAAAAATATATTCGCATTTCGCTTTTCATATTTAATTGCATAGTTTTGGCCGCTTGACCAAATTGTTAAATCAATTGACGGTTTCGGGTTTTGGTATGTATTTCGAATCATTTTTAATTATACTGTGCATTAAACTATTCCCTGACGTGCAGCAAACTTTACACTGCTTGCAAAAAGTTGCTGCATACACTGCCGCAACAAAGAACAAACAAGGACGAAAGGGACGACGACGACAACGACGTTGCTGGTTAAACCTGTCAATTATAACAGCTCTCGCTAAAAACTTTTGCAAAAATCATGAGACGCCCATATATACACTGCCACACACTCACACACACACACACCAACTCACACCCCTTGGGGCAACATGCACACATGGGGGCTCTAATTAAACAATTACCAAGGTGAGTGCCACTTAATTAAATAATTTGCTACCATGCGGTTGTAGGGTAACAACAAAAACAGCAACTCTGAATAACAACAACAACAACAGCTGTCAACACACACACACACACACACCAAAAAAATATATATATGAGTGTTTGCGCGCTTGTTTAATAATAGGCCAAGAAATGTCTAATTTTTTGAACGAAAATCAAATACTCTTTACATATTTCTTAACAAAAATTAAATATGGGCAATTTTTTTGATTTTCTTTTATAATGATATTATCATTAAGTAATATTTTATTAAATAACATCATCATTTTATAATATATTAAATATGTAAAAGAAACACGTTATCGTAAATCGATATCAATATTAATTCGAATATTTAATGTGGGAATTAAACATAATATTCAATCAAGTATCTAAAAATTAAAATTTAATGTGGGAATTAAACAGAATATTCAATATTGAATATTTTTATTAATGAAGTCATTATGTACTGCTGCTACTTCAGATCTCAGAATGTCTCATATATATTTCGGTTTCCTGATGAAACTAAGCAATTCGATAAGGAACTTATCAATATATATTTCATATAAGATGCTTTATTTTAAGATCTTCGTTTGTAGAGAGCAGACACACATATAAACCATGCTTTGATGGTTCCTCTATCATCTAACAGAATTATAAAAATACCGTCTTTAACCAATTTGTAAATATGTAAATATATATATATATATATATATATTTTTTTTATTTAAATATTGAAAATTATAAGGGTAAATATATTTATTGAAGCATATGGCAGCTTCACATTAATGTTTTAAATAATTTATTTTAATAGACATTAAAACAATGCAAAAAAAAGCAAAATTTATTTGCTTAGATTGTAGTTTAATATCTGAAAAAAAAAACTCTAAAAAGTGAGTGAAATACCATCTAAAACCAATATGTAAAAATGTAAATATATATATATATTTTTTTTTTGTTTAAATATTGAAAAGAATAAGGCTAAATATATTTATTGAATTATTTGGCAGCTTCACATTAATAATGTATTTTAATAGATATTAAAACAATGCAAAAAAAAAGTTAGATTGTAGCTTGATGTCTTTAAAAACAAACTCTTAAAGAAATATCGTTAGATATTAATTGAAATCACCATTCAGTTGGGTATTAAGGTTCCTCTGCCATTTTTTCCTTATAAATAAATAACACATGTAATATTCATATTAATTAAAACACAGATGAAAAGCTTATGCACAACACTAAAATAAAAGCTTGAGAAAATTAGCATATTAAGGAAATAAGCATTAAATAAATAAAAATAATTAAAGAAGCATTTTTTTCTGTTCTATACCAATATAAAAAATTAGCTATACCCGCTAAAATATTAAGGCAATAAGCAATGAATAAACAAATAATTAAATAAGCATTTTTATCTAAATTCTCCCAATAGTTACAAGCTTAATAAAAAATTTGCTATACCCGCTAAAATGCCGCCAAAAAATTGTAAGTAACACCAGCTGGGTGGCAGGCAACAACAGGCGTCGAGGCAATGGCGACAGGTGTTTCAACATTTTCGTGCATGCCATAAAAATAAGCCTCACACACACACACACAACACACACACACACACACACACACACACACACACATAGAGCGAGAGAAAGAGACGGAGGCACACAATTACATGACTTGTGTGTACACATAAATGAAATTATGACATATTTAAATGTAACATGCGGCAACAGGCGAACAAGCGAACGCTCTGCATAGCCGCAAGGCATACTCTGCCTAACTGTACACGGCCGCCATGACAGCCGACTTCCGTTTCCGTTACGCTTGCCATGTTCCTAGCATTTAACCTGGGCGCGTGTTCCTGTGCCTGCTGCTTGTTGTTGTTGTTACTGCTGTTTGCTGTTGTTGTCGAGTTTGCCTGTATAATTTACAATTTAGCGCCATAAATGTTTTCTCGCTTTTCATGAAAACCTGTACGCCCTTACCCACCCAAGAATATTGCGTGCCCTGGCGCCCATTTTGTTTGGGGTCAAGTGTCGCACGGCACGGCGCCTGCTGTGTTAATTATGTGACAATTTAAGTGCGTGTCGTGGCAATCGGCAAAAGCAACCAGAGAAAAACCATAGAAAAAGGTGTCGCATAACAATTTGATTATTGCGATAGTTTGGCAGAGCTTTAAAGATTAGGTTTGTATATAAATATAGCCCAAAATAGTATAATAATTATTATTATTATTATTATTTATGTCAGAGACTATATATTATTATTGTTAGAGAAGGATAATTTAACTGCAACCTAAAAGATAAAATGTATCCAGAGAGAGACTATATCTATATTTAGACTAATTTTATATAATATATAATTCCCTAACCTAATTGTCGGAAAAAAGTAAAAGATTTTGCTTTATTCTGCTTTTATTTTACTGAAAAGACGGAAAAACCATTTTAAATTTAATATTGTTAACAACAATTTGTATATTTGTTAAAAACAGTTTGTATATTTGATATCAATTATAAGCTATTATTTATTTTAATTATAATTATATTTTTCATAAATTTTTAAATATATTTTTATATATTTTTATTGGGAGTATATTTGCCTAAGAAGATACTGTGTTGTCGCAGATATTTCCACGCATATGTATGCTCTGCTAAACAAACTCCACTTTCGGCTTATTAAATATTTAATAAAAAAAAAATAAGGCCTATTTAACATATTCACAGTCAAACAAAACATTTGTGAGTGATATTGTTAGCTGTTCCGCAATCCGATAAATAATTTACTATTCAGTTTAAAAAGCCTTGCGTTTCAGAAAGTAAAAGAATTAATAATAATTATAATATTTGCAAGCAAATCTAACTAAAAATTACTCAAAAATGCATTAATAAAATAATTTGTAATAAATATTAATAGCTGTAGCATTTTGCTACCAAATAGAAAGCGTAAACGTCTTAATCATACCTGATTTAAATGAATCTATAACAATTTACTCCTGTTGTCGCTTAAAGCTAGCTAGAGTTCCAATTACCTGTAAATACATAAAAATAATTAAAGATTAGTTATATGATAATTTTGGCTTAAAATAGTTTATTGCCTATTAAGGCATTATTTATTATTTTATTATTTAGGCACTAAAAAGGCAATAAGTAAGTAAATCTGGAACATTAACTGTTATAACCTTTAAAACAAAAACTAAAATGTAATAATCTAGTTTTTATTGCTAAAAATTAAACCATAAATAATTAAATTTATATTTTAGTAGTAATATCTTTATGGTTAAAATTACAGAAAGCAAATTATTGTGTTTTTTCATATCCCAGACCAAAATAACATTTTTAAAGTGTTTTAAACACAGAAATTTAGTAATTTTATTAATTTTTAAATACACATTATCTTAATAATTATTTTGTTTACATTTTATATCACATAACTTCTCTGTCAAGTTACTGAAGTAAATATTCAATCATTTGCTAAATACAACTTCAAATTGTTGTGCTCCTGCTATCATCCATCTGGAATTCACATATATACATAGAAACATACGTTTATATATATAAATATATTTATAAAACAACTCGCATTATAAACAACAACAACGAGAACAACAAATCCATTAATTTTAGCCAAAGAAACATTGAACAACAACAGACTGTTGTTGCCTGCTGCGTTTGGCTCGTTGTGGCACGTTGATGCGTTTATTTTGTTTATTTGTTTTTTGAAGCTTAAATGATTAATTAAGCGCCTCAATGTATGCAAAAACATTTGCCATGTTCGCGTTGTCGTTTGTTGTGCGTTATTTGTTGTTGTTTATGTTGCTGTTGTTGCGCTGTATACGCTGTATGCGGTGTGAAAATCACGTGTCGAAAATGGCGTGAAATCAGCGTATGAATGGCCAAAGTCCTTGCTCTGCCTGGTATAAAGTCAACACACAGTCAGACACACACACACACTCACACACACACACAGACACGTGAGCTTGCATATTTTGATGTCATAGTTTTCGACGCTTGGGCGTTGATTTTAATATTTAAATAAATGCTGTCGTTGATTGCGCATACGCCACGTTTGTCGTTGTTGCTGCTGTTTGTTGTTTGCATAAGAAATTTCTATTTGTTTTTGGCCACTCTACAATTGGCAGCTACTACTATACATTTTGCAATTATATGCCATGAAATTGCATTTTACTGTCTGTATATATTTTTAATGCCAAAATGGATTTTATTTCATTTCATATCGGAAAATTTTGTGATTTTTGCGCAAAAATTATATAAATATTGACATCAATATAGAGTGAGATAAAGAGAGTCGGAAAATGCATTTAATGATGTTGGAATTTCTGAATTGTGCATCTGTATATATTGATGCAATGCATTAAGCCATTTGCTGTGGCTCTTCTGCTTTTATTTGAAAAGTGTTTAATTAAAACGCATTAGCTGGCCGTCATTGATATATGTGGCCTCTATATATACTATAATATAATATATATGTGTGTATTTGCGGTTTTACAATATATATATATAAGCTGTTGGCACATTGAAGCTTATAAATGTGGCATAAATTGTGAGTATTCAATAAATATACATTCTTTTATTCAATGGACATGTGCAGCTTTAAGGATTGCAATTTTCAGCTCGAAAATAAAGCCAATTATAGTCAATATAATTTTAAAAGTTTAAATGAAAAAAGAGAGAAATAACTATAAGCTAATAGTTGGGCAGAACATTGAGCTGAAGTAATTAACTTAGAAGCTTAAGAAATAATTTCAATAAATAAAATAAATTGCATATTAAATAAAATAAAACAAAAATAGGAAGAAATAGTAAAATATAAAGTTGCAGATCGATTTATCTAGCAATATAATAAAAAAAAATGCACAATTTATTTAGCCAACATTTTTAAGTTTTATTTTTGTAAATTCTTTTAGTAAATATTTTACATTTTATTTCTATATTAAATTGCTACTGACCCACAGAAAAAACCCTTAACCAAGCCTTTTGTCAATTTATTTATTTCTATGCACAAAACCAATAAACATCAGATATTACAATATCATCACTTATATTCTACCTTTCTCTTTCTTTCTTTATCTGTCTGTTATCTGTCTCTTTCTAACTGACACAATGCCACTAATTCATTGCATAGTTTTTGGCTTTGACTAGTGCCAAAAACAGGCATACATATTTTACCATATTATTTATGGCACATTTTTTGGCAAACACTTGCAAACAAAAAGATTTTCTTTTTTTTCTTTCGTTTTTTTTTTATTTTTTTTAATATACATATGCATATATATTTTTCTGTTGAAAAAATATCAATTTATTATAGCGCACTCCACAATTAAAATATGGCTCCGGCAAAAACCCAACGAGCAACACTTTTAATTTATGAAAAATTCTATTGTCAGGACTAGGAATAACAATAACCAGCAGACAATTGTTAAAAACAAAAGCACTACGCATAAAAACCATATGTGACATAGCGGCTACCCCCGTTCAACAACCTTCCCTGCCCCCCTTTAGCATCCTATCATCTCCGCCCAGATCCACAATAAAAAGCTAGCCACCATTTTATGCATATATTTTCACACGTTTCATATGCGAGAATCTCGTATACTTTATACACATTTTTGAATTCACCCAATTTTTAGCCACATGTCGCTGAACTTTTTTTTACTCTGTATTTGAAAGGGAGTTGGAGAGTATATTCGACTTATACAACGTTAATTAGTTTATCTATTTGAATTAATTAAATTCATGCATTAAAAAGAGATAATGAATTTTTATTTTTGTCAAGAAAATCATTTACTTGTATTAACATCTGGGGAGAAATAAATAAATATACCAAAATTATTTTTTAAAAATAATCTTTGTGATTTTTCCATAATTTTAAAATGTTGCAATTTTTGTAATAATTCTCAAAACTAATAATTACTTTATAATTTAATTGAAATAACTCTCAAAAAATAATAATCATATTTTTAAACCGAAAAAAAAAAAATTTTTTTTATTGATTTTATGGGATGACGATTGACAATAATTTAAAAATGTTGTCGAAATGTGTGTCAAAAAATACAAAAAAAATTGTAATTTCATTTAAATAAATTAAAAAAAAAACAAAATTTGACCTCGAGCCGACTAAACTCATCTCCTAACAAACTAAGGTCACAAAAAAATCATAACAAATAAATCCCAAAAAATTAATTATCATTTGTAGATCAAAAAAGTCCTTTTTTATCGAAATAATGAGATAATACGCTGTCAAATGCGCTAGAAATTTTTTTTTAAAGATAGAATTAGCTACAATTGATGATCTTCGATAAAAAATTATCATATATTTATTATATATTTAAACTTTCAAGTATTTATTAAAGTAAACAATTGAAGTTAAAAATAAAAAAAATAAATAAATTTGCAACAAAAAAAAATCGAATAATATATAACAAATTTTTAGAATAACAATTTCCAATCAATAAAAAAATAAATATAAAATAAATAAAAAATATAAATAAAAAATTCATTAAAATTGCAACCCATAGATAACAGCGTATAACACTGCTTGGAATTCTTGCAGCTACCAAAAACCCAAACTTTTTATAGCTTTAAAGTTGTAGCTACACCAACTCCACCTCCCCCCCACTTAAGCCCCTTTTGCACACGCCCCTGGACGCTGTCGCTGACAGGCGGCTACTTTGGGGCCCGCGCTGCTGTTCCTGATGCTTTTCACATGGTTTTGAATGAATGACACATAAAGTTGGTTGGTGTTTTGTGTTTTTTTCTATTTTTTTTGCTTTCTTTTTTTCAACTCGTTTTTCTGCGTTGCGTTTTGTTTTTGCGACATTTTTATGAATGCTTCGAAATTTTTGCTCGCATTTCTATTTTTTTTTTTTTTGCTATTTGAGGGTGGGGGGATATAGGAGCCCGATCTGAACCCGTAGCCGGGTCCGGGTCCGGGTCCGGGTCGGGTTTATTCATGCGGAATGCGATGCATAGTTTTTTGTCAGCCCTTTTTCGGGCTTTGTTTGTTATTGTTTTGGCCAGCAAAACCAGGCTCAGTACCAGAGACTCTAGCCCTTTTCAACGCAAATATGTTCCATTAGCTGTGGCATTTTAGCTCGACTTTTTCTCTTATTTCTCTGTTTTTTTTTACCATTCTACTGATACTATATACTACATGCATATATATATATATTTTGACTGCGTTTGGTTTGGTTTGGCATGTGTTCATGTTTTGCTTTCTATTCGCTTTGTTGGCATACTTTTCCAAATGGAAATTATAGTCTGGTGCGCATACATGTCGAGAATGGCAGCAGCTATAGCTATAGCCAAATGCTGCTTGACTGCTCGCCTTTTTAGCCATTAATTTATGTTTTGCATTGCTTTTGGGGACACACATTTTTGCCAGCTGGCAAAGCGAGCAAAACTGACGGTTTATCACCAAAGTTAGCTCAAATGATTTTTAGAGACTTTTTTTTGGACAGGCTGACTGATTGCCTTGAGGCGTATTTGTTTCTAAATTGATTTACATTTAAATAGAAGCACTTTATACACGCTTAAAATACTAATTTATTATTTTTATTTATTAATTTATGTAGACAGAAATTTATAATTACTAAAAGAAATAAACATTTAACTTAATAAAATTAAATCATAGTTTGAGTGTGATATTAGAATCCGGAAAGGCAAAATAAAAAAAATAAATAAAGTTGAAATTATGTAGACATTTATAATTTATTTACACATTTTTAAAAATATTATTTTTAATTTCAATTCAATTTTATTCATTTATTATTTATTTACACATTTTTAAAAATATTAATTTCACTTTCTATTCAATTTAAAGTGATATTTTATTATATTTGTTTATTGTTTATTTTTAAATGCATTTCTGGCATCAATAAATAGAAAACGCTATATTTATTCTGTAGTTGCTCACATTCTGTTCAAAATATTTGCAAAATAATATTAAAAAATTGTGTAAAGCCAAAAAGTCCATACAAAATGCTAGTACTACAAAAAAGGTGTTCTAAATCATTGGACTGTAATGTAAGATATCTTCTTGAGTTTTTTTACCTTAGATTTCCTTACACACCGAATGCACTGCCAGGCTCTATGGCCAACACAATCAAATGTGTCGCATACTTTTGGGGCCTACAAAATTCTACGCAGCAACCATTTTAAACAAACGCGATTGAAACAAAAACAAACAGAAAAGAAAAGTTGTTTTTATATGTCGGAAACTGAATACCCTTTTATGACAACATTGAGTATTAAAGATGATTTTGAATTGTGATATTTTTAAAGAAATAATATAAAAATTAGTTTTTTTTATATATAAGAATATATAAGAATATATAAAAAAAACTAATTTTTATATTATTTCTTTAAAAATATCACAATTCAAAATCATCTTTAATACTCAATGCTTAAGATTTAACCACGGCTTGCTCATAAGCGTGTTATCTTTTTTAGTCGACCGTACGACTGCGTCGTTGTCTGTTTTCGTTGACCGAACATATGCTTCGTGTATGGATTAGTGTGTGTCGTTTTAATATAGTTAAATACATTTCCAATTCGTTACTTTACTATATATAGCATACAATTAGATTAACATTATTTTCAAATTTTAATTTCACTTTAAAAGGTATCAAGAAACAATTAGATTAACATTATTTTCCAATTTTCAATTTACTTTAAAAGGTATCAAGAAACTATATACAAGATAAAACTTTGATAAGAAATTGTTCGAGTAAAGTTTGCGAATATAATAATTTAAATAAAAGATGGATTTCTGTAGATACTCATTTATCATGAATATTTGGTTAGAAAAATTAATTTTTTGGGAATTTATAGATTAATAATAAGCATTTAAAGGATAACAATAACAATGTCGTAAAAAACATCTTATTAAATCGAGTGTCAAGCTTGCTAAAAAACACATAAAAAGACAGCAAAAACTAAAATTAATTGTATATTCATACGGCCATACCTATTTATATAAATTCTCAAAGCTCAAACTCTTCACTTTTAATGCGTTACTTATTTTATATAAAAGTCTATAATATCCCTTTTGTTAGAGTAAAATAAACAAACAAATGAAATGAGACCAAACAACACGCAATGCAATTGACTGCATTTCTAGGGCTGCCACACGCTCCCACTCCCTGTGAATGCCCCAGCTCCTGTTTCTGGTGCTGTTTCTGCTTCAGCTTCTCCTCCTACCACTCCTGCTTCTATTTTTTTTTTTTTTTCCTCACACACTTTGTCAATTGTCCGCTTTGTTAGAATTTTTTTTCTGTTTAAAAATTTAATTGGTTTCCTATTTAAATTGCATTCGATTTGTGTATTTATTATTTAGCTTCTTTCAGTTTTTCAATGTTTGGCTCTGGCTTTGATTTGTGGCACGCCCCACCGTTCATGAATAGGGGCATATAATTTGGATTCGATGGCCAATATACAATGAAATCTGAGTGCGTTTTTGAAAAATAAAATTTACCATAAATTGGCCAATGCCCAGCGGCTCTTTGTTGTCCTGTGTGGCATTCAACAACAACAACAACAAGAACAACAACAATTACAATTTCGGTGCGGCACATTATATTTAGATAACAAATTGTAGTTTTTCCAATTAAAATTTTCAATATGAAATTGAATTGTTGCATTTGAAAATGTTGTGTTTTTGTTATAAATACCTACACAATAAACATTTAAAATATTTTATTACACAACATTTATGACACGCCTGGGGCATAGACTATGCAGCAGGCACTGTACAATTTACTTAAGCTTTGGTAAATATTTGAATTGCTATTTAAAGTCATATATAAAACGAAAATGCAATTAATTTTTATGTTTTGAGCACTTAAAATGGCTAGAATAATTAAAAGTTTTAAGTATCAAACTATAAACAGATTTGATTGAATTTTGTTTGGTGAATACTTTTAGTCTTGCTTATTTAAAGTTTAAATATAATTCTATTTATTTAATTAAATTTAAATAACTTTGATTTGTTATTGGTTAAGAGATTTTGAAAGTAGTCTGAACTAGAATTAAATAAGAAATATAATTTTGGCTGGTATAAAAGAAAAAGCAAGGCATAAATTTCATTTTAACTATTTTGAAATATATAAAAAATATATTTACGATGATAAATAAACTCCCAACAAATATGACAATATTTATATTCTATCCAGTTAAAAAAACTAATTTTTTATATTTATTTGTGAGCTGAAAACCCAGCTGCTAGCGCTCTTTAATTATAGCAGGTTAATAATTTATTTGTTAATATTCTCTATTTTAACTATTTAAACTATTTAACTAAAAATGTGTAAAAAATATATTTATGATATAATTTTTAAAAATATATTAAAAATATATTTATGATGTTCAAGAAACTTACAACAAATACGAGATCTAAGATTTTAGCCAATTTCAAAAATAAATTTTTTATATTTATTTATGAGCTGAAGACCCAGCTATAATTATAGCAGTCTAATAATTTATTTGTTAATATTCTTCTTAACAAGACTTTCTTTTAACTTCTTAAACTTTTTATCTTAAAATGTGTAAAAAATATATAATTGATATTATTTTTAAAAATATGTTAAAAATATATTTATGGTGTTCAATAAACTTACAACAAATACGAGCTTTAAAATTCTAGCCAGTATCAAAAATGAATTTTTTATATTTATTTGTGAGCTGAAAGTCCACTTTAATTATATTAGATTAAGAATTTATTTTTTTAATATTTTTCTTAATTATTAAAATAATATTTATTTGTTAAATTGATTTGAAAGTTGTAAGTTCTGATAAAAACATTTATATTTCTTTTGCAACACATTAGCGAGTTGATGGAACATTCTTAAATAATAGATACAGAATAAATAATAGTCTATGATATTTCTTGGAATAAGCTTTCCTTGTATTACCAAAATTAATTAACCTTATAGTTCTCCAAATATCAAACTTAAATTCCAAATATATTTCTAACTAATAACAAGTTCTTCTTGAGTGGGAAAATTTATTTTGGAATCAACTTTTCGTGGATTAATTTACTTTATAAGTATTATTTCCAAGTATTCAATTTAATAAAAAAATTTTTTTTAGTTGGAAAATTTTAACTAAAACGCAAATATTTGTAAAAAAAAAAAAAAATAAATATTTTCTGGAGAAATCTCAGCACAAAATATTCCAACAAATCCAAAGCGGAACTAAAGAAATAAAAGTTCATTATTAAGTATAATGTGTGTGGAGAACAGGTTGAAGGGGTTTTAAAGGGGGTTGTGTTGCCTGTTTGGCTGACCGGATAATATAGAGTCGAAAGCAATTGAAGCGCATGCACTGATTCCA
Source organism: Hirtodrosophila alboralis (assembly GCA_035043045.1). Lineage (NCBI taxonomy): Eukaryota > Metazoa > Arthropoda > Insecta > Diptera > Drosophilidae > Hirtodrosophila > Hirtodrosophila alboralis. Next base: position 131,216 of record JAWNNH010000903.1, on the reverse strand, counting down.
TAAGCGTTTTCAGCTTAACCCTTTCTAAATGGGGGGGAAGTGTTTGGTATAGTTGAACTAAGCTTTACAAGAGTGTGGCACACACACACACAAATAGAAAACAACGCATAAAATATTAATAATAACAAGATTTGTGCACTGTGCACATTGGCCAAACAGTTGGCTAAAATGGCCAAAGAGAGTAACCGTAATCCCATTACTGGGGTCAATGCGCCCACTGAAAGACTGGGAATCGAAATGGTATCCAATCGAGAGTTGAGAGTTCGCTTTTTTTTTACTTAAGTTGAGCCGAGTTTGTTGGAGTTGTGTTTGAGCCAAAGGTTTGAGTTTTTATAATGCTCAAGCTGCTGGCAATAAACACGAAAATATCATAAGCATGCAATTGGGAAGAAATGTGAGAGACGAGCGCAAAAAACCAAGGATGAGAAACTTCCCCTAGGGCGCTACAAGATTGGCACAAAAAAAAAAAAGGGGAAAAATAGAAAAAAAAATATTTTGTGCGCCCCAGAGTTGTACGTGTAATTGAATTCTGTGGTGCGTCCTCCACGTCGTCAGCCTCCATGGCGTCAATTTATTTGACCACGTATTGTGTGTGTGCATATATATGCTTGTGTGTGTGTGTGTGTGTGTATGTTTGGGTGAATTGTGAACTGCGCACAGTGGAAAAATCACGATAATCAAAAGCTAATTAAAACTTTTTTTTAATGTTAAAAAAAGTGAATAAAAAGCAATAAATCAATGGCGATAAAAGTCAACAATATTGGAAGGCATTATTGGCAGGCAAAAGGCAAAGTTAAATATAACAGATAGAGCGAGATATAAACAGATATGGGAAGCATATCTATCTAAATTTTAGGCCTTGCTCTACTTTTTTATTTTTTCAAATTTAAAACAAATTAATATATTTCTTAATGTTTTAATAAAGTAAATTATTATTAAACAATTGAATTATTTTTTTTACCATTTTATCATTTAAATCATTTATCATTTAAAGTATTTTCTATCGAATTTCAACATTAACATCAACTTCCGTTTATTGTCTAATATATACCGTCATTTTAAAATTCAAATTAGTTTCTTAACAATGGAAAAAAAATAATTAATGGAAAAATTCCGATATCATGACTATTTTTTAGAAATAGACTGTTTTATTTGCTTTTTTTTGATACCAAGAATGTTTGTCATATTTTAATAGAGTATTTGGATTTTTATTTTTTTTTTTTTTTTTTTTGTTGGGAAACATTTAATTTTACTATTATTTCTCAACAACTTACATTAAACTCAACAAACAATAATAACAAAAACAACTTACCAAAAAAAAAAAAAATAACAAAATTAAGTCTGGTTAGTATTTGGAACATATTTTGTTAATTTTTTATGTATATTTGATGTCTGCTTGATTTACTTTTAATGTTTGCTTACTTATTTAAAAATATGATTGAAACACAAAATTAATTGAATTATTTTTTTAAAAAAAAATATTTAATATAGAAAACAAGCTCAGACCTTTTATAGGGACTGCTAAAACTTGAGGAGAATTAAAAGCTCACAAGTCTACAATACACAGCGCCAATAAAAATTCAACTTTTATTAAAATTGAATTTGCATATATATTTGTTGCTGACAAGCTTTCTAATACCCTACATTGGCAGCTTAAGCTAGCCATAAAATACATTTACTGTGGAAATTAAAATATTATATTATAGTAAAATTGGAATTAGAATTTATATTTTAATATTATAAATAGAGAAAAAGCGATCTTTTTTTTGAAAAAATATATATATATACATTTAATTTAAAAAAACAGCAATTGTTTTTAATTTTTTAACGCTAATCAAAGTACATATTTATTGAATTTATCAATTTTTATGAAATAGAACATACTGTAACTATTGTATAAAAAACAATTAAAAAGAGCTACATAAATCGATCTTGCTCGGAAATTAGTCTTTATGTGGCTTTAACTAAGCAGTTTAATATTGACTTTTCAGAATTAACACATTTTCATCTTCTAAATAACCCATTTGTCCCACTGTGCTGCGATGGTGCTGTGCTGCTGTATATTGTTTGAAGTGGGGTTGTATGGGGACAACGTGTTGGTCAGCGGCTACGTGCGTATTACACGCCAAAAGGGTTAGGGCGTCAACGTAATTGTATTGGCCAGGCTAAACATGGCTCTCTGTTGTACAGTCTGTACGGTCTGTCCAATTGTCTGTTTGTCCAACTGTTTGTCTGTCTGTTTGCCCGGTTTTCTATGGAGTTGCACCACGCACGTTTCTAATTTTGTGCGTGGCTTGTTAAATTTTTCTTTCTTTATTTTTTTTTTTTGTTTTTTTTTTGTTCCCATGTACGGCCTTCATTTGGCAAAGCTTGCAAAGTGTTGGAACATTTTTTCCATTCATTTGGTTCCGGCTAAAAGTTCATTTAGCTATGAGCTGTTTATTATCTGCTGCAGGCTTATAGGATTGTGGTTGCTATGTGAGGTAGGGTAGAGGGGTCAGACTTAAATACTTTGGTTAGAATTAGAGAGAGAGAGAGAAGTTTGTGTTTTGAATGAAAACAATTTGGCAGCGTAACGTAGACCACAAAACCTCAATTCGTGACACCGAAACGTAAAAACCAATATGAACCGACAAGATGTGAAGCTTAAATAAATGTAGAATGTTAATGAAATATTGAAAAAAAAGATCTTTGTATTTAAATATAATTATTTAAACGTTTGGCACAATGAAAATAATTTTAGAAAAAATTTTGCAGCTGCAGTAAATAGAATAATTATTATTTTTGTAACCTTAGAAAATTGGTTTTAGTTAAAAAAATAATATTTATTAAAAATCGCAAGACATTTTTAAAAATCAACCCCTTTTATTTAAATTCAGATACAAAAAATAAATAAAAATTTAATTTAACTCTTAAAGTATTAAAGAGGTAAAGCGAAAAAAAATTTTGCAGATATAGCTACAATTAAAAATTAAAATATAAATATAAATTGTGATACGTAACTAAAAACCTTGCCAATTTTTATATTTAAATTAAATATAAAATATATAAATACTAATAATAATAAAATAAGCCCGAAGGGCCTTTAAGTAGTGGCCCTAACAAGCTTTTGTAATTTAGAATTAAATCCTAGATAAACCAATTAAAAAATATTTTAAATTATATAAAAATAACGAAATTGAAAAAGTATGCCAAAAATGCATTTTATAAAATTTTCTTAAATAAAATTACAGTCACTTTTAGTCAATTCTTCTACGGAAAAATATCTATTACAACTTTATTAAAGAACAGTACAAAGTAATTGATTAACTTAAAAAATTAATTTAATTTAAATAAATTCTAATGTCAAATAAATCAAGCAGAACCAATTGACAGCTGAATTAATTAATATTTTTTGGGATATTCACCATATACTCAACATTTTATTTCAAATATTCCAATTACAACACCAAACACATCTTCATTTTTTTATATTGTTATCTAAAATATTTACTCTAATATTTTCCCTTTAATAAACCAAAAACAAGTTCCAATTTAATTAATTAACCCAATTATTCCATTTAACTTCACTTCTAACTATACAACAATCATTTTAAGCAATTAATCCACCAATTTTGTCAAGTTTCCTTTTTTTTAGCTTTGCTTGCACTAGTCAAAAGTCTAATATTAGTTAAAAAACGTAAAAGAAAGGGAATAAAAATCACATGCCAAAACACTTTCAGGATAACTGTCGAAAGGATTGGGGCCAGTTACATGGCACAAAAGCCGCACAAAGCCTTGTCACCATTGCAACCAAGCTGAAATCAAATACATTTGCTCTTAAGCACAATTGACATTTTGCACATGATGTGGCAAAGTAAAGCAAAGAACCTAAAAAAAAAAAAACATTGAAAGGTGAAACGTTGCAACATTGGCGGCACTTGTATCCTTGACTGACCTGAGTGTGTGTGTGTGTGTGTGTGGATGCAGGACATTATATGCTTGTTATAATCCCTGCCAACATTTTTATTGCAATTGTCAACTTGGGCCATAAAGCAGCAAGCAGAATCTGACACCTACAAGTTTTCGGTTGCGAAGCGAAGCGACACAAATTGAAAATATGACAAGAAAATTCGTTTTTTCCAACCCAACTAGGTCGGTTGAAGGGGGGGGACATATGGCAAAGACCTGCTGCAACTGTGGCAGTTTGCTAACTTGGCAAAGAGTTGGCGTCGAAAGCATATTGATTTCAGGGCCGCTGGGGAGCCAAAACGTGTTTTGCCAACGTTGCCAAAAAAAATAGTGAAGAAAACCAGAAAAATTTCAACTCTGTGTATGTGTGTGTGGAAATTGCAATGAAAAGCGCATGCATCAAGGTGAAGTCAGCAGTTTCTTTTGCTGGGCTGATGCTGCAAATGTGCTCACTCAAGCAAATAAAAATAATATTTTACCATCGCTTGGCAATCGCGGGGAGAAGGCCAAACGAAAACAATGCGTTCCCAATGCCATAGACCAGCCACAAGAACAGTCCCTCGAACAGCCCCAAAACCAGCTCCTCGACCAGCCCCTAGACCAGCTCCTCGACCAGCCCTAGACCAGCCCTATACCACCCCTAGACCAGCCCTATACCAGCTCCTCAACCAGCCCTATACCACCCCTAGACCAGCCCTAGACCAGCTCCTAGACCAGCTCCTCAACCAGCTCCTCAACCAGCTCCTATACCACCCCTAGACCAGCCCCTATACCACCCCTAGACCACCCCTAGCTCACTCCTAGCCCATCTCGTGGCTCTCACAACCCATTGGTATGCGTAACAATAAGCCAAGCAAATAAAGCAGCTGATGTTGACCCAGTAAGAAACTCAATCCAACTCTATCCATTCCAGTGCTAACTTTACGATCTGATTTTAGTTCGTTTGCTATCAAATCAGTGTAAAAATTATGGCACTTTTGGGTTGTTTTTTAATAGTGTGCGAGACAGCGAAATCTATACACAGATATATATATATATAAGTATATTGACATGGTTTTTATGAGGCTATAACAGCTGTTTCTTAAAAACAGTTTCACTTTAGTTTTCTCAACTTTAATGAAGTTTTGTTTAATAAGAAGAAAAAGGCTATATTACTTATAAGAAAATTTAAATTCAATAAATTATCAAAAATTACAAAATTATGCTGCATTTTGAATAAATAATATTTAATATTTTGAATAAATATATCTTTAAAGGATATTGAGCATTAAAAATGCATTAAGAAAGCTCACATTATGATTGACAAGGAAACATAAAATTATGTAATTATTTGTTTTATTTTACATTGATAAAAAAAATGTATTAACATAAAAGCTTTTTTTGCTTAAGTTCAGGTAAAATCTTGCAAATTTGACGGCTTTAAAAATAGATTAAAATTTTGTAGAATATTTAAATAATCTTAATTTTGGGTTACTTCTTAAAAAAATAAATGTAACTCTTTTTAAATAATCTAAAACCTTTATAAACTAAATAATAACAAAGGAAAATATGTAGTTTTAAAAAAAATTAGAAAATACGAATTTTCAACTTATATTGAAAGATGTGCAAGAGGCTTAACAAGTTCATAATCTGTACAAGAATCGATGTTCTATATATACCCAAAATATAGCCAAAAACTGATAAAATTCTGGCTAAAAATTGGATTAACAAAAATCCAAAAACTGATGAAATTCTGGTTAAAAATGTTTGGGATTAACAAAAATCCACTCAGTAGCTTGGGCAACAGTTGAAATTCATTACAGCAGAGGCAAAAAAAAAAACAAAAAATATATACAACAAATCAAAAGGCATAAACATAACGAAGCACAACTTAAGGCGCAGTCCCAAGTAGGGAACTGTAATATTAGCGCACTTCAGTTAAAACAAAAACAAAAAAAAAAACAAAAACAAAACTTTTATTGAGGCCAGGCGGACTTTTGCTTACATTTCAGTTTTTATTCTTTTTGTTTTTTTTACTCTCTCCCAGTTCGAGTTCTTTACGCTCGGTGTCATAAAAATGCCATAAAATTGTTTAAAGCCCATCCAAATAGGCGCTAAGCAGCAGCAAAGTGCACTTGTTGAGCATAATTCCAGAGCAAGTATGTTATACGAGCGTTTAATTTTAGTTACGGCTTAAAATAACTTTATTTTGTGGTTTTGAAAGCAGGAAAAAATAAAAAATACGAGTATATTTGAAAAACAGGATTTTATGGCAGCTCAGAAGGGTAGAAGAAGAATGCTTGAAAGTTTTGCTTAATATATAAAAACTAAGCAGATTTGGCTGCCGTTTAAGCAGTTGATAGGGCATTAATAATTCTTGTGGCCAATAAACGGACAGTTTGGTTTATAAATTTTATTAGATTCCATTTTTGATGAGCTATAAAAATTAAATAAATTTTTTTAAAAATTATTTTAATATAAAAGTTAAAGATTTGATATCAGAAAATATCAGTTTGGAGTTGAAAATAAATTTAGGCAGTTATTGGCAATAATAATTCTTGTGGTTAATAAACGGACAGTTTGTTTAACAAATTTTATTAGAGTTCATTTTTGATGACCTATTAAAATTAAATAAATTATTTTAAGAATTATTTAAATATAAAAGTTTAAGATTTAAAATCAAATAATATTAGGTTGATGTCTGAAAATTAGTTTTCAATTTAAATATAATGCAGAGAATTGCTATTTGTATATATTAAAAAATATATGAAATTTAAAAAAAAAAATGGCATAAGGTTTAATTTACAAAACTATTTTCATTTGCTAGAAAAATGTTTGGAATCCTTAGAGAAAAACTAGCTGGTAAAAACTGGCTTATGATTGGTATATCAATGTCACATTTGAAAAAATAATGCAAATAATAGAATAATAAGTAAAACAGTTGCTATATTTTTATTTATTTGCTTATATTTCTTCATTTCCTAAAAGAGAAATACCCTGTAGATCTGACTTCAGCTCAGAATTCGATTTGTGAAAGACCTCATTAAGGAATTACAGACTAGAATAAAAATATAAAATAAACAGCTAACAAATCTAATTTAATTTATGTTTATTTTATCAAAACTCGCAATTTTGCCGATCAAGAATTAATATTTCTGCTTCAAATAAAATGCAAAAAAAATTAAAAATAATATGGTTATATCTCTATCCACTTAACACAAACTTGACATTTATTAACTTGACTATTTGCAATAAATAAAGATTTGCCAAACACAAAACTATCTAATAGCTTAAATGCAATATAAATATACCAAAAACACACTTTATTTTATCATTGACTAACTAACAGCAACAAATCCAAAAATCCACATATATATTTAATAGCCTTAGGCACTTACGGTGTTGACGCCTCCTGCAAATTGTGCAACATTATTCAAACACCTGATTTTTTCTGTTTTCGGTTTTCGCAACTTTATGGCTTTCTGGCCAAAAAATGCTGAGATGACCGTTCACACTTAAGTGGGCAGAAGGGGCATTAAGTAAAGCGTTTTGTTGCAAAAGAAAATGGACCACAAACAATGCCTAAATGTATGCAATAAAAACTAAACAAATCGCTGCCAATGGCACTTATTATCACCTGGCTAGATTTATTACCTGCTGACCGCACACAACAAAAATTAATATGAGAAAAAAACATCAAAAAAACAACAAAATGAAGGTGAGCAACATTTATAAATGGCAACTAAAATGTAACATGAGTGAATATATAAGTATAAGTGTGTGTTTGAGGAGGCGTGGCACACACACACACCCACACACACATAGAAAAGTTGAGCTCTGCTCTTACTGGCAGCCTTTTGATAAATTTACTACACAAATTGAGTCGCTAAATTAGAACATTTATTTCGTGTTGCCCCAGCTTTTCCATTCCGTTCTTATTTTTGCTTGTTGTTGTCTGTGTGTAGAAAAATAAAAACGGAGCGCAAAGAATGGCAGCAAGAGGGCAAAGCAGAGAAAAAAAAACCTCCCCCAAGTGCGTTTTGCCACTTGATGTGGCGTCCAAGCAGAGTCCTGGCCAGCGTCCTCTGCCCCGCCTTCCATTTCGCCTTCATTATTTTGGCAGGGCGCATCGACATCGACTGGCTGCACTTCATACTTAAGCTCGGCCAAATCTCAAGAGTGTAATTTATTGTTATCATTTGTTTGGCTAAAAGCAAAAAGACGAAAGCTCCACACACAAAAAGGATGCCAGCGCACAAGGCAAAAATGAAAAGAAGCCAAAAGAGGGTCATTGGAATTTGGAATATAACAATGCAACGAATATAGTATGCTCTATAGGTTATAATTAAATATTTATAATTATTTTATTATAATTATTTAACTGTCCAATAGAATAGCACAATTGACGTTGATATTTTTTGCTGTTAATAATTTTTTTTTTTTAGTATAATTAAAATAGCAAACAGTCAAAAAAAATTAATTTTTTTTTTTTCATTTTTTCACAGACTCGCTGTGAATGGAAAATTAAAATTAAAAATAAAATTAAAATATATCATATCAGAGTTATTAGCCCGCTTGTAAAATTATAAACATTGTCTTAATGTTGGTGGGCCTCTTCATTTTAACATAATTTATTTAATAAATATTATCCTCAAATTTAAAGTACAAATTTCAGATAAATTTTATTTTATTATTTTACATATTTAATTAATTAATTAATAAACCAGAGCGACAAGTTAAATAAATATTATTAGTTAAATAATTCCATTTCAGACCATAATGCAATGCCATAGCCAAATAACCCACTTGAAGTGTATTATAAACCACTTTTTGCCAAAAAAAAAAAAAAATAAAAATAAAGAAAACCCCGAAGACAGCGCAGTGAAAACAGACACAGAGAATAAAAGAGAGTGGTAATATGTATATATATATGTGTATGTTATATACTATATATATCTATGTATATATATATATATATGTATATATATATATGTAGCATTTAGATAACTAAAGTAATTTATTTTATATGGAGGTCATGCGCTCATGGACATGCGAACATAAATAGCAAAAGGCACACACTGCACAACAAATACACAAAATACACACACACACAGCTACAGTATATGCTATAAAATTACGCACCGAAACTGAGACATTTCCTGGCACTGGCACAAATTTTCTAATACACAGAATACGGAATTCAGTACAGCAGCACAAATCTTTTGCCGGACCGGTGCTCTAAACTAGTTTTTGCCGTCAGTTTGCGCAATTTTATTGCCTACTTTGTGGCATTAGCATGCGAATTAACAAACTTGAAATCAGCAGCCGCAACGGCAATTGGCCAGAGTAGAAAACAAAATAACTAAAATCATTGACAAAAAAAAAAAAAAAAATGTGCCACAGAGCAGCACAATAGAGCAATAGCGACACTTTTCTGCTTAAAAGTATTTTAAATAATGAAATTTCTAATATGAGTAACTTAAAAGTACTTTAAACTGTTAACATATACCTTAACATAGTCAAAAGCTGTTCAGATAACAGCTGTTAAGTGCATCCGAAGTGAAAAGAGTACATTAAACTGTTAACATTTACCATAACATAGTCAAAAGCTGTTCAGATAACAGCTGTTAAATACAGATGTTGTGAAAGCAGCATATTTTATATTGTGGGATATATTTTTAAATTAAAAAATATTTTTGGAGCTAACTGGGGCTTAGAATATGAGCATTATGAATTATATTAAGTATAGCAAAAATGTAAATTGTAATAAAAAAATATATAGTCTATTAAAATACTCTGTTAACAAATTTTAAAGAGAAATTCTTCTATTTTTTGAGAAACTTGATATTAAATTTGACTTAACCTTAATCGCAATTTTAATTCCAAGAAAATCACCCAATACTTATATTTTTTAAAGAGATCTTTTTAATTAATTATAATATTTATACTGTCGCTCAAAAACTTGAACAAATGCAGAATATGATTTTCTTTATTTTTGTAAACTATTTTTTAAAATTAAAATTCGATTGAATAAACCCTATGCGCAATTTGATTTCTGACCAGATCAGCGAATGTTAATATTTTGTTAAAGCGATCATTTTATCAAAAATAATTCAATTTTTGTCACAAAATATATTCCACTTTGCCCATGGTACGCAATCGCAATGGCGACTCGAAGAATTTCTGGCTGAAATTCAATTTCCGAAATAGTGCCGCAAAAACTTAATTAAGTGTAGTTTTGGCTATCGAATGTTGCGTAAATAGTTGTGCATACTTTTTGGCGCCCTGCAGGCAAGACCATTTAATTAGAAAATTGTTTAGCAACTACTCTGGACCTACTACTGGCAAACTAAAGATAAAACTGGGCAAACTGGGCTCAAAAATTGCATACCAACTACAGAAAGTTGTCGCATAGTTTTTGGTAGGCAGCTGCTTTAATTGAGTTGGAAGCATTAAAAATGCATAGACTACTCTTTTTATATTGGGGACAGCTGCAACTTAAGCCTAATTAAAACATAGCACTCTAATAGGCCACTTGGGCTAAAAACACACGCATGTTAGCCCCCTCAGCTTGCGTAGTTTTTGGGCCGCACATAATGGCCTATTAGGCTGGCATTAACAATGATGCCAATAACAAGAACTACGACAAAACATTTACATGTGGCCCAAAACAAATTATTACATACCTAATGACCTAATATATAAATTTGCAGCCCCCGCAAACAATGGCCCAAAATGGGCGTCCCATGCTGATAAGATTTAAAAAGGGGGGCCGAGCCCAACACAGTGGGGGGGTGGTGCTAAACCGAAAAATTTGTATAAGCATGCAAAATATACTACTCATTGTCATTGCCTTTTGGGCGGAGTCTATGTGTGTGTGGCAGGGCAAGGAGCTATTATCTGGGTCGTATAATGTGGCTGGCAGCGAAAAAAATTGCCTCAAAATTTATGGCCAGCAAACTGGACCAACAAGCGAGAGTCCAGCATGGAAAACTGCTAATATTTTAAAAACAGTATTTTTGCATTTTGTGTTGTAGCAATTCCTTCTGTTTTTTTGTTAATAAATGGCAATTCCTAACAATTTTATGGCTTAGCTGTGATAAAAACCAGAGAAGCAAAGCATAAAACCATTGCATACTTTAAGGCATTTGCTAGAAAAGAAGCTGAAGCTGAAAACAAGTTAGAATTGTTGATTGCGGGCAGCTAACGACTGTGGTATACTCTTTTTATGATATATTCTTTTTTATTTATTTTTTGCAGTCTGTTAAAATTTTTAATATGATAAATTTTTTCATTTTTTTTAACCCTTTAATTGCTCTGTTATAATATGACAAAAAATATGAGTTTATGGTCATTTTCGGCTGCTGAAATGTCTTGCATAATATATTTATTTAAATTCAATTTTTTAGAGAACTAATTAAAAGTCCGCATACCATATTTTGTGACTCTGGCTATCTAAATGCTCTAGAAATGGATCTATCTTTGATATTAGCCTTAAAACTGTTCGTTTTGAAGACAAACGCCTGGCATACTCTTTTTCTTACCCTCAAAACAGATTATAATAACTTTGCATCACTGCATAATGCATTGGGAACGCTCAGCTCACATATGCATACACTCAAGCTCAAGTGGTTGCATTCTTAAATTGGATTAAGTGGTTTTTACCAGGCTAACAACAACTACCAACAGCTTATCCAGTTGTCTCGCTCTGGCACACAGAAACTTTGAATTCGGTTTTTCTATATACTATATATATATATATATATATATATTCTGCTACTTCTTCTTTATTTTTGTATTTTTGTACTTCGGTTTTTGGCTTAACGCTTGAGAGAACTCGAATTTAATTAAGAGCAAATATTAAAGCAATGTTTTTATTTAGCAAACCTAGAAAAAAAATACTAAGTGTAAGTGAGATGGCTAGCTGTCAAGAGTTGCCACCGAGCCCCCCAAAAAAAACGAGAACAATATTAAAAGCAACGTCTGTCAGTTTATTTAAGTGAAAATGTTTGTCTGTGTGTGTTTTTAAAAAATTTTCTGGCATAAAAATAAAATAGAAATAATATTAGTTGCTTTTTGGCATATTTGAAGTATTTACAATTTTTTTGGTTTTTACATATTTTATGCTCTAAGCAAACAAAATATTGCTGCAACGGCAATTTGAGCTGCATTTTTCGCAATACAATAAAGAATAATCGAGCCTTAATCCAAAGAATTGGGATAAATAAAAGCAAAATAAATGTTTACTATTATGGAAATTATAACGAAAATCTTTTAAGAACACAAGACTAAGCGTAAACAATGAATATGTTTAAATTGAAGAAATGCCAATTAAATATTTGGAATAAATAGAGTTAGAAAAAAATATAAATTTCATATTGCAGCTGCAATTTGATAAATTAAATAAGAAAGTCACAAAATGCAATTGAAAATGGGAATGGAAAAATGCTTTGAAAAATAATTTAAATAATGAAATAATAATTTAGTATCCAGAAAACTCTTTTTTAAATAAATGGTCAAATAAAAATGATTTGAAAAATAATTTAAATAATGAAAAAATAATTTAGTTTCCGTTAAACTCTTTTTTAAATAAATGGTCCAATATTTGTGTTATTTATCAAGAATATAAATTTAACAGGAATATTTTTTTATTATTAATTAAAAGAATATTGTGTTAATGTCATATCTGAAACTTTTGTAAATTATTTAGGATATTTCTATACTTTTACTTAAATTTAGAAAATAATTGTAATATTTTTATCTATGGATTAGCATTTTTTGTCATCCAAAATTAATAAATAAAATAATTAATAGAAATGACATCTAAATTTCTTGCAATTTAATGTTAAATTTTTAATCTTATTTTTAATTATAAAAATTGCATATACTACTAATCTAAAGTGATATGATTTACGCAAAAATATAAAATCTTTTCTTTTTCAACTCCCACAAAACTCTACTTAAACTAATCTCATTGCTGCACTTTATTCTCAACTTATCGAAAACTAGCCAAAAACCAATATAGATATACTGTGTGTGCTTATCAATTGAAGAACATTTTCTTCATCTACACACACGCACACACACTCTGTCAATTTCATTGGCTTTTGGTTAGCTTTTTCTCAACGTTTTCCCATAAAAGAAAAAGAAGCCAAAAGTAAAAGCATTTTCCACAGATTTTGTGTCACATAAAAATCGTATTGGCTTTAGTTGTAGTTGTAGTTGTATAGCTGTATCTGTATCTTTAGCTGTATCTGTATCTGTGTATCGCCAAACTGTATCTATAGCCAGCCATTTAACGTGCAGATAAAATTTACATTTTAAGCAACGCATTGACAAACCGAAGCCAAAATAACAACAGGACAAAAAAAAAAGAGTCTGGCAGCCAGAGTTGCCATTTAAAGACCAAAACTGAAATTGGTTTTCGTTTTGTGGCGCGATTCTCCTCATGTGTAACACTGTCGAGCATCTTTTGGTTTTTGTCACTTTATTTTATTTTATCTCGCTTGCGCTTTACTGGGGTTTGGTCAACCATTCAGTGGTAGTGCAATATCCTGACAAACCTGGCAACTCTGTTAGTTCTGATAACCCTGGAAAGCTGTTGCCACTAGTTGGCGGAGATTTGTACTCAGTATTCAGTGGGCATATTTAATTGTGAGTATATTTTATTATTACACTATTTAATATGCTATTGAAAGTGTATCAATAAAGATGTAATAATACTATAAAGTATATATTTCTGTTTAGCATTTGCAATCAACTCAATTTATATAAATAAATATTTAATATTGAAATTTACTAGAAGGGCTAATTTTAACATATAGCTGTCTTAGAAATATTCAGTAGAAAAATAGATTTTTGCTTTCTTCTTTAACAAAACTCATCAATTTATTAAATTTTTAAATTATAAATTTAAATTTTATATATCTCACAATATATATATTTCATAAAACTATCATATAAAATATGGTTCGAATATAAATTGAAGCCAATAAACTTATTTTCATTTATCTCAATAAAGTCTTGAAATTGACAGTTTAATTAATTATTTTTTATTGAAATTTAGTTGGTTATTTGAAGCTCTAAAGCTCACAGCTGTCTTAGAAATAATTCGTTAATTTTTCTATATTCAAAATTTATAAATAAATAAATCTTTTCAACTCTACAAGTAAATATTTAACACATTAAACATCCCGAATTTTTCTATATTCAACATTTATAAATAAATAAATCTTTTCAACTCTGCAAGTATTTAAAATATTAAACATGCCGAATTTACTTTAACTTTTTCGTTTTTTTATGAACCCGTGCTGTTTTTCTTGAAACTTGTCATGGTTTTTATTATCTAGCTTCATTTTTATTGCAGTTTATTCTTGATAAAACGCAGCAACTTTTTTTTTTCTACAGTTTTTTATGCCTCGCTAGGCATTCAATTTTTTTTTTTATAGCTTCGTACACTGACTCTATTTTATTTTTTTATAGGCTTGCCACGCCTTCAGCTATCAGCGGGAAAAAAGCATTTTCATTGATTGACTGAACCGCCATTTAAAGTACAACCTGCCACCTCCTGTTTCCCTTGTTGTTGTTGCTACATGTTTTACATAAGTTCGACAGCAAAAAGTGTCACGTTTAGTTAAGCTCTCATATATATATATATTGTATATATATATTTGCTGTGATTGAGTCTATGCCATCGGGGTTTCATTCAGCATATTAATGTTTGATGTTATTCCTTTGACGTGCCAAATGCTCCCTAAGTAGTATTTTGATTAAACTCGCTCTGATGTGATTTTTCATTGTTTTGTTTGTTTGTTTTTTAAAGGGCTAATGATTTCACATGAGGGGTTTTTTTTTGGACTGTGAATTGGTAATAAGATTTTAACTGTTTTAGTTTGGCTTAATGTTGTCTAAGTTACTTTAAATATAATATTAAATATAATATTAAATATAATATTAAATAATATTAAATATCTATATAATTTAGTTTTTTCTAAGTAACTTTAATTATAATATTAAATATTAAATGTATGTTTTTTCTATTATATTAATTTATTTTTTCTTTTTTATTATTTTTCTTTTTATTCAAAAAGTGAGCAAAAATTGGTTTTTACTATTAAAATTTTAATTTGTTTTATTTTATTTTTTTTTATTCAAAACGTGGTCAAAAATAGGATAATACTATTAAAATATTAATTTGTTTTATTTTTTCTTTTTATTCAAAAAGTGAACAAAAACTTGAAAATAATATTAAAATTTTATTTTTTTTTTTATTTTTTTTCTTTTTTCCAAAAAGTGAGCTAAAATTTGATGAAAGAAATTAATATAAATTATTTATTGCTATCCCATAAATCAATAGACCATAATGAATAATAAAAATAAATAAATATAATGACACTGACAAAAAGACAATTTACTTCCAAAAATTATATAATTTTTTAAAATTAGAAAAACAAAAGTTTATTTCAATAAAAACATAATTTCTCCATTGTCATCATTGATTTTTTGCATTTTATTTTTATTTTTTTGACTTAAGCTGGGCCCTGCAGGGGTTATGAATTATTACTGAAAGTTTTTGTTTAAATAAGGTTTCACTTTAACCGAAAATCTAATGAGTTTTTTCATTTAAATATTCATAATAAGTCAATCTATCTGTTTAATTCTCTTTATTTATATTAAAAATATTTATATTTATTTCTAGCTAATTCCCTTACCAAATAAATGCAGTTCTGCCAATTTATCAACTCTTAAACAATTTTCTCTTAATTATTAATTAAATATTATACCATAAATTAATTAACTAGTTCAATGACTGAATTGTTAACTTAATCCGCTTCTGCCACTAAATACATTTCATTTGCTAAACTATTTATACGAAAATTGTATAAGATTTGCATACAATTTTCCTGCTCATAGTCAATTGACAAAAGCAGCACAAGAGATATACATATATATATATTATCCGATTAGCTGGCAATGAGAGAGTCACGTGCAAGATATTCTCCCTGAAGTTTCCCCCCAACTCGAACTATTGACAACACACTCCATTAACACTCGCATCGATTTAAGCTGATTTGAGAGTAGCTCGAGAGATACAAAGCAATCGAGTAGCTCACACACACACTCCAGCTTCCCTCCGTCCCTCCCTCCCTCAGTCCAAGAAAGTTTGCCAAACGCTACATAAAATTTATTTATAAACTGATTTGCATAGTGCGATACAAGGAGAAGGGGAGAAATTTGAGCAGCAGCTGCTTTTTGCATACAAAAAACTAAGACAAAGCAAACAACTTGTGATATTGCCGATAGATACGACTATATATATACTCCTATATATATATAGAAAACACTTCTCAGAGAGTAAACGCTGCTCCTTGTTGTACTTATTTTGTAGAATTTATTTCAATGCAGATCTGTGGCAGCTGCTTTTGTGAACTACGCCACGTGGCAAGAAAGGGCATGGAATAAAGTCATCAAATTGAATTGGTAATTTTTTGTGTTAAAAGCAGAAATTAAAATAAATTGAATTGCTGCTAAGACGCGAAGATGCGGCAAATAGCAAAGCTAAGGCGCACAAAATGAAAATACAAAAAAAAATACAAAAAAAAATTACACACAAAATAATACCAGAACCCAGAAAGGCAAAAACGCGCACAAAATGCAAATGAGTCGCATCGAGAATGTAAACCAGAAAGGAGGGGGGATTGGGGCACAGGTTGCCTTATTTTTTCTTCTTTTTTTTTTGACTGGTTTGGGGTCCATTCGCGGCTCACGCGAAATAAAAACAAAATAGAAAAGGTTCAACGAGCTAGCCAAAAAAAAAAAATAGAAAAACAAAAAATTGTCCATGCATAAATGCAATGCCTGTGCTATCCTTATTTATATCCTGTGCTACAAATAATATGGTATATAGCTAATGATTGGCTAGAATATATAACCCTTGACAAATAATCAAAATATTTTACACACAAATTAAGAAAAAAGTATTTTTTTAAATAAAATAGCTTGAGTTCTATTTTTAAAATAATAAAAGTTTATTTCCAATTTTAGACTACAATCAAAACATTTAATATCAAAAAGGTAAGCTGTTCCGTTTACCGCAAATTGATGCCAAATTTTAAATAGAAAAATTTGCAATTTTGTAAATCAAAAAAGAAATTATGATTGAAATAAGAACGCCACATTGTCAACATGTGGGAATGAAAAATATTCGAAAATGTGAAAAAAAAGGAATTAATTTCACAATTATGTAGAAAGTATAATCTTTTAATTATAATTATTAATAGTATGATAATGTAATAATAATTCACAGTAAAATACTCAGCTCTTAAATTTATAAAGAATGTTGTAGAATTTTCTTAAAATTAGGATTTTATTAAGAAAATAATACTTCTGTGTAAAAAATAAATAAGCAGAATTATTAAAATTATTATATTTTTATTTTCAAATAAAAACAGGCGTAAAGTTTTCAATAAATATTTATATAAATCGCGCTATTAATCCTAATGTATATTTATATAATTTGAAATTTAATTAAAAGATTTTCACAATTTAACAAATGCTAAATCACTAAAAACCTTGCCAATTTTATAATTTTATTTTTAAAAATTTTTTAAGACCTTTTTTATAATTTTATGCATTTTATATTACGACTTTCTCTACTTTTCCACATTTTTTTTAAGCTGAGATCATTGCACTTTTAGTCAGTTAACATTAATATAACTTATGTAAATATAAATATTAAATTTTATTCATAAAAAAATATTCAACACAAATAATAAAAGCAGCTCAAAAAAATAAATAATTAATTTTAAATATATTTTAAAAAAATTCAAATTTAGCTTAAATATTTCTTTAACAAAATATAGAGTAACCTATGGTTGATCATTTTTTTAATCACAAAGCTCTCGACGTATTCTTTTTGTTTTGTTTTATGGTTGCCATCGTCGTCGTCGTCCTGCTCGTCTTATTGTTCCACTTGCTATTCCTACTGCTCTTATTGTTGTTGTTGTTGTTGCTGTTTTTTTGTAATAGGATTACTGCATAAATTAAAGTATTTGCCGTGGCATCATCAAATAAGATTTGCAACGTCGCGCTGGCATTTCGCCCCCAATTCTCCCCCCTGCTCGTTGACCGACCTAACGAGCTACAATGCGCGAACATCAAAAATCGCAAGGATAAGTGCGGCAGTGAAATACAAAAAAAAAAAAAAATACAAAAAAAAAAGAATAACAAAACAGCAAACAATATAAATAAATATGCGATAGGGAGTAGAGCAGGAGCGAGTAGGGGGCATAGCAAGTGGCTGCGAGACACGTAAAAGTAAAGTTTATTGCATAATTTTAGGCGGCTTAGTTAAAGTGTAATGTAAACACAAGTGCGAAGCAAAACGAAGAAAGAAAGAGAGAGAGACAAAGATGAGACAATAAAAGTGCAGATTATATGAAAATATGTCAGGAGAGTTTTCTATCAAGCATAAAATGCGATTTATAAAAGCAAAGGGAATATAAATTTATAGCTGATGTTTGAAAGAAAATTGGTTTTTAAATTGAATTATAATGCGTAGTTATTGGTATACAAGGAGTTTTTAAAGTGACTCGACTAGGGCTCTGAGCTTCGACAGTATTTTTTTTTGGTAGCGGAAGCGTAGCATCGCACGCCGGGAGCATAAGTCTAACTGACTGATTGGAGACTCAAGAGTAGACCATAAGACTTGAAGCTAGAAACCTGCAATTTTTACTGTAACTTTCTAGTATATTGTAGCTTGGAACTTAGAAAAAATTTTATCAAAAATATATTGGTAAATGGTTGGAAAATGCATTTGAAAATTGTATGAAAATCTCAGTTGGAGCGTAGCAACGCACGCTGGGAGAGCTAGTCTATATATGTATATAAAATGTTGAATCTAACTGACTGATTGACAACTCAAGAATAGACAAAAAGGCTAGAAGCTAGAAACTTGCAATTTTTACTGTACTTTTCTATTATACCATAGCTTGGCACTCCATAAAAATTTTCCAAAAAATATATTGGGAAGTGGGTGGAAAATGCATTTGAAAATTGTATGCAAATTTCAGGTGGAGCATTTTCGGTGCTGCATTAGACTACAATAAAGTATATATATTTAAAACAGGATCAATAGCCGAGGCGATCTGACTCTATCCGTCTGTCTACAACTGTAGATTGAGAAGCTACGAAAATTCGAGTTAAATATCAAATCAACCAGATGAAAAATCGACAGATTCACCAAGTTCTCAGAATAGACTGTCATATGTTATTTCGTTAATTGAGAGCTGTATAATATTACAACTATCTTGACTTTATATCCAGTCATATTTCATTGTCAACTTCACATTTTGCAGCCAGTTCCTTCTTCTTTCAAAGTTCAACCCTAGCTAAGCCATAAGTATTTAGCAAACATAGTTTATTTCCTCAACCTAAAATCTCTGTCAAATATCTCTAAATAACAAAATCAAGTACTTTTTCTTTATAGCACAACTATTACTTAACTATTTAACCATTCACATAGCGCTTCACTAATTCGACCAATGATTTATGCATAGTATGCATAACTTACATACGATTTCAATTTATGCTCAATGTGTATTCCCTAGAGGCTGACAAAATACATACATATATATATATATTGGCCCAATGCTCATCTAAAATTCACGCAATACGCAAATATCTCAGTTTACTTTTTGAGGGATTGTTTAGGGGAAAAAGGGCAACTGGAACTGAAGCTAAACTAAAATATGCGCGACCCCAAAAACAACCTAAATACATACATATACATATATACTTATATGTATATATATACGCTACACATTCAAAAAACCAAAACTTCCGCTTGACTTCAGGAAATGCCAAACGCAGCAAGGGGACAACAAAAGCAACAACAACAAAAACAATAACAACAATAGAAACAACAACAAAACGAAAAATCACTTCAAAAATTTGAAACTAAACACACAAAAACCGCAAATTTCATTTTGATAAAATTTTAATTTGGCCAAAAGCACGCAACAAACTGAACTGAACTGGACTGGCAGCTGAAAGCTGTAAGCTAAAGGACCTCCAGTACCCTCAGGACCTGAAGTGCTCCTAGCTGGATCTGGCTGGAGTGTTGTCGACTGTCGACTCACCGCCCCCCGAAAAACGCGCCTCAATAATTCAAAGATGTTAAGCCGCAAATTGGCGCTGGCGTTGGCAGCGTTGACGTTAGACATTGGCATCAGCATCAGCATCGGCATTGGCATCAGCAAACCCAAAAAACAGCTGGGGCCACCACACAGACAGGATATACATCCGTTGGGGGTTATACACACCCACACACACACAGCATTGCCGGCTCTGACACGTACGCATTAAACTCTATTGGGTGCTAATGTTTTTTTTTTTTTTTTTTGGGGTTCCCAAACCCCTTAAAAACAAACACACACAGAGGCTACACTCTTGCCATATCAGAAGGCAACAAAATTTTCATAAATTCAGCAATGAGCCTGTCGACACACACACACACACACACACATACACGTGCTGACTGCATGTGTAATAAAAATACGCTAAAATGTTTGTGCCACATACACAAACACGCTGCTTATTGCCTACTTTTGGGCGCGTGATGCAGGCGCAAGGAATGTGATAGACACTAGCTATAAAGGGGGGAAAGGGAAGTGTGTGTGTGTGTGTGTGAGTGTGTCTGTGGTAAGGGGAATGCGGGCTCAGAAGGTCGTGGCAATGTTGTTCATTTGTGGCAACTTCCGTTAGGCGGTAATGTTTCGTTGCCGCTGTCGTTGCGGATGCTAATGCTCTAGCTATATTAAAGTACGATACTTTAAAATATATTTGAAAAAATATAAAAAATTGCCTAAGAATATGTTAAACTTGGTAAAAGTTTACTTAACATAATAGAAATTTAAAATATTCAATAGCTTGCATCATTTTTTATTTGAAAAAGGTTTAGATTCTGATTTAATTCGTATTTAAGAAAGTGTGAAAAATATTTGGGTGAGACTTGGGCGGCAAATTCAGAATATAAAAAAAAATAATTGATCTAGAAATATGAAATTTATATTTAAACAATGTAACGTACAATAAAATAATAAAAAAATAAATAAATAAAAAAAATTATTACTCAAATCAAGCCGTAGCAGTTTTAAAAGCATATTCTGGGATATTCTTAACTAAATTAATAATTTCTTGGATCAAAGTGGGATATTATAATGCCACCCTTAAATCTGTAAACAGATGAGACAGAGATGAGTTCAAACACTAATTGTTTGTACTTAATATCAACACAGACTGCTAAATCCGATTGAGAATTAAATGCGCAAAAATGTGAACTTTTATCAAAATATTTAATTATTTCACACTTTAATAATTTCAACTTAAATTAAGCCCATCGAAATATAATAAATTTGAGCCTGCAACGAACTATCGAATGATTCTAACTTAAAATAAATTTTAAATTGCAATTATGACAAATTATAGCTATAATATATATAAATTATAATTTTGAAAATCTTTTTTCAAATTCCAAAAATGACGTCAATCCAGCTAGATTTTCACAATTTAACAAATGATACGTCACTAAAAACCTTTCCAATTTTATAAATTATAATAATATAATATTCTTTAATATTAAGAAGAATTTTATAGCCAAATTTTGTTCACTTTAACTATTTTTCTAAATAAACAAGGGCTCAGTTTTGTTTCAAATGTGAATTATGTTATGTTTAGAAGTCACATGACTTTTCTAATTTATTTTTTTTTACCTTCCAGACAAAATACTTACATACAACTTTCTAGTTCGTATTTATCGCAAATACCAAATAAACATTTTTTATAGACTCTTAATACATACATTAACAAACACTGAAAAACTTACACAACAAAAAAATATATTTTTAAATAAAATTTTAAATACATATTCTATTTACAATATTTTCAAATATTACACAAAAATTCCAGCGCCTGCACTAATATGGCATAATTTGTGTATATGTGTGGGGTTACAGGGGGGGTAGTAGCTTTTTCGGGGCACATCCTTTGGGGCGCTACAAAATCCCTTTTGGTATATACGCTGATGCGCTGAGCTTATCGGCGCTTCAAGTAAACAGACAGAGAAGGAGAAGCACGGCGATTGCTATAAAAATTTGCATTTGACTAATGCCATGCACACACACACACACACACCAACACACACACACACACATTGTGAACAAGGCGACGTTATCCGATAAGCGACTACCCCTACCCTACCCAGTCTCAACCCTTGCAGCAGCGCCACCGTAGACAACAGCAACAACAGGATAAACGGCGGCTACAACAATGGATCTAAAGGACATGCCAATGCGTTTGCCGATTTCTTGAGCGCGATACGTGCAAGGATTTTTTTTATATATATATATTTTTTTTATTATTTTTTTTTTGTTATCTACCCAGCTTTCCCCACCCTTATTAGGTAGGGGGTCCTGATGCTGGCGACGCTTTTACGCTATTTCCTATTAAGCTATTTGTTGCCAGCTTGCTTGCTCTATTTCATTTTTTTATCTCACTCTCTCTCTCTCTATCTATCTCTATCTCTTTTTAACTCTGTTGTATCCTTGCCAAATTCGTGTTGCATAGCAAAAGGATACTACTAAAAGCTTAACCCTCAACGGGCACACATATATCTGCACACACATGTGTGTGTTTGTCTCTCGTTTATCGATTTTCATCGCACTCAAAGTTCCCCCCCCGCTTGTGTCCCCCCCGGTCTGCAACTGCACCCTGTGCTACGCTGTGTGTGTGTGTGTGTGTGTGTGTGTGTGTGGACTTCTGACATGCCAACGCATTTTAAATTTGCATTTTTTGGCACATAGACTGGCAAAATTTTTAACAGTTTTGCCTATAGAAAGTGTATTGGAGTGTGTGTGTGTGTGTGGCATGTTAAAGTTGGCAAATGTCTAAAATTGCCAAAATATGCCGACTATTGCCACATATACACACACACACAGTGGCAACATCCGCTTTCGTGCCACTAAAAGAGGACTAGACGTTTTTTTTTTATATCTTAAAAAAAATATTTTATGCCAAATAAGTGGGATTTTTGAAATTCCAAATCAATTTTTTATGTTTAATAAAGCAAAATGTATATTTACTGAAAATATTCCCAACAGTTCTCAGTTTTAAAATAAAATCATTTTTCCTTGGAAGGGAATTAAATTTTTTTTTCAAGTTAATTTTTCTTGGAACATAATTATCAGCTATAAAATAAGAACTTGCCCAAATTTCTGGGAATTGCCAGGTGGATCAGCTTATTAATATAGCAACCAAATATTAAACATCAATTATTTCCAACTTGGCCTACGACTTTAATGTCAAATAAATAAAGTGCACGCAATAAATAAAATGTCATTTTCTTTTTTGTTTAATTAACCTATTGCTTTTAATTTAAGTGAATTAATGAAAAACATGAAGAATTAATTTAAAAACGTATTTAATAAATAAAAGACTTTTTAAAAAGTAGCTTTATATATATAGAAAATCACTTTAAAAGTTAGCTTTTGCTGAATTATGGACTAAATAAAAATATAAATAAAAGAAATTTTTTTAAAAATGAAGAAATATCTACAAATTTGTAAAAATTCCTTTTGGCATAAGACATCAAAATATTTCTGAAGATAAATAAATAATATAAATATAAATAAAAGCAATTATTTATTTAATAAAATAAAATAAATAAATAATATAAATATATATAAAAGAAATTATTTATTTATCTTCACAAATATTTTGATGTTTTATGCCAAAAGGAATTTTTACCATTTTGTAGATATTTTATTTAATTTTTACAATTATTTACTCTAGCTTTATATACTTAAGAATCCAACAATAATATATTTGCATACCTATAAAACTTTCCACAAATTGTAAATTGTTTTTCACACAAAGCAGAAATGTTCTAAAAATTTTAAATAATTTTTAAATAAAGAAAAACATTTATTTATTTATTTACTATATAGTAAGCTTGCTCATAAACTAACCTAAGCTAGATATATTTTTATATTAAAAATCAGTAATTTATATCATCCAATAAAAATTCTATATATTTTATTATCACAAATCCTAAGAAAATAAAAATATATACCTATAAAACTTTCCACACATTGTAAATTGTTTTTCACACAAAACAGAAATGTTCTATAAATATTAATTAATTTTTATTTTATTTTATTAATTATTTAATTATTTATTTTCTATATAGTAAGCTTTCTCATAAACTAACCTAAGCTAGATATATTTTTATATTGAAAATAAGTTATTTAGATCCTCCAAAAAAATGCTATATATTTAATTATCACACATTTTAATAAAATATAAATATATACCTATAAAATTTACCACAAATTGTAAATACTTTTTCAGAGAAAGCGGAAATGTTCTACAATTTTTCAATAATTTAAAACACTAAGGCAATGACTAGAAAAATAATATATTCATATATTTTTTATATAGTAAGCCCATAAAGCAACCAAATTTAGATATATTCGTATTTTTAAATTAAAGTTCAGTAATTGCAAAAAAGGCAAAAAAAAATAGTTTAAAAAAAAAATCCAATTTATTTATTTACGAGCCCTTAATTCGCAAAAATCTTAAAATAAATAAGATATACAATTTTTAAAGAAAGGATAAATCCTCACAGTAAGTGGAAATATTCATGCTTAGCTTTTGTTTTTGTTTTGATTAAATTTATGGGCAACCCACACAGATACACACACACACCCACACACACACACAGACATAACTCAATGTCATAAGCTCTATATGTGTGTGTATGTAAGGACCTCAAGCTGTCGCTGTGATTTTGAAGGTAACTTTTCTAAATGTTGTGATTTATTCATGTTGATGCAATTGCCAAAAAAAAAATCAAAAATTAAAAACCCAGTTAAGCTCAACACAATTTTCCCATTTTTTTTAAATTTTCTCTGCACTTTAACAAATCCACAAAACTTGTTTATTTCATAAATACATAAACATAAATATTAATTAAAAATTTTTGTAGACATTCTCTTCCCCCAAATAAAATCACTCCCCTGACACACATTTCAGGTCCTCATTAAGTCCTTGCCACGCCCACAATTAAAAGCAGCGTCCCAAAACTTGACGCTCTAAATTATTATAAGCGCTTATAATAGATTATGTCAAAAAATGGACGCGCACAACAACTTTGCCGACAAAAAGTCAAAAGGGGGAGAAAAAAAAGCGAAAAAAAAATGTGAAAGAAAATTGTTTGAAATTAATTTGAAAACATAAAATGCTTGCAGCATGAGGCAAAGTATTATGAAATTCCTTTTGGCCGCTCTTTGAATTTGTTTTGTGTCACACGCAGCGTCCAGTTTTTAACAGTTCGACAAATTTCTTAAAGAAAATACAAAACAATATTTTTTTTTTTTTATATATATACTCTGTTTAAGGGTATTTTAATTTTGTGTTAAGTTGTGTGACTTATTGAAAGTATTTTTATATATTAATGTCATTTCATTTATTATATGCAAACAAGTCTCGAATTCTTACAGAAAACTTGCTTAATCTAGGAAAAAATATTTCTGCTTGCTTAAGTTAATATTTTATATGTGAAAAACCTTTTTTTGTTTCTCGAGATATCTCAACAAAACTCACAAAATGTTGGGTTTTATTTTATTAATTATTTTTACAATCGAAAGACTATTTAAAAAAGATATCTTAAATTCCTTTAAAAAAATCTATTCGGTAGATCTATCTGTTCGCAGTCTAGATATCAAAAAAAAAATTCTCTGCAGATAAATGATAAATAAAAATTAAAAAAAAACATTGAAAAATATATAAAAAAAAATAACTCAGAATCGCTGGATAAATGAGACCATAGCTGATAAAATTTCATCAAATTGATGATGTTTAAAAACCTGATGAAAATTAATTAAATTAAAAATTATTAAATAAAAAAATACGAAAATATTAAAGAATTGTTTGGGGAGCAAACACAGACCTAAGCAGGAAAATTCGCAAACGCAAAGTTTATACTCAGCCATGCCATGTCTGTGCTTAAAACCAGTTGAGAATTATAAACAACAATTATTTTAAAACTACTTTACTTAAAGTGTGTTCCTTGTGTTGACTTTTTTTTTTATTTTTTTTGCATAGAATAAAAAGCTATACAACAGGCATAAGGAGACATATCCAACTATATAGTATATATGTTCTTGATCATTACATCAACATCACAACACTGCCAGGCTACTTGTAAAGGATGACTGCAGGAGGTGTTTAAAACGATTTTATTAAAATTTATTTTTAGTTAAGATTTCTTAAACAAAACAAGTATTAAAATAAATAAAAAATCAACTTTACTTTGTTTCTGTCCTAGAAGCAGTTCTATTTTAATGTCTGCAAGGGCATCAAATCTTCGGCAACTCAATAATAACATTTTTTTTCTTATTTCTTATAGACTTGGCAGCTTAGACAGCACATAATCAACTCTTGAAGACTTTTTTCAGCTCAAACAAGCAAAAAATAACAAATAAAATGTGACTTTAAGCAGCTACACCACAACATCATTAAATACGCATTCATTTGAGTGTATATTCACATATATGTGAATGTATATTCATAGTCTAGCTTTTGTACATTAAGACACAATTGTTTTAAGCCTTATACTCTGTCTGCCGGCCTAATCCTATTTTTCATTAATCTAATTAAGGCAAAGCACTGAAAGCGCTTTGGTCCAGGGCAAATCTAATGAAATTATGCCACGCACAGCACCCAAACACACACACACACACAATACACACACCTCTTCCCTGTCCTTGTCCTTTTGATAGCAGCTCAAATATTATTGATTAAACGAATTAAGGTCAATTAGTTGGCTAAGGAATTTTGATAGCCAAAATCAAAATGGCAAATTATACGCAGCATCTCGAATTAAAGCAGTTCGTATTTTGACAAGCATTAAATTTTAGCGTATTAAATATTTATGTATTAATGCATTAAAAAATGAAAAAATTATAAATTTGACATGTTAAAATATTGAATTTAAATTTTAAATTATTTTTGAAATATTTAATAAGCAAAAGTAGTCGCAAATAAATTTTTGTATGAATAGATTTCAATTTTTATATTAAACTTTATTTTATTTTGTATTTTTTTTAATTATTGAAAATCACTTTTTTTTCATTCAAAACAAAAATGTTGGTAAAGGGAAATATGGAATTTCTAAGTACAAAAAAAACAAGCTGAAGTTTTTATTTATCTCTTTAGCTCTTTTTTAGAAGCTTCAATTTCATGTTCTGTTTGAATAAGCATTAACATATGCTTGACATGTTAATTAACAGAATAAAATCCTATAACAGAATTTTTTTACTTTTTATTACTTTGGCACTTGGTTTAAAAGCATATTTAGTTTAATTTTAAGATCATTTAAATAAATCTAAATCTTTTTATGAATGCATTTCAATTTTTATTTTAATCTTTATTTGATTTTGTATTTTTTTAAATATTGAAAAACTCTTTTTTTTGGTTAATTAAAAAAAATGTTAGTCAAGGGAAATATGGAAATTCCAAGTACAAAAAAACAAGCTCAAGTTTTTATTTAACTATAATCAATAATCTGTAAATTAACAGCTCTTTTTTAGCAGCTTGAATTCCAAGTTCTGTTTAAATAAGCATTAACATATGCTTGACATGTTAATTAACAGAATAAAATACTACTAACAGTACCTTTTCAACTTTTTATTAATTGCTTTACGGAATATATCAATTTTTGCCGCAAAGGTATATTTAGTTTAATTTTAACATAATTTTCCCTAAAATATTTAAGTGTTATTTATTATTGCTCTCGAAAATGTGTCAAATACACAAATGCATACATTAATTCAACCTTTCTTAAAAATACTTTAGTATTCTCTATCAAAATATATATCCAAAATCACATGCTCTCACTTAAATCATCCATCAAAATATTTTTTTTAACTTTCGCCAAAAAAAAGGGCAATGCAAAGTTGTTTATTTTTTTTTATGCTAGCCCCAACTAAAAATGGAAGACGTTCTTCGAATTTAATAATAAATAAAAAGAAAAAAAAGCCTTTTCTTTTTTTTATTTTTTTCTTTTTTTGGTTAACAAAAGCATAAAAAGGGCAAACAATAACAGAGCCAAATGTCCCTTGGGCAGCTAAGCGCGCCTAAAAGAATGCTACAGTTGAGCACACAGGCCAGAAAGTGCGATAAATAAAGCGTGCACATTGGGCGGAGGAGGGTGGGAGGGTAGCAGGAGGTTAGAGATGAAAGATATATGTGGAAAGGGAATTTGCATTCAAATTCTGTTTAGTGTGCGTTGGCTAAGAAATGCACACTAAATGCTCGGCCGCCTGAAAGTATGCTTTCAATTGTGAGCAATTTAGTACAACGCACTATGAGCGACAACAAAGCGAATGGAAAGTGTGTGTACGTGTGTATGTGTGTCTGTGTGTGTTTATTGTGTGTCAGTGCACTATGGAGAAAGTAAATACTATTTGCGTTATATTTTAATATTCAAATATTACTCTAAAGTTCTTGAAACTAGCTTTAAAGCTAACCTGCCAAGTCTGAAAAATAGAAATTATTAAAAAAAAAATAAAAAATAAATTCAAAATTCAAAAAAATGTAACTACCACAAATATCAAAATATAAATAAACCAAAAGATAAATGTGTTTCAAATATGTATAAAATTGTCCAAGGAACAGATTTATTTTTAAACTTGAAATAATATGAGAGAAATTTGTAATTTCTTATTTTTTTTGTGAGCTTTAAAGTGCGCTAAAAGTCAACTAAATTTGATTAAAATTAGTATGATTTTATTATGTAAATAGCTGAATTCAGCATAATATAAAAAAACTCAAAATTTATGATTTGTTTTTACAATAAAGCCTTGAACTAACTGTTTTTACTGATATAAGTTTGCATCATAAAGTACTTAAAAGCGACCAAAATATTTCCAGATTTAATTAACGCTCAATTTAAATATTTCTGCTTAACAGCTGTTATTTTAACAGCCTTTGATTATGTTAACAGCTTTCTACACTACAATATGACAGTTTCATAAATTTTGTATAAAGTACGCACATGATAATTAAAGTACACAAAAGCGACCAAAATAATTTTAATTTTAATTTTAACGTTAAGTTCAACTTAACAACTGTTAATTTAACAGACTTTTGATAATGTTAACAAATTTCTATGCAACAACATTACAATTTCCTAAATTTCCAATGTATTTTTTAAACACATTTTCATAGATTTATGCTAGAAATATTATAGTTTTATCCATAGTACAGGTGTCGGATGGCAGGCACTTCGCTTGACTAGGTGTGAACAAACGTGCGAAAGCGCCTAAAAACAGGCAACATAACATAACATCAAATGGGCAAATGCTCAAATGGGCGTCGCATTTTCCACTGTTGTTGATTGTTGTTGGATTGTTGTTTTTTTTTTGCCAGCGACTGTGATTACGATTATTATGATTATTGTTTACTACAGAGCAGCAGCAGAGGCAGCAGCGGCAGCACAGAAAAGCTGGATGTAATGCTGGGAAACTGGAGAACCAACAACAAAAAAAAAGTAAAAGCAAATATCATAATAAAAGTTCATAAAATAAAAATGGCAACCCTAGTCGTTGGCCGCTCCTCTGCTCCTGCTCCTCCTCCTGGAGGGGCCAATGGCTGTGCCAACAACAATGCGACACGGTCGCGCGCTAGTTTTATGTGCCACATAAACATTTCGCACCTCTTGTGCCACCTGCCTCCCTCTGCTTGCCACGTTGCAGCGCCTCACCTTTTGCTATTTGCTTTTTGTTGCATGCTTTTTGGCGCGCAAAAACTTTAGCTCTACCTCGACATTTTATTGCTTGTCTTTACATGCCGCCATTTCGTTTTGTCGTTTTGCTTTTGTGATATCCTTTTTCGCCCCAAAAGGTAGAAAGTTTTTATTACTTAGGGTTTTTGGTACACATATTGCAATTTCTGAACTTCATTCAGGTTCTTAAACTAGTTTAAGATTCATTTTTATCTATGTTTTTCTACTAAAGCATTTAATTTCTTTTTTTTTTTAAAGGTTTTAATGTTTTCACATGACATGATAATAGTAAATATTTAATGGGTTTATCTGTACTGAACAGTTGACTGTAATTTTTTAAGTAAAACCATTTGATGGGTTTTTAAAAACAAAATAAAAATTTAATTATTAAGAGTTTGCTATTTGTGTAAGCGAGGAATTTAAAAAAAAATAATTAAAAATTTAATTTTTATTGGTTTGCAATTTGTGTAAGCGAGGAATAAGTAAATTTTAAATTTTAATTTTAATTTGAAGAAATTTACTTCTATAAAAATAGTAGTTCCTTAAAATTCAAGAAAGTGGTTTTTCTTAAATGGATATGAAGTGAAGAAATAAATTAATTTTACTTAAAACACTTTTCAAAATGAGAAAAAAGATATTTAATTGAAGTTTTTCATTAAAAAAAAAAATCATTATACTGCATTTGAAAATATATTTTATTATTTTTCTGTTTTTTTAAAAAAAATTTTGTATTAGGAGAAATTATCAAATGTCGGGGATTTTTTTTTTGTATTTTTTTTATTGCCTTGATTCAGCCAACATATTAGACTAATGTTGGGAATAAACTATTTTTTTTTAATTTGTATACATAGCAAAATCATTGATTACAATTTAAAATCAATTTCACAAGTTTTAGCTTATTATAAATATTTTATTTTTGAATCAATTTAATTAGTATTTGGTTAATATAAATAAATAATTATTAATTTAATTTAGATGAATTTTAAATAATATATTAATTCCTTTCAGCAATAAAAATTATTTAGTGAAATTTGATCGAAGTTTTAAATAGATAAAAATTAGCATTTAATATATAAAATAATATTGTAGAATATTAAATTTCCTCTACAAAAATGTTTATCGAAATTTTAAATAGATATAAACTAGCATAATATAACATATAATAAAATATTAAATTTCCTATGCAAAAATGTTTATATTAATATCTGATTTTAAGTTTTATATATATAATTATTACACCACTTTATTATAATAAGGCAAAAACTAACAGCCGAGCTATTTAAAACATTTTCTGTTCTGTTTATATTCTCCTATTAAATTAAAATTTAAATTTAAAAAAAAATTATTTTATATAAAGTTGGCTTATTAAAATATAAATAAAATATTTAGAGTAGCTGGATTATAACTAACCTGCTTAGTTGCGGCGTTTTTATCTAGTTTAGCGTCCACTGTGCTCAAACGAATTTTTCAAGCAGCCGCCAAGTAGGCAACACTTTCTTTATTAACTCAAAAGCAGGTGTGCAATTTTTTAAACAAGCCGGCAAGTATGTAACAGTTTTTTTTGTTAATATTAGAAAGCAAAGCCTAACAGCAGACAACAACTTGTTAGATAATAATATTTATATATTTAATATTTAATTAAATATTAATTTTTGAATTTTTTCACACTTTTGCTTTCTGTTAGCTGAGCTTCACACTAGGCTGACAAATTTAATTTTTTTTTTTTGCGGACAGCGCGCGCCTATTGGCAAAACTTTTTTTTTATTTTTTTTTTTTGTAGCGGACGCGCGAAACGTCGCACGACGGAAACGGAAACCGGAAATTGCGCGCACAACAAGCAGCACTGACGACGGCAGAGTTGTTGTTGCTGTTGTTATTATTACAGTTGTTGTTGTTGCTGCTGCTATTTACTCACAATTGAAACCACAAAACTCGTTGAGTTTTCAACGTACAGGCGACGCTTAATGCGTATTTAAATATGCTTGAAATGCAATTAATTTTGATTTTTATTTAACACACACACACACACAGAGGGAAAGACACTCACACAGAGAGACAGAAAGACGTGCCAGCAATTAATTATGTTTGCCTTGTTGTGCCGCGTATTTATTGTGCATATTTAACATGTCAGCGTTAAAATTTTTTAATGAATGCCAAATGTTATGCCCAGTTGTGTCAACGTCTTTGCTTTGAATTTTTCTTAATTTTTGGCAAAAAAAAAAGTGCACTAAACTCGCGTGTACGATTAGAATTCGTTTCGTTCGTTCCAGCGTTTTACGCGTAAAATATTTTACGATTTAAACCCGACGTACGTCCGATGCCAACGACAAACGCTCGCAAACTGACGATGCCCTTTAAAGGAACTAAATTGTTTCTGTTGTATGCTGTGCTTCCAGTGAGAGCGCTGCCTTTTTTGCCTAACGCGCTCTTTCTTTTGACGTTCGCTCTCTCTCTCTTGGTGCTGGCAACACGTGCGCGCTCTTTGCTCTTTGTCTGCTTTATGCTTTGCCGGCTTTATTTTTGTTTTTGTCGGCATGCACGCCTTTGTCGGCATTTTCAACGTCATCACAATGCCCGCCTCTCTGTCTTTGCCGACTGCGCTGCTTTGATTTCTGCATTGCTAATAAATTAAGATATTCGACCAGGTGAGGCCTTAAATTATGTGTTTATATTAAAGTAAATCAAAATAACTGTATATGATTGATTTGACTGATAGTGAGTGCAACTACTTCTCCACAATTCTCTCTGCAATCACATTCTCTGTCGCTGCTGCTGCTGCTGTCGACGTCAACGTCAGCTTAGATGGCCCTACGACAAGGGCACACCTGTTGTGCCCTATGCAGGTGTAAGGTATTGCAGTCGCGGGGGTAGGGGAAAACTTTATTTTGATTTGAATTGATTTGCTTAAAATACGAAATTTGACGAAGATAAATAAAAAATTAAAGAAAATTAATAAATAATACATACAAAAAAGTCTAATAACTACAATATAAACTAAATTTTTATTTATTATAATTTTATAAATATTTTTATAGTAGCTGTAAAAAACACATAAAAAGATAAATATTATGTTTTTTGGGTTAAATGAATTAATTACAGTAAATACTTAAAGAATATGTTAATTTTGGAGCATTACAACTTGCATAAGTAGAATTTCACATTATAATAGACTTTTAGGAAGAACATAACATCATATTTGTTTATTATATTATGTTATATAAAAACAATGTTCAAAATTATGTTTTTTTTTTATAAATGAATTATTTTCAGCAAAATATAACGTTAGTTTGCATTAATACAAAATATATTTATTTATTTATTTTTTACATAAGTTTATTAATAAATTATCATGTACAATCAATGATCGACAATAACTTACGCAACTTCCCTAGATAAACTCCCCGCTAGTCCGCCCCTCACTTCTACAGCACTAAGCCGAAGCCGAGTGCGCCTAGCAGTAAAGCAGGGCGTGATCAGCGTGCGTTCCCCCTCGCCGGACTTGCGACCGAAGCCGCCGACACGTGCGCTGCCTATTTATGCCTAGCCGAAGCTGCAGGCCCCCTACGTAAAGCCGAAGCCACTAGCGCACCTAACCTCCTAGTGTTCGGACGAGACCACGAACACACGCCACCTAGCTGCGCCGGGTATGAACCTCAGGCGCACCACCTAAGCCTCAAACACGCTGCCTAAGTGCACGAAGCCGACGCCTTAGGCACACTCTACCAAACTGCTCTGGGCATATGCCGCAATACCCTCCCATATATTTAATTATTATTATTATATACATATTATTATTAAACACAGTTCTGATTCCTCAAGGCTTATTTTAAATAATATATTATAATATATTAATCATATTTAATTATTCTTATATATTAATTATAATTAATAAAGGCAATTCTCAGATTCTACAAGGTTTATTTTAAATTATAAATATATTATAATATATTATTCATATTTAATTTTAATTATATATTATCAATAAAGGCATTTCTGATTCCACAAGGTTTATTTTGAATAATATATTATCCATATTTAATTATTCTTTTATATTAATAATAATGGCGATTCTCTGATTTTACGTTTAATTTTAAATAATATATTGTAAATCAAAAAGTTCTAAGCAAAAATTTAACTATTTAAAACAACATTCAAGATTAAATAGAAAATCTGTTTAATTTTAAACAAGTTACTTATATTTTAGTTGACATAGATTAAAAATAGAATTTCAAAATTGTTACAGAGTTGCAAATCACATTATGAAGCAGATGTTTTTCAAATCATTCAATTTAATTGGAAATCCATAAAGACCCGCATTTTAAAGTAGCTGTTAACTAAAGTGTTTAGAATTCACACATTTAAAATACAATATATAGAAACTATTTATATAGAACTGCACCGATGTTAGAGTATCTCTTTAGTCACTTGGTCAATTAGCTGTTTAATTGTTTTTGACACCAGAGTAAAAGTGAAAAGAACTCAGAAGAGTGGAAAAACATAAATCACTTGAAAAAGAACTCACAACTCGGAATTTACATAAATAATTGGGTAGAACTAAAATACAATTCAGCGTGGGCTGAAAAATATTTCCTTTTGTGTCTCTTCAAAATATCATTAAAAATAAAATAAAAACCAATTAATGATTTCGAGTGTCGAGATAACAACAACAACAACCAGAAGAAGCCAACCCTCATATGCGGGATTCCAAAAATAGTTGCAAAATATTTGAAAAATGACCTGAAACGGACGGAGAAGGGATGAGGGGTTGGAATGAGTAGAGAAATGTCATTGGCATTTTGTAAAAATTGTTGTTGTTGCGGTTGCATTCGGTTTCTAGGGGGTAGAGTTACCGTTAAGGGTATTTTTAGGGGTTGCTGCTGCATCTGCTTAACAATTGTAACGAAATTTCATTTTTTTTTGGGCAGCTCATGTTAATCCTCATGCTAAAAAGAAATGCGAAATTGTGCGTAGTATCCTTAATATAGAGTAACAATTCTCCCCCTTAATCAGGCCTTGGGTTAGGTCTGGCTTAAGAGCTCTACATTTAATGGCTTCTTTCGATTGCATGATTGTTTTCCAGCGATGACATTGCAATTTGCCAGAGTTTTTTTTTTTTGGGTATTAAGTTGAATTTTTCATTTATAAGAGTCCAATGCACTTTTCATTTAAAATTTCTTAAGCTTCAATTGGTGGGAGGGTCACCCTAAAAGTGATGACGTTTCGCAATTTTTATTAAATTAAGGTTTTGTGATAAGTAATGATGTTATAACTTGAACTTTATAGTAATATTGCAGCCTCAATTGTGAAATATTATCGATATATGCTTAAATATGATTTTTAGGAAATTCCAACATTAATAATATTCATTATTTATGTGTAATATTGAATAAGTCTCAAAACAATTAAAATATCTACTCATCGTACAATCTATAAACATATTTAAAATTTCCAGTAATTGGTATTTGAGTTTGTAATAAATTTTTTAGATTTTTAATGAATACATATACACTTCCCGACAACCGATTAGCACACTCTATGTGTCTTGTCTTTGAAACTTAATATCTACAAATCGTTTAAAGATTTAAAGTTGAATTTGTTGTTAAAATAAAGTTTATAAAATTGTATGTTGATCGCATAGTTTTGCGCTTTTGCAACTTTGAGTCGAAACCGATTTTTATTCTTGTCACGTAACGCCATGGCTGTTTTTTTTTTTTTTGCTTATTTCTTTTGATTGGAAAGGTCGAATGTTTTCATCTCTTTAACTAAATATAGTCCAGCTGAATTGCTACTCTGATATTAATAAAGCTTTTCAAAAACTTGACTTTTTCTAGCTTTTTTCACATATAGGCGTACGATTGTCACGTAACGCCATTCTGTAAATGCCCATATCTATTTTATATTAAAAAAATATATAAATTTAATATATGTTTTGTTTTGTTACACATATTTTTTTTTTAATTTAAACATACATTTTTAATTAAATAAAAAATTTATAATAATTGAATTGAATGTTACCTTTCCTATTATTGATTTTATTAATAGAATTAACTTAAAAAGAAAGGGTTTATTGTAGCTTCTTGGAGTAAATTTACTCCATTGCTATTTTTTTTTTTGTTATACAATATATATTTCTAAAAATTAGAATTATCTAGGAATTAACAAAGTGGTTGTAATTTGTGAACCCGCACTGTAAAATTTGTAAATTTGAAACACAATTCTTGATTATTAAAAATATATATTTTTTTATGCTGGAAAATCCAAAATATAAGTCAACGGCTGTCGATAAATTATCGTTGCTTATCGATAATTGTGCAGACAGGCAATTTTCAGCTTTAGTAAGCTTTGATACTCAAGAATCTATCAATAGAGCGCCGATATGCCATTTTTGGCAGGAGTTATATTTTTCATAAATTTATCGATTAATCGATCGATATTGCAATATATTTAAACATCATTAAATTTAATTATAAACAGGCCACGTGTCAATATTAATATCACAATTTAATATCATTTTGTTTTTGTTTATGTTTGGGAAGTTTATCCAGAAATTTTCTATACTTGGGTGTTAATATTATTTTCTCGGGTTCCTTTTGGGTTCAATGTGTGAACTCAAAACTGTCAACTGCTGACCCCCTGTAAAACGTTTAAATGTTTCCCCCTTTCAAAATGAAAAGCGCAACTAATGCTGTTTTGATTTGTGTGTGTGCGTGTGTGTGTGTGTTGTGTCCATTCATGTGTAAAGTGTGTGAGAAAAATTGCAAGCATTGAAGGTGTACAAAATCGAAAAGGATTGACTAGGAGGGGTAGGGGAAATTCATGGAGTTCAAGAAAATGACAACGAGTCAGCATAATTTTTTCTTTAGTTGAAATTGAATGCACTTTTATTTTGGCAAGCGTTGGCAACCCTGCAGCAGCAAAGAGAAACACCAAAACAAGCGCGCTCTTAACTACACGCACTCTTCAAGCAGAGCACGCTCTGCGCAGCATTCCAGTGCAAAAAGAGCGCGCCTATGTTTTTGCTAAGCGTGCTCTTAGCTTAAGCCAAAATGCTAAGCATAACTGTAAAATAAACATAGATAACACGAAAGAAAAGAAAAAACCAAAACAACAGCCAAGGCCGCTCACAAGTTAAATTTGAAAATTTATGTTTAACATTTGAAAGCAACACACAAAATATGCAAAAGAAAACAACAACAAAAACAACAAGAGTAACAGCAAAAACAACAACTAAACACAAATCACGCAAATATAATTTATTATTTTGCGCCTTATCCTTGAGCCGCAGCCAAGGCGCGCTCTGTGATGTGTTTGTCTTTTGCACCCGCCACCCTACCCCCCTCTAACTCATCTTTCAATCCCTAACACTCTGCTCAGTTCTCTCTGTCCCTCTCTTGCCTTCTTTGTATCTTGGCTTGTTCCTTTGCTTTCGGTTGCTTGGCAAAATTCTATGCTTAACGCCATTTTTGTGTGCGAGACACGATGACGACAAATTTTCAACGTGCAACCTGACACTGAGCTGAGATTTTCCAAATTCCTTGTCTTCACTCTGGCAATTCCCCCCCTTCTCCTTGCCATGTTCTTATCCCTGTGTCCTTGTCTACACTCCCATGATTGCTGCATGCATGCAAAACTGCTTCAGGACTAGGACTCCGCAGTCGACGACTGTTGAAAGGATTAGACCGGCTCATGTGTGCCGCCGCCTCTAAGGTCTATGGTAGGGGGGCCAGACTGATTGCATGTAAAGAAGAAGAGCAAGTAGGAAAAGAGGCAGAGAATTGTTGTGGGTGGCAAACGTAAAAAGTATTTGCACAACTCTCAAGTGGGTCAAATGATTAGGCGGCATGATGAAGTGCCTTTGCCACTTGAGCCGACGCCAGCCAAAGCCACACCCTGCCCTTCCCCCCCTACGCCCATCCAAAAATAAACAGTTTAATGTTTTGAATGAGCAATTGAATTTGATTATACACGCGTGTGTTTGTTTGTGTGTGAGTGTGTGCGAAAGTGTGAGTAGGAACGAAGAAAACACACGCAGCAGGAAGAGACTGGAATGTGTAAAGCAAATGCACTTCGCAGATGACAACGAATGATACGAAAACATAGAGAGATAGAGAAGAAGAGACTGTGACTTGGACTGAAGGGACGTGGGTGCGGCAAAAAGGGTAGCGGTACCAGGCAGGCACTGGCACTGCACTAAATGTGATAAAAGAGCTTACGTGACATTAGACTACACCTTATGTGGGATTACGTTACACGTGATTACGTTGAAAATTGACAAACATATTACGTACGGGGGTACGTAAGAAACGCGTTACAAGCTATAAGCGTTTGGGCTTAACTTTATTACTCCCCGTAGTGAGAATATGCTGTTACGTTAAAGATCAATTGCTCACGTTACGCAGTTACGTTATTACGAGAAATTAAAATGTTTTTAACAGTTTAAAGGTAGTACGTTAGGTTGTACATTTAACGTTAAACTTTAGCATTATTTATGCAAATTACGTTAAAGCTGTTTTGTTACGAAAGAAAAAACCTTTGTAGGTTGTACGTTTAACGTTAAGTTTTAACGTTAATTATGCAATTACGTATTAACATGGGATCACAATGTTTGTAAAAACTTTAAATTATTACTTTAAAGCTGTTTTGTTACGTAAGAAAAAACCTTTGTAGGTTATGCGCTTAACGTTAAACTTTAGCATTATTTATGCAATTACGTTTTTACGTGAAATTAACATGTTTTTTACAGCGTTAAGGTAGTACGTTAAAGCTTTTTTGTTACGTAAGAAAAAACCTTTGTAGGTTGTACATTAAACGTTACACTTTAGCATAATTTATGCAGTAACGTATTTACGTGAAATCAGAAATGTTTTTAACAGCTTTAAAGTATTATGTTAAAGCTGTTTTGTTACGTAATAGAAAACCTTTGTAGGTTGTACACTTAACGTTCAACCTTAACGTTATTTATGCGTAAAATGTCAAGCTTTAACGTTATTTATATGTAACATAATTGTGCCGACAAAATAGCATAAAAAATTTGAAATACCCTAAAAATATTTAATGTTAATGCAGTTTAATTTTTTGACTTAAGTTAAATACATTTTATTTACATAAAATAATACAAATTTTGTTAAAACATTAATTTGTAACGTAACTTGACATAGTGCTCTATTATTTTTTAGAACTCTATTGTATTTTTTTTCCAATTTAACAGTATCAGTTTACACCATAATTTCTTTTTTAAACCTAACCTCAAGACACACAATTTAAAGTAACTGCAAAAAATAGCTGTATCTCTGTGAAAGCGAAAAGCAATCAAATTTCATATATGTATGTACGTAGCTCTAGCCGAAAATTGCACCTGAAAATCTATATATATATATACTGTATAGATATATGTATATGTATTATCAGTTGAAGTTAGAGTGCTGACTTATGCTCTCGCCTATTTGGGCATTGGACCAAAATGTTCAACTTTCATTACATGCTTCAGGTCCACACAGGACAGCAGCAGCAGCAGCAACAACAGGAAATTGCTACTTAAATTCAAAGCCAATCTGTGGCAAATGTTGCCAAAATAAGAAAAAAAAAAACAACAAAAAAATACACAAGCCAACAAGATAAAAGCCCGAGCGAGCACAACAAACACGACAAAACAAAGGCACACAAAATATGGCTCTGAAAAGGACCAAAAAGGAAAACAAAGGGAAAAGGGAAGACAGGGAAAAAAAACTCCCAAACAAAACGGCGTTGACATTTAACGTTTTAAATCTGATTATTCCACAACAACTGTCAATAATGCAAACACCCTAGGAAACTTCAGGAAAAACCAGCTAAGCCCGCCCCATAAATGAGCAAGGCCTGCCTTGCCTACTCCTGAATTTTATTCCACCTTTTTACTACCAATCCGCAGATTCGTGCTCTGCAACTCCCTCTGCGCCTGGCATGTAAAACCGCAAAACGACGCGAGAAAATTGTCACCATTCACAAAAAAAAAAGAAAATATATATATATATATATATATATATATAGGTAGCGGCAAACCAAAATTGTGTAAATCAAAAAAATAATTGCAACTGATAACAACATCAATAACAATAAGCGTGGAATGGTCCAGCCAAAATGCGGCGAAATCCTTGTTTCCCATTAAATAGGTGAGGCCCATGAAGAAGAACGTAGCGAATTACACACCCAAACACACACACACACACATAACAATAAAGGATAAGGCACAAAAGAGACTAAAATAGCGACAGAGCTAACATGAGTGGGTAAGTAAAGAGTGTACGACTAAGTGATGCCCTGTAGCAAAATTAATAGGTAAATTCTAAAAGTATAATTGTAGAAATGTGTTAACAATACATAATTTAACAAAATTTAATTTTCCAAGCATGGAGATTATAAAATTAGGCATGGAAGAACTTAAATAAATTAAATTACTGTAACTTTTATAATTTCCAAGAATAATCAATTTCTGCTATATATTTATAGATTTGTAGTTAATAAATAAAATAAAAATATATATTTTAGTTAAAATAGATTTTTTATTAATGAGTTTATAGGGGAACTAGCATACCAAATTAAAATAAAAATAAATAAATAAATAAATATTCTGCTCTTTGGTCTAGATATTATAAAATATAACCATTCTAATAAAAATGAAAAATCTAATAAAAATCTAAATCAAATAAAAATTAAATTAAAATCATTTCCGGAAAATTTGAAACCATCGAAACTCTGGTTTGCTTTCGTTTTTAATCTCTACTTTTTAATTCTTTAAATTTTCTTTAACTCTCTCT
The DNA here is from genome assembly GCA_035043045.1 of Hirtodrosophila alboralis. NCBI lineage: Eukaryota > Metazoa > Arthropoda > Insecta > Diptera > Drosophilidae > Hirtodrosophila > Hirtodrosophila alboralis. The sequence continues at coordinate 90,650 of JAWNNH010000903.1, read as the reverse complement.
GAATTTTAATTTTTATAACAAACCCTATAACATAGGGATTTAAGTCCCTATAGATTCCTAACTTAATTTTTCTAATATTTATTTATAGATTCGTAGCAAATAAATAAAATAAAATTTATATTTTAGGTAAAATATATTTTTTATTTATCAATTTTTAGGGGAACTAACATAACAATACAACATTTGTATTAATTATGCCTAATTAAAAGAAGAATTTTAGCAAGTAAAAAAGACAGTTCTAATTAACATATTTCAATTAAAAGAATATATCTTTTTTCAGAATTTTTCAGTATTAATGTACATAAATTTTTTCAGATTAACGAAAGTTCATAAATACAGTTCTAATAAATATTTTTCAGCACAAATATTTATTTTTTATATATTTTCAGAATTTTTCAGTATTAATGTACATAAATTCTCTCCGGTTAACGAAATTTCATAAATACACTTCTAATAAATATTTTTCAGTATAAATATTTTTTTTTTTATATATTTTCAGTATTTTTCAGTATTAATGTAAATAGATTCTATAAGGTCAACGAAATTTAATTCAATATTTTTAACAGAATTTGCACTCATTGAAACCCTTTTTTTAAAAAAGAGGGTAGTTTAAGATATCTAACAAAAATCGTAACTTTATATTCATAATTTTTAATTTCAGAAATTTATATCAAATTGAGAAGAGACGCCACAGAAATAAAACTAAATTAAAAGCATAATTTATATCTTAGAAATATTAAGAGTTTTAGCTTTCCTAGACTGAAATATAACATATATATATACCCCCTAGAGGATCACACAACCGCTTCCCATCCCTTTATTTTTTTCTACACCAGTGCATACCCTTTATTTGTACAGATTTTCATAAATAGGGTAGTGGAAAGCGGAAAGCGTTGCTAGGCGCTGTCAAAATGAAAACCAGCTACAAATTCAGGACTCTGAGTCAGAGACAGAGTTGGCAGTTCCGCTGTGGCTAATTTATGGGGCGCACTCTTAAAGTTTCGTTACATTTTTGTGCCATAAATCTTTTCAACACCACAGACACACACACACACACACACACACACACACACACCACATAATGCACTCCACTTGAGTTCAGTTCACTCCACTTCAACACTTGGCTTGGCCGCCTTTTATTTACTTCATATTAATATTAAGTTCATTGTGTCAAGTTGGCAGCGCCGATTTCTTATCATTTTCCTTTTTAATTTTAGTCTGGAATGTGTCGGGTGTCCTTTTTAGCCAGCGTGTGTCTGCCTGTTAGCCTGGCTTTCCCAGCCGGCTTATCTTTTGGCTGCCTGGCATTTACATTCAACGCTTGACAGCTTCTTTGAGGAGGCTAAGGGGTGGCGGCGGGGTGTGGCACTTGAAGCATTGTGTTGCGTTATTATTATTATTATTATTGTATTAAGTATTTTCTTATTTCTTTTTTTTTTGTTTTGATAAATTTTCCTGGCTTGCTTAAAGTCTTTTAAAGTTAAAAAAGCAGTGCAAAATGAACAAGAAAATAATAAAACAAAAAATTTCTTAAATAACTTTTATTACTTTTATGGAAGTTACGTGAGAATATTTGGGGCTTAATTTGATGTAAGAGATTTTTACTGTTTAAAATGAACTTAGTGCTATAATATACTGGTTGATTTATTTAAAGAAATCTGAAAAATAGGAAAGTTTTAGATATTAACGTACGAGACTTGAAACTTGTGCTTTTTATAAAAATTTGTAAAATATTGCTGTGCTTAATTGTTTGCACATTTTAGACAGCCCAAAAAATAGATTACATTACTTAGAAAATTTAATTTTAAAATTTGAAATAACTAAATAAATTTTAAAATAAAAAATTAAGTACAAAAAGTATTATAAAAATATCCCTAAATTATCGGGAATATTCTGCTCTTTGATCAAGATATTATAAAGTATAACCATTCTAATAAAAATAAATAAATAAATAAATTGTAAAATGAAAAATTAGGCACAAAAAGTATTATAAAAGTATCCTTAAAATATAGGAAATATTTTGCTCTTTAGTTTAAATAATATAAAATATAGACATTCTAATAAAAATAAATAAATATATTGTAAAATAAAAAATTAAACACAAAAAGAATTTATAAAATATCCCTAAATTATCGGATATAAATCTGCTATTTGATCTAGATATTATAAAATATAACCATTCTAAAAAAAATAAATAAATAAATTGTAAAATAAAAAATTAAGCGCAAAAAATATTTTAAAAAAATATCCCTAAATTATCGGAAATATGCTGCTCGTTGATCTAGATATTATAAAATACAACCATTCTATTAAAAATAAATAAATAAATTAAATGTAAAATAGAAAATTAAGCACAAAAAGTATTATAACAAGTATCCCTAGATATTATAAAATATATCCATTCTAATATAAATAAAAAATTTAATAAAAATATAAATAAAATAAAAATTAAATTAAAATCATTTCCGGAAAACTTGAAACCATCGACACTCTGAATTGCTTTGGTTATTAATATCTTCTTCTAATTTTTATAAATTTTCTTTAATTATCTCTCTCAATTTTAATTTTTATAGATTTCGTTTTTAATCTCTACTTTTTACTTCTTCAAATTTTTTTAACATTAACTGCCTATAGATTCCTAACTTAATTTAAGTTTCTTTGCTATTAAAACCAATTTTACCCTATTTCAAATTGGATTACTGTGTCTTAATAACATTATTCCCCAACAACTCGTTACTTTCAAAACAAATGAACTAAATTTCATGACACCTGACACATATGAAAACTCAACTCTCAAGGTCTCTAATCTCATCTCATTTCTACACTTTATCCTAATGAAGTTGAGTATATCTTTTGGCGTTCCTTCAACCGCAAGTTAAATGTCTTATGTAATTTCCAGGCGCTGTATCTTAAAAATTAGCCAAGTCACGCATTATAGTACTTTAAATCCCAAAAAAAAAAAAAAACAAAAATTTGTGTTGCCATTAAAAATTGTGAAATAATTTCAGAGCACGCTTCTAGTGAAATAATGTAAAAGTGTGCCTGCAATTACTTTGATGATGTTGCTGATGATAATACTGATGATAATGATGATGATGATGATGTTGATGACGTGCATGATACACACCCAATCCTAGAGTTAGTCGCAAATCCATGCAAATGCCCAACAAAACTCTCAAATGGGACAATAGAACCAAAAGTCAGCAGATCAACCACCAAGAATTGTGGCTCAAGTGTCGCGGCTTAACAGCTCTCAGCGGGGGGTGGGGCGGGGTTCCAACAGCCTTTAATCAGGGCGCATTATCAATTTGATATGATATATAGCTATAGTAAACACATACAAACACATCTGTTGCGAAATTGTTAAGACAGATGAGTTGGCTAGAAATTAAGGGGAAAATACTCTTGGTTAGAAATAAAACACCTTCTTTATTTTTCTTAAAATTTATGTGACCGCCACGGCGCGTCCATACAATCCGCTGTCTTGATAAAAACTGAAACCAAAAATGCGCTGATGCAATATACAAAGTTGTGTGCGCGAAAACGAGATGGCAATATGTAATTTGAATTTCATCATAATGCTCAATATTGCATCATGCATGTACTCTTGTATATGTGTGTGTTTGCGGCGAATGTGCAGCAAAAACGAAATGAAAATGAAACGATCGTTACTATTCAAAATGCGCAGCCGGCCGTTAATATTTGAACTGGCTGCGTTCCTCAACAACTCATAAGATGTTGTTGATATCTTTTGAGTATACTCTGATTTTGTTGATTAATCAAATAAATTTATTTGCAATTGTTATTAAAATTAGGTGTAGAACAGAACTGGAACTACCAGTTTTTCATAAAATTTGTGGATAATTTGCTAAATTTCTTTGCCTTTTTTGGCTACCAAAAATCTTGTTTTATAAATTTCAAAAATTAGATTTTGGTATTATTACAATGGTCAAATTTTATAAAATAAAAAAAAAGGAAAGCCAAAATAAATAATAATAAATAATAAATTAATAAACCATTTTCACCATATTTCGGACCTTCTAAATCAAATTGCATTATTCGTTTTTCTATCAACATTATTTTATTTTAAGTTTTCGGTTATATGGACTTTTTTTTCACAGGTATCATATTTTTCGATAAACTATAAATCTGTTGCTGTTGGTTCTTTCAAAAAATCTACTTTTACAAAGTTGTTCTAAATACTTCAAAGTTCAATTCTTATCAACACAACAAACCTTAAAACTGAGGTCCTATGGGTGGTTTGGAAGTCCCGAACTTTGTTAAAAAATTCTTGATTTTTGCATAATTTATTTAGTTGGCTTAAAACATATTAGAGTGTTTCCAACACGCTTTCCTCTATAGCTAAATTTTTAATACAAAGAATTAATAACAGTTAAATTAAATAATAAAATAAAAACAAATTATTTGAATTGTAACATAACAGTGACGCCGTATTATATATAAGCCCTTAGCTGATTCTATAAGATATACATATATTTATTTATTTTTGATTTTTTAACTTTTTTTACACGTCAAATTAAATGCTACTGCGACATGTGTCTGATACATTGATGAGGATTAAAATAAAAGTCAAATAAGTACAATATAAATTGATATAAAAAATTAATTTAAATTTACAAAAATAAAATGCAATCAGCGCTCTAAGGGCAACTTTAATTGACAGACAATTAATTGATTTTCTTAGTTTTGTTTTTATTGTTATTTTCCAGCTGCTGCAAATACTCAAATAAATTTAAAACTCTCAGTTCTGATTTTATAGTTGAAACAACAATCAAAATGCCGCAAATCCCAATGGACATTACATTACCCAGACATAAGATTATATTTGTGCTAATAAAATGAAACAAAAGGCATTTAGAAATGTCTGTAAGTTTTGCTTAGTCCTTTATAATGTGCACCAAAGAACCCACCAGAGTTGCCACCGCTTTCATGGCAATTGGTGGGTTTTTATGACCATTTTGGCTGAATGGCAATTGGGCGGCTTGCCAAAATGCCTTTTTGGGGCCATGGCCAATGCATATGCGGGCCAAAATATATTTGTGCCTTTTGTGTTGCGTTCGAGACAACCAAAAATTGAGTTAATTATCTTGTCGCATAATTACAAAAGTTACAAAATGACTGAACCGAGGGCTGAACCATTCGGTTGGTCACTTGATTTCCGGACACCGGAAAAATGGGAAGTAGAAAATATATTGTAGTCGACATACCCAGAGTCCAATAATAGTCGGAGGCAATTTCACGCTCTGTCACAAAATGCGAACGCAATGAACGCATTTCAATTTTCTTAATTTCAGTTAATAACTCAACAAATACGCCGGAAGGCAAAGAACTTATAAATGCAAATATTGATAGATACTTTGAGCGTGCCAAGGCAGCACAGTCAGGCTAATGATGTTTCTCAATGATGATGATGATGATGATGATGATGAGAAGAGTTTCGCGCTCTAACATGAAAAGCACTTTGCAGGACCAAGAGGTCCGAGGGGGTGGGGGGGGTTAGAGGACGCAAGACGCCTTCTATCTCTCTATGCCAAAGACAAACATTCAGAATGGGGCACTAGGGGCCAACTGTGGGTGCTCCAGTAGCATGCTTGAGTTTGTCGAACAGGGGGGTGAGGGGGGGAGGGGGCGTGGCCATGCCCGGGGGCATAATGACAATTACAGTTACCGCGTACGGCGGCAAGCGTAAGAACTTTTTACTGCTTTTTCTGCTTCAACATCAACTTGGCAAATAAATCCGTTCGAAATGCTTGAGCGCCATATCAAAAGACCCGTTCGCTCAATGAGACACAAACAAACAACAACAACCATAATAATAACAACAACAACAACATAAATGTAAAGCTGCTTTAGTGGTGCTACCCTCAAGGGTCGGCTGTCGCAGCTAGAAATTGAAAGGGGTGAAAAAGCTAAACATGACCTCGAGCAATGCACGCTGCGAACTCCACTCAGTCACTAGCTTTCTCACTCTCTCTCTCGGATCCTGCGTCCTCCATCCTGCATCCTGCATTGTGGCATTGCTGTAGTCGTGGCGTCTCCTGTGGCGTCGACCATCGACCACGAAAATAAAAGCGTGCCAATACAAATAGAAATAACGCAAATGTACATAAGAAAACAAGTATGTGGTTTAGTTGAGAGTGCTCGACTGCAATATATCCTAGAAGAGGTTCTCTGTACAGAGCAGGCATTAATATCAATAACACAGTACAACAATTTTTATACAGTGTAGTCCTGTCTGAGTATAATATTACTGCATACCTGAAATTTTCAGTTGACCCACAAAATCTGGAGTTAAGGCTAAAAATCTTTTTCGAGACACATTTTACACTTAACACTTTATGTGGAAGTTTAATAAAACTTATTCATACAGATTATAAAGGAAATAAAACAACCTTTTAAATGATATATATATTAGAGGTGGATAACTATCGGTAGTGGGCACCATCGATATTCGACGAAAGTTAATTTTGAACCATCGATAGTGTCGATAGTGTCATCGATAGTTCTCCACCTCTTATATAGGTTAGGTTAGGTTGAGCCGGTAAACCATCGAGGTGGTTACACATAGACCGAAGCTGGTCCTTAGTGATGCCGGATACTGAAGATCTTATATATATATCCATACTATATATTTAGTACTGGGGAAGATATAGGCCTGTCAATCTGGCATTTTTTTTAATCATTAAATTTTTTTGACTTTGATCGCCATTCAATCAAAAAGTTCCCATTGCACACACATTTTTAAATTTTTTTAACTAATTTCCAACCAATTCTCTGTACAACAACATTTATTTAAAATGAATTGGTTAAAAAGTAACAAATTTGTGATCTAATAAGTATAGGATAATTTTAAGCCTACCATGCCATTTTATTAACACTATCCAGAGAACAAATTTTTTATATATTATAGTTATTTATTGTAATTTATTGAATCAGAAATCTTTTAAGCTAAACAAATATATAATATATAGCTTCCTAGAGGTCTCAGTAATATATTCCCAGAATATTTGTATTATATGTATGTGTAGCAAGCTTATACCAGCTGCAAAACTATCATTCAATTTTATTATGAGCTTAAGCCTCATCTTCAAAGCAGATTACTTAATACTTTTTAATAATTCTATTTTTTATTAAAATTTCGTTATTTTTAACTAAAATTTATGGTTATTTATAAAAATATTGCTCTTCGAAATTTATTACTTACACTTGTTCTTAGAACACAAAATAATTCCGTTACAAAAAAAAAAAAAAAAAAAAAAACTTTAATGTAGAGAAATCCTCATTTTTTATTTTTTTATTTTATTCATTTATTTATTCTGGCAGACAATCAGTGCTGTCCCAGATAAGCAAACGTTATAATATTTCTTAAATGTAATAGAAGGATAGAAAAAGCCTAATTAAATTACATAAGTTTCAAATATTAATGACACTGACACAGGGGATATTTATTTGCCAGTCCGGCCAGCTATGCCCCTACTCACAGCCAGGTTAGTCAGTGTCATTATTTGAACCTGAAGCTAAACAGAAGAGAGTTAGTAATAAAAGTTGAAAAAGTGATTATAATTAAAAGTTAAATTAGTAATATAAAAAAAAGAATATATATATATATAATTAAAGCATAATTAAAAAAAAAAGAAAAGAAAAAAAAAAAAAAAAAAATTTTTTTTTTTTTTAAATAAAATTAAATAAAATAACAAAAGTTAGTAAATAAATAAGAAAATAAGTAAAAGGAAAATAAGATTAATTTAAAGATAGGTATAGAGAGACAAAGAAAAAAAAAAGTAAGAGAAAAATAAGGAAATTTTAAAGAAAGTTAGAGAGAAATCTCTGACCCAACAGAGGAGATGTATTAGCCGGGCTGGCCGGCTAAGCCTATATTCACATCTATTGTGGTCAGGGATTTCTTGTAAGATATAGGGAAAGATAGTTTTTTAAAGAGGGAAGAGAGAGTTCAGTTGCGAGTACGTGGTATAATGAATTATAATTGACACATAAAGCGTGAAAAGAACTGTGCAAGGCATAATCAGTTGTACATACTGGGAGGGTGAGAGGAAAGTAATTTCTCGTTGTGCGACGAGGAACAGAAAAATTTATACGACCTAACAGAAACATGGAGTCGATCTCACCAATAATTAATTTATGGAGAAAAACAACACTAAGAGTTTTTCTACGATTAATTAAAGATGGAAGATTGAGAAGGAGAAGCCTACTGGAGTACGATGGTAAACGAAGGTTGGGATCCCAGTTTAAACCACGTAAGGCAAAAAGCAAAAACTGCTTCTGAACAGACTCAATCCGATCTTGGTTAACACTGTACTGCGGACACCAGATGCAGGAACAATATTCCAAAATCGGACGAACAAGGGAGACATAAAGTAATTTAGTGGTAAAAGGATCATTAAATTCTTTCGACCATCGTTTAATAAATCCAAGTACTCCCTTGGCTTCATTAATAATGGTCGAAATGTGTGAATTGAAGTTCAATTTGCAATCAAATAAAACTCCAAGGTCTTTTACGGTAGTTATACGTTGCAATGGAGAATTGGCAATCGTATAAGTGCCTAAATAGGGCCTAGTGCGATAGAATGTCATAAACATACACTTAGAACAATTGAGCTGCAGCTTATTGGTCAAGCACCAAAGTTGCATAGCGTTCAAATCGTCTTGTAGACGACTATGACGAAGGGAATCTGTGTATGAAAATAAAAGTTTTACATCATCTGCGTACATAAGTATGTGAGACTGAGACAGAATGGTAGGTAGATCATTAATAAATAATGTAAAAAATAATGGTCCCAAATGACTGCCTTGAGGTACACCAGAAGTTACATAAACCGAACTCGAAATGGCTGACCTAAGCAGTACTTTTTGGGTTCTGCCTTTTAAGTAGGTTGAGATCCAACTTAAGAAGGAAGGAGGGAAACCTATGCAGTTAAGTTTATAGAGTAAGAGGTCGTGATTCACAGAGTCAAAGGCCTTACTGAAATCAGTATATATGACATCAGTTTGACTTTTCTTTAAAAATGCATCATTTACCAAGGTGGTAAATTCAAGCAAGTTGGTCGTAGTGGACCGACCCTTTACAAAGCCGTGCTGGGCAGGGGAAATAATAGATTTACAAAAATGCTGCAAAGAAGAAACAAGGATTTTTTCAAATAGTTTTGGAATAGAAGATAACTTTGCAATACCTCTGTAATTCGATATATCAGATTTTCCACCTTTTTTATGGAAAGGAATGATATATGAATCTTTCCAAAGATCTGGAAAGATTGCGGATTCAAGGGATGAATTAAAAAGTTTTAGCAACGGTTCAGCTAAAGAAGTACAACACTCCTTAAGGACACAACTAGGAATGTTGTCAGGCCCAGGAGAGAAAGAAGATTTTAAGGAATTAATAGCGGAGGTTAGGGAGCTATATGAAATATTTGGAGTAAAGATAGAATTAGAGGGTAAAATAGTATAAGGATAAGATGAGTTAAAAGGGGAAACAGAAGAGTAGGTTGATTGGAAAAAGTTGGCAAATAGATCAGCAGAAGCAGAGTCGTTGCTGGTTTTATCCATCCCAAGAAAAAAAGAGGAAGGTAAATTTGAAGATTTACGCTTCGAATTAACAAAATTAAAAAATTGTTTAGGGTCTTGGAAAAACTGTCTTTTGCAACGATCTAAATATTTATCGTAGCACAGACAGTTTAGAAGGGCGAAGTTTGACTTGGCTACAGAGTATTTAGCCCAGTCAATACTTGAACCTGACTTCTTAAATTTTTTAAAATATTTTGATTTAATGTTTTTTAAGTAAGAGAGTCGAGGTGTAAACCAAGCAGGCTTTGTTGAACCAGACGGGGTCGAATTAGGGATACACACATCTAAAAGTGTGTTTAAGGTCTCATAAAAGGTACTAAGGGCAATATTAATGTCAGACCCATTATCTAAAAAGGACCAGTCAGTTGCATGAATAAGTTCATTAAGTAAGGGAAAATTTCCCTTACGAAAGCAACGACGTGGCAATTGTCGACTTAATAATTGCGGACTACAAGGCTTAGAAATTGATATAGATATTTCTATGGCAGGATGATGTAAATCTTCAGGGACAGATAGAGGAAGTGACCTAGAGACGGCTGTATTTGCGAAATCATTGACAAAGACCAGATCCAGAACCCTGTTCAAATGATTTTTAATTAAATTCATTTGAAATAGTGAATAATCTAGCATGCAATCTAAGAAGTCATGCTGATTTGAAGGAATGAGGTAATTTGCGTTACTGAAAAATGACCATGAAATATTAGGTAAATTGAAGTCACCTAATACCACAAAAAGGTCATTATCCTTCACTTGAAGAGACACTTCTTTTATACAAGCAATATGTTGCATATAAACTTGTATGTCAGAAGATGGAGGGATGTAAGAACAGGTGATAAAAATTACACGCGTTGGAAAAGTTACCTTAACAGCAACTATTTCAACATCAGTAGGCACATTAAGGGAGATACGTTCCGATTGAAGTGTCGATTTAATGGCAATTAGTACACCACCACCTCGACGAGCCAGTCGGTCAAATCTATATATAAAAAAACTATTTGACAGAATTTCAGAGTCAGATATGGTAGAAGTTAACCAAGTTTCTGATAATGCAATAATGTCGGATTCAAAAGAAAGACTACTCAAAAATAGATTTTTGAGTTTAGTTAAAAGGCCTCTAACATTCTGATATTGAATGAATGCAGAGTCGGGGCACGAACCTAGTTTTTTGCAATATTGCTGGCAGAGCATCCAGCAGGAAGAGATACGGGCACGGGCTCAATTCGCCTTTTCTGTTTAAACTCATGTACAATCATGTGAGGTGGCCAAAATTTTGGATCACAAATGATTGCAAACGAGTCATAAGGGACACCTATCTTAAACGATGATATTTCGCGAGGTGTAGAAAAATTGAATTTAGAAATGTTCACCTTAACGGAACATTTACTAGAGATGTAGTTTGCCACTGACTCGCAAGTAGTGTCTGAGGATAGTCTAGACACAAATACTTGCTTACGTGGGGCAACTACAGTAAGAGTAGGGATATTATTAGTTAAAAGAGCATTATTATTGCTACTTTCGATAGGAGCTGGGATGCGCGGGGGTCGACTTTTCCGGCTTGGTACCACCCGCACCGAGGACTCGATAATAGGGGCAGCAACTGTAGAAGGATTGGTCGCCGCTGGAGATGGGGCAGGGGATATACTGTCTAGGTTTAGGTTACTTGGAGATGCAGATATAGACAAAATTGGCGAAACATCCGAGTATTGTGGAGTTGCCAATGGAGTCGAAAGTAAAGTTTGGGGGACTCGTAAAAATTGGGAGTCAGGGCGGGAATTAGGTTCAAACTTAAATTGACTTAGTAACTCAATACTAGAGTCAAAGTCGCTCGATAAAAGTTGGGCCATATTTTTAAGTTTTAAAAATTGATTTCTCACGGAATTGTACATCCGTGAGAAATCAATTTGCATGTCGATGCATATAGGACAGGACCATTTCATACCGCCACAATCTTTTTTGATAGTGGCGGCAAGCTTATCTACATCCCGACCACTAAGACCCGCACACTTAGCGTGCATGACATTATCACACAACCAACAATGCACAAATTGAGGTTGTGCCGAATCGTCAGCACGCTTGAAAGTGCAAATCTTCTTGCAGCACGACATTTTTCCTACTGGGTCTTCAAAAATAAAAAGTAAACAACAAAAGACAGAAAAAAAAGGGCGCGTTAATCGTTACAAGAGCAGAGTCACTCAAAGCAAGAACGCAACAACAATAAATTGTGAGCGGGGGCGAAAGAAACGAAATACGCTCTTGTAAGCTGAGAGACAGATTGCTAAAAATAGATCGCACTCAGCTGGTCGCGAGAGCAAGATGCAACAACAACAACCTGTGAGAGCGAGGTGCAAAGCAAAGAGAGCGTAAATGCAAACACACACACACGTTTGAGAACAAGCGCCAAAAGGGAGCTTGGAAAATAAAATAAACAAACAAAATCACTGTACAGACGCCAGAAAATTAAGTTTGCAAATATTAAACCACAGAATGTATAACTGATAAAACCTTACGCAGTAATATCAAGCTTTATCATTAAATAGCAAAGTTATTTAATAAAATAAAAAGTTTAAATGATAAATTAAACACAAAATTAATAAAGTACGGAGCACAAAAAAACACGTCTAATTCACTCAAAAGAACTCTCTCAATGCCTTATATACTGTCAGCTAAAGCCATTTAAGAATTATAGGCGCACAATTTTTATGTGCACCAAACAGCGCCTCAAAGTATGCAACACTTTGGGTATAGGGTGTAAAAATTGACAACTTATACGATAAATCGATTCTTTTCCCGAATAATCATCCATGATAATAATATAGTAAAATAAACAGACTATTAGAATTTAATCAGACTATTAAAATTTTCTACCCTTAAGCTCTTTAATAATATAGTCTCACTTACGCAGTGTTGTGATATCGCACTATAATTCCCCTTTTTAAACACATTTTACTTGCTACAGGGTATATAAACAACAAATAAAACAACAACAACAACAACAGCAACCACAGGCAGACGACACATGCGTTTAGCGTTGGCGTCGCAGCGGAAACGGAAAACGCGCCATGTTTGAAATGCTGACATCGCGACCAACTTCAGAGAGGGCGCTGTTTACTGTTTGCTCAATGAATTGCATGTTCCATCTATGCACACTCGTCGCAGTATTTAAACAATATTTTTTTTTAACCTTCTTTCTAACCATTTTTACTTTATTTTTATTATTTTTTCCTATTTTCCTATTTTACGTTGTTGTTTTTTTTTCAGCAACCATCAAACCGCAAGTTGCCCAAAACGCACAAAACAAACAAAGCGAAACAATTAGAATAAAATGTGCTCCTGGGAATTGAGCGATAACCGAGGGAAGATTTAACTAAGGATCGGGTAGCTAACAAAAAAAAAATAAATAGCGTTAAACAAAGCAAATAAAAACCATTAAAATAGATAAACCTTTTAATAAATCATAATTTTCCTGCTAGTAAAAGAAAAGCACAAACAAAAACGAAATGTATTTAAATTTTCGACCAAACAAATAATTCATTTTAAGCACAATAAATGGATCTGCCGATAATACCCTAACAAAAGCTTACTAATCTATTTAATCTCTTTTTAAAATAAATTGTTATTATTTTTTAATGTTGTCTTAGCCATATTTAATCGCTATCTTTATGTGCATAGTTATTTTTATATTTATTTAATTTTTAAATCTTTTTCTTAAGATTTAACTATAATGTGGGAAATTTGACAAACCGCATGGTATTATAGTTTTGTGACAGCTTAAGAAATCATTTTTTTTTATGTTTTATTCCATTTAGAGAACATTAAACATTCTTGAAAATAAACATTTAAAAGCTGCTTTTTGGATAAGCGCATTTTATTTCAATAAAAAAAAATCTAACTAAAAGTAGTTTTAACATCTTGAAATTTTTATTTTCGCTTTTATGAATCGACAAAACTAACATTTAAATTTGAAATTTGTTTAAAGCAAAAAGTTAAATAAGCTTTGGCATAATTTGAAGGATTTTCGGCTTTTAAACTTTGCCAAAGCCATTAAGTTCCGGGCTACATTTTTTTAAGTCCAAGTTCCGCCAATGTCAGACATAATAAAAAATAGAGTCCCCAAATGCCAAATCATCATAAGCTTATCATGCATGCAATTTATGCCAGACTAGAAAATATTTCATGGCCCTCAATGAGGCCAAAATAAATAAAATAAAATAAAAAAAATATATACAGTTGCGGTCAAAATAATAGTAGTACGTGTAATGCAATGTGTAATGTTTGACGGCCTTGGAAGTGAATCTAGGCTGACATTCGCAATTTTGTGAATGCCTTACATATTGTCGAGATCCTCGGCTACCAAACAACACAATTTTGGACTCATCCGACCACAATAGTTCTCCATTTCTCATGCGGTCATTTCTTATGTTCTTTAGAAAACCGTTTTCACTTTTGGACAGGTATTTTTTTCGAAAACGGAACTTTTCTCAAGCTTCTTGCTACTAGGTTATTTTTCCTCAAACATCTACGAATCATTTCTATAACTTAGTCCATACCTATGTCCTTTTTTATAGGTATTGCAGGAGCAAACGTGTCGCGCTTCGAATACATCTCAACATTTGTCACTAGTTTTTAAAACATGATTCGAGGTTTTCCACTTTTATCTTTTTTTGGCGAGTACTTTTTGGTGGATCTCATCATGATTGACGAGCCTTCAATCAAATTTTGCACTTCTTTCAAAGTTTTCCCTTTAAAAATCAATATTTTAATAAGAGCACGCTTCTCAGAAGTGTAAGGCTTGCCACGCCCCTTTGTTGCAAGTCTAAGCAAATAAAATTTTATAAAATATATTGTAATTTATCAAATTACAATAAAAAATACCAAATCATATTCTTTTCTTGCTTAAAATAATTTTTTTTTAGTTTTAATAAGTTCACTACTATTATTTTGACCGGATCAAATTAAGGGTGGATCACGGAAAAAGTGGAGAATCTTAAAAATGAAAAAAGCTTTTATGTCCTAATGATACTTTTTCATAAAAGCTTATTCAACACTATGATCTCACAATGTCAGAAAACAAAAGTTCGAATGTACCTACGAAATATCAATGCTTTAAATTTATGTCTGGTGGCACTACTATTATTTTGTACGCAGCTGTATATAGCCATGAATATAATGACAATTGCATTCGCTTTCAAATGTTGATGCTGCGGCTATACGCATAAATCGAATGGCATTTTTTTTTGTTTTTTTTTTTTTGGATTTCGATACCCGCGGATAATGAAATTAATCGTCTGTAATGGTTTATTGTGTGCGACGATTGCGGAATTTGTTTTTTGGCCCGGCGGGCAACCACAAAAAAAAAAAAAAAAAAATTTAAAATAAAAATTGACCACCAAAGCTGGGCGCTAGAAAAGACAAAATTCAACAAATTTTTTTTTTTTTTTTTTTAGCCATATATTGAATTGTCATTGAATGTCGCGTTGCCATAAATAAGCAAAAGGCTAATGGTGCGCGGGTCGTGCAATTTTTGTGATTTAGTGCGGTTAAAAAATGAAATAGAGTAGAGTAGCTGGACCGACTGGCAGTCAGAGCCAAGTCAGGCATTCAGGATCATATATCAATATGGATTACTTTAAAAATTGCCATCAAAATGGTCGTCGACTATCGTCCTGTCTGTCACGCGCTTAAGCTAATAACAGAATATAATCATAATAAATCCATAAAAGAAAATCTCATTAATCCAACACACTGTTGGGTGACAATTTTTGATATTTTCAAGACAAAAGACAAAAGAAGAAATAAAATCGTAAGGCAAAATGCCAAACGCGAAACTCGTCCTTGTCGTTATATAGTATATATATAGACTTATAAGCTTCATTTTCCAGCCACACACTTCACATTCAAATTACTACACATTATATAATATCCTTCAGGCTCTTAACACACTCATACACAGGACATACCATGGCTGACACGTTCGGTGGGTAAACGTGGCCTGCATGTGGGCACATTACGAAGCTTGAGGCCACTTGGAGGATACGTTGGAAGGATACGGCGTACAAGTTACGGAAAGCCATCGACGGTCTCCTGTCTGGACTCTGACGTTGCTAGTTGATTAAGAAGACATCATTTTAAGTTTAAATACACATCAAACATACAGTGGTTGACAAAAGTATGAGCTAAGAAAAATATGAATAAATGTAAAATTTAATAGAAAATTGTCAGTAAAATGTTGTAAGTTTGCAAAAGAGACAAATTTATTTTGTTAATAAATATGGAAAAATTTATCAAAAATAAAGCTAAATTTTTTTTCTGAAGTGGAAGCTGTAAGAGTCCTTTTAGTAAATATTATCTTTTAGCACATACAATATCAATTATTTTTAGTGATTTTATAGAAGGATTTTTCTTTTAAATTGCTTTATGCAACTCGTTTAAAGTAATTTATATATATTATATATTATTATATATATATGCATTACATATTGCATATTTTTTATAATTCTTTTAAAGCTAATATTTTTTTCTCCCTAACAAATAAAATTATTCTAAATTATTCTGAATTTTTAGTTACGTTTTGCAAAGAAATCTTTAATCTTATATTTAAGGGAATTATAATAAAAATATTAAAATATTATAATTTTACGGTCCTAAGATAAAACGTGGTTTTTTTTATATGTTAAGTCAACTTTCATAGTTTAATATGAACGCTGATTCAAGGCAATAAATAAATATAAAAAATAAAACAAAAAAGAACAAAATAAAAACTAATTTAAGGTTTTTACGCCAATAAAATATAGTTTATCTAAGCATGGGAATTTCCTATTGTTTGTGAAGTTTAATTGAAATTGTTAAAAATTAACAGTGAGCTTAAATGATAAAATCAAAATAATATTATTTTTTTTTGTAATTAAATTTAAATAAAATAAGTCGCTGATAGAATGAAAATAAATTTAGAATTTTTTTTTAAATTAAATTTAAATACAATAAATCGCTGATAAAAAGAAAATTAAATTAGAAATTTTTTTTGTAATTAAATTTAAATAAAATAAGTCACATTTTAAAATACAAACCTTAATTCCAGGCTTGTCAAATAATTCTTATAAAACCCATTTAATACTCTTATACACCCATAGCTGCTGCTTAAGTTATTTAAGGATTATATATAGCACTACACATCGTACTTACAACTATTTCCCAACTCCTATACAGCCCAAGGTGTACAATTTTCCACATATATATTTTTTTATTTTCATATATTTTCTTTGTGCTTTCATCAAAGTTGAAAACTTGCAACACTCAATGTGGATGCCACGTAGCATAACTTGCGCACACAACTGTACTTTCACACACAATTTCAAGTTATAATCAGGGCTCATTACTATACAAGACACGTTTTCAGATTTCGCGTGATTATGCGCCGAGGCTCAGCAGAGGGAGTTGGGGAGGCCAGCAGGGAGGGTGTTAAAACAAAAATACAGCATAAAGTCAAAAAATTAAACTTGAAAATAAACGTAAAAGATACATTCTATGTGTGTGTGTGTGTGTGTATCTTGTAGATAGAAGATCTAGCCAAGAGAGTGTCCTTTTAACTATTCACAGGCTCATGCCCATAATGCTTATTGTTGTCATTTACAAGGCCCAGAGTTTAAGGGACGTCGGTCCTGAAAAAGTTTACGCGTTGGCGAAAAATATGCAAATTATAATGAAAAACTTGACACTTTACATGCAAAAGAAACAACATCGTCACAAAATTGTGGGCGTATCTCAGGGTGTTGGTATTTGGTTTGGGTTTTGGCCATGGCCAATGCGAATCTGTGGCAGGCGATTAAGCCAGCCAAATGAAGCACTCGCACTGCCTCCGCATTTTAATTAAGCAACCAGCCAAATACTCATAGACAACATAGTACACAGTTGCCTTTTGTTGTTGCTCTTCTCTATATATACCCTATACACATTATGAAAGAGTATAAAGGGCTTAATAAGTCTGAAAACAAATGGAACCAGGCATTGTTTAAAGGAAACCTATTTTAGTTGATGCTAAGGCGTGTGCCTCGATTAACGAGATATTTTTAGCATCCTTAAGCACTATAAATAGCAAATTTAATATATTTTATATTATTATTTTAATATCATCAAGATTATACATGTTGAGGAACGCAGCCAGTTCAAATATTAACGGCCGGCTGCGCATTTTGAATAGTAACGATCGTTTCATTTTCATTTCGTTTCTTGCCGCACATTCGCCGCAAACCGCACACATACAACAGTACATGCATGATGCAATATTGAGCATTATGATGAAATTCAAATTACATATTGTCATCTCGTTTTCGCGCACACAACTTTGTATATTGCATCAGCGCATTTTTGGTTTCAGTTTTTATCAAGACAGCGGATTGTATGGACGCGCCGTGGCGGTCACATAAATTTAAAGAAAAATAAAGAATTATATCCTATGAGTTGAGAAATATTACAAACGCAGGGGTTTTTATTTCTAACCAATATATTAATTGTATATATTTATTATTATTTTTATGCTATCAAATTCTTATCTCAGTGCATATATTTAAAAAAAGTCGTGAAGATTTCCTAATAAGCATAAAGTTTATTCAAAGTTATTCCACGACGTAAAAAATTTGCACCCTATAAATTAAGCTGTTTTGTAGCTGCTTGAAAAGCAGTGCACTGCTTGCTTGCGCTGCCGCTAAACTGCTTGAAGTGCATATAGGGAATAAATCATTTCAGTTAATGTTTTTGTTGCTTATTTCAAAGACATTAACCATACAAGTATAAAATTTATTCGACCTAAACTGATTCTTAAAGTATTAATCGTTATATGTATAAATCAGTTCTTGGAGTTTTTAAATCAAAGTACAGGATATCTTCTAGTTATCCAATTTTAAATTAAAATATTTTTGGAGATTTCAAATCAAAGTACAGGATATCTTCTAGTAATCCAATATTAACTTAAAATATATTTTTGCTGTTTTTGTTTGCCGCTATTGCAATCACACGGCAAGTGAGAAAACTGGCACAAAACTTACGAACGACAAATGCAAAAGGAAAGTTTACAATGTTAAGCCAAAAACGCCGCTGCATTTGCATAAAACAGCTGCAACTGCCACTGCAACAGAGCTTTGTGGTGAAAGTCAACGAAAATCTCAAGAAATGTTGAGCACAATCAAAAGTTGGCAAACTTTTTGGTTGTGATCAACATAACATGCTTTATATTAATTTAATTAAAGTCAGCAAGTTTGATTTGACTAAAATAATTATTTTAAGAAATTAATTTTTGGAAAAGTGTATATATTATAAAAAAGTAATTTTTCAATGCGAAAATTAATATTTTCAAAAATAAATAGCACCCCAAAAATAGGAAAAAATTATGTAAGGAAAAAAATTCCTTTTTTCAGTGCTGTTATAAAGTACATATAAAAAAATGTCTTAGGAAATTGAAAAAAAATATTATGTATATATAAATTTGAATGCCAAATAAACCACGATCAAAAGGATCATAAAGGACTTATAAATCTAGAAAAATCATATTCAATAGAGATGGTTCCAAATCAATTTTATAGCCTTTTTATTTAGCCAATAACAATCTGCTCATAATTTTAAATCAATGTTTTCAAAACCCAAGTAATACATAATTATTTTAATGGCTTAAAAATCAATATATCCAAATAATAGCTATATGGTAAACCTACCCTGTATGCTCTTTAAACTATAACAACCTACACTTAACCCAATCGAACCCACATGACACTAAACTTGCAACAATTTTCTACCCACACAACAAAAGTTATACAAATTATGGCGGAAAATTACCTTAACGAAAGGACTTCCGTAACCCTTTTGGGCACAACTGTACTGGGGTCAGTATTTTGTATTTTGTATTCAGTATTTTTGTGGCTAGGGTCGCAACTGTACATCCCAAAAAACAAAAGCAATTAGATGACATTGGCGATGTTGCCATTTGTTTGGCTACGGTTACTCCGGATTGTGTGTGTACGGCACGGAGAGACCTACTAAAAACTTTACCAACGCGATTTTCTTGTTGAAACTATAAATTTACAAGCCGCAATAATGCCGACGACGCTATCGACGCCAGTGTGCCGTTATGTGCGCCATCTTTGTTTGGCGTTTTCGAGTGAATCCTGAATGTTTGTGCATGTATGTGTGTAAGTGTATTAAAAAGCATTCAAGTGAACCTGAAACCTCTGCCGTGTTTCGAGAGCTGACAATTTGGCTGTTGTTGTTGTTGTTGGGTTGGATTTTTATAGCCATTTTTGTTGCTGTTGTTGTTGCTATTGTTGTTGCCGTTGTCGTTAGTTTTAAAAACTTTACTTTTTTGGGGGCGGCGGTTGGATGATTGTCGAGGTTTAGCGTTTCGAGTGTTGAGCATTTATCTCAACGCCCCGACCCCCCGCCCAAAGTTTTACAGCTAAACTACATAATACGTAGTAGTAAGACCAACAAAAATAACAACAACAACAATGTGCATGGGATTTTAAGTGGGAAAATAAGTTTAATGATCGAAATAATTCACCGTGTGTTTGCGTTTAGGTTAAGCCACTTTATGCCCCAAAAACTGGGTCGACTTTAAGTTTATAACTGTCTTATGGTATTATATATACGAGTTCATAAAACACATTTTAAGCGCGCTCTTCAATGTTGAGCTCTATTTCGCTTAGTATAGAGCTATAACAGTGGATTAAGTAAGCTAGAATTTGCTCTATGGATTTTAAAACATTCAAATATTTGGCTTCATTTAGAATATAAGATAAAAATAGATCACATGTGAAAAATCAGTTATTTTTTTAAATTTGAATAAAAAAATTACTTTACTTTGGTTAAAGAAATAAGTCAACATATTTTGTAAAAATTTATATTGAGCATAGAAAATTTTCTGCAGGTTAATGAATTTTATATTCATTTCATAGAACACCTGGATTTCTTATTGTAGAAAATCCATACTTCCGATTATAAACCCATAATTTTTTTCGTTTATTCATATCATAGAAAATATATTCGTACTGTGGAAATTTTCACTTCTTTGTAGAGATTTACACTCTGTTTGTAGAATTTTATTTTATTTTTTTTATCGAAAGTGTTTCTATACTTAAAAAAATTTATTTTTTCTTAGTGCAGAGAATGGAACTTCTAATAGCAGATTTTAGAAAATCGTAGAAATTGCGCTATGCAACAAAAAAATTCTTGTATACCGAAAATCTAGCTTTTTTTCGATTATCTCAAAAACGGCTCCGGCAACCAATTTAAAAAAAATTTTTTTTCGGAATTAGCGACCTTTTTTACATATAAATTTACTCTTAAAAGCTTGGTATAAAAACTACAGTTGCATAGTTTTATTATTATAAAATAATTAGATTCCAACAATGTTCAAAAATATATATATTTAAAGGGAAATTAAACAATTAATGTAGAGTTGCAAAAGCCTTCGATGATCTTAAAATTGAGACAATTTATAATAAAACGCTAAACAATAAAAATGCATAAACAAAAAATAAAAACCGTTAAAAATTCAGGCTTAATTACAGCTAGGACAAAAAACTGAGCAGTTTTGGAATTTTTAAATTCAAACACAATGTTTATATATATAAAATTCTAATTAGCAATGCCTTTACGCATTTTTGGACGTTCTTTAAATAAACTATCACAGCACACAATAAATTCAAAGAATTGGAAATTATACTATTTAGCTTTTAAGCGCTTTGATGGCGATTGTAAATGCAATTGCCAGAAGAATGGCGGCGTCTGCAATTGTGGCCCAGATTGCCAGTGTCCGCATTGTAAACAGCTGCGATCCAAAGGATCTAAATTGAGGAAGAGTCAGAAGAATGGAGATACCTGCAATTGTGGACCAGATTGTCAGTGTCCTCATTGTAAACACCTACGCGCCAAAGGACCTAAATTGAAGAACTCTCAGAAGAATGGAGGCACCTGCAATTGTGGCCCAGATTGCCAGTGTCCTCATTGTAAACACCTGCGCTCCAAAGGATCTAAATTGAGCAAGTCTCAGAAGAATGGAGGCCCAGTGTGTCAGTGTCCACATGGTAAAAAGCTGTGCCCTATGGGGCCTAGATTAAGGAACTCACGAGATCCTCCGCCAGACTATGAGCCCAAATGTTTGTCAACGAAAGCCTTTAAAATTCCAAAATTTATTCCACCAAAAATATTCAGACCAATGGAAAAGAATGAACAATTGGGCCCAAATGCGGGTTCTACGGAATGTTATAAAAATCCAGAATATTTTAGCTATCATCGCTATTCGTACTATGATTTAAAGGTGATCATCAACGAGTTAAGAAAAGCCGATAAATACTGTTGTCCGCCCCCAAGACCGCATTCAAAATGTGATTAATGCAGATGTAAATCGCTCTAAGATGTAAATTTAAATAAATAATGCTATTGAAAAAATGGAGTGAACACAAATTTTTTGTGTGGCAACTTAACGATAAACATGTGTAGTAATTTTAAAAATTTAAAAAAAAAATATATCAAAATATAGGTAGGGGCTAAAAATTAAACTAAGGATAGTCCTCCCTACACCATAGCTAAAATTCAAATAAAAATTAATTAAGGACACTATTATATATTTTTTATATATATTTCTATATTTATATATATCTATATTTCATCCTGTTTCATATTTAAATTATTGCCAATAATTTTTTCATGTTATATTACAATATTTACAAGGAATTTCTATCCCTGACTGGGAATTGCAAGTCGAATTTCTATATCAGGAATTTCCTAATTTATTAAGAGTCTTTTTAAAACATTGTCTAGTTTTCATATATAAATTCCAAAATTCTAAACGTCAGATATCAAAATTAACTATTTTTTTAACTAAATTCCAAAAATGCTTGCACTTACGCTTTCGGCCAAGATATTGCAACAAAAAAGTAACCGTAGTTTAGATGAACTCTCCCGTCAATATTCAAAGGGCAAATGTAACAAACCAGAAAAAAACAAGAAAGTTAGCCCAGCTTCTAAGTGTCCGGAGAAGCCATGTCCCATTGGACCCAGAATGATAAGTTGTCGCGATCCTCCGGCAGGATATGCACCCACACGACTTAGTACGACCGCCTTTAAAATACCGCCATTTATTAAGCCCAAAATATTCAGGATATTGAAGAAGGATGAACAGTTGGGACCCAGGTCGGGTAAATGTGAATGTTATAAGAATCCAGAGTATTTCTGCTATCATCGATATTCGTATTATGATCTTTTGATGGGCATAATTGCGGTTAAGCAGTGTCAAAAGTAAAATTATACTTTCAGATATTAACTAAATTGTTTCCATAATAACTATGCTGTACAGTTATTATGGAAACAATTCTTTGCGGCACAGTTATTATGGTAACTATTTAATTTAAGAATAAACAAATTGTTGAGGAACGCAGCCAGTTCAAATATTAACGGCCGGCTGCGCATTTTGAATAGCAACGATCGTTTCATTTTCATTTCGTTTTGGCTGCACATTCGCCGCAAACACACACACATGCAACTGTACATGCATGATGCAATATTGAGCATTATGATGAAATTCAAATTACATATTGCCATCTCGTTTTCGCGCACACAATTTTGTATATTGCACCAGCGCATTTTTGTTTTCAGTTTTTATCAAGACAGCGGATTGTATGGACGCGCCGGCGGTCACATAAATGTAAAGAAAAATAAAGAATTATATCCTATGAGTTGAGAAATATTACAAACGAAGGTGTTTTATTTCTAACCACAAATTAATTAAAATTTTTGAACTTAAATTATAACAATTGAAAGTTTTTGATTTATATTAAAATGAGTACAAAAAAATGGAAAAAGAAAATATTTTAAAAGGATTACGGAATCGTTGCAAATTAATAAATTGGAATTACAAGTGAAGCTGGAGAGTAAGATATGGAATTAAGAATGATTTCTTATTAATTGATACTTGTCTTTTGTTTTTGGATATTTAAAATAAACTACTGTAGAAATAAATATATATTTCTTTAATTTTTAATGTAAAAAATATTATTCTGTACAGTTTAACAATTTAATTAAAAATTAAACAAACTAATTACAACTTAAGAAGTTAAATTAATGCACTTGAAAATTTTTGATTAATATCAATTTCAGTAAAAAATTACGAAAAATAAAATATTTTTAAGGATTACATAATCGTTGCAAATTTTTAAATTGGAATTAAAAATTAGGCTGGAGAGTAAGGTATGGAATAAAGAATTATTTCGTGATTTTTGTTTTTGGAAATTTAAAATAAAAAAATGTAGAAATGAATAAATCTTTCTTCAATTTTTAATTAAAACAATTCTTAGCGTTTCAGTTATTATGGTAACAATTTAATTAAAAATTAAATAAACTAATTAAAGTTTTTGCAGTTAAATTAATCCAATTGAAAGTTTTTAATTTATATTAAAATCAGTATAAAAAAAAACATATTTTTAAGGATAACATAATAGATCCTAATTCTTGGAATAAGAATTGATGCTGGAAAGTAAGATATGGGATAAAAAACGATTACGTAGCAATCGATAGTTGTGTTTTTAAATTTTTATATTAAAATACTGTAAAAATTAATAAATCTTTCTTACTAATTACATCTCTCTTTTTAATTACAAAAATTGTTGAATAAAATATAAAATTACTTCAAAAATTGTTAGTTTTTGAATCGAAGTCGTTGTATAAACGTCAAAACTAAAAATTAATAAATTTGTTGTAAAATTTTTGGTATGAAATTATTAAAAAGAATGTCCGTAACGCTTTCAAACAAACTGTTGCAGAAATATAATAGATTCCTACGTCAATACTCAATTTTCAAATGCAACTGCAACTGTCGGATGAATGAAGCCGTCTGCGATTGTGGCTTGGAATGCAAGTGTCCGGATTGTAAGAAGCCATGTCCCATTGGACCCAGAATGAGATCAAATCGCGATCCGCCGCCAAACTATAGTTCCAATTGTCTAAATGCAAATGTTTTTGAAATACCGCAATTTATTAAGCCCGAGATCTTTCGACCAGTTGGACAGAATGAACAATTGGGACCCAAGGCAGGCAAATGTGAATGTTATAAGAATCCAGAGTATTACTGCTATCATCGTTATTCGCATTATGATCTTTTGATGGGTATAAATGCTGTAAAGTCGTGTGAGAAGTGCTGCAAATAAAATCCGACATTATTGACACACTTAAGTCCCTGGGATTATGACACTAATCGTATTAGTTGGTCGTTAGTTAGGCTGCTGCTGCTTCTACGTCTGCTATCAGCGCACAAATGCGATTTCCGGACAATGAGCTTCGCCTCGTTTCCGGTTTACGTGCGCCATTTTTCGTACAGGTGACATAATGACCCGCCCCCTGCTCCCAGCTCGTGCTGACACGTAATTAGAGGGGGGGGGGGGAGACACGTGGCGACAAAAGAAGCGATTCTTTCTCTCATCCTGGCAACTTTGTAATTTAGCAAATCGGTTTAGTTGGCAGCGCAATAGTCGAATAGTCCTTACAGCTCCTGTCTGAGTCTTTATTAAATTTACAAACATTAGCTTCTTAGTTACACTTCAAAGTGTTGTCATCAGTTAGAATATGTAGCACTATCAGTGTCCTATATCCTGACAATGTCTAAGCTATTAGAAACCGGAAGTTGGCAGAAGCTGACACATAATAGAAAGCTATTGACAGCTGATGTGTAGGTCATGCCAAGGTCCTACTATATCCTTAGACTATACCAGTCAAAACTTCATTCCCCATCCAGCAATTTATCAATTTTAATCGCATGCAAATTTTATGCAGGCTCACCATTAGCCAAAAATCCCAGGCAACATTTGTTTTCTAATTCTAAGCCCAGTTATGTTTCTCATATGCCAACTAGTAGCTGTTAGTTTTGTTAACAACTTTTGCTTTTTGGCCCCGCACTTGTGCTAATCACATGGCTCTATCTGCCATCCTTCGTCCTGAAAGTTTAGCTCGCGACATTTGCATTTTGGTGACATAATTTTTGTTGTATTGTCATGCAAGAAACATGTCCAACAAAAATAAAAAATCATTTGCATAATTAATGGTTGAATGGATTTTGGCGTTGGCGTTATTCAGAATCTTTATTAAGCCAGTTAGAATATAGGGGGAGATTAGTTTAGTTAAGCAACACAGTAAAAGCACTTGGATTAATTGTGGAAATATACAAATTTGCAGCAAAACTTCTTCAAATAAAGTAACATAAATTATGTGCCTGAAATCAAGATTCTAATATAATCTTATTAGCTAATTTGAATAGATTTAACATTAGTTTAATCTTAAGAAAATATGTGTAATAATTTAAATATGCGCCACTAATTAAATTTAATGTAATTGACAATAGTTTTTACAGACTTTTGTATTTTAAATCTTTACATTTTTAATATTCTTGTCTATTTATTTTAGGCCTGGCTTTGATATAATTAAGTAAATAATTTATTTAATTTTTTTTTTATTTTAATCCTGGCTTTGATATAGTTAAGTAAATAATTAATTTGACAAAAACTAAAATTATTATATAGCCATATTATGACCAGACAATAGTATAATTTGCGTTCCCAAACTTCATAAATTTAAAACAAATAATATAATATAATAATATTTCTAGTCAGTTGGAACTTCACATCTTCAAATATGGCTGGAAAAGTGATGAGCAAGGTGCATTTTTTCTTGTGTTTTTACTAATTGCTGAATAACTACCAAATTTATTGAACGATTTGGAAAAATGTATACTTTAAATATTCGTGAAAGAATTGTCTAACATTATAAATCTTAAAAAGTATTTAAACGAATTTTTGAAATTTTAAAAAGACCAATTAAAATTCAGCAATTTTTTAAAAATGCAAAAAAAAATTTTCACATTTTTCAACTTTGAGGGCTTGTAATGGCTTTAATTCTTATTTGATGCGTATAAACGGCATACCGTTAGAAAGGGGATACAATTATCTATTGGATTGTGTAACATTATTTAAGATCAAATAAGATCTGATGTAGATATGAACTAATTAGTCGAAAGACTGCCAAAAAACTAGCTATTCGCGGTTTTCTCGAAAACCATTCTTTGAAAAAATAAATGGTTTGCATTTTTGAAATCAGCGACCAAAAATACATCAAAAAAAGTATATGAGAGCCCAGCTCCTTTTTTGCTGTAAACTAGTGAAATAAAGGATAAAGTACTTCCATAATTATTATTTAATATATATGTAGATATATTATGATTATAATTAATAAGAACCAAATATATTTTGTCTCCGTTTTCAATATAAACTCAATATCAAAACAATCAAATGGAATTTAAGTTATACCACAATTTTTAAATTAAGAAAAAATATATATAAAAAATATACATATATGTTATACACACCTGGACAGAATAATAGACACAGGACTTCCATTTTTATCAAAATGCAAATTGTGCACAGTTTTTTAATATCTAAGTTTAATTTTTGAACAAGAACATGTAAATTATATACACAAATAATAAAATAAAATTTATATAAATTTACTTAACTAAAACATAAACTAAAAAGTGATTAAAATTGCAGGTAACATCGATTGTACCCTGGACAAAATAAAACGTACAATAAATTAAACTTAATTTAAAATATAATGTACCTTTATTTTATTTTATTTTTTTGCCAATTCATATAAAACCATATTCCATCATCATTTCTGATATACACAGCTATATTCAATTGCTTTAACTTGTCAAAAGGTAATGGCTTCTTGTTGTTTCACTTCTTATGGTTGAATTGCTTTATGGTTTTTATCCCAAAGAGTTCTCTGCCTTGATGTAACTTTGAAATGCCTGACTAACGCTAATTTCCGTAGATATATATATATGTAATTTTTTTTTGCAGGATTCGTTTTTCCCTTGCAGGCTAATGACATTTGTGTCAATAAAAATGATCAATCATTTGGGCACAATGAAGGGTTTTTGGGCCACCATTAAGGGATGCAATCTTTAAAGCATTTTTAATGGTGTGGGAGGCAATGGAATGGGAATGGCCTCTGAGGTGTATATACACTATATCGAATTGGGGTAGTAGAGTATATTAGACTCGGGAAAGTTGTGATTGTCAATAAATATTGTATTTATATTAGATCCAATTTTTAAATCAACTCTTATATACTAAGAAAAAAGAAATTTTTTTAAGTATAGAAACACTTTCGATAAAAAAAATAAAATAAAATTCTACAAACAGAGTATAAATCTCTACAAAGAACTGAAAATTTCCACAGTACGAATATATTTTCTATGATATGAATAAACGAAAAAAATTATGGGTTTATAATTGGAAGTATGGATTTTCTACAATATGAAATCCAGGTGTTCTATGAATTGAATATAAAATTCATTAACCTGCAGAAAATTTTCTATGCTCAATATAAATTTTTACAAAATATGTTGACTTATTTCTTTAACCAAAGTAAAGTAATTTTTTTATTCAAATTTAAAAAAATAACGGATTTTTTTTATTATGGACATAAAATTATAGATTTTTCCATGTTTTGTAGAAAAATTTTCCTTGAGTTATCGAAATAATTAAATAAAATAAATAAAACAGAAAATTTTTTTTGCCAGAGTTACAACATTTTCTTCACTTTGTGGTAATGAAATCTACAGGACATAAAAAAATTTCTATGGCGCTATTTCTATCCTATTTTTCCAACCACTGACGTCAGTTTCCACAATTGGATGTACACCTTTTTTTGAGTGTAGAAAAGTAAGAAATTTAATGGGAGAACTATAGAATTTAATTGTTGATTTCATTAAAAATATATTTTTTCAATTTTCTAAACGCAAATAGGAACCAATTTAGGAAAAAATCGGTCACATTTTTTATCGCTAAAATTGAACAATTCGATATGGCAAAAATGTTGAGAGTATTGCAAAATATTTTTAAAAATATATAAAAGCCTCCTGATTGTATTTACAAACCGAGTATATAGCAGTCGGGTGAAGTTTTAAGCCGCCACTTTCTCACTTTTTTCTCATGTGATAGATTTTGTGTTCGCGACTTGTGACTTGGGTATTGAAGTGATTCCGCCAAAAACGTTTCAATTTCTTGATGGATGTGTGATGCTTAAAACATGGCTTAAAAGCCAAACTGACAATATTTGAGTAACATTTATTTTAAACTCAAATGCAATACAAAGTTTTTAGTGGCACGTAGTTTGTCCGGCAGCTGCTGCTGCTGTTGGGAAAGTTCTAAACACAAAACAAAATTAAAAATAAATTTTAATTGTTTTGAACAATTAAAAATTAAATTTTAAAAAATATAAAAAAATAAAAATAACAAAATACTACGTGAAATATGCAACGTGTGGAGAGCGATGGTGAAAATGTTACTTTTATTCAATTTGCGCAAATGTTCGAGTACGTGAGTATGCCCTGAGTACTCACAATGTGTGTGTGTGTGTGTGTGTGTGTATCTATGTGTGTGTGTGTGTGTGTGTGCCTGTGTGTATTTTGACTGTCCAAATGCCGCTGCTTCTGCTGCTGCTAAACAAATTAAATTAGACAACTTTTATTCATTCGTTTGACATTTTTATTTGTTTTCAAACTCATTTCGTGCAAGGCGAGAGGACAACTCCAATAACAACAACGACAACCGAACAATTAACAACAAATACAATTTGCAGACTTTAGTTTAAATATTTTTAGCAACTGCTGTTATTTAATTGTTTGTCACCGTCTATACTCTATACTCTATCTCTCTCTCTGTGAAAATTTAATTAAATGCCATTTGCATAAAAGGGCAGCAGGCGAATTCTCTGTATTGTATACTATAACCTGGCCTCTGGCACTCTAAAAGTTGAACAACATTTTAAAAAATCATTTTTAAAAATTTATTACACTTTCTTTTTTATTTTCACATTGACAATTGTGATAAGGTCGCTTATCGCTCATTGATTGCCATCGGAAACACTTGGAACAGCACAAAATGATGTTTCTTTTCAATCACAATAAAAAGGGTTAATATTTACGGCGTGGTACTATTTAAAATATCATTTACAGATAATTAAATTGATATACAAAAAAAAAAATTATTTTTCGTTCATGCATATTTCAAAGATTTTATAAAACTACTTTACAGCTTACAAAGAGAAAATTATATTTAAGTTGCTTAAAAGCATTTGAATAAATTATAAAAAGAAATATAAATTACTAAATATTTTTATTTTATTTTCTGAATTAAATCCAAACATTTACACATAATAATATTATTAAAAATATTGTTGATATAGATGGATAAAATTTAAAAAAAGTAAATTAGCTATTAAATAAATAAAAAATTTTAAATATTAATATTTAAAATTTGGCTGCAACATGTCAGAAAATTTATTTTTAATATATTTGTTAATAAAATATAAAAGTGTTAATATTTTATTTAAATTAAGTAGAAACCCAGAAACTGTTTTAAGATGTAAGTAAAAATAAATCAAAAAGTTAATTAGCTAAAAAATAA
Source organism: Hirtodrosophila alboralis (assembly GCA_035043045.1). NCBI lineage: Eukaryota > Metazoa > Arthropoda > Insecta > Diptera > Drosophilidae > Hirtodrosophila > Hirtodrosophila alboralis. Next base: position 60,549 of record JAWNNH010000903.1, on the reverse strand, counting down.
ATAAACATTTTTAAATATTAATATTTAAAATTGCAACATGTCAGAAAATTTCTTTTTAATATATTTATTTATAAATTTTAAAAGTGTTAATATTTTATTTAAATTAAGTAACAACCCAGAAACTGTTTTAAGATGTGAGTAAAAATAAATCAAAAAGTTGAGACAATAAAATTAAAAATTAAAAGCAATTATATTTATGCATATAGTCTGCAGATTCTTATAATTTAAATTTTTATAGATTGTTATAATGCAGAATAAAATGTAAATAATTTGACTATGTTTTAGGCAATTCTATTTATTTATTTATTTATTTGGTTTCCAAGCACTACAAGTTTACAAGTTATTTAATTTTTTTAAAAACTTATAAGTATTTTGCGAAATAAATATATATAGTTTCTTGTTAAATACAATATATTTTGTATTTATTTAAAAAATATCAATAATGTGAGATGTAACAAATTTGAAAAGCTACTTAAGTCAAAAATCTGATCACAAACTATAACTATGTTAGTAGATCAAAAATTTTTAAGCAATTAAATTTAATTTAAAAATGTATAAGATATACTATAAAACAAAAATTAAATTTGCCCTTTAAACTGTAAAAAACCAATACAACTCAAAGGTAAATGATAAGATCGTCGATTGTCAATCGATTGCATCGTTTGCCTCAATATCAGTTTGTCTCTGACAGGGGCAACAGCAGCGCTTGTTTCCAAAAATATAAAATTCAGATATAATCATATAATACTTATCACTTGAAATTACCAAAAATAATATCTTATCGAAAATGTCAATGCAGCTGTTTAAATTGCTGCTACCGTTGCTGCTGTTTAAAACCCTAAAAACCGAGTGTTGGTGAAGATTGACAAAAAAAGTGAATACTTATGAATATAACTCATTTTATACTCATTTTATTCACAGCGCCACAATGTTTTCATTTCACCTGGCTAGGACCCTACGAGAACAAAACAAATATAGCCAAAGAGAATTGCGAGGCCAGAGTTGGTGATTTTAATGACATACCCTGTGAAATGCCGCTGGTTGTGACAGGTATGTGAATACCCTTAAAAAGCGTAATAATTGAAAGTATTTATGTTTTTTTTCCTTTTAGCAAATGATACTGTGCCGGATGTCAAGGCTTTGTGGCGTAATGAGACTTTAAATCGTGAGCATTATTTGTGTCCAATGTCACCTGGTTATTCCTGCGTCAAGTTTTCCTATATATTCAAGGGCGGCAGTGAGTATTATTGTGATTATACTCTGTTCTCAATTGTATAAAGAATATATTGCTTTTATTTGAATGTGAATTTGTAACTCTATTAGAAGTAGAGCTATAGAAAATCAAAGCTCGAAAAAACCTATATTTCTTCCTGCTTTAAAGCTAGAGTAGCTAAATTTCAATATGCACACTGTTAATCCGAATCTTTCAGCCCTTAAAGCTTATTAAAAACTTAAAAAAAAAAGCAAATCGACTGGGTACAGAGTATACCGCAATCGGGTGCTTTGGCAACATTTTCTATATTTTTTTAAATTTATTTTCTAGTACAAAACATTACTTATATGTGCGCCCGGGTGAACATCTCTAATGGTTGCTATCGTGAAACTCATGCGACGGGCATGCAAGTGGAAGCCTGTGTTTGCACCTCCAAATTGGGACTGATACCCTGTAATGCTGGCACAACTGTGCATATGCAGTCTATACAAATTTTGGGCTTGGCTGTTGGTTGTTTGCTGCTCAGTGTTTTTATGATTGTTAAATAAACATAAAAGTAAAAAAAGAAAAAAATTGAAAATTTGTAATGTACTCGATATCTTACGTGGTCGGAAGTGCATTGGCAATTTGTTTAGTTAACGTCGGCAGGGGGGAACGGGGGGAATTTATTGTATATTACTTATATACATATATATATTTACCCTTTTGTGCGACTTCGACCCTGTTCACTATATACATAATGTGGCATTTCCGCGCTTTTGATTTTGACAAGTTTGTACAATTTATGAACGTTCTTTATAGGCTATATATTATTTTATTTTTTTTTATGGTTTTTTATTGGTTTCGCGTGCTGACTAAATAAACTGCCATTATTTATTTACTTGGCTATTAATCAAATGCAACGATGACGATGCGATGACTGCCCGCAAGCCATATTATTTAAATAAATTGTCTAAAAATATTTTAGAACACACACAGGCTTTTATTATTAACTGATAATTCTGATTATGCAAATTAATGCATATTCCATTCTTTTTGTCTATGTTTGTAAATATAAATTTTACTTTAATATTGATGTTTTTGCTAATGGAGAGGGTAGTATAATTTTGCCATTAATTATGTAACGCATTAAATTTGTTTACGCGATAAAATATAAATAACAATTTTGTGTTTCAGTAAATTTTAAATTCAGATTTTTAAAGTTTATTTAAGTTATTTGGTTTGGAAAAAATCTGAAGATTTCGAAATGAAAAATCTATTGGAATTTATAGTTGTCTATTCTGGCAATTTTATGAAGCATTTCTGAAACACTTTTGCACTCTAAAACAGCTATTTTTTCATTCTTAAAATACGTCAAAAATTATTAATATAAAAAATATATGCAATGATTTTTGAATCTTAATATAAATAATTTTTGAATTTTTTAATAAAATTGCAATGTTTTTAGCCAACGAGAAACGTGTTGCCAATGCTGCGACAGATAGAAAAATCTCAACTTAATAATAACAATAAATAAACAGTAAATCAAACAAACCGTAAAATATTGTCACAGACAGCGGCGGCATAATAATAGGCTGCTAGAGGGGTTTTTAAGGAGGGGGAACTGGAGTGCAATGGCCAAATAGCAAACAATGCAGCCCGATAAACGGAAACCGAGCAATACTCAAATTGCCGACGATACAACGCTGCGTATGAGCAATGAACAGAACGAACAATTAAAGCATTGGATCAGGCAATTGATGGGCTAGGGGCAGAGGGGTATGGTAGATAGGAGTTCAGGGGGGGGGGGGGGGTTTTCGCTTGAAAATTGGCAGAGTGCAGTGTGTCCAATTGGCCCAATGCATTCAAATAAACTAATTTTAATTCCTGGCAATGCGGCTGGGGCACGCAATGCAGCTCAATTGTGAAGCAAATTGGCAGTGGGAAAATGGCAGAGAAGAAAGGAGGGGGGGAATCTACAGTCCCATCAACTGACTGCATTTATATATTGGTTGCCTCAGCCAGGCAAAAGGATGCTACGATTTTATTTATATATACATATATGTGCATATATTTATTTTATTTATAAAAATACTTTGAATATTTTTTATTTACATTTGCAAAAGCAAAAGCAAAATACGAATATTTTTAATGGCCATTTGCAAATTATGCCGTTATGCGAGCGAATATTAACACTTTATAAAGTAGTTAAATTAATTTTTTATTTTTTGCTGTTTGTTATAGTATTTGCATTTATTTTATTGTTGTTTGCCAATTCTTATTTAAATTACGTTCGTGGCAATTTACGTATTTTAAGAATCAAGCGTAAAACATTAAAGAAACAAATTAATAATGTGATGGGGCATTCCACAATTTATATTTATTTAGCAATTCTTATACTTTTAATTACGAAGTAGAATTTTTCCAAGCAAAAAATATTATTTAATTAAATTAAAATGGTTTCATATTATCCAAATAAACGCATTTGTCATTTCTTATTAGATATATTTTTTATTTATTTATATGTTAACCTATTTATATGTGAATTAATGCTAAAAATTCAATTAATATTTATTATCATCATAATATTTGATTTTATTTTAAATAAGCTATCATAATATACCTCCATCAACTTTAAGCAAAATATTTATTTTGCTTAACTAATTCAAAGTTCAGTTATATTTTGAATAATTTAATTTTAATATTTGCATAATTATAATATATATATTTGCATGATTCTAATATAATATATAATTGTATACATTTCTCTCAGAGAATTTTTTTGATGCATGTAAATATCAATTTATGAAACTTTTTGAAAAAAATTTGCTTTTTTTTATAATAAAAATAAAAATGTATACTGATAAGTATAAATTAAATTATACTTATAATTATATTTACAATATATGTGCTTTTAATAATAATTTAATATATATTAAATAAAATACGATTAATCATCAAAGTTTAGAAGAAAAAAATATATTTAATCATCTTAGCATAATTCCCAATTTATTTATTTTGTTATTAAATTAAGTTATTTAAATTTTAATATAAATACAAACAAGAAATTGTTCTAATTAATATAACAATTAGATGTAGTTTTTAATAAGCTTGTTGATTATTTTTTGGTAATTTCCTTGAATTTAAGGCGATATTATTTTTGGGAACACATTGAAATATGAAAAAAAATGAATTTGAACTCGAAACGAGGCGTTGCGATTGCTTTAATTTGCAATTTTATTTATATATGTACACACATATGTATTATACATATATCCAAACCAATATGTAAAAAAATTTTTTTTAAATATATTCGAAATACATTTACCAAAATACTTCAATAGCCTGGTCGCTGTGCTTATCTTAACACCCTCCAGGGTAAGCCAACATTTTTAGGGGGGGTAAACTGGAAAATAAACATAATTTGTTGTTGTATTTGTTATTGTTGTTGAGGGCATGACTATGGTTTCTAATATTATGCCATGTTTATGCACTGTCCATAACCAAATTGTTGTTATTGCAGTTGCCGCTATTTGACTATTTGTTTAACATTTGCCTAGACAGTTTTATACATTTATATATGCATATTTAGATAGACAACGTAATATTATAGTATAAATGTGCATATAATTTATGTGTCTGTGGCACGCTCACATGCTTAACAATCAATGACAATAACAAAACGTTGATGATAAATAAATGCGATTAGTATTAGCTTCAAATACTACAAAAAGTGATTGTATAAACTGCGGTTAAGTTAAGATTAAATAGAATAATATATGTGAAGTGTTTGGAGTGTTGTGTGAATAGTTAAATGATAATTATTTAATGAAAATGTTGATCTATATATATTTGACGAAATTTTACAATTTAAGAGAGAAAACAGTGATGCGTTAGTATATTAAAAGAAAAAATGTTGCGTATTGTCTACGGAAAAATTAAAGCGGAAATATTCGATAAAGATACACCAATCTTCAGGATCATTATTCTCTCTAAATAAAGCAAACAATCCATTCAAATCGCCGCAATAGCTAAAATTACTAGTCAGTTGAAACTTCTCATCTTCAAATATGACTGGAATAGTGATGAACAATGTGAATTTTTTCTTGGGTATTTTTACTAATTGCTGAATAACTATCACATTTACTGACCGATTTGGACAAATGTATACTTAAAATATTCGTAAAAGAATTATCTAACATTATAAATCTTAAAAAGTATTTAAACGAATTTTTTAAATTTTTAAATGAGCAAATGAATTTCAGCAATTTTTCAAAAATGCAAAAAAAAGTTCACATTTTTCAACTTTGAGGGTTTATAATGGCTTTGTTTCTTATTCGATTTGCATAAACGGCACACCGTTAGATAGAGGATACAATTATCTATTGAATTGTATAACATTATTTAAGGTGAAATAAGATCTGATGTAGATATGAACAAATAAGTCGAAAGATTGCCAAAAAACTGCTATTCGCGGTTTTCTCGAAAACCATTCTTTGAAAAAATAAATGGTTTGCATTTTTGAAATCAGCGACCAAAAATACATCAAAAAAAGTATATGAGAGCCCAGCTCCTTTTTGGCTGTAAACTAGTGTAATGGAAACAGCAATTTATTACTTAATTAGTTTTTGTTAAGTTATATGCTAGCTTGTAAAATTATTTAAATAAAGTTCTTTGAAAGACAATTTTCGCTATTTCTCTGTACAGAGCAGTTGATTTGTCAATTCTTCATTATGCCCTATTCTTAAACGTTTCCTGGGCATTTGTTTTTCTATTAACTTAAGTAGAGCATCTGTTTTCTATCCAGAACATTATATTATCTTGCATAAAAATATTTTCATATAAAAATTAAATTTTAAGGCTTTAACACGTATTCTAAACACTTACAAATGAAAATACTTTTTCTTTGATGAGCACAATTGAGCTATAAATAAATATATAGGTATTCGAACAGGGGCATATATTCAATGAGTACATTCATTCATATTCACCACATGCTCAATTATTCATTCGCTTTGTTTTTGCTCCAGTTTTCCAAATGAACTAAAAATTTTGCACCGCTGCATTTTGTATTTATTTTGACAAAAGCCAAACGAGAAAAACCATAAAAACCGCAACGAAGTTAGCACAACTAAAGTCGAGGATATTACTATAGCTGCATTTGAATATAACGCCGGACAGTTCAAAACAAAATGGCGAGCCCACAACTCCGGATTGTTGAAGTGTGACAGGCAAGGCAAAAAAAATGAGCCAAAAATTAAGCATACGCCGCATGGGTCAGCAGTCAGATAAAAACGAATTCAGCTTTCAATCGCGAACACATTATATATATATATATATGTATATATTATATATATCTATTTGATGGTCTATGTATTAGCATCAACTGCCAAGTAAAATGCAAATGAAACCCACCGCAGCGCGTCTCTGCCATTAATTGGCAATTTATAGCAGAGTCAAAACCACATCAGGAGGGGCACGCCTCTAGCACCACCCAAAAAAATAGCACCACTCGCTTTTGCCCCATGTGCGCGCTCAAGTGAAAATTATCATTTCCAGCAACTGAATTTCTCATACAGCCACAAAACAAGGCAAGAGGTAATGCTATAAAAATGTACATAGAAAGCGACACCCAAAATTCCAACCAAAAAAAAGAAAAGAAATGAAAAGAAAAAGTCACCAAACTTTAGCCGGGAGCAAACCGTCCATGACGACCACTGAACGCGACACCCCCCAATAGACCCCAACAAAATAAAAAGAATGAAACATAAAAGGCCAAGGATTTCTTATAGAATCAGACGAATATGCCACACTCTAAGCGGTTAATTAGCATTCGCAAGGATTAAGCCCAATTTAAAAGTACAAAAAAGCTGAAAACCGCGAGAACATAAAATGTTTAGCTTCAATAATATTTAAGAAATTCAGGCATTAAAGCTACATGGATATAAGTAATTTAATTTTAATTTTTATGTATATATTTATATTTATTATGTTATTTATTATTAAATATATTTAATAATCTGCTTTAAATTTGAAGTATATATATTTGTTAAATGTGGTAAATTTTTATATGTATATTTAATATATTAAATATATTTGATAAGATTTTTCTGATAAGAGTAAATAAATTTTTTAAATGTGGCTAATTTATATATAAATATATTTAATATTAAATATATAGTATAGTAATTTGTTAAAATTAATGTTTAAATGCATTTTTATTATATTAAATATATTTAACAAGATTTTTCTGATAAGGAGTAAATATATTTTTTTAATGTGGCTAATTTATATATATATATTAATTATATAATTTAATATTAAATATACTCAATTAAATTTTTCTAATAAGTAGTAAACATATTTTTTTAACTGCAAAATATTTAGAAACTCTGGATTAAATATTAATATAATATTATTTTTTAAAATATATATTAAAATATATAGAAAACTCTATAAAAGATACTGAAGGTCATTAACTGAGTATGTTATTTTCTGAGATAGAGTTTATAAGCTCATTAAATAGAGTTTAAATCACTTTTAAAATAAATTATGTCATTTAACAAAAAACTTAAATTTTAAAGTGATTTTTGATTTATAACACATTTTTTTAAAAGCTGATTAATTAAGGCAAATATATTAGTTAATATTTTACCAAAAATGTTAACCTATAAATTGCAAATTTATTTAAACCTTGAACTGCCTAATGATGCTTTTTTTTAGCACATTACAAATTAAATGATATAGTAATAGAAACTCCCGATAAAAAAAGAGTATAACAAAAACAAGCGGCGATTTATCGCATTTTGCTGTGGTCGGCATTAGTTACGCTGAATTTTATCACAATTGCAATTCTTTCTAGAACCGGTCCCAGACCCGCCAAAAGGATTTTTGGGTTGCAGCCAAACCAAGATGGAAGGGATGAGCTTCGGCTGATGGTAATGGAAATGGAAATGAAGCTGAAGCTGTAGCTGTAGCTGGAAATGAAAATGCTCCACGCTGCCTTGGCAACTGACCGACCGACCGACCGAACAGCGTGTCGAGGGCTGCTAATTTCCACGTTTCGCCTTTAAATATAATCATAATTCGGTCTGATTTTTGCTTTGTTGCTGCTGTAAATGATTAACGCTGCGGGGCTTTTGGTTTCACGAACAGGGAGCCGGGGGTAGGAGTACAGGCATAATGCCGAGTGGCCCTTTAACATTGCCATTTGCCATTGGCAGACTTTTTAGCTTTCTACTGGTTTTGCTTTAAACTGCCAAACAACCAAGCACCCACAACTACAAAAATGTTCCTTGATAATAAAGAAAAAAGAATGAGCAAATTTCATAATCTTGAAGCCTGATTGCTCATTAGTAAATTCATTTGGCTGCACTCCAGTGCGAACGCTCAGCTAAAGACCCTCTCGTACTACCAACTGCCATACGAACCAAACTGATAACTCGAAAGCATTTTGCAGCGACGCGTTGAGTGTGCACAGAGAACAGGAAATGTTATAAAATTCAGGAAACCGTTTAACAGATACTCTATAATGTTTATAAAAAAGCTGGTAAAGAATAAGCCAAAGAAAACTCTCCTTACTGAAAAAATGGCTAATAAATAGATAACTACATTTTTTTTAATTTAGAAAGGTCGTCCACAATTTGAATTGTTAATTCATAATTATCATAATTATTTTCCTAAAAATTGAAAGAAATCTGATTGGAAAAGCTTCTAAATAAATAAATACTACTTGTTATTAAATAAGATTTTGTTGAAAAGTTAATTTTCCAATATATTTACCTACAAAAGCCAATGATAATTTGTTTAAAATTTAATTTTCCAATATATTTACTTACAAAGCCAATGGTAATTTGTTTAACCAAATGCTAGATGCTGAATTAATAATTAATAAATAATATATATACATAGATACATCGTTAATGATATTATTAAATTTATAACGCAAAAAGGAACCAACTCTACACAACTTTATGTTCAATTTATGTTGAATAGTTTAAGTTCATTATCATAAATATTTTCTTAAAAAAGAAAGTCCTTTAAAGAAAGTTCGAAAGCGCATTAAATTTTCAATATAAATTAAACCCATAAATGTACAAATAATTTATTGTACTCTAGTAATTATAATATCTCAAATACAGATAGTTTTCTAGAATAAAATTAATTATCATCTATAAAATCAATAAATACAAAAATCAACGAATATATTTAATGAAAAATGTAAACAAAAAATTAAATATGATTATTAATCAGATTACAGTAAATGTATTTCTAAAAACTATATATTGTCTAATATTAAAAAGTCAAAGTTCAAGTTAAACTTCATTGGCAATTGAGAAGACTTTGAAATGTTGAAGTACATTAGCAAATTGGAAAATGCAAAAATGCTTCAAAATTATCATTTTGTTGGCCTAATGACTTGTGCAAAATGTCGCGGTGTTGAGAGATACTTGGGATACTAACAGCTTACCAGTTTACCAGCTTAACATCTGCGTAATGCTGGATGGAGTGTGTGTGTGTGTCTACAGTGAAGAACCTCTCCCAGTTGCCAACTTGGCGGAGTTGAGCGCAAAATGTTTGCTTAATTGTCAAAATTTATGTTGGTTGCTGCAGGGGGAAAACTATCCGAAAGACCGCAAAAGTCGCTAAGGGGTGGAGCTGGGATTGTTGAGGCCATGCTTGATGATGAGGGATGAGCATTAACCCAGTTAACCCATTAAAGCCGTGTCATAAATTCAAAGCCCACAGCACAACAACAAGAGCCAGGAGAAAGAACAACAGCAACAAAGTTGCCGCCTGCCACACTTTCTGTGGCTTTTTGTGGCCAGGCTTGGCACCGTTTTTCGACTCATTAAAGCCAACTTTACGCAATTAGCCTAATAAGCCGCCCAGAAGTAGGCTACAAAAAACACAAGCAACAATGATACAGAGAAGCGCAAACACCGAGACAGCTCAACTGAAATTTTACAACACTTTTGGGCGCATTTCGCATTTTCGCTCAATTAAATTAATTAAATGACAGCTCAAATATGCAACGAGAGGTTGATGAAGAGATGACCCAACTGATGGCTATATTGAATATTTAGCCAACTAGGTAGATAGAGAGGGGTCAACGGATGGGTTAGCCAAAGATAGATATGTTATAAAACACAGATGCCACAAAAGGCTTTTGGCCTTTTAAAATTGTTGTAGAAGATAATAGAGGTCCAATCTACAGGACACTGTGAGAACAAAAAGGTATTTTAACATAAATATCGGTTGGGATTTTAGAATGTTACAGAAGTTGTAAGCTTAATTAGCAATCAGTGTGAATAGTGATGGGTGAATATATAATAAAACTAATTAACAACAATTAACACAAGCGATATTATTCCAAGTATTTCGTTCTTTTGATATTATAGAAACACACAAATATTGTGTGTTAATAATTTAAGCTGTGATGGACACGAAAAATCAGATCGTGAGTCACAAAAATTTCTCGTGTGCTGTTGAAAAAACCCATCAATATATTTTGTTTTTGTGATCGAGATGAGACCTTGTGCGCCCGACTCCGAGTTTGGGAAATAGACTCGTGAGTATTTTTTTTTTTGTTGTGAAGGGGTTGAACCCTAATGTATATTGTTGTTGAGAGCTCGCTCGCGATCGCCGACCCACTGCTAAATTTAATTAAAATTAAATTTATTTTAAATATTTAAACATTTTTAACTGATTTTACGTTAAATTTCACGCATTTAAAATGTGATCCATTCGATTGTTGACTCAACTTATCAATATTTTTGATGGTCTAAACTACTCTCAATAATTTTTTTAGCTCGAAGACTATATAGCTACTTAATACTCTCAACATTCCGTAATTAGATCTTAGAATTTATAGTGTAGACTTAATATTATAAACTTTCAATTTAAGCAATAAGCGATTACTTTAAAAAGCAATTAAGGAAAAAATCTTTAAAAATTATCAAAAATAGCCTAGAATTTATTTACATTACTTATTCACTGACTAAATACTTAAATTTTGATATTAGTATTAGGTATAGTCTCTCCCCGCCATTTGAACAATTAAAGTAAAAAATAAATTAAAAAGTTAAAAATAAACAATACAAACACACATAATAAAACCTAACAAAATTCAAAAAACTAAAAGCGTCGTAACATCTACTTATTATCTGGACAGGCCATCTGGTATAGGAATTGAATGATGGTGCGTGTGGGACGTCCAGTCATGCGATCTTTGAGTAGATATGGCAATGTATTGTGACGAGTCAGCATGCCCACATTACGTATATCAATATGAGCCCAATCCACGCATGGCACCATCTCATGCAACACCGCAGCGGCAATGCAACTGGAAGCTGGACCACGTCCACGATTGCTTATGTCAAATGTTGGGCCGGGTGTGACAAGCTGCTTGAAATAATTCCAAAGTGGCAGACGCCATAAACGATCGCCAGTCAGGCCGCCAGCCTTCTCGAATTGTTTAAAAACGAAATTCGAATTGGTGAAAAGGCCCGCTGCACTGCCGCCCAATCCAGCACAGACGCCATAGCCCAAGGTGGCAATGTCCACAACCAGGCGTGGCCTATAGTTAGCCTGTGCATAGAGCAATGGATCCGCCATGACAGCAGTGCCCACTTTGCTGACATCCACAATGCCCAGAGTTTTGCCATTTAACAGGGCTACCACATCGCCCGGCTTGACCGCCATGCCCGACGGTATATTTTCGCAGAGTGGCAACACTGCGGTGATATTCAGCGGCAGCGACAAGGCAGCCGCTGCACGAATGGTGGCAACGCAAACGGCAGCGCCAGCCATGCAGCCGCGATACATATGCAGGCAATCCTTGCTACGCAAACAGAGTCCACCGCTATTGTAGGTCAGGCCCTTGCCCAGCAGCAAGATGGGTTTATCCTCGGGTGAAGTGCCGCAATAGCTAATCTCCAGCACAACGGGCGGCTCACAGCTGCCCTTGGCGACCATTAGAAATGAATTGAGTTGATTCGATTCGATCCAGTCCATGGAACGTATGTCCACAGTAACGCCACATGGACACAGTGCATCCACGGTGGATTGTGCGAATATTGTGGGCGTCATTTGACTAGCCGGCGAATCACTCAAACGTCTGGCCAGATTCTGTGATTCGGCTTTAAAGAGACCACGTGTCCAGGCATCCACATCGGGTGAATCATATAGCTCCAGTTTGGGTATAAACGTGCGATCCTGCTTACGTCGATTTGCATTATAACGCCAAATGGCCAAAGCACTGCCCTCGGCAGCCTGCTCAGGATATTCCATGGAATCCACAAATACATCAGTAACGCCCTGTAGTTGCAATGCTCGAGCCCCAGCTCCGGCGGCAACGCGCACATTCTCCATGCCCTCGTCAATCATTTCCATGTCATTAAAGCTAGCGCCCTCCTGGCCTACACCGACCACAGCAACGGCACTAAACTCAGCATCCACATTCATAAAGACAAGTCCCTTGCCCAGTTGACCGCTCATCCCTGATTCACGCACCAGATTCGTGATTTTACCCTGTGCCCGATCATCCAACTTCTCGGCACTGGATGTTAGTTTGGGTTCCTTGTCGCCATCCTTTGTGTACACGCCCACCACAACACCCTTCACAACTTTATCATCACATTTTGCATAGTTTCTTATCTGTTGATTAAGGACCAAAGCGCCCAGTGGCCGTAATCTTGAGGCAATTATTTCACTCGATCTTATCTGGCATAAAGATCGGGCACACAGTACCCACTTGTAGATTTGTACATTCTTATTGAACGCGCTTGCTATACGATTGACTGATATCATGATCTTGGTTATTCTGGTTCAGTAATCGTTATTTGTAAATCTGAAGAATTTTTTAAATGTTAATTCTAATATATTTTCTGATGTGAATGTGAGAAGGGTCCTGGTGTTTTGTATATTTTTGTGAGCTATACGGACTGACATTCAAATCGTTGCCTTCTATCGGTATAAATAAAGCCAAAATATTGTTAAATTTGTCAAAAAAAAAAATTATAAAATGTAATATTCATATTATAAAATTCCTACACAATCAAACTTTAAGAATGCGTAAGATGTAAGATAACAAACAGGAGCAGCCCTATAGTAAGTATATATTAAAGGGTATATTATTATAGTTATCTTCATGCTGCTTCTAGATTTTAAAATTAAATTGATATCGTTCTTCAATGAACTGGATTACTCTTCATTTTTCATTTAAAGTCGATTCACTTCTGCAAATAAAAACTCTAAAATATGATTTAGTTTAGCATGTACTTGATATCAAAAAAACCTCAACCATTGAGGCATAATTTCCTTTTACAATATTGTTAATTATATATTTTTCATTCCTCATCGGAGTCTTGTTGATTGTTGGGCTTAAGGCTGCCAAAGACCTTGGCAGGAATGGCCTTTTGTTCGAAACGCAGCTTCTTCATTATCAGACCTTCATCATCGGTTTTTGTGGCAGCTGCTGCACCTTCTGTATTCTGCTCAGTATCAGCTGCTTCTGCCTCTTCATCATCATCATCTTCGTCCTCTTCACTGTCGCCAATATCAATCTCATCGGGATTGATCACAGTGTTGTCCTTAGCCTTGGCACCGCCCTGCGTCTCGCCGCGCACAAACATTATATTCGAGGCTGCCTTTTCGGTTGGCTTCTGTTTCGCCTCGGCTGCCGCTTGACGTGCCTTCTCCTCCAGCAAACGCATAGCATCGCTGCCAGCACCGGCGCCCGCATCCGCAGCGTTGCCATTGCTCGTATTGAGAAACTGTGCGGCCATCATATTGACTTGGGTATTGTATGTGGCCTGCACAGAGCGTTTGATGCGCAGCATTTCACGCATTGTGTCCTCATTGCCATGACGCACTTCAAACTCCTTCCATGTCTGCCAGAAGTCGGCAGTAATACGAGGATCACAAACCTAAAAAGGAGTTTTATAATTTAATTAAATATTTTTAAATAATATTAGGAATATTTAATTTTTACTCACCTGTGAACAATGCGCATAGATGGCCCTAGCGCGATCCACCTCTCCCAGTTTGGTTTCCAGCTCTGCAAACTTGACGCACATGTGCCGCATATTTTGCTCCGGCAGCGATTCGATGGCCTTTTCATAAATTTCGCGAGTACGTGGTAGTCCATAAATTTCGGCTGCCTTTTTAATGAAAATGTTGTACATATCAAACATTTCATCCTCCTTGACGGCGCTGGTGGCGCGATCATAGACGGCCATGGCATGACGCGCCAGTCCATGTTCCTCCTCTAACTTGGCATAGAGTAAATAAAAGTACTTGGCATGCTCTGGCGGACACTGATCCAAGCACTGTTCGAAAAGATCACGTGCACGCTCCAGCTTAGTGCCGCCATAGCGCTCCAAGAACTTGGTTAGATATGAGTTCCAAATATCATAAACATTTGGCCATTTGAACAACGCAATACCCTTCTCGTAAGCACGATATGCCTCCTCATAGTAGTTGTGCTCCTCTAGGAATAGGCCATAATTTATAATTATTTGTGGCGTGCAAATCTTGAGGTCAATGATGCGTTCATAAACCGCCTTGCAGGTCTTAAAGGTGCCAAACGACTCCTCCAAATCAGCGTACATAGACCACACTTTCAACGATTTGTAAAGACGCATTTGCACCGTTTCCGTTTCATCATGATAGGCCACCTTGCGCTTGGGCATGGCCGTTGCACGATGCATTAATTTGAGTGCCGATTCAAACTGTTGCTGACGCAGCTCCAACTCCGCCCATTCACACCACACTGCAGCCAAGTGCTCCACCTTAACATACTCGACTTGCGTACCACGTTCAAAGACAACGCGGGCATCCTCCACCTGCCCGTTGGCTTCATAGAATTTGGCAAATTCTACCCATAGCGTGTGCAGCTGACCCACCGCCTGCTTGGGCTGCACCGTCTGAACTGCCTCCGTATAGGTATTAATGATCTCCTCAGGTTTATCTTCATACAGTTTGATGCGCTTATGCCACTCGTGCACATTGTGCGGATTCTGTCGCAAGAGTACGCTATTGAGCAGCAACAAACGGCGCTCCATAAGATACTCAAAACGTGATAGACGCAGCTCTACATCAATGTCGTCCTCTTCGTCGGCCTCCTCATCGTTGGCCACCTGTTCCATGCGTTTGTTCAGCGACAACTCCTCGAATTGAGCATATTCATCAAAAACTTGTGTAAAATCTCGCACCGTTGTCACCGTTTGTATGGCCTCCTCGTAGATGTCACGAGCACGATCAAACAAACCCGAGCGCACATAATAATCGGCCAGTGAGTTCCACAGATGACCCAACTGATCTGTATACCGACGCAGACCGCCACGAATGATTGCATCCACATTAAGGGAATGCACCTTGTGCGGATGCTTTGATATCAGATCGCAAAGCTCATTCCATAGCTGATGATTCGATTTGCCATGCTTCGATACAAAATGCTCGTTATCTACAATGTGCGCCAATTGCTGTGCTGCCTCATCCAAGCGTTCCGCCTCCTGTAACGAATTAGAATTATATTATAAATGTTTGTCCTGTTTAACAGTTTTTCTTCGACAATTTTACCTGCAAGTACGCCACATACTCTTCGGCATCCTCGGGAAACAGCTTTAGATAGCGCCTGTAGACACGCAACGCTGTCTCGGGCATCTCATAGCGCTGCACAAATTTTAAATACAGCGGCCAAATTCGACCGTGCTGTGTGATGGGCAATGCACGCAGTGCACGATCAAAAACATGCCGTGTGCGTGTTATGCGACACTGTGAGCTCATAAAAACGCCATAATCCATCCAAATGCGCGGCATTTTATGCATAAAGACGAGCGCCCGCTCGAATGTGTTGTTCACCTGCTCGTACATGGGATCTGTAGGTATCTTGCCCCTCACCTGCTTTCTACGTGTACGCAAGTAGTTGTACCACATCTTATAGCTGCCGGGCAGCTCCTTTAGCGCACGCTCATACACCAAATTAACACCATTGTTGGGTGCTTTTGCCTTGTGATCTATGTAGCGCAGCCAATGCTTTACGGAGTATGCATTGCGTAAAATTTCTTCCTCATAGGGCACGTCCTCCTCTTCCTGTAGATGAATAAAATTAGTACATAATTGATTAACTGCTGCCACATACTTACAAAATTTAGATCGATGTGCAGTGTTTTTGCTGTATTTTCAACCATTTTAATACAATTTGCAAAAAGTAAAACAAAAGCCGCAAAAACGTTTGCATGCGCGTCCACAGTCAGCTGTTGATGCACAGAGTTGCCACCTATACGAAAATATCAATTGTTGGGCATTTAGATGTGACCGTGACACATTTCTGGTATTTAAATACTCTCAATGACAGTGTTGCAAAATGTGTGCAGTACAGTGTTGGGCATCTGCACGCGGCATCTTTTTGGCGGCCATCACAACGCTAAACCGAACAACGCAAGTCAGAACGCACAAAATTAATGTGTTAAGAAATAGCTAATAAAACGAACAACGAAACGACTTGAAAATGTCCACGGGCGCTGCAAGAGTTTACATTCAAGTCGAGAGCGAGGCCGAGCAAAAGGAGCATCTGAAGCAACAACGCAAAACACTAAAGCCACTGCAGGCTAACGCCAACGACAAGGAAAATCTGACCGCAGCTGGACGCGTCTCCATCGTGGATCAACTTAGTCGCTTAAAAGCTGGCGTCAATGTAACGCCCAAATATGGTAAACGCAAATGCGTAGACACAACGGCAACAACATCAACCGAAACACACGACGCTGAGACCCAAACTGAGGCAAGTTTAACACCCAACGATGCTGATAAGCCCATCACAGGAGACGATCTGACCAGCGAATGTGAGCCTGGTGAGAACTACTACAAATTGTTATCAGAGCAGCGACGCGTTGCTCTCGAGGAGACTCTCAATGAGAATCGGCATCTGCACGAGCGCATCGATGGCTTGGAAGAGGAAATGGACACAATGCGCAAGGAACTAGACGAGGCTAAGAATCTGGTTGAAGTGCTCAAAGAAATATGTGACGATGATGATAGCGAAGAATTGGAAGAGCCACAGCCAGAACAAGAGCAACAGGAATAATAGTTACGAATGCTAATAACCAATAAAAACAATTTTTATGTTTTAAGTTAAATATTATACATTAATTATTATGCAAATAGTTTGTAATTGCTAAATCATTTTATTTCAAAGATTTCTTAACTTATACATTTATATATGAAACAACCAACCCAATGGACTGGTCTCAATGTACGCCAGCAATTAAATATGTATTTACTAGTTAATAACCCACCATTAGTTGTTGTTCCAATAAAAGTTTGTTTCTCAATTTATATATATTACTTCAGCCAGTCTGTGACAATCTCTTCATTGTGAAACGTTTCCACATCGAACTGCAAGGGAAACGCATTAGAAATTTTATTATAATACACAGTTATCTCTAATTAAATACCCACCGCATCTGTTGATACTTCAATGCATTCCTCATATTTCGGCACCACGCCCACAACGTCGACATCTAGATATTCTGTATCTGCTTTGGCTGCTGCAATTAGCACCGCCGTCTCCGTGTCCGACACAATAATCTCATCATCATCATCAACAGCCTCGTCCGGCACTGCGACTTTTGCCAATCTTGCATCTCCATCATCTGGATGACCGTGAGCTGCCTTCATGTGCAGCCGCAATGCAAATGGCCGCGCATACTCTGCACCGCAAGTAACACACGAATATTTATTATCAATCTGTTGGTTCTTTGAAGTCGCATTACCCTTGGCATCGCTAGTTCGGTGGGTCGCCATGTGTGTCTTTACAGCAAACAGCGAGGCAAAAGGACGATTACAAACGGCGCATTGATACGGCTTTGAGTGCGTATTCTTATGTGCATACAACTGCACAGAGGTGCGAAAAGATTTTGGACATGAGTCGCAAGCATATTTGCATTCTGAGCTGTGAATGCGTAAATGATGCGAGTAGACTTGATGCGATTTAAAGCTGTGTAAAGAAAGAGGTATATATTAATATATTTACTTGTTGTCTTAGGACAGATTGTAATTAAATAAAATGTAATGAAAAAAGGGTATATAATATGTACCACGCACTCCGGGATGAGCTAGTATTTCTATATAAACACAAGAAATTTGCACTTCCTTTGGTCGAAAAGTGGAGTGCCGCCCTAAGTGTAAAGCTGGCTACGCTCCTGGCCACAATAACTTACCGTTTATTGCACGTGGTGCATACATACGGACGTATGTTTGTGTGCGTTCGCAGATGCAGTGTCAATGAGTAGGAGACGCGAAACGTTTTGCCACACACCTCGCAACTGTAGGGCTTCTCGCCAGTGTGGACACGTTCATGCTTCACCTTCTCATAGGGCCGCATAAAGACACGCCCACAGTATTGGCATTCAAATCCTGGCTTATCCTTGCCATTGACAGTCTTTTTGCTGTTGTTACTATTGCTGCTGTTGTTCTGGTTCGCTTGCACTTGTCGATCGTGTATCTTTAAATGCATCTCATAGTTAACCATATTATCAAATTTGCGATTACAGGTGCTGCACATATATGACTCTTGACTTTGGTGCATCTGTTTGTGAACAGTCAAGAGATTTTGTTCAAAGCTGCAAATAGGAATTAAAAGTGAGTAATGGAAAGTAGCTAACCAAAGGTTAGTTACTATCAGGTGGCTTACCTCTTGTCACATATTTCACAGTAGAATTGATCCAATTCGTTGTATTGCTGATGTGCGCCCACAGGCAAGGCATCTTGTATGGATTTGGCAGCATGCTTGTTGTGAATGCGCATATGAAACTTAAGGGATTTACCCGAACCAAATTTCGTATTGCAAATATGACAAACTGTGCTCGTATTGCTCTTGGTCGCAGTGGAAGCTGTTTGTTTGCGTCGCACTGGCGCCTGCGTTTTGGCCAGTTTGGCGTTGTTTTTGGTCACGCCCGTTTCGGCCTGTGGACAGCTGTGATCCTCGGCGCTTTGGCGCGTCTCGAATATGCTATGGCAATCAAAACAAAAGTAGCGCTCCGATTTGTTGGTCAGTTGCTCAGCTTCGATTTCAGAATCGACTTCTCCTTCAATTTCAGCTTCGATGGCTGATTGTAGTTGGTCACCTTCATCCAAGGCATCCCAAAGCTGCGGTTCGCTTACTACATCATCCAGCTCCTCAATCAATTCATCTTCAACCACCATGGGATCAATTATTATTGTATTGTCATCCAGATAAGTTTCGTCATTCGTGTCTACTGCATGCACTGTGACTGTAGATCTAGCCTCTGCGGCGCCTGTGCAGCTATTGAGGCCACTGTGCGCCGCATTATAAGCCTCAAGGCTATCAAAATCATTGCCACAATCCTCGCAGTAGTAGAGCTCACCCGAACACGTATCAATTATAAAATGGTCAACGCTGACTTGTTTTTTGGCCTCCACGTGCGATTGCGGCATGGTTTGTTCAGTATGTGTGCCACTGTGCCCTGCAATTAATTGTTAAGAGCTGCCAGCGATAATGTTTATTCGAAATACGCACCTGACATGGCACTAGTTTGATTGAAATGTGAGAATTCTTTGGCTTTTGTGCCTGCATATGTCCATATGTCCACTTTTGTAAGAATTATGCCGATAACGATATATTTGATTGTTGACAAGCCGATACTAGAATGTGGTGGCAGACCGATATGTTTTGCAGCTGTAAACTTAACATACCCAAATTATGTAAGCGCTCTGTTAACTGTCAACATTTTGCGTTTACATTAAAATTGAAATTCAAATGTTTTCACTTTTAATGAAATTTATTTGCTCTATGCGCTTGGCACTAAGTTAGGTGTATGTACAAAAACAATATAACAAGTATCAATATCAATAGCAAACATTAAACAGATTTATAGGCTATTAAACGACTTGAAGCAGGAATGATTGCAAGTATATATCTCACTGACTACAGGGTACAATTACAACTAAAAACGACCCGATACTAAAATAACAACGAATACAACTGACAGCCAATGCGTTTACAAACATTTGAGACCACATAAGCGCCAGCCGATACGGTCACAAAGAGCGTTAGCCAGCCAAGAAATGTGAATTCACCCACACGCGGCCTTATATGCTGCTGCAGTCCCAGCCAACCCCCATTGTCGATCAGCCAATAGACCAGATCGTCCTCAATAATCTCGGCTAGGCCATCGACCAGACACTGCAAATAATCATAATGGCCCTGACGGACACAGTCAATGGCAAATCCACCGCAGACAGAAAATATCGAAATAATTTTGCCCCAGGTAATGCTTGTGCGAAAGAGATCCTTGGCGACCAGATTGAGCAGCATGGGCGCCATATCGCTATCCTCCAGTTCGCCAAAAGGCGCACGTGACAGCTGCCTGGAAATGTTTGTATACACACGCGGATGCATGCGCTCCAGTTCCTCGCCCATCTATACAGACATATTTAAATCAAATTAGTTTCTCTAAAGGATTGATTTTTGTCAGAATACTCACGCTGTTGAGTGCTGGAAACACCTCGTACACCACATGTGACGATGGCTCTAATATATTACGTAGTCTTTGTGTCACCTTACGATTGAGAACCCCAGCACGTCGCAGTCGCGCTCTTATGTACTGTCCACACAGGCACTTACCCTGAAAAAGCACAGAAAAAAAAATAGCATCAAATTTAATTAATAATCAAACTTGAACCAAAATTTAATTTAATTAAATCAACTAAAAAGTTGCTTCAGCTTTGATCTTTCGCATATGGGGGATGGCCCCCAGTATGAAATGCACAATTTTTAATATGTATTCATCAATTGTTAGTCAAAATTTCCGGTAATATGAATTCTGGAAAGTATTCCACAATTCATCGGATTTTCTTGTTTTTCTTTAATTGTCGGCGCCGACATTGAAATTGTTTTTGTAGCAGTTTTCGGGTTTTTCAGTGTAGATTTTTAGCCAAAATCCAAAATTATTGCTTGTCTGTGCGTATTTTTGAGCATTATTGAACACGAGTGACACCTGGAAAATATCATTCACACTATTGTAGACAACTTAAAATAGTAGTTCAGTTCAGCACATTAAATGCAGCTCTCAAAAAATAATATAAACACATAGATATGTTTTAGATAAAGAGTACACAACTAGGAGATATCTTGTATTAAGTTTTTTGTAGACTTTAATAATATAAAACTAGTAATAAATATCAACATATTTATATGAAACAAAGTTGATTTGTGTATACAATAATATTATAGTCTACATTTATATAAGTGAAGCTAACTTATAGTATAAACTCTGAGAACAATGAGTTTAACTCGACTCTAATGATGTTATCAAGATTAGTTTTATATTGTATACTTGTATATTCCTGTCCCCAACAATTTAATTATACACTTTTATACATTTTACAGGTTCCAGGGTATTGCAGGTCAATTCGGCATTATAAAGAACACGATATATGGTATAATTTAGTAATAGGTACAGCACATGCTATAAACAGAACAAAGTAAAATCATTTTTAGAAATGTGTGTAACAAAATATAACTCCACAAATCTTTTACATAACTATGTACTATATAGTAAATCTATAGACAGATAATCAAATTGCCTATACACAACACGATAGACTACTTAACTCGCAGTCTTCAGTATAGATCTTAATTGGGATATATCAAAACATGTGTGTATATGTGTGTTTTAAGACTTTTTTAATTTACAATGTCATGCCGCTCGCAATTTTAAAGCGAATCGCGTTACTTTATTTTCGCACAATTACCGTTTGTCATGCCAAACCAACTTATAAACAACGATTAACAAATTGTCTGTCTTGGCGCCAACTTGACATTGCATGAGAAATTGCCAAAAAAAAAATATTGAAAAAAAGACGACCTTGCTTATTTATTGAAATATTGACATGTCTGTTGAAAGGTTAGGCCCATTAGCTGCTAAATAACTGAACCTGAACTATCCTTTCAAGCGGTTAATCACCTTAATGTATTTTATTTACAATAAATACTCTAACATCCATAAATCGATCAAAGTTTTGTTTATGCAGCACTCTCTAATAGCCAGACATAATTATTACCACCTGAAGAGTTCAACATATTTTCATGTTTCTGGTTCACTTTTTGGCTATTTTTCTGATGAATAACTTTTGGGTTAATTCGTACATTTGTGTAAACTTATTTTTAGCATTTGTTGATTTTTTAAATTTTTTGTTTTGTTTGCATTTGTTTGGTTATCATTTTTTTTATTTTTTGCGCGCCAACTAATTGTTTACGGTTCTTAAAAGAACTCTCTATTGTATATAGGAAGTATTTTTTATATAATTATATATTTATAATAAAGTTTAGTGAGGGATAATCAGGGTTAATATATTGATAAATTTATTATTTTTTTTTGCCAAAAATATCTTTTACCTTTAATCGAGCTAGGATTATTTTTTGAGCGTATAAGAGCAACTTTAAATAAGAAGAGATTTAAATGATTTTCAATTTAAATAATAAAAACGTAAATTATTTATTAAGTTAAAAAAAACAAATTTCTTTTAAAAATCAAGAAGTAAAAATTAACAATTGATTATTTATAATATAAATTATAATCATTACGGTGCCTGGAAATTAACTTTTATAGTTTTTTAACCATAGAATATTTATTTAACTATTAATACAAATTTAATATTTACTTATTTATTATTATTTTTTTTTTTTATCTCAAAGTTAGTTTGCGCTAATTTATGAGGCCCGCATTCTGAGCTAACAGGCTCAACATTTTATCAGCAAATGATCAACAAAAAATTGCAACAATTTTTGTTCAGCTAACGCGACAGAGTAAATATTTCTAAAATATTTAATAACAAACAAAAAATAAAATGTAAACATGTTTCACGTGAAATGGCTGCATTTCACATAATTTTTTTTTGTTTTATTTATATTTTTATTTGTTATCAGCTGAGATAAACAAATTGCTATAAGTGTACACACTTACGTATACATATGAATAATGTAAAGTTTACCCTATCAATTAAATGTCAAACGACAACGACGAGAATATAGATTGGAATTAATGCCACCCCGAACCACACCCACTAATTAAGTAATTTTTTAAAAAATTTCAATTTTTTTTGTTAAAGTAAATAAAAATGAGACCACCAACTGTTCTTATATTTACCTAAATTTATATCAAAATATATCAATAAACAAAATTGTTTGCACAGCTTTTTCTAATACCTAGTAAAAAA
This sequence comes from Hirtodrosophila alboralis, assembly GCA_035043045.1. Taxonomy (NCBI): domain Eukaryota; kingdom Metazoa; phylum Arthropoda; class Insecta; order Diptera; family Drosophilidae; genus Hirtodrosophila; species Hirtodrosophila alboralis. Next base: position 37,112 of record JAWNNH010000903.1, on the reverse strand, counting down.
AATGGTCATAAAAAGGGATTTACTAAATTATGGTACTGCGTGAGATAGTAATAAATTCAATGGAAATAATTCTATAAAGTATTTATAATTTTTATCAGTTATTATAATTAAGTCTATGTATGATTGTCTATACAAAAAAAATGAAAATGTTTTTGGTTTACATACTATAAGTATATATATGTGTATTTAACAATCCAATCCAACTTTACTCAATATGGGAGTTTTCTTCCGATTTCAAAGAGTTTCTTTTGATGCTATTTGACTTTTATAATTTTTTTTATTTTTTTTTAATAAAACTAAACTTTTGGCAATGCAAAAATTGATAATAAATTATGCTATAAAACAGCTATTACAAATTTTTATTTGAAAGTTAAGCTTAAATGTTGAAATCGGAATTCTAAATAGAACGACCTTACAAAAGAAAAAAAAGGCGCAAAATGCACTGCAAAAATTATATTTAATCAGGAATTTTTGACTTATGATTTTTTTCATTATGCATTCAAAGCATAGATTACGAACAATAATTCATAGATTATTAATAAAATATGTAAAAATTGTGTATTATTTATTTATTTACACAAACTTCGTTATTATTCATAATATGCTGCACAGATATTGCTACAGGGTATATTATAGTCAACTCTCCTTAAGTTTGCAAATTTTTTCGTTTGCCCTCTTACTGACTTACCTGATTAATAATTTCCATTTTGTACTCCTGATAGTTGGTCATGGTGCGTGTGCTGCTGGCCAGCGATGAGGTGGAGGCAGCGCGTGTCATGTGCCCGGTAATTCCCCCGGCAGCAGCGCCGCTGCCCATATGCACGGATCTGCTGCCATTGAGCGGAGATCGCAATGATTTCCATTCGCTTGCTGCGGTGGCGATAGTGCCGCGTCTATTTGCCGTATAGATCTCATGGTCCAGCGATGAGGATTTGAACTTGGCCAGCTTGGGGGTGGGAGTGGGAGTATTCGTATTGCTGGAGGCGGCTGTGGTCGGTGCCATGGCCATTGTCATTTAAGTGGCGTTGCGGTCAATGCTTGGCTGCTGTTGGACAATGGAACCAAGTACTTTCCGTTCTTCTTATTGTCGCAGCCTCCTCCTCTGGGCTACCCCCTGACAAGCTTCAGCTGCATGTAAGTGTTGTAAAAGTTGAGCTTTTAATATTACAGTCGCTTTGAATTTGCCTTGCAATAAGCACAGCTTGTTTTGCGCTTTTTTGGAGGTGGTTTTGCTTCATAAAAATGTGCAAAACAAAATAAAAAGTCGAGAATAAATGTTGCGCGCAAAGCGTAGAGCAGACTAACATACACGAACGGCACACACAAAAGAAAACAACTAAAAACTTGTTGTTGCTGCTGCTCTGCTACTGCTGGTGCTGCTGCTGCTGCTTGGCGATTGATTTTCAAGCTGCCTGTTGCTTTCTTTTTGCTTCTGTTGTTGTTGTTGCCTTTATTTTACCTTTTTGCTGTGGCGCGTGCGTTTTTTTTTTATTGTTGCTTCGCTTCACTTTGCTTTGAACTTTTAACCGAGAAATCTACGAAAAAAAAATTGTTGTGCAAACGGCGGGGTATTGCCGCTCTGTCTCGGTCACAAACTTAGCGGCCCCGATGTTCTAACGCGTAAGAGTGTGCGCCGTCAACTCAGCTGCTGTTTGCTGCTGTTCGCTTGGCTGAGCTGCCCGCTTTGAGGCCAAGCTCCAAAAAAGCACCCACAAAAAGCTCGTCAAAGCGAGATAACCACAACAACTTGTATTGTCTATTCACACAACGTTAGCTTTTTTGGCGCTTTATTTAAACTACTGTCAAACTGCCGCTTTTGTGGTTTTTTGAGTTTCAATTGCAATATGCTCAGCTCTTTAATTCTATTAAATGACTTGCTTTTTATTCGGCTTTATGCCGAAACTGTGTCTGCAATATAACTGGTGACTTAGGTCGCTCCAAATTCATCGAGCCTTGAACAGTCGCGGTCTTTGCGCCAGAGGACATGTTTTGTGTTTATATAGGCATTAACTAAAGAGTGTATACACTCTTTAGTTAATGATATAGGTAATCGGTTTTGCACTATGTTGATGCAAAAAAGAGTCTGTTGACGCGATATGAGTATGTTAACGCAAACATATTACTTTTTATGTTAACATAAATGTTAAAGCAAAGTCGATAACCGATATAAATACACGTATTTCGTTGACGCAAAGAAGAGTCTGTTAACGCAAAATCAGTATTTATTTGGGCAATCGTTTCATGCTTGTTCGATAATAACAGCAGAATGAGCAAGTTGCACATCACAATGTTCATTATTTTCTCATCTGCATCTCCACCTAACGAAAGTGCGCGCACGAGATATCAAGATTTAACAAAAAGTGTGATAAAGTAATTTATTTTTGGAATACTGTACGAGTTGCGGTGCGTGGCCATAAATTAATAAATGCAAATAAAAATAAAAATATAATATGTGCTTGCTGATATAAAAAGAAATCTGAACACCAAGCAAAGAGATAATGAACAGTTAGAACGGAAAGTCAAATCGCTATTGATAGAATTCTCAACCTTATGCTCATACAACACTGCATTTGTCAATTAAGCGGATTATAATCAAGACTGAACTGCCAAAACGAGTTGGCAGAACCCGCGATCATTCGAAACGCTATTTTTGCCATGCCTGACAGTCTATACAAATAGGCTTTAATGGCGATCTAGAAATGGGCCTAAAAAATATCGATATTAATATTATTAAGTATTAAAAAAATACTCTGCACGGTACTTGTTTGCAATGGTCACATTTACAATCGCCGACAATTTCAAATTATCAAAACGATATTTGTAAAGATTTTATATAAAATAAACAGTTTCAATTTAATCAGCTCGTAAATCGTTGATATATTTTCGGAATCAATGTGTTAACAATAAAGCGTAAAAACATAAAAAATAAAATTAAACCAAATACGATACCAATAACCAACGTGGTCCACTCCAGAGGATTCAAGCTATTAGTGGTAGGTAATACGTGCGTGTTGATGCCACTCTGAAATTGAATTCAATTTTTTAATTTAATTTGATATTTGATAGAATTTTTTTTATTTATATTTACCCAACCACCATTCTCGTTAATCCAGGGCACCAGCTCATCTTCAATTACTTCAGAAACGCTCTCCATCAGCTTTGGCAAATACTCGGGATGACCCTGGCGCACACAATCAACGGATAGACCACCGGCTATAGCAAATAATGATATTACTTTGCTCCACGTAATATCAACTCGAAATAGTTCACGACCAACTGCACCCAGCAGTAGAGTAACAGCATCTGGCGTATGAAACTCTCCTCCAGGATTTCGACAAATCTGCCGCGCGACGCCATTGTAAACTCGGGGATGCATGCGTTCTAATTCATCACCCAACTGTGAATACAATTTTATATTAATTAAATCATTGATGCTTATATACGAAATTAGAAACTTTTAAAATATCTTGCATAAGAGTATATTTTATTTATATTTATTTATAATATATACGCACCACCTGTACCGCTGGAAACACATCTCGCACTATATCCATAGATGTGTTGTTACTGCCCAATATGCTACGGATGCGCTGTAGTCCCAATTTTTTATTAAAAAGTCCTGAGCGACGTAATCGTCGTTTGATATAGTGTCCACATAGACACCGTCCCTTTTACGAAAAATATATAAATTAATAAATTTAGATAGTAAGTCTTCAAAGTAAATATTGTATATGGTCAAAGTTTTGTTAAATTATATAAAAAACCAAGAAAGAAAAGGTTATCTTCGGCTATATACTCTTGCAATGGTCTTAGGAGACTTCTTTTTCTACGCGTTAAGCTATCTATGGCTTTAATTATTGAATAGAACCTTTTGTTGATAAAGTGATATACTAGGTAATGACAGAGTTTTTATTAAATGCAATTATGTACCGTTCTCCGCAATATTCAAATATAAATAAAATAACTAATCAATTGATCTTTTTACAGCATCACCTTGTACTACAATGCTGCACTAAATCTCATCAACTAACCTGTGTAATAATGTCCTGCGCAGGTATTTGTGCCGCCTTCCAGCCAATCGTATATGACAACTTGCGGGTGACCACATCGCTGACATTGCTCAGCCTCCTACGGGTCGTCTCTCGTTGACCCACCTCCAGCAGAGCAGCGGAGTGAAGTGTGGCAGGAAAACTGAATTTGCGTCGATTTTGCGCTTGAAGCAAACGTTCGCTTTGTGTGGTTGCCATGGGAAAACCGTTGCTGAAATTATCGTTATTTGTTGGGAATGAGGTGCCTGGCATTGTTGTGAAACCCAATCGCGATCCTGGGAATATATGGCAAGGCAAGAGTTGTGGCATTGCATAAATCAAATAAACTGATGGCTATACTAATTGCTCGCATCGATAACCGATATACGATACCTTATGCCTAATTGGGACTCATTAATTATATCGATGTCGTAAAAAATGTGTGTGGCGAGGCGCTGCGATCGCCATGCTCATGTTAAATCAATTAATTGGCCACATTCGATTTGGTTGATGTGGCAAATTTTTGCGCGTTGTTGTCAATCTTTTGGGTGCCGTTGCCCATGAGAGATTTTTATCTGTATCTATATCTGTAGCTGTGGCTGTCGATGGCAAAGACATGCTGGATATGGATTTTTAGTATGGGACTTCAAGGCGAAAAACCTGAATGCAGCAGCAACAAGAACAACTTGCTATTGTATACAAGACCCAGACAAACAATTACAATCAAAAAAATAATTGCCTTAAATCATAAATGTCATGTGAAAATTGCATTCAATTTATGAATGACATTATTATGAGCATTCAGCTTTAAAGAAGCAATATGAAGGTATGTGGATACTTAATGTATGTATAGTATGTTTGCCAGTTTGCTCATCTTCTCGTTAACGTTAACCTCTACTTTAACATGTTGAACTCAAATTCATTTTATCATGCCTGGCAAAGGTTAATGTAAAGTCATTTTCATTATAAAAAATTTGCAATGAAAGTGAACTTACATTGTTTTTGTATTTATATGTCTATAGGCAGTTAATTGTAATTAAAAACTAATATGTATTGAGCAATCTTTTCACTCTTTCGATAAGCCCTGCCCACTTTTCGATACAGTACTGCCAACTTATTAATAAGACGTTTTCACACTTATGCACAATTTAATTGCATGTCAAATGAAATTTTACTTTAATAGGAAGATTAAAAGGTGACAAAGAATAATTTTTAAAAGTATATTATATTATTTAATAATCCCTATTACAATAAAAACATTCGTAATAAAAATGTTATTACATTAATATAATTTTAATGATAATTGCAAATGTGGTTCTATTCCATGTTTTTTTTTTGAACTGTAGATCAAATTGGAAATATATTAGAATCATTTCTTGTATCTCTAACTATTGATTTAGTTGTTGTTCTATTCAAATTTTAACTACAGCGACCTGATGTGGGTGCAAAATGAAAAAAAAGATTCTATTTATTCAAGTTATAAATATTGTTTTAAAGCTTTAAAGCCTACCATTGCTGTAATATTTTTTCAATATTTAATGTCAACAATTGAATAGAACTTCCCACACAACAATTCTTCAATTTTGGAGCACTTAAATTTTGGACTTTCTTTGTTTAAAATAATATACAATATATATATATATATATATATATTATCAGTTGATCTATAGTTTTGTTTCATTATTGTATTATTATTATTATTACTGATGACTTTTCACTTTGTCTGACCATCTTTGGGCACATTAACGATGTTGGCAGGCATCGTTGGCTCGTTAAGTTTGATTGGCGCTTGTTGTTTTTGTTTTTGGCCATTTTAAATGGATATCTGCAATATGGCCAAAATGTTGTGAATGCGTGTTGTCATTAGTTGTCCACAAGCGGCATGTCAAATGGCAAAATGATTTGTGGATTTGAAGAGACTGCGACAAGTGAATTGACTTAAAGAAGGATGACCATAGATACGGGTGTTGGAAGTCGCATTGTCTAGGGAGTACTAACAACAATTAGTTTTATATAACCTGGCCCAAAATCGACGCACGAATCGTGATCAAGGAAAGTTGTTACAACGAAATCGTGTACTATCAGCACATAGAAAGTAAGTTTTATTTTTTGAAAAAATTGAATTCTACTTAAACAATTGGGTCAGCTCAAATCACGATTATAATGCGTTGGCTTATAAAAGTACGCCCACATATCGCTACGATAAGTTAGTAATCATACAGTATGTCAACCAATTGGACGTATTTTATTTTGTTTAGCTGCATTTTGTTGGAGTTCCCAAGGATCTATGCGGATGTAGCGCATTTCTTTGCGGCACCCCCGGAATTTGGCAGCTATTTGCATGGCCAAGTGCCCTTTCAGCTGTCTGGACTATCGCCACCTGCTCTTTATGGACCTCCTGCTGTTGGCAGTCCCGCAACTCCAGCACCTGTGGCACCCGTAGCGCCTGCAACTACGGAGTTTACCCTGCCGGAGATTATTGAGAATCGCAGTGTAAAGAGTTTAAGTTCTGGACATGGCAATTTTATACCACTAAGTCAACATTATTTGCCGCCTGCTACTGAGGAGCGTCCCAGCTATGAGAGTCCCAAACCAAGGTGCGTAGAAATAGGCTTGAAAAGCTTGAAGAATCTTTCACAACAACTTGAAGTGAGCTTAATTGTGATTAAACAGTTTTAACAATCGTTTAACCTAATGCTTATAATCCTGCTCCACAGCGATGACTTTGCTGGCTATTATTATCCACAGTCCAGCATTACCACCACAACAACAACAACAACTACGCCGCGTCCCATCATTGTACAAGAACCTGGCGAGGATCATGATTTTGAGCAATCACCTGCACCGGGCTATGATTACCATGCACCGCCACAGCGTCCTTCGACTCCAGCACCCGTTTATCTGCCTCCAGCTGAGAGCAATCCCGATCAGCAACAGTTGCGCCTGCGCCTCAAGGATATGCGCTGTCTGCAGTCGGGTTACTTTCGTGCTGTGCTCAAGCTGGACAGCTTCTTGGGCTCTGCTCCTGTGCTGGACAACAACGACAATGAGGATGTGCAGGACAAACATTGCGAACTAAAGTTGTCCCGTAGCTATCTTCTCCTGGACATTGCGGGTGCGGATTTTGAGCGTTGTGGTGTGCGCTCTTGTGGTCAGGATTTATGCTTAAGGCTACGTTTTCCAGCCATACGTGGATTACGCACTGCCAACGATGGCATCTTGACGCTGCACTGTAAGACGCAGGAGCGTGTGGCAATCAAGACGCATGCCCTGAAAATGGGCGTGGCCAATGATGTGTGAGTATTAAGTTAATTTAGCAACTAAGTTAGCAGTTGATTAACTTTAATTAATCTCTCTTTTATGCAGTCAAGCACGAAGCATTGGCAGCTATGCCCATGGAGGCAATCAAAATCCATTTCGCACCCATGTGGAGCTCTTGAGACACGGCACAAATGGTTACACACGGCATCTGGAGAGCAATGGGGCCGTCCAATTGGGCGAGGAGCTGCTGCTGCGTGCACATGTCCTGGCAGGCGATGGTAAGCCAAAAAGAAATTCAATTGTAGCTATGGAAATAGCTTTGAAAGCACATTGAAGCTCGAATTCATAAGCTCTTTAATTTGCAGGTTGGAACTTTACCAAGCTCAGTGATGTCCAATTGCAACGCATCTCAGCCTCCGGGGAGCTCTTGAACAGCGCTCAACTGATCACCTCACGTGGCTGCCTTAATCCTGCCATGCAAAGCATTTGCACTCATGCGCCCAGCTCGGAATTACCTTTGGGTCAACGCTTGCACTTTAGGGCCATTATGTTTCCGGGCATGCACAGCGGCGATGTCCTGGTCATGTCTATGCGCATTACGGGCTGTCTGGAACGTGAAGATTGCCAGTTGACGGCACAGGACTGTCTGCCAGGTGTGGCACAGCGTAGACGACGGGATACACTACAAAATACTCAAAGCAATGGAACTGAGGCATCGGAGTTATCACACATTACATTCAGGGTAATTATGCCCGATATGGAGTTGCAGGAACAGCCTGCAGTTGTACGCGATTTGGAAAATGAGAATGTTGCCAATCTGTCCAGATCATTGGCTTTATCTGTTAGCTTGGGCTTTGTGTTGCTGCTCTTGATTGTGGCTTTTATAGCGCTTTATAAATTTGGGAAATAGAAAGAGAATTGAAGTGAAGGCTACCTTAAATCACTCCTTGATTTATTCCGATAATCATAGGGTTAATTTCCCGACAATCCTTTAAATTTAGGAGAGAACTGGTGTTGAGGATTGGCATAAACCTTTTTTCTGACTTACATTCTACTCTCAGACAATCCTTAGCTTTTATTAGTCAATAACTAACATAATTCCTACAAAATGTTCATAAAACAATCATCGTTTCTACTTCTGAACATTCCTCAATTTATAACTTTTAAATGACTTCTTTATCTTTCAATCTTAATTTTTTTGTTAAGTGTTTTAATAAAACCCCAATTATATAATTTCTCCCTTCACATTTAACCTAATTATTACCCAAACCCACCCAAACCATTCTGTTTATCACCAATGCAATTTGCGGCGCCAATCTCAGTCAATCTCTCAGCTCCTTGGCGAAAATTTTAATTTGCCAGGCGAACAAATTTGAACTTATCAGCCAGGTAAAATCAGCATTGACCATTTTAAGCTACCACAAAAACAGAAATTAGCACTTAATAAAATGTTATTTATGTTCATGTCGCTTGTAATTGGACGGGGGGTAAAGAGGGGCCTGAGAATTAAACTCTAATATATATCTTAAAACATGGCTTGGCCAAAGCAGATTTCCAAACTGTGCGCAATTCAAAAAATTGCGATCTGTGTGATTTTTATGGCAAGACTCGAAACAGAAATTTTATCACGTTTTCACGCTTGAAGCACATTTAATGAAACCAAATACGCGAAGAACTTGCTTTTGATATTTGGCTTTGTTATTTGGTGCAATTTGTAGTCATTTCTTATGTTAATTCCAACCAATGGAGCCTACAAAAACAGAGCCACAGTTCAGTTGCAGTCCGACACACGGAGGGGGGTGCAGCAGCCAATTAGCCGCTGATTGATGGCCTAATACATCATGGGGGTATAAAGAAACAGGTAGTCATAGAGTTAATTATTGCCTTACAACGTTAAAAATATAGATTACATATACTTACATATGTATAAATAGCATACACACAGGTTCTATAATAAATAGACTTGATTGTTTAAACTTTTCACAATTTTGTGACGTTTGCTCTTTTTTTTTACTGATTGTCATTTTGACAGCATAGCATAAGCTTAGATAAATATGTCAACAAAACGTTGTCAAAATATGTATACAATTTATCGATATATCGACAAATCACCACAAATGCAACAATTTGTGTTGGTTTAAGCTAAACTATAGAAAAAGCGAAACTTAGCTTAATCTTATATATTTTACAAAGTAATATATATTTTTTGTTTTGCTGTTTTTCCGGCAATTTGAAAATACACACATCCGGACAAAGGTTAGGTTTGCAGCACTGCAAAGCTGTCAAAATATAAAATTTATCGATATACCCACACACAATTCTGAAATTTCAATCAATAAGAAGTAGTTAAAAATTTGACATTTCTGCAGAATGAAAAAAGCTAAGCGTAATTCAAAACTGTTTAAAAATGCAACAAATACAAACTTTTATCAAAACCGAAATAGACAAGATGAAGATAATTATAAAATATCCCTTAAAACGTATAATTGTAAAGCATATATATGTCAAGATTGTGGGGTAAGTGAAAAAGAAAAAAACGTGTTTTTTTTGTAAGTTTGACATAAGGCAAAATCAACTTTTAATTAATTAATTAAGATGTCACAATTCTAATAATGATAATTCTGTTTTTCCTACTAAGCACCCTTAACTACGTTCTTGGTTAGTTGCTTTTATAAAGTTAGTATAGAATAGCTAAAGATGTTGTTTGCCCGAACTAAAATAAAAATTCCCACAAGATGCACATCTGATGAGCACGTTTCACCCCGCAAACCCTCTTAACATTGCTGATCACATAACTGGCAAGTGGCATGCACCTTATGGTTGTGCCTCTCTTAAGCCATCTCAGAGCTAATTAATAAAACCGACACGTTTGCGGCACAATCGCATGTGTTCCAGCCAACAGAGCAGAGACAAGAGACAACAACTTGGATGGCAACTACTTTGTCTTTGTCGCTAAAATGGCAGGCAAAATGTTTACTTAGTTTAGTGCACATAAATTAAGTGTTGAACATTTGTTCGATCGTCTTACCAACTGGCGCTTAACTCTGTTTTCATGTTTTAAGCCAACAATTTACACTTTTCATACCAGGCGCAGGCGAATCGGCCAAATAATGTCTCTTTTTTTTTTCGTTTTGGCCAGGCCTTTAACAATTTTCATGTCTCTTGGTCTCTTGTACTGCTTAAATTATTGACTACTTAGTGCCCAATTTAGCAATTCCTAATAAATATTTATGAATGCACTTCATTTCAGTTTCAATTTTACAGTTTTCAATGAATAAAGTAACAACGTTGTGTGTTTGTTGTGATTCTATGAATGGACTTTGATGTAAGTTCAATATGAATTGGTTTTACTTTGAATGGTTTTTAATATGAGTTAATTTACGGGGATCGGGTTGAGAATTATTAACAACTTTTTCACAGTTTCTCATAGTCGAAAAAATTCTTATATCTGAGTAATAGGGCTAAATTGAGATATGAAATTAGAATTATAGAAAATAACATGTAGAATTGTAAACCACTTTTTCACAGTTTCTCATAGTCGAATAAATCCTTATATCTGAGTATTAGGCCTAAACTGCGATATGAACTTAGGTTGATAGAAAAAACAAAACAAAAAAAATAATGAAAACTGTTTAAAAACAATTTTTAACAGCGTTCAATATTTTCAGTAATTTCTACATTAACAAACAATAATTTGACAACTCAAATCAGAGAAGATATCAATCTATTCGCAAGAGTAAACGATTATAAATTATTTACAAATATATTAGCCTTAAAAATGTACTTTTAAAATATGTAAAACATTTTCAAAGCTAACTTAAATATGGGCATATCTATGCATGAAGAAATATCACTTCAAAATTTCTATTCCAATTAAATATCTCGACTAAATTAAACGATATTTCACTCCTCCCTCTTTGGGCTGACTTTATAAATTGTATTCCCATTGGTTAATCAATATATCGTAATAAAATCAATTCACATCAAAAGTCAACGCCTCACGCACTCATTAGCAACTTTTATTAACCAAAAGTGTCGCGTGATCTTTTTTTTTTTTATCAACTTCAAATGCTTAAATTGACGATTGCCATTGGCTCGAATGTTATAGATCGAACACTGCATCGCCTTAAATTAACGTCAAGCATTTTGGCTAATACAATGCAAGTTTGTTTTTTTTATACATATTTTTTTCTTCTCTTTTTTATTGGCTTGCTAACTCGTTTTTGCCAGTCACAGACCAAGTCTGAGTTTGATTTGAGTCTGTGTAAGTTTTTTTCTCTTTTTTTTTTCTTAGCATGTTAACATTTGTGTTATTGATTTTTTACAACAGTTGACAGTTACGCAGGCGCAATTCCCCCAACTCCAAACAGCAAAACTTCAACCCAAGCTAAGCTCGATTTTATTTCGGAATTTCAATATATGTATAGTATATGAGTTATTTTTTGCTGACTTTTGCATTTTGCTTTGATTTGGCGCATGACAAACGATTCGAGCAATTTGACTTTCGAATTGTGATTGGTTAATCAAAATCGCAGTTCATTAAAATGCCATAATACCATTAATTACAATTTTTTGATAGTCTAAACCACAGCCTAGGGTAAAAACAACAACATAAAAATTTTGTCATTTAAGCCCCAACAATTACAAGCGTTTTAAACGCAAATCGGATTGCGGTTTTTGACAGCTCAGCAATTGTCTGTAAAAAAATAAATAAATGTGAGTGCTAGACTTGAAAATACTACGTAGTATAAAGATGTATATTCCAAAGCTTAAAGTTAAAATAATTAAAATATTTTATTGCATTCCTTTTATTTCATAACTACATTTTGTCGATTTCTGGAAAATGCAATTGGAGAATACAAAATTTAAATAAATCAGAGAAATTTACTTTCTGTAGCTTTCACACTTTCTTAGATCACTGTACGACAAAAGAGTCAAAAATGAAATATGAGGGAAAATGACCAAATGTACGTTGAAGACCTTCTCGAGTATATTATTACTGCATACTTGAAATTTTCATATGACTCCCAAAATCTGGAGTTATGGCCAAAAAAGGTTTTCGGTGCACTTTTTTCACTTAACAAGTAGTAACACTTTGTGTAGCAAAAACAGAAAACATATCCATACATTTTATGAAAGGAGATTAAACGACCTTTCAAATGATATATATATATTCGTACTATATATTTGGTATTGGTCGAGATATAGACCTGTCAAACTTACTTTTTTTTTTAAATTTAATACATTTTTTTGACTTTGATCGCTATTTAGTTAAAAAGTTTCCTTTCCACCAATTTAATTAAATTTTTGTTTAACTAATCTTTAATACATTCTGTATACAATAAAGTTTATTTTAACTGTATCGATTGAAAATTAACAAATTTTTGATCAAATACGTATATGAGAAATAAATATTTTTTATGCAGATTAAAAATATACAATATATTACATACCTTATAGAGTTTTAAAATACTTCTCTGTCTGTGATATAAACTTTAAGACACTGCACACTAGTTTTTTGTGCCTGCAGGGTATTTAAACTAATATAAAAAATGTGCTAAATTTTGTAAATTGCAAAAAGCTTCCGTTTGCTGAGGTAACTACTTAGTCATGTAGCTAGTAGCTACAGGTGTTAAGATTGTGAGGGTATCATTAGCTACTTTATTATTGCTTGGCTGTTTTTGCAGTTTTTCAATTTCAGACTACGAGTACATATGTCCAGGTTTAATTTACGTCATTCAATTCGAGCGTGTAAAGTAATCAACAATATGTGATGAGTTTTGTTAATTGCAATATGGCAAATATTGAATAGTGGGGTGTGTGGAGGGGTATACCGACTGGTGGTCTGGTATCGAATTCATGTTGACTCAGTAAATTACATGAATATTATTCTTTTGTTAGTTTTAGTATATGTCTATATAGAGACTACTTAAGTGGCTTTCAATGGCCATATGCACAGTTGTCTTTTAAAAGGTCGGATTAGTGTGTGTACTACTTAAGTATGTACTTAACGTTAGCATGATATACAGTAAAAAATAAAGAATATAGTTTTTTGAAGAATACAGCTCTTAAAGTTTGAAAAGAAATGATGCCTATAGAAACAATCCTTGTTTAAATCGACGCAGCTTGAAAAAAGTTATACATATTAAAAGTATAATATTTTATCAATCTAGGAATTTAAGAAGTTAATTTTCTGGGAACTATTTCTCAAAATAAATTTTTGAATAGGTGAGGCTCGCAGGTCCATAAACTGTGATTTTTAAAGATTTTTGTTTACTGCGTAAATTAAAATAAATAAAATAAAAAAAAAAAACAAAATTTTAGAACTGAAAAACGTTTCAGTTTTGATAAAATTATGATATTGAAAAATCTATAAATATTTCAATCTACATCTTGAAAAGACCAAGATAAGATGAAATAGAACTAAATTTAGATCAACTTAAGTCTAGGCAGATTAAGAAAGTATCATGATACATCTATAATTAACAATTTATAAGTGTGTAAATTTGAACGATTTGTTTTTAAATATTATCAGCACTTGTCAATTAACATTGCTTGCTTAGTAATTCAGATGACGTTGTTGAAAACTAAAAAAAAAAAAAACCACATAATAAAGAACGATTTATAGCAAAGTGAATAATGTGTACGCACTGTGTGTGTAATTGTAATGTGGGTGTGTGTATTGAAACCAACAACAACAACAAACAAACACAGTAAAAAATTTAATTAAATTAAATCCGAGTTGGTTTCAGTTTTCTCTATAAGTACACGCTTTTGTATAGAGTGCGTTCAACTTATTTATTTATTTTATTTAGCTTTTGGCCTTTGCCTTGGCGGTCTCATCGTTTTATTTACTTCACAATAATGCATTAATTGGCTAAATAAATGATAAAGCCAAAATAAAATAATTCTTATCAGCATACAATATCATTGATACTCATTGTTTATCTTTTAGTGTTGTGGATGCGGAATATGCGCTGATAATGATTTTGGGTTTTCTTTGCAATAAAGGATATCTATCTATTTATATAAATAAACATTAATTAAGATGGGCCAATTCGATTAATTTTGTTTGTTTGACTTTAGTAAAGTAAAATTGTTCATTCAGAAATACTTAAACTTAGACAAGAATGATGTGAAAATGTGAACATTGATAAGGATCACTAACAATTTTAATTGAAATTTCAATAGAACAACGTCCGACTAGTTAGTTGATAAAGCCAAATCAAATTATTCTTATCGACATACAATATCATTGATACGCGCATTCTCAATTGTTTATCTTTCGAGTGTCGGATGCGCAATTTGTGCTGATAATGTGTTTTGTTTGTGATAAATTATATTCGAAAAAAAAAAAATAAAATAATAATAAAAGTAAACTGAAAATATAGGTGTACATAAGCCGCGAACTGAGTTGCATGAAAATTGCTTAATTAACTATGCGTTGCGCGTTTTTTGGGTCTTGGGTATTCACGGTCACCGTTTTGGTTGAAGGTTTTTATTGTTATTGGTCTATGCATACGTACGTACACGCTATATATAAAATTCTTCGAAATAATATTGCCATTTAACAAATTTTATTTCATTGCGAATAGTAATTAAATCTTGTAGTATTTAACAGTAGAGCACTAAAACCACTAACCGATTTTTTTTTTGTATATATAAACGGAAGTTAAAATTGTTTAAACGACGCCGGTGACGTGCAACAGTTTTCGTTCGTTGCTCGATTCGCGTTCGAAGTTGCCGAGCGTTGAAATTGAAATGAATGTAACTAAAAGGCGCGCCGATTCAACTGGTCGTTGCAGTGTTGAACAATGCGTTGTAAACGCTGTTGGGCAGCACTTAACTATTGTATGCGCTGCGCATTGCGTATATCGATATATCGATAGTAAAGAGACGCTGCGAAAAGACGCTGCAAATTGCGACTGCTAGAAAATTTTGTGCAAAATTCAGTAAAGTGTGCATTATAGCAATTGTGCACTTGCAAAATGTCGCTCACTATTGTTAAATATCGTAAAACAGATGATGGCACAGTGCCTATATCACCCACTGTGGTATTTCGACCTAAAATTCAACTGCAGCCACAACAAATTATTAAGGTATACAATGCTGCATACATACACATATATGTACAATAACAAAACACAGCTGTTTGTTACGCGGGGTGGCAACCCTCCAAGTGTGGTTCATCACACATTAAGTTTTATAAATTTAATTAATTTATGCATTTCAGAAGCTAACAGGAACAAGAATTGCCTTTGGTAGTATACCAGCTGGTGCCATCATCAGGCCAAGCATGAAACGCGCTTCGACCAGTACAACAGAGGCTTCAGGTAAGTAGACGCGCAGTTTCTTATAAGATTCTATTAAGTATATTTTTCATTTCATAGCTGCACCACTGCTAAAAACACCAAGATATGTGCTGCAATCGAATAGCTTTGCCAGCACATCTAATGGACTATCTTGGCAAACATCCACGCCTTTGATTGCCAATAAAAAGGAATCGCTAGGCGCTGCAATTAGTTCATTGCCGCCCAACACTATTATTAAGGCAACCACGCGGCAGCCACTTGCCACAGCGAATGGTGTGTCGCCAACACTTGTGAATACCACCAGCACAACTACATCCACACCAGCACCAGCGCCAGATCCCGCTGTCGTCTCTGCAGTGCGTCAAACCGTATTCCTCGAGCGTGATATGCCGCCACGCACAATGCGTACCATGACAATGAGCTCCATTGATATGGCCCCAATGCTGTATCTGGGTCTAAGCAGCCAGCATTTGCCGCTCTTGAAACGTCACGTTTGTAAATTTGCCAATTTATCGCATCAGGACTGTTGCATAACGCTGCGAAAGTTGCGTCTGAATGAACCCTTTGCCCTGCTCGCCGAATTCTTTGATATGAGCGAATCGGAGATTGAGCTGACCATTAAACGAACTCTTGTCAAGCTGGCACGCTGCCTGCGCCTGTTAATCCGATGGCCAAATGCCAAGCATTACTCGGAGCGCTTAAAACACATGCCGCTGGCCTACAGAGCTAATCTGTTGCATGTGCGTTCACTGATTGAGTGTGTGGAAACGGATGTTAGTGAGTCGCTTAATTTTGGCTGCTCCAGCTATAAGTTTATCCTGTGCCTTAATACAAATGGTGAGAGTTGTAGAAATATTTTTTTATATGTCTTTAAACTAAACAGCTTTAACTTACAGGTATCATTAGCTATGTGTCGGATGCCTTTCGCGGTGACTGTGATGATCTGCAAATGTTTGAGGCCAGTAATTTTAAAGACATCATACCCGATTACCTTACATTATGTGCAGAGCCTGGCAAAGCGATCAAACGCACACGCAGTGCCGCTGATAATCTTATCGAGGAAGATTGTGATGCACAGGATGAGTCCAAACCCTCGTTAAGCAAATATGACGAACAACGTTTAGCTGGAGAACTGGCCAATATGCAATCATTGAATGTTACGGATGAGGGTCTGACATCTACACGTGCACCCACTGTACAATTGCCCACAGTACGCGTCAATGAGCCCGCTTGTCGCAAACAAATGCGTGATATGATCGACGCACTGAGAGAGTTCAAGATACTGGACCATTCTGGATTGCAGCAAAAGCCGTTGCTGGGTTACTTGAACGAGATGTTAATTGTGGCTGCAGCAATGTGTAATCTGCAGCAGCAGTAGTACTAGCATCCACATTAATTTACTAAAACTAAGCATAATCAGACCTGTTTTAAGGTTGTTAAACTCGCTATAAAAATGTTAATTTTGATAGTACAAAATGGTTTTTTTTGGCAATTATTTAATAACTCTCTGTAGCGACACTTGTAACTTTCACGTGTTATTCGCACAGCATTTCAAGTTGTAGTTATTTCATGTGGCAATAGTAATTATATGTGCACGTTAATAGCTTGTTTTGCTGTTGTTGCTATTATAAACTTCATAACGAGTTGTGTTTAGTATGCAATGCAACAGGTTGTTGCTGCTGGTGTTTTGCTGCTGTTGCTGCTGCTGCTGCTGCTGCGACAACTACTGCAATTTGACATTGTTGGCCTTTAATGACAAAACTTTGCTAATATTTATATATTCATATGCCATTCCATGGCATATTTTTTTATATCGGTTTCATGGCTCAAACGCCCACGCGCTGTATTTAAGTCTATTTGTGCAGCTGTTTAACGCTTCTTGTTGCCCTCTGACGCTCGTTATTGAACAGCAATCATTGTTTTTATAATTTCCAAACAGGGAATTAATTTGTTAACAATTTTATTGCCAGTCTAGGAAATTATTTTGAAGAATGCTGTTAATTTCCCATATTTATAGAAAATATTTTTCCCAGTGTTTACATTTAAATAATTTGGTTAAATTTATAGACATTTTAATGCGGATTGTTTTCCTGAAGTTATTTTGGTTTGGAAATTTAAAAAAAATGGCATTTGGCATGAAAATCAGCTCAATTTTAATTATGCTATGGTAGTTAGAAATTAAGAAACCTATTAATATAATATTTTCGGGATATCTAGTAGCATTTGTTATGTAAATATATAAATATTCCAACTTCAATGTTGATTAAGCTCTGGCAATTAGAAATTACGAAACCTTTTAATTTAATATTCAGGTAAATATGTAAATATTCCATCTTCAATGTTGCAGTTCCAAATATTTATAGGTTTCTCAAAGATTCATCTTTATTTGGACAGCATTCCACCGATGAGTTGACAGCGCTTAAGAATTTTCTGGATCAATGAACTTTATAAGTAAAATTTAATTTAATAAATGCTGTTTGTTTTTAAACGTTAGTTGCTAATTAATTTCATTTAATTGGGGGAAACACATAAAACACATGTCAAAATAAAACCCATAATTTTCTTTTTTATTGTTTTGCTTTATTTATGGTAAAAAGTACATATGTAAACTAAATACAAATACATACAATGCTTGCTGTATGCTAAATATTTAACGAAAGTTTTCAATGAATCAGCCGCAAATGCATATACATATTTTCAACACATTTTGTATAATGGAATGCAATTTTAAGTACATATACTTAGCGGGTTTTTCCTATTAATTTTATTTGTTTTTTTTTTTATTATTATTTTTACTAATAAGTAACTATGTCAAATGAATTTCGTTTCAAAGAAAGTATTTAGCTTAGGGGCTAAAATAATTAAAAAAAACGTTGCTTAATTCATAAGTGACTTTTTTTTGCGTACTAAATACAATAGTTATAAAAGTATCGTAGATCTGCCGTAAAGAAAAACTCTGCAAAACTTGGCTTTATTTTTTTTTTTGTGGAAAAATGTAGATATTTCTCAAACAATATAAAAGAGGTGTCTTTCTAACTATTTTGTGCGTTTTTTTCTTTGTGTAATATAATAACAAGTACGGTGTTTTTTTTCTTTTTAGAATGATATGTGGGTTTATGTGAAGTGTGTGTGTGTTGTGTGTATATAAAGATTAACTCTCAGAGTTTTTGTATAATTTCAAATTTCTTTTTTAGATCAACACTCTCATTCTTGGGATCGTACTTCTTTTTGGAGGCCAATTTGGCGCGCATTTCGGCTACTGTTAGCGGTAAATTCAAACTGCCAGCTTTATTCATGGTCGCATTGGGCGGCATTGCTGTTGCTGTGGGCGTGGCAGTGCCATTGCCATTGCCATGGCCAATTGTGTTACCATTTGTGGTGGTGCTGCTGCTATAAACGCTGCCATTGTTATTTATGTTGGCCTGTGTGGCTGATGGTGGCGGCGGCGCTGTGCTCATCAAATTATTGTTGTTAATATTATTGTTATTGGCCATTGATGGTGGCGGTGAGGATTTGTTAATGTTATTGTTGTTGCCATTTTGTGCTGAGATTGGTGCAACTGCAACGGATGGCGGCGGCGGCGGCGTTATGGGCATTGCTCTGTCCACCACATCCACATCGGTGGCATTCATTGTGCTGCCACTTTGAATGCTGCTCGCATTCGAGACACGCTTTGTGCTGACCAAACTGATGCTGCTAATATTGGCACTGGCGCCAGGTAACTCCTGTTTGGTGCCCTCATAACTAGGCGGACTATCATTGCCATTGGTTGCGGCAGCTGCTGCTGCAGGCATTGCTGACTCTGTCTTCATTGGCATTGGCTCAATTGCCTTGCCATCCACATCGATCAGCAGCAAACGCACCTCACATGCAATTGCCTTAATCCGGGCCACCACCTGTTTGTGTGTCTCGCTGCCAATGGAGACGCCATTCACCTCCAGTATGCGATCGCCCTCCTTGAGGCCAGCTGACTCGGCTGGCGAATTGGCATCTACTTTGCCTATAAATTGACCTGGCTTCACCTTTTCCGAATGCAAATTGAAGCCATAGCCATCGAAATCGGGTCGCTTGACTATATGGCACGTTTTGGTCACGCCCGGTGGCAGTGTGGGCGGCGTGGGCGTTTTTGGTGTCGTCGGTGTGGACATAGCTGTAAGTAAACAAATTTTAAAAATTGTAAGAATTTTTTAAATTAAATAAAATTAATATGGCAAGAAAGAGAGTTAAATATTTGATATCCCAACCATTCTCTTTTTTTAATAGAATATATTAGATATATTTTAATGATATAATTTTTTAAATTCGTTAAATAAAATAAAGGTTCTTCCTAGGAATAGTACCTTTTAAAAATGTTCCCTATTGAAGGGAAAGCTCTCAACCTTAACTAATTTAATGTTGATAAATATATATATATTATTTAATTGTACATTTTTTTTATTATATATTTATTTATTTATTGGATTTAACAGCACTACAATTATAAACTTATAATTAATTGTTACACAATGCAACAATTTGAAAGAAATTCATGTATCCCGAACTTTTTTGGTTCAATGGATTGCTGCTTCTGAAAATAAAATTCAAAAATGTTACCGGGACCGTTTTTAAGAAAATCGATAAAAGCTAGATACATAAAACATAGTTTAATGATATTACAGATGTTTATCTTTTTGAAAACATATTAAATGGCCTATCAACCTGCCATACAATATTTTTTATTTAGATTTATTCATTTAGAATTTACTGAGTATACAAATTAAAATTTTACATAAAAATTTGCCAATTTTAAAAAAAGCTATTTTTTGTGCAATTTTTATTTAAAAATTTGAATTTAAACAAATGTTTTAAATAATTTTAAAAAGTACTCCTAGGGGTATACAATACAGACTATCAGTTGTACATTTAAAACCAATTATGCCCATCTTGTTGCCTAGTGTAATTGTTTCAATAAATAGTTTCAAACTGCATTAAAACGTTTTTAAGTCAATTTTCTGTCTTTGCGACCTGTAGATCTCTCTATAATATGTCACATATGATCATGATATCCTACAAAATCTTATAAAATCTCGTACTGAACAGATTCAGAAACTTTTTTGGCTTCAAATCCCAATATACAATAAATATATTTCATTTTGACGGAAACCCTTTAGATATCGAAAGATTAACCTCTACTGCCCAATTTATTATTGCATTTCTAATAATTTATTTACCGAGCACTAATTTTAACTAGCTTGTACCACTGTGACAGTGATATGAGCTCATTGAAATTGGTTTTGCTCAGTTTCTTGATTGTGTTTTATTGCTGATAATTTTCAAGATTTTTGTAATGAGCATTTGTTGTGTTTTCAAGCTAGTTTTGTTTTAATTGAAATGCCAGCAGATCGTTGAAACAGTTTTATGATTGCAAAACAATTTTCAAAAATACAAATTCATTTATTTGTGGGTCAACAAACCAGCAGTCAATGAAGTTAGTTAGAAATAACTTTATGACATAAGCTGAAATTTTGTAATCAATGATATCACAGATCCCAAATGATAAGCACAATTATTTCATTCAAATGTGTGTTCTTCCTTATCAGATTTTTGTTTATCGTTTGCCCTTTTTGCTCATATCACAAAACATGATACCATATTGTTCTGATGAAGAGATATTTTGACCCACATAAAATATAGTTTATATGGGTTAAATTATATATGTTTTTCTGATCTGTATTTGTACGTGTTTCAGCACAGTTTTTTCTTTAATTGTTGAACAAAGCAAAGTATACCTCGCATTTATTTGTTAAGCACTTATTTTTAAATATTTAGGTTTTGTTTTTGGTTTTTACAGGCAACCCAAATATATATATATATATATAGAAATTCCATAGGTATGTGCTCATGATTAATTTTTTTCTTTTGTCGTTCTTATCGTAGGCGTAATAACGTAAGGCAACGTGATTTATTTGGCATTTCTAGGCGTCTCAGTTAAGTACGGCTAATACCATGAATTGCGGAAAATAAGTTCAGTTTTACAGAGTAACTATTTAATGAAAAACAAAGCTAACATAAGTATTTATAGGTGACTTGAAATTTGGCAAACAATGGTTAGAAAAATGTATTATATTATTTTAAAAAACTATAAGCAATTTTGTTTAACTGCAATTGAATAACTCGCTTTTAACTATTTATAAAAAGCACTTAAAGTTTTACAATGCTGTTATCTAATCTTTGGGAATATTACTAGACAATTTTATATAAATATGTAAATGTGTTGCGACTGTTATCTCAGTTTCACACAATTGAAATTGGACTCCCATTAAAAAGCACAATATAATAGAAGCGCACTGCATTATATTTCAAGGTCATTAAATTTGCCAAAACTGCTTTAAAATGTAAATTTATTAATATATGTATTTATGGTACTTAGCTGTAGAATTTTTAGGTACTTAAAGTATTAATAAATATCTAATTTTGAGTAGTCTATTTAAATTTTTATAGCCCTATCTAATCTATACCAATATTAAGACTGTAAATGAAACGCGTTCTAATTATCACTTTCAAACAATTTTAAAACAGTTTCTCATGATTAATAAACCAAATATATTAGATATGCGTTTTTGCCTTACTTCAAAACATTTTTTTTAAATATCAACGACCCTGAACTCAGCTCACTAAATGTCATACATTGTAAAAAAAAAACACAACGAACATTACAAATTATAAAGGCAAAATGCTGTTCCACACTTCCTTTTAAATTTATTTTCAAAATTATTATTATTTAATTTTTTTTTTTACTGAATCATCTTTGGGAAGAAGCAAACAAAAAGCCTGTAAGATTTATAGCCAGTAATTGCAGCCCTGCGAATTAAACATTAGCCTTTGATCATCGGTTCAGTTGAATGAAATATCACTCTGCTCTTCCCTTACCTGATTGTGCTTAATTTATTAAACAACAAAAAATCTTTTAAGATGTGCTCAATACTTAGGCGACCTTGACTGCCAGACGAAAATAATAATAAAAAAAACACAATTCAAAGCTCCCCAGTTTCAATAGTAAGCGCTTTTTAATGAAATAAAGTAAACAATGAGGCGCAAAAACGCAAAAATATATTTGAAAATAAATAAAAAAAACGACGAATCGTGGGCATGAAATCAAAATAATAATAATAATAATAATTGTATCTACATTATATATTTTTAGCGCTCATGTATGTAGGTTTTTAGTACTCTTTGTTCTATTAGGAAGCGGAACTGACATTTGAAAAAGCGTCACAAGATTTAATAATAATAGTTATTAAAAAAAAAACAAAGAAATAATATTTGTACAGTAATTGAAATCAATTAATTGATAGGCGGAAATAAAGGGAAACAATTTTTAATGTTCACACATGAAAATAAAAAAAACACATTAATTTAATATATAAATTATTTATACATTTCCAATGTTTCGCACACAATAAACAAGCTATCAAGTAAAAAGAAATTCAATTTATAAAAAATGATTCAAAAACAATTAACAATATATTCATTAGACAACTAACTATTTGATTTCATAATTAATACGGAATCAGAGAAATATTGGCAATTCACTTTTCAAATCGCAGTAATTGAAGCTTTGGAAAACGCAATATTTTTACGAGTATTTTTCTGGACTTTGACATTTTAACTAGTATAAATCTTACCTTAATCTAAACTTAAAATGTCATTCCAGCATTTCTTGCATGACACAGAAATATCGATAACAAAATTTTTGCGACTTTCAGAACACAAATTGAAACCGAAAGTGTTTGCTGAAAATTACAAATAGTTAAGTGAAAATAAAAGCTCGAACGAACTTTGTAATGCTATAATAACTAATATATTTATTTGTTTATATATATGTTGAATATTTAATAATAATCTGTAAGCATTTAATACAAAATACATAATATTCACAATTATTTCGGAATCAGTGAAATATTAACTAATCACTTTTCAAATCGCAGTAATTGACGCTTTAGAAAACGCAATATTTTTTGCGATTATATTTCTGGACTTTTGATTAAGTGAATGTACAATTAATTGACATTTTAACTAGTATAAATCGTAGCTTAATCTATAGTTAAAATGTCATTCCAGCATTTTTTGTATGAAGCAGAGTTATCGATAACAAAATTTTTGCGATTTTCAGAGCACTACAAATTGAAACCGAAAGTGTTTGCTGGAAATCGCAAAGTAGTTAAGTGGAACTGAAAGCACGCTTGAACTTTGTTATGCTATTATAACGAAATAAACAAATTGAATATTTAATAATAATCTGTAAGCATTTAATACAAAATACATAATATTTGCAATATTGTTTATAAACAAAAATTTCAAACATGGGCAAAACACGTAACCCGTTCTTTGTTGTTAGCACAAAGCTTGTCAAAGCTATTAATTTTAAATGTTGGTTATATTATTTATTAATTTTCAGTTTCTCTATATGTACGTATATTTGGACACAGATCATTTTGAGTTTTCATTCATTCATGCTGCTCATCTGTCAAACTTACCGCCCCTTCTCATTTCCTCTCTCCCTCTCTCTGAGCCACAACTTGAGGAACTGCGCAAACTTTAATTGAATTTGCAATCAAGCATGAAGTACACACAGGTTTTATCAGACACACAATAGAGAATTGTCCGTTGGAACCACCCGAATAGAACCCGCATAAAGCAGCTTCCATTGTATTTGTTATGTTATTGTTGTTTGTTGATTTAAGCGGTTTCTCATCATTAAAACAAATTAGCCGTTAGACAGTCCAGTCAGTTAATACACGTAGTTCTATTCGCATCCGTTTTAAGATTCTTAATTTTGCACACTTGACAAACTTTTAAGTTTTGCCGTTAAAAACATACACAATTGTTGAATTTGCTTCTTTTTTTTAAGATCTCACAATTGAACGGAAATTGTGCCCGCAGTTTAATTTCCAACAAAATTATAATTAATTTATTTTGAGGAATTTAATTAACTTGCCCATGTCTTAAAGTAAAAATTCTAAGCCAAATATTGACACGTTCTGCGGCGAGTATATGCAAATTGAAACTGATAAGAAAAAACAAAAAAAAAAGGAAATGCCACAATATTGAAATAGCTTCAGAATTTCTCAGATAAGAAGTATGCATATGCGCCACAACAATTTTATACTTTATATATTCATCTAAGAGTTAAGTTGACATACTTTTGCAGAGAGGCTGTTTTGAGATTTGTTGACTTTATTATTCTGAAATATGTGATGTGAGAATTTTGACAGTCATGTGCTAATAGATCTGAGAATGAGTCATACATATTTGAAACTAATATAGAACAACCGGAGATAACAAAGTTATGAATGGATTTTAGTTGTTTTTCAATGGAATTTGAAGTTATTTTATATAAAAATGTGTGTGAAAATTAATGATTATTAAAGAAAATACTAAATTTAACAGCGTATACGCATGAGCAGTATTTTGATTATTAAATAAAATACTAGATTCAACAGTGTGTACGCATGAGTAGTATTTTCACTCTCATTTTTCATCACTTACTCTCTCTCGAGAGAACATTTTATCTTTTTGCGACTTACTAAACGTTTTACTGGCTGCAATGTCTTGAAAAAAATCGTCACCTTTAATAACCTTTGGAAAACTAATAATATTTATAAGTAGCCAGTATATGACACATCAAACTCTGTTAAGTAGCTCTCTAGATTAAGGCTATCTACAATTTTAAATACCCATTTGTGTTAAGCCTTATAAGCCATAAAGCTTAACGGAACTAAACGATTAACTAGCAAGTATTTTGATTAAGAAAAACAGGCAAATACACCCAATGGTAAATTGGCTCTAAAACTGAATGCTTTATAATAACTTTGGAAAGCATTACAAAATGTTGCAATTAACTCAGTTGCACAGTCCACACGAAGTTCATTATATAAGAAACCCTTCACATTTTTCAAATGATGCATCACGAGCTATTTAAAAGCTTTATGACAATAATTATAAACAAACTTTTGCTAGCCAAGACAAATAAAAACAAAAACAAGTCAAAAAAAAAAAGAATGTCGATAATCATGCTCATAAAAATAACTAAAATACCACGTAATAAATTAAACAAATGATGACGACAATGAAGTATATTTCAAGTGCTATTGTTGAGATATAGTTAGCTGTTTTTTTTTTTATATTTTTATTTATTAATGAAAGTGCTATTAAAGAAATAAACATAGCTGGGTGAAATCCGAGCACCCAAGAAAGAACTTTCACTGTCAAACCCTATAAATATGGTATATGAGTGCATAAAACCCATTAATTTCAATGTTTAACTGACAAACTGGCAACTGATAATCATTGTTATGATATATTAAATATTTTGGACTCTTATCATAAAAATTAGTTTCGTTGTCGTGTGACTTAAGCAGCTAACAAAAAATTATTGTTTATTTATTGATTTTGGATAGGAAGAATACATTTATTTTTTTTTTATATAAATTTCATTGTCTGTAGAGTGAAAAAATATCTTATCATCAATTTTTCATTGAAGTAAGTTGTTTTTTTTTATTATTAAATAAACATTGGTATGCGCATGTAATTAATATTTTTCTGCTTTTTTTTTATTTTTAACAATGACGTCAAGAAAATTAATAGAGCTCTTAACTGTGCTTGACACCTTTGCTTAGCACCTGGTTGGGTTTTTGTACATATCTTTATTTTACACTTAATACATTCTTTTTTTTTTCATTTTTTGTATGCCAACTTGGGAAAGTGTAATTACTTGCACTCGTATTCATGAATCACTTACTGAAGATCTTCACACATTTGCCCCTGGGGCAAGCAAAGAAACTCATTAGCAGCTCTCAAAGATGCGCCCAATGAATAAGTAGAGTTTCGTATCCCAGAGATATTGTATCTCTGTCTTCGGTTTCTGGCTGACTGACTGTCATTGTAGTCGCTGCAGGCATTGAGAATTGTTAGCAATATTTTTCTTATAAACAGTGGGAAACTCTGCACAAACTGGTTATGATTATAAATACCCTATAGCGTAGTTTAACAGGCAGTTGTTTGTTGATTATAGAAATACTTAAAAGGTATATAAAAATTATTTTATGATTAAGTTGCGATTTGAACAGTATCTATATATAAGTATCTTATTTTTAAAGTTGGAATTCTACTGGCTGAATCATCAAAAGGTTGTGGATGGGAATTTATGCGTCAGAAGTCAAACACCTTATCACTAGTTGAAATAAATTGTTTTGATTCAATCAAGTGTCAACTACTGAAATATTTATTGATTGAGTTTTGAACTTTGGTAACGTAGATTTAAATGAATGAATTTGAAATATCATTCTTATAGCAGAACACTATGCGCTGAATGATGCTACTTATCAATCAAAATGTTGTTGAATTCCTATTAAATTATTCAACTATTTTTCGACTGAGGCTGAAACCTTGAAGCTAATGAATCAGAGGCCAAATACCTTAGGCATTTGTTGAATGAATAAATTTCAGACATATTCTAAATTCCATTGACTGAATATGACATGGAACTTTTATATAAATTTTATAGGCTCTTTGCTCATTTTTTATGTAGGGCATCTTCTAGTCATTTCAACTCTCCTTATAGCATATTTTTAACGCCCCTGTGATTGTACTTTGTTGATATTCAATGACAATGGCAAACAATGTGACTATGAATGTGAATGTGACCCGTCAGCCCCACCAGCAACATCGTCAACCACCTGCAGCGCATAATTTGCAAGCCACTCGAGTTAGAGACTCAAGATCATCTTGAGATCGTATCGAACCACTAGTACAACAGCTCCACCTGCTCAAATCGAATATATGATGATGAGGCTGGGTAGCCGGATAACGTCATTAGCATTTTAGCACTTTAATCAAAACTGCGAAATGAGCAAACGAGCAAGGTAAACAAAATAAATATATATATATATTTTTTTTTAAAAGTTACTTATTAATTAATGGTAAACAAAAGTACTTTTTAACAGGAAATATGGCATATAATATAAATATATATTTGATGCGTAATTAGTTAAAATAAAATCATATTTATTCAAGTGTGTAAACTGTTTGGGTTTTTTTCGTGCATGAGATCATTGCCTGGAAGCGTAAGAATAAATCAAATTATTTATTTAATTTACAAGCTATAAACAAAAACTATGTAAATAAAAAGATGAGCGAAAGTTTTTTTTTTTTTTTTGCAATTGTTGATATTAAATTGCAGCGACAAATAAAAGTTATTGTGACTTTGCTTTTTCTGTGAAATCTTGTTTTTTTTCATTTTCATTTAACGTTCGACAATAGAATTTTAATGTGCATTTTAATATTAACAGTTGGTTTAACAAATGATTAGATGACTCAGATATTTATTTATATTAATATTTAATATTTATTTATTCAATTAGTCCCTATTCTAATGCAACAAATTAAATATTTATATACACTCAGCAAAAAACTATTAAAGGCTGTGATATTTTCTTAAATAACATTGGACAAAAAATTTTTTAAAAAAACTTTTTATTTTGTTTGTTTAGATAAAATAAAACCAAAACTAGTTAATTATATTTAATTGCAAATTTTCAATCATTTAAAAGAAGAAAGGGCATTTTTAGTGCGAAATTCAATTAAAGATATTTTTTTTAGGGCAATAGTCACTGGAAAATTGATTTTTATTAATACTAATGATTTAGTTAAATTTAAATTATATTTTATTAAATATATGTATTTTTTTTTGTTATTTATTTTATTTTGTGCGAAATTCAATTAAAGACATTTTTTTTAGGGCAATAGTCAATGGAAAATTGATTTTTATTATTACTTATGATTTAGTTAAATTTAAATTTTATTTTATTATATATAAATCGTTTTTGTAATTTATTTTATTTATTTTTTATTTATTTATTTTTTCTAAATTTAATTTTATTTTTTTTTATAATTTTTTTTTGAATTTGCATTCTATTTTTAAATTAAATTGATGTTATTTTTATTTAGTTTCTAAGGTAATTTTTCT
The DNA here is from genome assembly GCA_035043045.1 of Hirtodrosophila alboralis. Lineage (NCBI taxonomy): Eukaryota > Metazoa > Arthropoda > Insecta > Diptera > Drosophilidae > Hirtodrosophila > Hirtodrosophila alboralis. The sequence continues at coordinate 8,505 of JAWNNH010000903.1, read as the reverse complement.
GCCTAATTTATTGAGCTGTCTATTAAGGCAATAAAAATATTTATTTTAAGCTTAAAAGCAAACGAAGTCTGAAACTTTATCTGCTAATTAAAATAAGTACTACATAAATGTGATTTTTTATTTTTTTTTTTCAACTCTCACATAAAATTCTTTTGAAATTTATAAACAGCATTTTAAATTAAAGGGAATCATACCAAAAAAAAACAATTTATTTTTTAAAACTGCAAGTCAATGATATATCATTTGCTGAAACTCAAGTTCTTTTTTACAACTCATAACGAATAAGAATTGGGCGTGTTTATGATATTCAATCAAATACTAAGAAGCGCCTTACAGATTTCAGCGCATAAAAATGTGAAAAATTACCATTAATTTATATGGCTAAGAGTAAAAAAACTACATTAAAATAAATAAAATGCGGCGACAGCAAAATTTGTAAGAATGAAATATATATAAAAAAAAACTATAAAAATTTATGTAACTCGTGTAGCTGTCGTGTATTTGTGGTTTTTTGGTCAAAAATGCTCATAAAAAATATATATATATAAGTATATATAGCTGCGCGTATCTGTCAGTACGTACAAGCTTATAGATACAAATAGAGAATGCCAAGCTGACGACATTGTCAGTGTACAGAAACTTTTAGCACATACAAGCAAACAAACAAACAAAAACAGGCAAAATACTTAATAATAAAAAGAGTATAAAAGATCTCTACGTCGGCCCAGGGCCCAGTGAAGCTTGCTTAGAAGCTGTGTATCTGTATCTGTGCTGTATGTATGTATCTGTATCTGCAGCTTGGATGCCTCAAACTGGCTGCCTGGTTGTAGTTTGGTTTTGCCTGTCTGACAGCCTGCTGGTTTGTGCTGGCCTGAGAGTTCGGTTAACCAAATTCATTTTGAGGCTGCCTCAAAATTTTTCGTGCATTCAGTTTTGCCGGGTATTCTTTTCAAGTATTTCTTTTCTTTTTTATTTCTTTTTTTTTTTTTTTGGTTGAGCTTGAGAAAATAAAAATTGATTCTAGAACCAGTTTTGGCCTGTATGTATATCTTTTAATTTTTTCTTTTTTTTTAACAATATATGTATTTTTGCCTCTTTGGATCTGCTCTTTTTTCAGGCGTTTCTCATCTGCTCTTTTGTACGCTGTTTGGGATCGCGTTTTGGCTTTTAGATCTTTATTTTTGTCTCGTCTATAAGAAAGGAAAAAAATACAATTTTTTTTGAAGAGACGCTTTCGTTTTCGTTTGTTTTCGGGGCGTTGCAGTCGACGAAATGGTCCATCCATTTAATTAATTAGATATTTTTGTATAATTTATGCATATTTTAAAAAAGAAAGAAGGGGAACTGGATAAAAAAAAAAACAACCAAATTGGAAAGTTCCCCACAGCAAAAGCGCGTTTATCAAAAGGCCGCATTAAACAATTTCTAAGCGTCATTGATAAATTGGATTTACCTTAAAAAAATATATAAATTTATATAATTTAAAAAAAAGCAACGCTGTCTTTGTTTGTTTCGCAGACCTTGAGAATATTAAAAAATGCACAATTAATAACTGTGTATAAACGAAAAACAACTTCAGAAATTTTTGCTAACAATGCAATAAATAGAAACAACTTTTTTTTTTGTGAAATTTGTGTAGAGATTTATAGATCAGACATTCAATATTATGTGGGAGTTATGCCTGTTAAGCTGCATATTGTTATTGTGGGTTCAAACAATTGTTAAAAAATATATTCACATGCCAATCAAAATGAATTACATGCAATGCAAAATATTACTGTATAAATATGGGAATTTTATGAGTCATAGACATAGGTACAACTATAATAATTTTAAATAAATAAAATTAGGCAACTTTGGCAGCTAATTAGTAGTATATAAAATTTGTATTTTTGTAATAGTTTAAAATAAAAGTTGCAGGCGTTTTTTTTAAGTTAAAAAAAATAACAATAAATTGGCGAGAATATAGACTTTAAGACCTGGGAATGTTAGCTCAAGGTTAAGTGACAGTTATCAGAAATATTTGTTTAAATAAATCGATAAAGCATAAATATCGATTTTTGAAGTCTGTGGAATTTTATTTCCAAGTTTTTACAATTTTATGCATTTAAATTTAAATTAAATCAATATAATGGGTTTTTTTGAGGTTGATCTTTTGATAGCTATCAAAAGCTACATTTTTATAGAAGGTTTTACCTTAAAATACTCAAAACATTAAAAGCAATTATAGAAACCTAATTACATAATAAAATAAGTACATTTAAGTACTTTGATCATAGATAAATATAGAATCCAAAGTACATAATAAACTAAGTACATTTAAGTACTTTGATCATAGATAAAAATAAAGTTATATAGCCATGTGATTAGCCAGATCATTTGTTGGGTAAAACGTGGATCGTGATAAGCAAAAAAAATCATTTGACTAAAATTCAGAGAGTATTGATACTGATGAGTAATATATTCAAATTGTGCTATCATTAAGGCTTAAATAATCATTTTTATAGTTAATTATATTATTGTACTTTCTATTTGATTCACACGATTTTAGCTGGAAAGTTTTTCTAGTTTATATTCTTAATTTTTGAGTAGATTCTAATTTCCAATCTTTGCCGGAACTAACAGCATAATGAACTTGTTGACTTAATCTTGGAAGATTGGTAAGCTGACACAGGAATGTGCCAAATAGAGGCGGCCTATTACTCTGCTAACGGTTTAAGTGTTAAATGCTAAACTTGATTCAAATAGCCAAAGCCAAGATCATAAATTAAATTAGCATAGATTTCGGTGTGGCAAACACACAAGAACACGGGGCAGGCTCCACGACTTTGTGTTTTTTTTTTTTGTTTTTTTTTTTAATAACTTACAAGCTTACAACGCTTTGGATAACGTCCAAAAGAGTTTAAAAAAAATACAAAAAAAAAAACCAGAAATACACGCGACAAAAATGCACAACAAGAAATCAGGTGAAGTAAACCGGTGAATTAATAAAAAATGTTCATACAAAAAAACTAAAATCGTTGACGAAACCTGCTCTAAGACATAGCTGAAATTCCAGCCAAGTTAAGAGGGGGGTAACTTACGAGAGGGGGCGAGGGGCTTACAGGCACGCCTGCGCCATGAAATACAAAAAAAACCCCAAGCAAGTTAAAAGCGAATTGTGAATAGTGTAAAAAAAAAAGGTTTGAGAAAAAAAAAAGTACAAACTAAGTAAAAACAAGTAAGAATACGTTAGTGGGCTTGTGCTAGACTAGAAAATACCCTGGGCACAGCTGTTGAAAGCAAAAAGCAGCTGTGAGTTAAATTAAAATATAAACAAAATTTTTTATTTAAATTATTATTAAAATTTTTTTTTTTTTTTTTTTTTTTATTACATGAATTATATAAAAACTAGTGTTTTGAATCCAAGAATGAAGCTTAAGTCTCTAAAAATGTGTACGTAATACGTTGATAAAAATTTGCAGAATTAAGGTGACCATGTAGTAGCAAAAACTTGATTTAAGTGTGATTCGTTGTTATTGATATTAACTATTTATTTTGGATAAAAATTAAAATAATGCTCCTAACAGGGCTAAATGAATAGAGAAAGAATGTCACAAAGGAAATATTTGGCAATACCCGTATGCCTTAATTAATAAATGTATTAAAAAAAAATTCAAAATATGGTAACTCTAACTTTTGTAGTCCATATAGTACGAAAAACTTGATTTGATAAAAGAAAGAAGGTCACAAAGAGGATATTTGGCGATACCCGTATGCCTTAATAAATACAAGTATAAAAAAAATTATTCAAAAGATGGTAACCCAACTTTTTTATTTCTTAGTTCCTAAAGTTATAAAGTCCATATTGATGCAGTCTTAGAATAAAAGGGATATTATATATATCTAAAATTATCAATGCTTTCTACTGTCTGTTACATATTATTTTACATACATGAAGCTACCCCTTCTGCTTAATTTGAATACAAACAGGGTATAAAAATCGCATGCATGTCGCATTTGAAAAAAAATACGCGCTGAAAATGGCCTTATGCAATGAGTTGAGTTGCCAAGCGATAGGGAGAGAGGGGGTGCAAAGGGGTAGCTAAGGGGTGAGGGGAAGAAAAGGGAAGGGAACGGGTATAGGGGTGTTATTCAGTTAGTGTTGGGCAGCGACGCGAACATAGACGTGGCAAAGACACACAACACTGGCAAGGCGCAAAAAAAAAAAAAAAAAAAAATTAAATAAAATAAATCAAAACAATTATTATGCAAGTTAAACTATGTGTATTTGTTGTTGTTTGCTGGCCATTAAAAACAGTTAACAGTTTTAACAGGCCAACACATTTTGCTTGGGCCAAAAAGTTTTTTTTTTAATTTTTTATTATTTTGTTTATTTAGCGTGCGGTTGGTTTTTTTTTTTAGGCTTGATTGCTCACAAAAAACTTCAAATCGCTTTGCGTGTGCCAATTTTATAAGTAATACTAGCATAACAATAATAAAAAATAAAAATAAATATATATAAATATATAATTAATATTTAACTCTTTTTTTTTGTTATTGAAAATTGCATTTTCACGGCATTTTATTTAATTTACTGCATTTACTTGATGTATAATTAGGTATAATTAAGCGTTTTGTGTGTGTTTTAAATATAATATAACTTTTGTTTTTATAAGTTATTTAGCTTAACAAATGCATATATTTAAATAATTTAATGTTTTTTAAATATTGAAAATTATTGTGGAATGATAGGGCAGGAATCGGGTGGAATAATGTATTTCAAGGTTATATTCCATAAATTGGGCATTTAAATGATTTTTACGGTTTTCGAAGAATGTAAAAGCATTAAAATAAATTTGAGTTTACACTTTGAGGTTCTAAAATAATATAACGACTTACCGCTTGTGTTTGTTTTTGTTTTTTTTTTGTTTTTGCTGCTTTTACTGTTGTTGGCAGAAGCTTAAATGCCCTTGTTATTGCTCCGTTTTTTTACACTTTTTTTCAATTGCTTTATAAATTGTATTTAATTTTATTTTGCTTTATTTCAATTTAATTTCTGTATTTTTGCTTTTTGGTACTTTGCATGCACACACACACATGTGCAAACACATACGCAACTGTTGTTTGCAGTCAAAATCAATCAACAACAAAAGCTAAGTGGGGAGTGCCGACGAGAGAGAGACGGCGACGGTAATAAAGGCGAAGAAGGCGAATACAACGACAAAGGCGAATTGGCGAAGATAAAGTGTGAGACGCATGCGCACGTAAAATGATTTGTTGTTGTTATTGTTGCTGCTGCTGCTTAGCTTCCACTTCTATTTTTATACACGTAATAACGCTCGCATTCACGTAACTCGAAACGACAAAAATTCTCGCGCTTCGAACGTTTTAACCGTTTTCGCGGGCAAATTGTTACTGATTGTGGCCCAGGCCAACGGCGCAACTTCAAGAGGGCTAGTCACAAAAGCCACAGGTGAGCTTGTTAGAGATGGGCAAACGATATCGCCATATGAATGCTGCGTGAGTAACTATCGAATGTGTGTAAATATAATTAAAAAAGTTAGTTAAGATTTTGTAGCCTTTAAATATAAATATTTAATGTATTGATTTCAACTACTTTAAAAATATTTTTTAATTCCTTTCCTACTCTCTTCCATACCAAAACGCTCACCTCTAGCTTAAAAACTTGAATTGAGAGACTGACACAGGAGCGAACTAGCGTGTGAGAGGGAAAACGATATCTCAAAACAGCTGTTTTGACCAGCCAAATTAATGTAGCATAATTTTAGGTGCGCCTCTAAATGTCATTTATTTTTTTATACATACGTACGTACATACACATTTCCCTTTTTCCTTGATGGACTTTACAACCGGGCTCAGTTAATTTAATAAATTCAACCATATGCTTTCACTCTCAAAACGTTAATTCCATTGTCTGTGCAAAATACTGAGACCCGCTTATCAGCAGTAGCCATTGTTGTTTCCAACTGACTGCATCATCTGTATGGAATATCAATTTGTTTCAAGGATATATGTACGAAGGATGAATGCATATGTATAAATTGTGGCTAGCAGGCAAGCTTGATGCATTTGCTGACAATTTTTTGAACAATCCAATGTGATTTCTGTAAACAATGACCATAAACATAGAGTTTGAAGTGAATGACAGGCGACAAAAATTTAATATTTATGATATGATGTTACAATAGAAATAAACCAATTTAAAATTTACAGAATAGATTATTGATGAATTTTTTAGGTACGTATGGATACTCATTGACTGAATTGTCCAAAGAATTTTTGAATTTACTTGAGTTCAAGTTTTGTGTTGTTTTTTTATATTTAGTAATATAGTTTTTTAAAATATTTAAAATTTACCTTGTTACTCATTTCGCTGTTAAAAGCTTTAACCAATAAAAGGAAATATTCTTTCGTGGTCAGTTACATGCATCTTTTGTTGGCAACTGTACTTTTGTCTGTTTGACAGTTGACAAGCGGCATTTTGACGTGTGGCATGGCAATGATTGAACGGGCTACTGGAGACGCTCATGAAATTTATTTAATTTCCGCATGGACATTGAAGCATATGCGCCCGCATATATAACTAAAAATTCCTAAGAATTGCTTATGACAATTGCAGAACAACAAATTAAAGACAAATGTAAAATGTTTGCCTAATCAGAACAGATAATCATCAAAAACGAGTGAAATAAGTACTCGAAAGTTTGCTATATATACTTGGAAGACGCGACGCGGGCTCTTTTCGAACTACACATTTCAGCGAGCTGGTCGCGTTTGCTCTCTTATCGTTTTAATTAGTTTTGTAAAAGTTGGCAAACAAACAAACCAACCCAACCATAGAGAAACTGAGGAAAATATGTTGTGCAGGGGCAGGGGGTATGGCATATCCTGGGCAGCATATTTGCTGAGAGTGTAATGAAATTTTGCAAAAATTTGTTACAGGACACATATGAGTGCTTCTGTGTGTGTGTGTGTGTGTGTGCCAATTAACTTATGAAATTGCTTATAATTAGCAAGCCAGCAAAAATTCCAGTTTCATTTTACACACTTTAGAGTTTAAATTGCCTCTGCAATTGCATTTAAAGTTTACACTTTTCATATTTAATTAAGCTTAAAATGCATTTTAGGGTGGGAGCAGGCGCACGTGGACACACACACCTGGCCAGTAGCTTTCTATTTATCCTTAAACTATAGAACACCTGGCAGCAAAAATTTCTTTAGCCGTTTTTCAGCCATTTTATTTGCATGCATATTTATAAGAAATTGCGCGAAATTAAATGCAATTCGCCCGGGGGCGAGACAACTGCAGTGGAGACGAAGAATATAGTAGAGATTAAGCAAAATACCTTAGCATTTTCTTTGAAATTTATATGCAGCAAACAGCTGCAACGCTGCAAAGAGTGGGCAGCCATCTTAAGATCTGCCGAGAATACCTGATAAAAGCTGTGCAGCTGCGAAAATAAATAAACTTTTTTAATCCTTTCGCCACCCCCTGCCCTGTGCCAGAAAAACGGCGAATTTGCAATTAACTGAAAAAGCCAGAGTTTAAACGGCTCTAACGGCCTTAAAATAGCATAGAAAAATAAATTGTATCTCATACAATCGAGTCAAGAGAACGCAAACTCGCCTCAATGTTCAGAGCGATCTGACCAATGTGCCGGCAGATCATAGGCCAGATACGAAGAATTTCCTCAGAGCCGTTTGCGCCTGTCCCTGATGTTCTGAGGGGCATCTGGTGGAAAAGGGAACGAGAATGGAACCGAAATGAACTTGATTTCAAAAACCGTGCAAAAATCGTTCAATCATTTAAGTAAAATGCCAGGCGCACAGCAAACGCAGGCGGCGAAACTGACGCATTCAATTCAATGGGCAGCGAACAAAACTCGTAAATACGTAGAAAAACATGCGCCGTCATAAGAGAGCCGACGACAACCCTCACACACACACATACGCGTGCAATTTGTGTTGTTGGCTCGTTGGCTACGATTCTTTGCTTCGTCGCTTCGTCTCGCTTTGACTTGTTTAGTGCGCGGCCTGCCTTCTGTCTCTCTTTTATGCACAGCGCTCGCAGCACATTTTACAGTTTTTGTATTTTGAAACGATCATGCGGGCGTAAAGAAACAACAGCAAAACTAAAAACGAAGAGACCAATTGTGAATTGTTTGCTTGTTGTACATTGCTGTGCACCTGTTAGGCACATGGATCACTTTATCGATTTTACGAATGAAGAAGCAAAAATGCGATCGATTGTGATCTTAAATCGGAATATTGTACTCGAAATAATAATGATCGTGCACAGAGTCACCGAGTCTCACACCGAGTACAAAAAACAACAACAAAATACTATGCAGCGAACAACAAGCGACGGCATCACATGAATCGATCGCTTATAACTAAAAACAAAATTCACTCTGTCTACTGGGAATATTTAAAAAATAAAAAAAAAATGTAATTGGAGATGCCGGGGATTGAACCCGGGGCCTCTCACATGCAAAGCGAGCG